>OZ038499.1:67967453-68187453 GCA_964036315.1 Acanthosepion esculentum | reverse complement strand
TTTGTGAGATAGATCGATAGTGAAACAATCTGAATTCAAATCAAGAAAGAAAAAAAATTACTCAATTGTAAAATTGGCAGTGATTGTCATGCAGTTTTAGTCACACAGGCACTGGACAATTAATGGCAGCTTCTACTGTTGTTAATGTCACTGTAATAAATTAACCAAATCTCTGACATCATTCATCATTGATTCACTAATTAAATACAGCAATAAATTGAAGGAAGGCAGGGGACAGGTTCAATAATTATTTCTAAATAAATTATGTAGCTCCCTGTTGGTTATTTGTGGATTTTTATTGATGATGTAATGAATGGGATTATATTAGAAAGGGGAAGAAAAGGAATTTGAATGAGAAGAAGGAATGACAAATTTTATACCACAAGTGAGTACATACAATTGTCCATATTCTTCTTTTTTGTGCTGTCTCCCTTCAGGACGTAGGCGATCATGGCTCTCCACTTCCTCCTATCCCTTGTAGTTCTCAATATGTTTTGTCCTTTTGCTACTTCTCCCAGACCCTGTTCTGCCATCCACTTGCTTAAGCCCACTAAGTATGTCATGTATTGCTTTCTCTTGTCTCCCTCTCCCTTTATCCGCCCTGTGATTATCAGATTCTCCAAGCCATCCTTTCTCATTATGTGTCCCAGAAATTTCAGCTGCCTCATCCTGATATTAAGTATAAGTTTCCGCTTTGTTTTCATCCACTCCAAAACATCATCATTGCTCGCATATTCAGTCTATGATATCCTTCTGTAGAACCACACCTCTGTTGTCTCGAGTCTCTTCTTCATCTTTGAGGAGATTGTCCAACATTTGCTGCCATAAAGGCGGACAGATATCACATAGTAGTTCAGTACTCTTTTCTTTGTTACCAAGGGAGTCCTCCTGTCTCATAATACTCTGCCTAGATTTTGGAATGCGTCTTGGCCATCCCAATACGTCTTTGGATCTGAGTGTCGTACTTTCTTTCCTCTATCAGAACATTTCCCAGATATTTAAATTTTCAAACCTGCTTGATTTTGGTGTCCCCAACGCTGTCATTTGGCCATTGACATTATTATATATAAAATAATATATAACAACAAAAATAACTGTCATGCTCCTGCCTTTTTTCAGGTGATTGGAATTTCAAACTGAACCCTTTATTTTGTCCACCATGGTAGAGTGTTCTTGTTTCATGTGTCATGCTTCTTCCAGATATCTCAGTTTCAGTTATTTCCCCTTTAACTCAGTTCTTCAAGTTTTGTTCATCTCTGCTTCTCAAGGACACATGGTTCAGTGGATAAAAGTGTTGGTTGAAGTAATTCAGGGATTTGACTCAAAAAGTTGTGAGTTCAATACTGAGAGAGGTGAACAAAATCTTGGAAGCAGAGGGGAACAAAAACTTGGTAAGTTGACTAAAAGGGAAATAACTGATATTGAAACTGAGATATCTGGAAGACGTATGGCATGTGGAACTAGAAAATCAACCCCTGTAGATAAAATAAAGGGTTTGGTTCAAAATTGTAATCAACTGAAGAAGGCCAGAGTGTACAGTGGCCAAATCTTTGTGAATATGGCAACAAAGATGAGGACAACAGCCCAAACATTACCCCTCATCTATTAAAACACCTCCCAGATATTTAAATCTTTGCACCTGCTTCATGTTGACATCTCCAATTTGTAGCTTGCAGATTGTTCTTCTCTCAGGATATTGGCGATAATAGCACTTCACTATTTCCAATCTCTTGTATCTCTTTGTCTTTTCATTATCTCTCCTAAACCCTGTTCTGTCATCCATTTTTACTAGCTCATTAGGTAGTTGATGCACTGTTTTCCTCTGTCCCTCTTGCCTTCAATGATATCTTTATGATTTTAAATATAAGCATCCTCCTTATTTCCATTTTCTCTAAAACTTCAACACATGCTTAGTTCATGGTGTCATCATCATCCTTCTGTAGAACCACATTTCTGTTGCCTCTTTTTTTTATAGAAAGACCAATATTGCATAACAGTTAAGCATACTTTTCTTCATTTCTAATGAGATTTTCTTGTTTCTTAATACTTTGCTTAACTTTTGAATAACATCTTTTGCAAAACCGATGTGAGTTCAGATTTTGGTGTTGCACTTTCCATCCTCTGATAAAACACTTCCCAGATATTTCAAGTGTTGTACTTGTTTGTTTTTTGTATTTTAATTCAATTTGTAATATGTATACTGGGCTGTTCCTTTTGCTCACAACAATACATTCTCTATTCTTGCAATTGATGTTTAGTCATTTCTTACTGCTTTCTGTCACTACCTTCTGTAGGAGTTGTTATAGTTTCCTTTCCATGTCTGCTACCAACACTGTGTCATCTGCATATCTTATGTTGTTAAGATTGTGGCCACCAACAATGAATCCTGGTAGGACTTCTAATTCTCTCATAATCATCTTGTTTTAAAAAAAAAAAAATTGTGGCCTCCTTTAGAAATTAGTGTTAAAAATGTATTTAGGCACAACCCAGTCCCAAATTCGTTCAATAAACATTATAAAGAGAAAATTGAATCAAGGCCAACAGAGAAAATATTTATGAGCGATTCCTCGTCTTTTGAACAGGAGTAGCAGTTTCCTTGTTTCCTGTTTAGGAATGGGTTTCCAGTTCCTCTTAAAATTTTTCATTTTCTTTTACTCCCAGTAACCTCTTGCATCTTAGTGGCATTATCCCCTTGCTTGGGGTGAAATGATTAAAAAAAAGAATTGAATATTTTGAAAGACAGTAACAATGAGCTAATAATGCAGTCTATTAGATTTTATTTTTTACTGGCAAGAGTGAAGGGCTTAATCGAAATGTCTCATATTTGAATAGATCTATCAAATATCAGTTTTAAAGGACTGATAACCATAGCTGTTGCAATTCTTCATGATTCCTAACCAAATTTTCAATTTCATCATCATTCTTACTGCTGATACTATTTTAGAACTCTGTGAAATTTAGAATTGTTTCTATTAGTTTTACTGTTTTTATGAACGCCAAATATGAGTCAGTAAAAGAAGAATGTTAAAACTAAGTAAGAATTATGGCATCTAATAAAGTATAAACAATGTCTGAAAATCCTCTAAAGTCAAAGAACAGTTCGTATGGCCTGTATAATAAAAATGAAATAGAAAAACTTTGTGATAATCCTTTTAAAACAAAGGGGCTTTCCATACACCCTGACTTATTCAGAGCTTGACAAGCGGGCATTTTGAAACGCATTAGGATTTCTATATTGTTAGTTTTCTCTTCCCCCACCCTGGTATTTTCCCAGTAAGCCTTTTCTGATTTTGTAGACTTTTAAGAAGTGAATAAGTTTTTTTTTAAGGTTTTCTTTTTTGTTTTAGATCTTTTTCTTATTTTTTTGCTTTTTTGGAAAACTTTCAAAAATGTTAGAAAAGAATGAAAAATAATTTGTTATAAAGATATTTCACTTTAAATAGCTTCCATTGGATTAATCATCATTTTTGTATTTATTTTTGTGTTTATTATCTGTAAAGTTAAGAAAATTCTTCATCTTATTTTTTATTAAATCTTTTAAATTTTGATGATATTTTAAAATATTTTCATATACTTTCAGCACCATAATCAGTAACTTTCATATTTTTTATTTCTGTTGTACTGAAATATATATATATATATATATATATATATATATATATATATATATATATATATATATATATATATATATATATATATGTATATATATATATATATATATATATATATATTATGAAATGGACAAAGTCTGACAATTATTTTTTGATACATTTTTTTAATGTTTATACATTCTTTTTTATAGATACAAATATTGATCAGTAGAGACACATCGGGCTATATGACAGTTCCATATAGGATACAGGTTCAATTCCTGTCGGTGGATGCATATTTTCTATGAAAATTTTTAAGACATTCAGGCCGGTAAATGTTGTTAATACTGTTTATTATAAAACAGAGCATTTACTTAAATATTTGTATCTATAAAAAAGAACATATAAACATAAAAAATGTCTTAAAATATATATATATATATATATATATATATATATATATATATGTTTAAGGTCATTGTCTTGTTGCAAAACCCATTCATTTGGGAGTCCAAGCTTTACTACTGACCCAAACAAGGTAAGAGCAACAAAAAAAATCGGGCTTTAAGAATGTTACAAAAAGATATATAAGAAATATGAAAATAATAATTATCAAGAAAGCGGATTGACCAGCAAGAAAATATTTGCAGAAGCTTCTGTTTAGTAACGGAGAAGAAAGATACAGAATATTAAGAACATTGACAATAAGTGTGAAAGCAACCAAACTACCAACTTTATGTAAGTATGACAAGGGAGAACATGTACATTCGGTGAAGAAGTACAGGAAAACTGATTTCTCATCAGTAGGTTATGGGAGTTTATTTAGTCTCTTGGGTCATGATGTAGGTGTAGGTAACAGAGTAGAAATGTGTTTTTGTGCCTGCATTTGGAAGAAGACTGTTTAATCCTTTCTTAAAGTGTGAAGCTGACAGTTACCATGCACTGTTGATTCCTGTATCCACACATATAGAATATTCTTATACCTATAAATATTCAATATCCAATAACAAACATCCTTCCTGCATAAATATCGCAACTTTTAAACAACATATTTGTACACACACATAGTTTACATACATACATATATATATACATATATATATATATATATATATATATATATATATATATATATATATATATATATATATGTGTGTATGTGTGTGTATAAATACACATATATATGTGTTTAATATATTTAATATATAAATATATTAAATAATTGTCAGACTTAATCCATTTGCTTATATATATATGTATATGCAACTCTTTATATATACCAACTTTTAAACATATTTATGAACACATAGTTTATATACATTTATATATGTGTGTGTGCGTGCGCGTGTGTGCATGTGTGTATTTATAGACAAATATATACCTGCATATATATATATATATATACATATATATATATATATATATATATATATATATATATATGTATATATATATATATATATATCCAGGTATACACAAACACACACACATACATATATATAAATGTATATAAACTATGTAAATTTTCTCTTTATGCATTATTTTTATAGATATAATATATTTAAGTAAATGCTCTGTTTTTAATTAAACAGTATAAATTACATCTACCAGCCTGAATGTTCAAGAAATTTTGTAGAAAATATACATTCTCCAACAGGAATCAAATCTATATACCTATATAGAAATCATCATTTGACCTGATGTGCTGTACCATTCAGCTATATATATATATATATTTATATATATGTATATATATAGATAGATAGATAGATAGATATACAGGTATATATTTGTATTTGTTTATAAATACACACACACACAAACGCACAAACACATGTATATGTGTATATATATATATGCTGGCATATATATATATATATATATATATATATATATATATATATATATAAACATACATAGAGATGCATTTATATACCAACTTATAAATACATACACCTTCATACATACATGTTTGTATGCATATGTGTGTGTGTGTGTGTGTGTGTAGATGTGGATGTGTATATACTTGCATATTCTTCTGTATATATGTATATGCACATCTATATCAATGCATATGCATAAACATTAATATATCAAGTTGAAGTACTTTTATGCATTCGGTATTAATAGACAAAAAACTTTTCTCCGTTCTTCAAGATTTGGCCACAAAAACATTTCAAGTTTTACTGTGAGTGCCTGTGTTCCACTTACTATCATTCTATAATCATCTCAGAAGAATCTCCCGTAGAGATTTTTTAGGGGTTTTATCCAGGGAAAACTTCTCAAGCAAAATAAACCCCATCTATCAAGCCTTAAAAAAAATGGTTCTTTTTAGATACTAAATCCATTCCATTTCTTTTTGACTACAGACTATTTTTCTTCCTTTGGGTTGGAGATTATAATTTTTTCACAAAATAATCTAATATTCATATCCTCAACATCATCATGAACATCATCATCACCATTATCTCCATCACCACTACCATCATCATCATCATCATCATCATTATTATTATCCTCATTATCATTATCACTATCACCCACTTCATCATCATCATCATCATCATCATCATCATCATCATCATCATCATCGTCATCATCACTGGCATTATCACCCCATCATCACCACCACCACTGGCATTTTACCCCTTCATCATCATCATCATCATCATCATCATCATCATCATCATCATCATCATCATCATCATCATCATCACTGGCATTATCACCCCATCATCATCATCAGCAGCAGCAGCAGCAGCATCACTACTAAATCTCTTATTATTATTGTTTTCATTATTATGAATGCTGTCAACACCACCACCACCACCACCACCACTGTCATCTATAACAGATATATATGTACTTAAATCACTCACTACATTTATTGTCACGGTCATTTAATTCCACCAGTTCTGAGACTATCATTATTATTATCAAGAAAATACAAATGCAAGCAAATGTGGGCGGAGTCTTTAAAAATTCTATTTAAATTGTCTTAAAATATCATTACAAGCAGATACATAAATTTTCTAATTCTAAAGAGTGTTAAAGTCCAATGCTGAATATCTTAAACTCATAAAATTAATTATACCAGATAATCTTTAATATTTTGCCTTTTGCTTTATAGAAATATACATTTTCAATTCAGGCATAAGAGTCTATGTAAATAAATAGCTTCTTTTCATATAGGCTGCATTTTTTCTATTCATTATCAAAAAACAGTTTGATTCAAATTGATAAACTTACAAATACTTCTGACTTGGAAATGTTAATGCTGAAATTAGCCATTTCCATGCAGAAAACGTTCACTATTCAGTGATTGAACATTTAGCAAATCTGTCAGATTAAATTTATAAAACCTTTTTTCTTAAAACAGTTTTTTATGGAAATTAAACTTTTCAAGATCACTATTATTGATCTTTCGAATAGTGATTGTAGTTTCCTTCCAAATCTTTTGTTTTTGGTAGTGTGGAAAGTTCACATTTTCATTATATTATTATTTACTCTTCTATTTACTTGTGACACTTATTTTTGTTATTTCTGCTGTTGAAAATATTCAAGTGATATGGTTTTTGTTATTTGCTAATGCTCTTTCTGATTTTGTAGAAGAAAGGATTAAACATCAACTGCAAGAAAACAGAATGCATGGTTGTTAGCAATAGGATGAGCCCGAAGTGTGGATTGCAAATCGGAGATACCAAAATCAAGCAATGTGGAAATTTAAATCTCTGGGAAGTGTTTTAACAAAGGATGGAGACTGTGACACTGAAATCTGAAAATCTGTTGGTATAGCCAAGGAAGCATTCTAAAATCTAAATAGAGTACTAAGAAATAGAAAAATTTTGCAAGAAACAAGGGAAAGAGTAGAGTGCTAAATGATATATGTCCCCCTGAAGGGCAATGAGTGCTGGACGATCTCCTCAAAGATAGAAGAGAAGACTTGAATCAACAGAAATGTGATTCTACCGAAGGATGCTGAGGATACTATGGACTGTACATATGAACAAAGTTTTGGAGAAAATGGAAACAAAAAGGGAACTCATATTTAAGAGACAGATGAGATTCCTGGGGAACATAATGAGGAAGTGGGGGCTTGGAAAACCTGATACTCGTGGGAAAGATAGAGAGCAAGAGGGACAGAGGAAAACAATGCATAGCATACTTAGTGAGCTTGGCAGAACAGGACTAGGAAAAATAACAGAAAGACCAAGTTTATTGAGAGCTACAATGGATAGGAAGTTGTGAAGAGCCATGTTCACTTAATTTCTGAGGGGACATAGCACATAAAAAAGTGCAGATTTATGAATAATCAAGAGTGGTCTCCCCTTGTTATGTTACTCTTCTCTTTGAGAGAGCTATTTCAGTTTACTGGGACTATAAAAGGACACTATATGTGAACCTTGTATTCTCAGTTGAATAAAGCTTTCTTAAAGCCTACATCTGCATACTTTGTCATTACAGTGTCTTTAAGATATAAAGGATTCATTTGGTTGAGGTAGCTTTTAATCACTGATCTGAAATTGACTTGAAATTATTTTTTTGATAAGTTATTTCTTATCTTATTTATTTCATTTTTATGATAAATTTGAAATTGTTTTACTTTCTACAGATATTAAGCAAGCAACCTAAATAAAACAAAATGAAGAATATGCTTCCAATGAGATTTGAACTCACATCACCTAAACTTGGGGCATATCTGCAGGAGACAATGCATTACTATTTAAGTCTAAAAAAAGCTAACCCGGCAGACATCACTTAAATTTTGTCATATAGCTCCATTTTTCAATATATGATTTTTTTTTACACCATGTCATATTGTTTGTTCATACCAAACCATAATAATGTTGTCTGAGAAACAAAGAAAAAAAAACTTTCTTGAGATTTGATTCCAATACTGCTTGCTTAACAGTTACTGAATAAAAATCAACTTCATTATTTGGATATGGAAGCCACAAATTTAACATGAAAAGAAAAACTGTTTAAAAAATAAATAATGAAAATGCTTCAACTAAGGGATTCTGATAATCCCAGATTTGATATTTGCTCAGTTTAACTCATCAGTAAGTACCTGATTTCTCATGCTCTTCTATTTATAAAAAAATCGAACACTGTGGCCATATTTGAGTGAGAGCTGCTCAGTCCTCACTTTCCAGTTTCAGTAAAGTTCAAAAGTGTCTCTGAGTTCTTGTTAGAGAAGAATCATTTTTCACCCTCCAACCTCTCTCTCACAGGCAGAATGTAGCAAGTCTCTCTCTGTTCTGTCACTACTTCCATGGAAAGTACTTGGACAGACTACATTCTTTGGTTCTGCCAGGTCTAACCTTCATGGCTAGGACCCACCATGCGACTCTGTATTCCATTAGTGAGAAGTAAGTTCCACTCAAACAGCTTCTTCTGCAAAGCACTGCTTTGTGAAACAAACTCCCAAGAGAATGTTCCACTACAATCTTAACCTGTTCAAGTCTAGAGTTAACCATTATCTTCCCCTCCTATCAATATAAACAACCCCTTAACGTAACCCTCTACCTCAAGTGGCCCCCAGCCTTGTACAAGGTGAACCTTACTGTAAAAAAACAAAAAACTCTTTTGTTAAATGCAAAATGAACTTTCTTTAGTAAAACACAAAATGAAAATGTAACTCTTTATTTAAACACAAAATGAAATGAAAAAATGAAAAACTTAAATCTCTGTTGGATTATTATTTTCAGCAAAAATTAAACAAAGACCATTTTCTTTTAAAATAGTAGTTTTTGGTTCCATGGAAGCTACATTCTGGAGACAACAGACTCAACAACTACAATAATTGGAAGTGTTTCAACAAACAACAGAAAATGTGACATTGAAATCCAAAGGTAGACAGGAATAGCAGAAGATGCTTCCAAAAAGCTAAACAAAGTACTAAGAAACAGGAAATTTTCACTTGTATCAAAGAAAAAGTGCTCAACTGCTACGTAATATCAGTCCTCCTATATAGCCATAAATGCTAGTCAGTTTCCACAAAAATGAAGAAGAGATTTGATGCTACAGAGAAGGACGCTGAGAATATCACGGATCGAGTATGTGCGTAATGAGAACTTTTAAAAAAATGGGAATGAAGCAGATACTTGAAGTTAGTATCAGAAAGAGAAAGTTGAAATTTCTTGGACGCATAATGGGGAAAGTAAACTTGAAGAATTTGACACTCACAGGACATATTGAAGTGGATTCAAGTGAAACACTGAGTAACCTACTTAAGATAACCAACTTGCATATATGGATGGCAGAAGAGAGAAAAACTGGGAAAGATAGTAAAAAGACAAAGATTGCTAAGAAAGAATAAGAAATTGTTGAGAACAATAATCACTCCCATCTTAAAGTGACACAGTGCATAAAAGAAGAATGGGAAATAATGGCATTCTCATCCTCTTTGATTACAATAGAATGAATGGCTCTTGGAAGCCACATCCTATTTACATTCTTCATCATTTCCAGACTGTATTAACTTTTATTGGCTAACAGTGATACTTGAGCCATCAGATGTTATATTAAACACCATTTTTGTATAGTAACAGGTTATAAATCAGGAAAGCTTGGAAGTATTCAGCAAAAATGTTCATTATAATTACATTGTTTAAAATATGCTGTGTTTATATGAGAAGGGAGTTCAGTAGGCAAAGCTATTTGTAGATATAATCAGTGTGGATATACAAATCAACACTGCATAATAATATAAAGATTCACACTGAAGAGATGAAATTGAGAAGCTGATTATTGCTTAAGGTGTAAAACTGATAGATACACTCTAATGTTGATTTCTATGTCCATAATGTTTATATATAAAGGAAAAACTTAATGCATCTCGAAAAATCTGGTAATAAATTTATTTCAGCAGGTAAGTTTTTAGTACCTGCTTCATCAGACTGAAATTAGAAAATGGTTTACATTTGTCCAGACAATACCTTACAAAAAAAATTATTTTAAAAATAAACCACAAAGAACATGAAAGGAAAGTCTAAACTGATTGACCCACGAAAAATTATTTGTGGATTTATATTATTGAAGAGAGGAATAGAGAAGCAATGTGTCAAAAAATGAATAGGGTTGGGAGGTGGAAGTATAAATGACAGCTACTGAAATACATTGGAATTAAATCAAAATTTATATCCTCATCATCTAATTTATCTCAAATAATAACAAACATAATCATATATATAAAAAAGAGTGAAAAATTAAAATATAAAAAACCCTTAAATTCTATATATCTAATTCATCTTTGTAATTATAAAATACATCATATATATATATATATTGGTAATACATATGGAACTTCCAAAAGTATATAGATCTGTTGAGAGCTTTATGTCAAAAAAAATTATTATATAAGGACAAATACTTAAAAAACCATAGGTATATCATCTATGGTTTCTTAAGTATTTGTCCTTATATAATAATTTTTTTCAAGTTGATAAAACATGGCTTCAAATCTTCAGACCTGTAACCCAAATGAAAATGGAAAAATTGATTCCAGGTTTAAAAATTAAGAATAGTGATTTCATATTGAGAGAGTGGGGGAAAGAAAAATGTAAAGTTATTATCATGTTGGAAGTGGGGGGAAAAGGAAATGGTGTGTCATCTCAGTTGTATTAACTGACATTAGGTCCCATGGTGGCTTAAATTAACATCTGGATTGTGGACATAAACCATTACATTTAATGATAACTGAGAATAGATTTGAAAAGAGATTTTTAGTGTAAAATCAAAATTCTGTCAGAATCATTCTTCGGTCAAGATTCTGACACATATGTATTCAGCTTAAAAAACCTGTTATAATTTATATTAAAAATAGTGATTAAGAACATTAAAAGAATATTCAAAATCTAGCTAAAGATTTCAATTTAAACGTAGTTCATCTGAGCACTTTCCATCAAAATAGCAATAGATTATTGAGAGGTTTGTGACATTTTGTCTGTGGGAAAGGGGTTGTAGGGTGGAAAATAATTTGTCATACACAATGATGCAGAAACACTTTTGGACTCTATCGAGACAGGAAAGTTTTAATAAAAGAGTCCTTGATGAGTTTCATAAGCAGAGAATGTTAAAAGCTGTAATGGCTGTGTTGTTCCAACTTGTAAGAAAAAAGAAAAGCTCTTAATTTTGAGAAAAAGTTAGGACACAGGTCTATGTAAGTCTTGAATTTGTTTTTTGTTTTTTCAAAACAGCTACAACTACAAACATAAAGTTGTGTCTTGGGCAAGAGAGCCTGACAGAACCCAACTCTCTCCAAGCTAGTTTAAATTCAGGGTTTCCCCTCTCCTAGACCAGTTGCCACCCAAGGCTATAGGAGCCAGTCTCTCCTCAGTCTGTATTCCCATTGGTGTGTGTGTGTGTGGGGGGGTGATATTATAGTTTTGTGTGTGTGTGTGTGTGTGCGTGCGTGCGTGTGTGTGTGTGCACGCGTGTGTGTGTGTGCGTGTGTCACTCACAACTATAATAAACACACAAAAATGAGAATACAGACTGAACAAATTTCTCGTCCCCACCACATCACCTCTGCTTTCGAGAACACCTCACATTTCAAATCCTCCTCTTCTTCTGACACATACCTTACCTCTTCCTTCTCCTCTACCACTCTCTGTTTCATCAAAGATCAAAGAATTAAAGAAGTTCCTCTGTGGAAAGTCTAGAGGTTGAGCACTTACTCTGGGAAAAGAAATCGAAAAAAGAAAACAAAATCAAAAGTACAAAAATTACAAATAGTTGATGTGGATATTTTAGACATAAATGTTACAACCCCAACCACTGAAGGACTTGAGGGTCCTCAACAACTTCTGGACAATGGAACTGGACTGTCGGACTGTTACAATCCCAGCCATTCTGCAGTGAAAATGAAAGAATAGTTCCAGGTGAAGAAAATTAGGGCTTTATACTCATCTAGTCAGTTGCCTGACCTAAATCCTTTAGCTTAAAATGAATGAAAACCTCAAAACTTGAGTGATCTTAAAATGCTTTGTCAAAGGAAATGGAATAAAACTGGTGCTGTTTTCTGCAAGAAGCTTGTCTGGAATTATTTGAAAATGTCTGAGAACAAATAACAAATAATGGATTTGATTTGCCATTAGACATTGAATGCTGATTATTGATATGTGTCCAGAACTTATACCTATTGTTTTCTGTTATATCTGTCAATAAATTTATGTGTAGGTAAATATTTATCTATTTCTCATCATAAATCATATATTACATACTTAGTATTTACTCTATTGAGTCCAAATTTTAATTTAGTAGCCATATAAGAAATAACCATTTGGATAATACAATAAACTGGAAATAGCTACTTATAATGCCCCACTGACAAGCATATATAACTAGTTGAGTGACCACACAGCACACATGGCCTGAAGATTGCGTTCAAGGATGAAATAGGCTGTCACCACTTGGTGTTGACCTCAGTATCCACTTTTATATTTACACATGCTCTGTACTTGATATTGAGTACTTTTACCTATAAATATAACAAATATTAAATATATAGTACCAAAATTTGTTGATTGAATGCCAATTTCATTGTGAAAACATTGATTTGCATAATAAGATCTGAGATCGTTTTAGTTGATTCAAATGTACATATTTGGGGTAAAAAATTAAATCTTCCCTAAAACTGCCATTCTTAATATCAAGACAGTTGCAACTTTGCATATGAAAGCACCCTATTACTCCACCATGTGTGCCAGGGGACTTCTCCTAATGACCACTAGGTGGCATAGAAATCAGTATAAAAGAAAATGGCACAAATAGTTTCTATCTTTTCTCGTTCTTCAACCACAAGATGTCGTATGGACAAGGTGTGTTTATTTCACCATCTTAGTCCCTAACCAACCGTGTGTTGCTAACAACACAATACTGCACTGTCTCCTGTAAAAAAAGACTCATGTGATCGCAATAATATCTCCACTATCACATAAATATAAATCCCCCTCTAATGCAAGAAAATTTTCCTCTTCACAAATGAGACAACACTGCTACAAACTGATGACTCCTGTAACAAACTGGTGACCTAATGCTGTTACATGAATACACGCTTGGGCAATCATGTCTCTTACAAATTCATGACGGACTAGGCAGAAGATTTTCCTGCAGTAGGCTGCCGTCTCTTTCTGGGGTAAACTGGGTGACAATGAAAGCTACAGGACCTATTCTGTCCTGCTATTTAATCCATGGCTGAGGAGAGAAGACATGGATACATACCTTTCCCAATGGTATTTGCGCGTAAATGAATGTAACAACATCACAGATAAAGAAAAAGAATTTGTGCAAAACTCTGATTGCCTATGAACTGAAGGGATATGCCATTTTGAATTTTTAACTGACTCATAAATATCAGACACTTAATAATTCCCATAAAACAGTTGATTCAATAAGTTTAATCTAAAAAATATAGTTGAAACCGATTTTCATGCAGATGTCTTTCGTATTTTTTTAATGATGAAAGCTCAATGTTTGTTTCGTGTTTTATTATAAATGTAGACGTGAACCTAAATATACAGTTCGTGTAGGTACTTCAAAAAATACCATGATGAAAAAGGGCCCCAAACTTGATAAAAACAAAGTTTTATCGTCAAAATGTTTGTTATTATTAAGAAGAAAGACCAAAGTATTTTTGATTATTTTATTACATTGTTTAATTCTTTTTAGCATGCTCAAAATTTTGGCTAAAATCTTGTTTTTCTTGCATCAGCAAGTGGGACAAAGATTAGTATATGAATTTTCAGCATCTTTTTGGCGTTAGAAATATTGTTTTGGAAATTCTTGCAAAAATCAAATAATTGTCGCATTTTAATGAAATTCTTAGAAATTCACAAACGAATTAAATTATTTTTGAAATTTTTCTTTTAGAAAATCTTGGTAAAAAATATTTTTCAGTCTCTTCATATTTATATTTGTTAAAAGCAGGACTCCTTGGGGAATTTAGATCATTTGCTTTTGTCAAATAGAAACACCATTTACTGAAAATCTGCTCTGAATAGTTAAATTAAAATTTAATAAAACTATGACATTATTTAATTAGAAAAGGTTTTAATTGTTTTTATAAATAATATATATTAAGGATACTATTGTCTTAAGAAAAAAGTTCGTTGAATAATGAATTTTTACAAGAATTGTTTTCATTTTTGAAAAATGTTAATTGGAAAAATTTTTTAAGAGTTAAATCTTTTAAAAGTTTGCATTAATTTAAGCCTTTAGATGACATTAAAGTGAAAATTATATTTATTGATCCTAAATTGAAAAGCTTACTACAAATCATCAAACACCAATATTTTTAAAAGAATTTTGATTTTTTTATGTGTATAAACATGCCGATTTTCTATATACGGTCGACTATACACAAAATTATCAGAAAATAAGAGTGATAACTACAGTAAATTTACAGCCAAAAATATTTAAAATTCAATAAACATCATATTGCAGAGAATATTTTCTTAAATTTTTAAGATTACTACGTACTTAAAAATTATTTATAAAAGTCGCTCACGTTAAATCACTTACATTTTTAATACCTGAAGCCTCTTTAAACAACATTAGATATATATCAAGTTCTCAAGCTGTCAAACCCGTGAACGACTTAAATAAACAGTTACTGTCGGGTTAAAAATACATTTCTGCGATGTTTTAAGCTTAAATTAAATAATATTTGTTCAAATTAGATTAATTGTTCTTTAAATCAATTGGCAGCAGATGAAAGAGTTCTGAACTGCTACGTGATATTTTTCCTCCTTTACGGCAGCGAAAGTTGGATGATCTCCTCAAAGATGAAGAAAAGACTCGCGGCAATGGAGGCATGGTTACTACAGAATGATGCTAAGGATACCATGGACCGAACATATGAGCAACGATGAAGTTTTGGAGACGATGCAAACAAGGAGGAAGCTTATACATAACATCAAGAAGAGGCAGCTGAAATTTCTGGGAGACGTAATGAGAAAGGAGGACTTGGAGAATCTGATACTCACAGGGCGGATAGAGGAAAAAGAGAGACAAGTGAAGGCAATGCATGACATACATAGCGGGCTTAAGCAAGTGAATAGCAGAATAGGGTCTAGGAGAAGTAGTAAAAGGACAAAACACATTGAGAACTACAAGGGACAGGAAAAAGTGGAGAGCCATGATCGTCTACGTCCTAAAGGGACACGGAACATAAAAGAAGAAGAAGGATATTCCAGAAGTGACCACTTGATGAAAAGTTAAAACAAAATCCAAGTGTCTTCATTTTCTGTGAGAAACACGACAAATAAGAACTGGAGACTAAATCTCTCATAGATAAAATAAAATTATTGTTTATTCAACTACAGAATTCATTAATTAATATCAGCGAGTAACTTGCGTTAGAGGCTTCCTCCAAACATGGATGATCTTTGTTTTTACCTCTCAGAAGTGGCGCTTACATATTGTATTGTTGAAATGGACGTAGGTTAATAGCCAATATTATGAATAGACGAGCAACACGATTTTAGGGAACCTTTCATTTTCCCCAAGCATGCCCGTTCTCGACTACAAGCAAGAGTTATGTCCCTTGGATCAGTGCGACAATGCATTAACACGACATATATCTTCATATAACCCGGTTGTCTCCCGTGTGCGCATTCTAAGCGCAGCAAGTCGAACACCTGTTTATATGTCTGGGGCAGTCACTGATATCCTGCGAGACATGAATATGGGCCTGGTAGCTGAGAGGTAATCTCCCAGGTCAACTCTCTGATGCACCTGATTTCTCTGATGTTCTGTTGTTTCGTTGGATATAAAATCTACTTTGATATCTCTTAGGGTGAATCCAGTACATATTGTGGTCACCACAGATCAATTTCTCTTTAAGCAATACTCCTTATAGACATAAATTCAATTCTAGTATTTCCTGTCGGGAATCACATGCCACCCTTCTATAAATAGTTCGATGTCTTCTAATATTTCGTTATACTTATGGTGATATTAATCGTAATATGGTTTACTACAAGTCAAGATCACAAATATAGAGCACCCAATGAGGATCGAATTCACTGACCCGCATGATCTGCAAGACCATTTTAATCACCATTACACCATGACGAAGTGGCTTTGGTATTTGTGTAATAACCATTCACTTGCATCGATTTTATGCACAAGTATTTTTCGTGGCAGAACGAGGAAGTTTTTTTTCGGTTTACCTTTTTTTAATCCAATGTATGACGATCCAGAAAGTGGATTATTCACATTCTCTTCGTTTTTTCCCTTTAAAGAATGAAAGAGAAAAAAATTCTAAAAAAATCAAAAAATAAATTACTTTTATTCTAAAATTTAGCATTTTATGGGGGTTTGTGTAACCAAAGTGAAAGCCATATCTGATTTCCCAAAATACACTAGAATAGACCTGCATATTTTACAGAAAACGAGAATTTTCTGTAAAACCAATAAAGAAAAACTTTAAAAGGTATGTTTAAGAAGGGGGAAAAAGGGAAAATGTAAAAAACAAACCACCCCCAAAAAACAACAAAAAATAAACAAACAAAAAAGACAAAAAGGAAAAGGACAGTGGTAATATTAAATTGGTAATATTGCCTCTGAGAAGACAGTGGAAAGAAAGATGGCGGCATATGATTCATCGCCGGGATGTTAAGAATGGGGATTATTTGTTTATTTATTTATTTGTCCTTACGCCACAAAAAAAAGCGACGGTTTTCCTTCACTGATTATGCCAAATCGCCCATAACCGTATTATTTAACTTTTGTTTCTCGCCTCTCTCTATATTAAATGTTTTATCAACATGAGGCGTCATGTTTATTTTTCGTTAAAAATTAAGCATGTTTTGTTACTTTATTTTTTAGTGAATATTTCCCCAGATCTCCAAAAGTACAGGATTGCCTTAAACGTACTCTTGCTTCTC
Source organism: Acanthosepion esculentum (assembly GCA_964036315.1). Lineage (NCBI taxonomy): Eukaryota > Metazoa > Mollusca > Cephalopoda > Sepiida > Sepiidae > Acanthosepion > Acanthosepion esculentum. The sequence continues at coordinate 68,169,965 of OZ038499.1, read as the reverse complement.
GAATAAACGGTGTGGGGGTCGGAGTAAAATAAAATGCGAGAGGGACCTCTTAATTTTCAAAATTTTAATAAGCGTACTTCCTGTTTATTCAAAGAGAAGACTAATTTTCAACATTCTGTACTTTACAGGGTTAGGGTTGAGTTAACTACTCATGTCTCTCGAATAAATGGGGAGGTACACTTATTAAAGTTATGAGAATTAAGAGGTCTATTCTGACATTTTATTTAAACACCCACTCATTTATTCAAGAGGCAATTTTTCTCATTCTGTAATGTTGCACATCGAATAAATGGGAGGTTTTGCTTATTAAACTTTTATAACTTTTCGATGTTGAAACAACGAAGTTTTGTTTCACACAGTTTTTTCTTTCTTTTTAGGTCAGGCCTACGATATTATGGTTCAAACAAACAAGCAGATATACTGAAATTATACGGATTTTAAAATTTATTTCTCTACCGTTACCGAATACTATAAAAGATAATTTGAAAATGTAAGACCCACTGCTGCTTTCCACTGCCTGGAGCGAAGACATTTCCGACCAATAAGTTAACAGGATGGCATTTTTAGATAAGCCTTGCCTTTGAGCCTAATTATGGCGACACTGAGTCTGTTTCAGAGTTATAAAAAATAATGTATAGGGAAAAAAAGACTTGAAAAAAAAAAACACTCTTTGAGATTATTTTCAACCAATCAGAAGGACAGAATTTGAAATCTGTGTCAGTTTTAATAAGTAGCTTAATGTGGCTGCTGGGCTCACTATGTCATCAGCCGGTTTCAGAAGAATGTGATTGACATTGTATTTAAATTTTTGAAGAAAGCAGGAAGCCAGAAGAGAACTTCACATGCGCAAAATGCGAGATAAGAAACTATTAAAATATAACTTATGCTTACAACCAGCAATTTCAAAAGTGAACTCATGGAAGTTAGATGCCAATTTACGTGAAGTAATGGTTAGTATGTTTGTCTTGTTAGATCAGTTACAATTAAGTAGTGAGTCCGTTTCTCACTGAGTGCTCCATACTTTCGAACTTGTGCCACATCTAAGCTACGTTTAGTAAATCGCTATTCGTTATGGTTTGACTTGTGCATGAGTAGTCAGGAGATATGAAATCAGCAGATCAAGTTATCTTAGCAGTGAGTTGAGAAAAGACGACGTTAGATTATGAGATAACCTGTGGTCGCCAAAGAAATCTGGGGCAACAGACAAAAACTTAAAACCAAATAATATTAAAGATGTTTACCTGAAGTCAAGTACTGTTTCCTTAATAATATGAAAATAAGTTACCAACTTCAATTATAATTCTACAAGGCTATACCAACTTCTGAAAGTTTTCCACAAACGACCTGTTGCCCTCTATCTGTCTGTGAGTATCAAATTTTCCAAGCCCTCCTTTCTCATTATATGCCCCAAAAACTTCAACTGTCTCTTCCTGATGTTGGGTATTAGTTTCCTTTTAGTTTACATTTTTTTCAAAAATTTCGTCATTGGTCACATATTCGGTCCACGGTATCTTCTGTAGAACCATATTTCTGTTGCTTCAAGTCTCCCTTTCATCTATGAGGTGACTGTTCAGCACTCACTACCACACAAGAAGACATATATCACATAAGAGTTTAGTACTATTTTCATTGTTTCTAGCAAAATTTTCCCTACTACCTCAAATAAATGGCTATCTTGAGTCGAGTGCAGTTTTGGATTTGTACAGGGATTTTCCACACTATGTGTCAGCTTTTTTAGGGTAGTGAATTAATAAGTGCTTGCGAGGTAAGCCATCTAACTTGTTTTATCAGATCATGAGTATAGTTTAGAAAACTGTGAGGGTTGCTCCATGAACAGAGTATATCAATCATTATAGTTTAGTGGCAGAATCTGTGGTGATAACGAAAATAATACGAAAATGTGTCCCTGGCATGAACATCGCGCCGAAATATAAATCATGATTTGATGGAGCAAAAGTGGCCCACTGTGATGGATTTAGTGGAGATTAGGAAATGATTTTTGCTGTTGTTCTTGCCTGACAGTTGAGTTTTATGGAGCTTTTGTTTGCGAAGGGCTAAAGTGTAAGATTGTTTTCCAAAGTATTTTATTTATTTATTCAACCTCGCTTCTTCTTCCCTCGTATCAGGGTGGGACTGTCGCCATCCACTGAGTACTTTTTTAATTCTCAGGAAAAAAAAAGAGAAACCGATTATCATAAAGCGGAAACGCGGGAAAATAGGCTGTCGTAGCAATAAAAACAACGTGAGATGCGATTTGGATGGCCAGTGTTGATAATAATTATATTGTGCTGTTGGGGTGGTAATGATGATTTATCCCTGTTATTGTTATAGCAAGGCTAACAAGGTTAGAGATATGTCAAAGTTGCATCGTAACAAAATTTAAAAAATATTCAAGTAAATTCAATCTTTCACATTTTGCTGTTTTCTTTTCATTCACGCGCATCGAGATAATTATTCGAAAATAATTATTCGAAAAGCATTCGAACTGTAAATTGTTTGAATGAAAATTAATCGAAAGGAAAATTATACCAAATGATAATCATTTGAAATGCCTATGTTTTCAAAATACATATGTCGTCTTGCTTCGAGAGAGTCGATGTTGATTTACCTAGAACTAATAATGCCCTTGAAGGATAGCATAGGGCTTTTTTTTTACAGCAAGTGCAATATTTTATAACTTAAAGGTTATAAGGATTTTTCTTACTAAATTGTTTTTATTAACGATATTTGTATTTCTAATAATTATCATTTGTGTATTTCCTTTTTTAATTTTACATTTTATTGCAATAAAGAATTTTGCATTTCGAATAATTATCATTAATTGTCCTTTCCATAAATTTTCATTCAGGCAATTTACAATTGGAATATAAAAGTTTTCGAATAATTGTTTTCGAGCAATTATTTTCGAACAATGATCACATAATCTCATTCATGTGATCAGAAGAAAATAATTCATAGCACCTGAACTGCATCCGTACTGAGGAAAGTAAACATTTCCGTTTTCTTACGTGGGTATGATATTCCCATCCTCTCTCTCTCCCCCTGTGTGTGTGTGTGTGTGTGTGTGTGTGTGTGTGTGTGTGTGTGTGTGCGTGCGTGTGTGTGCGCACGCGCACGCGCACGCGCACGCGCACGCGCGTTTAATGTTTGGGACCCTTCAGTAGGAAGGGCACCGGATGATGCAATATGAGCTCTGGAGAAAGACGGCAGAGTGTGTATCGACAGGAGTATTGCGCTTAAATAAATAAATAAAGATACGAATTCTAGACATGCAGCAGAACAGCAAAACATGTGTCGTTTGCATTGTTTAATTCATTCACGAATAATTTTCTAAAAATTTAAAAAAATGTCCCAATCATTGCTATCTTCAATATTTGAACACTTACATAATACCATCTATTTTATTTTATTTTATTTTTTTTAGAAATTGCTATGTAAGTCTACTTAGGCTTTCGCGTTAGTTTTCTAAATTAAATTTATTATGCGATAAAAACTGACGATAATATGGCTTTTTCTCGCCATATTGTCACGTGATCCAGTGTTATATGCTTTATCTTTTCTTTTACAAAAAAAAAAAAATCTGCAAGTCAATTGTTTAAACTAAAAAGTATTCTATAAGTCAAAGATTTCTTTGCCAAAAGACTCTCCAAATCAAAGAGGAAAGCACTTTTGTCCTCTCGCACACCTTCCTTTGCGCAAAGGCATGCGAGGAGATCTGTTCACCACAAAGCGTCAACTCCAACTTGCGTATCGATTTGAAAACATCACAAACTTTCCTTTTTGCTCCATACCGGATATTTAATTTTAACAGATTTATATCCAAAAAATATTCACGTTTATTGGTACGAATTCTTGTGTTATTATTATGAAAGGTTGGTACCAATAAACAGCTGGAAATTAACTATCCCTTTTCGTCTTCACACAAAGCCTTGTGATAACAGCAGGCTGTCACCTCTGAAAATGAAAGCAAACCGGTGGAAAATGATTTACTAAATTGCTATCTCCTCTTACAAATCAAATTAATCGAACCGTAAACGAAAATCGATCGGTAAAATAACCGGTAGCGATAGACTAAAAGTTATCTCCCCTTGACGAAACAAATATAACAATAAAAAATAGTTATAAATATTCACGAGAATTAAAAACAGTCACATGACCTGATGAGACCCGCACGAAATATCGTTAGGCGAAAAAGTCATTCTCTCTCTTTTGATCTAGGAAGTTATCAAGACGCATACATTTCAGGCTCGTGACAAACCAAACTGATAAGTACAAAAATTCATATTGTTTTTTGGTAAGAGATACGCGCTAACTATATATATATTATAAGAGATTATAATAAAAACATTTTTAAATCACTACACAAAAGCTTCATGTTTCAATACTTTGATTGTACTTCTTCAGGCGATGATAAGTAACTAGTGATAAAATGTTTCTTTCTCAAACTTCCTAAGAGAATTATCAACCCTACCAATTTTGTATATATATATATATATATATATATATATATATATATATATATATATATATATATATGCAAGTGTTTTTATATGAACACTTTTGTGTTTTATTTGAACTTTTCGTATATTTATATTCTCGTATGTTTTTTCACTTTTAATAAGGATGATGTTTCATATTCGTGCATAAAAAAACAAGACAAAAAAACACAATGACAACAGACTATATAGCAGTTACTACTGGTTTCGCTTAACTTGTAATAGTTATATCAGGAGTTAATCTAATAATCTAATGTCCATCTAATACAGGACGGCCTCAACTTCCGACAAATTTCCGTTCCTACGATGCGTCGTAACACGATTTTCCGTGTAAGTCGGAACGTATCCGTAATTTCCCGTGACGAAGCATTTACGTCCCTCACCTATGCTAACACAATAAGGTAATAATCTAGGATATAACAACATATTTCTATGACATATGTTAACATAATTAAGACTAAAAAAATACATGGAGGATAATGAAATGAAATGGAAATAATACATATATTTATACGAAACAAGATTAATGGTGATTTCGTCGTAACCACGAATCGTCATATGTCGGGATTGTCGTAACCCGGAGACTTACTGTTACAGTGGACTTCAGAGGATTTTTGCCTAAATTGGATGAATGGTTCCAAATCTAAATCCTTCATTAGTGTTTGATGTATTTTTGGTAGATTTAATTCTTAAAATCTTATGCTGACTTATTTTGTTAAGATTTTTTGCTGGTTTTATCATACTTTACTTAATATTTGCTAAGTTGTCATCTTCCTGGTTCATTAAGGTTCTATCGGATTCATTAACAATAGAACCTTTTTATTTCCGTGTACTTCAGACATTAAATTTTCTTCTTTGCAAACATTGTTCAATCTCGACTGGCACGACAAATTGCAAATCAATAATCATATAATTAGCTCTAGTCTAATAAATAAATTTAGTAATAAATAATATATTTATAAAATAAAATTATATATTTTATTTTATAAATATATTATTTAAAATAAATAATAATTTAAATGAATTCTAAATATAAAAAAATACATCATATTAATAATGTTCCCTGTTGCGTCTGTTGGAAACAGGTTGCAGAATGGAAAATAAGTCATCACCCAAATGACGGCGTTATCAGTTTTGAACTGGAAAGAGAGGATTATGCAGCTGCAGTCCATACATGGCAGTTTGGGGCACAATCTGACTCTTGTAAAAATAAAGCATGGTAGGAAGTGTCAGGTACTTTCTGGAGCGGGAGAATGAGCCAACCATTTTTCAAGCAATTTCGGGAAAAGGGCCCCACTTCGCAAAAAAAAACTTGTTTTTCACTGCTTTTTAAGAAAAAAAAGTAAGTAGTTGTAGTTTAATCTTGTTCACATTTCAACAAATTAATTGTGTCTGTTTTAACCAGACGTAGACATTTTTATTTTTCTTAAATATTTAAATAAGTTTCTTCTTGCTTGACGACAGGTGTCAGAAAATGGCGTTGATTGATGACTGGTAAAGTGAAAATTCATAATTTTGACGTGAACTAAATTAATATTGTTTTAATCTAAATTACCCAAATGTTCTTTTAATATAAAGTTCAACCTTTCCTTAAAATAACACTAACATTAATATATGAAATTTGAATTTAAATACTTTTAATTTAATTTTAAAATTAGGTATTGCAGTGAATTTTTAAAAAATGTCCTTTAACAAAATTTAACATGTTTAATGAAATAATATACAATATTATCAAGAAATCTTTTTACATAACTTAAAAATAATTTTGAACATTTAAAATTAAATCTTGAGGCATTGAATCGGATGAAAACATCTTTTAATTACCAAAAAACAGACTTCGCCGGTTGCTTCTTTTCGCTCCCCGTATGAACTGGTCAAAAACTTTCTGGGTAATGGTCAGAATCCAGGTCTTAAGAAGGGATCGAGAATACTCTCCATGAGTTAAAACTTTTTAAAAGTTAGTAAAAATAAGAATTTTTGTGTGACACAACGTCGTCAGACGCTCCCTATATATTCTTCAAAACCGAATAATACAAATCTTTCGTCTAAATCTGTTCGACTATAAGTCCTTTCAATAGGCACATCTTTGAGTTCAGCCGCCCGCAATAAAAACATCCACACTTCAGTAGAGAGTGTCTGCTGGCTTAATACGGCTGGAAAGCAAGCAAAAGAATTTCTGCTTTTCGGTGGCTTTCTCTTTGTGACCCCACTTTATTATTCTGTCTCTTTTTTTTTCATGCAGAAAATAATAAAACAGGGAAGGTTAAAGTCATATTCTTTTCTAACACAAGCAAAAGAATTTCAGGTTTTCGGTGATTGTCTCTCATTCACTCACGCACTATTATGCCATGTCTCTTATGCTCTCTACTAAGAAGGCTAGTAAATTCATTGTTTTTACTTGCGTCTTTTCTCATTAAAAAAGCATCTTCTCTACTTACACTCTCTAAATAATATTGCTTGTAACAATTATCCTAAGAAATGAAAAAATGAGAAATACAAAAAATACAAGTACAAAGAGGATAGTGAAATTATCAATAATTAATTTTATATTACACAAAATTATTTATCGTGGAAAGAATGTAAGGCATACAGTGCATGAGTTGCATATATGGACCCTTCGCCCCTGCTTTGTATATTAGTTTCCACTTGTGGTCTGGAGGCCTGGCGAAACGCGTCGTTTATAGCTTTTTCACTTTGTCTCATCATTTCCACTTGTGTTTCGGATACTACATCCTACAAACACGCATGAAAGAAATACTAGTCAAAAGTTAAGCAGAGCTCACAATACTTCATCTGATAATAATAAAAAAAAAGTTCAAGGTGATAAAACCTTTTGTTGTTCTTTCATTCAACGCCTTGTTCATCATTTTTGCAAGCACCGAAGTTCATGTCATTTGATACCTATTGTCTCGACAGATTTTGCTATTTCATTGGCATAAGCCCTAGAGCACACTCTTCTTTCTATACAACACTTTTTTTTGGCTTTTCCTACTTTCTGTTGTTCACCATTTTTCTTCATCGTTTTTATTATTCGGATCATTATCTTCCTCATCGCTTTTCCATTGTGTTTATTATTACTGTCATCATTCTCTTGTTTTTTTTTCTCATTTTATCTTTCTTTTAACACACATTCTCCGCCTCCTTTTCAAAACTATTTCATGCTATTTTAGTTGACAACCTCTCCTTCCTTAATATACGAATCTGTGTTTGGCTGTCACCAGACAATAATAAAAGAAGTGGACATTTTCGATAACCGAAGAAACTCGAAACTTCTCTCTTAACGATTCATTGGACACCGGAATCACTTTATCCGATCTACACCAATATCGACTCTCTTTTTGTTTACCTACACCGTTCGTCTAACTTCTCGACCAGTACGTACAAAGAAAAGGAGAGCGTTGAAAATGGTTTGCACAACGCTAAATGATGGTTACGATATTCTCAGTCAGAAAATGTAGACAAAAGGCGGGAAAGAGAGGCTGATAAGTGGTGGTGGGAAGAAGGAATTCTATTTAAATGGTTGGCGTGTTTTGAGTAGCGTGTTGGTAAAAAACAAAACAAAATTGTTTGAAGATTTATTCTGATTGTGCGGCTGGGGATCTACTGATGGACAACTGTGATAGTTTTCATTTATACCAATTTCCTTTTAATTTATACAACGTCGGAGAACAATTTCGTTCAGCATTTAAGGAGAAAGATTATTATTATTATTATTACGATTATTATTATTATTATTATTATTATTACCTTTAATTTCTGTTGTATTCTCATTTCTTACCAGATCCCAACTCAAGGTCAGAAATGGCATCATGACATTTTCTACTAAAAAGTTTTATTAAGAAAATAAAAAATAAAAATAAAGCAACTTAAGATTATATTTTACACAGATAAAGCCCTTTGTAAATTGTACTTGTGAGAACAATTTTTTTCCATTTCTTTAAGGCTAACAGGGATCCCTTCAATAAGTCTATCGGAACATTTTCTGATGAATACGAAGGCTCCAATCATAACTGGAATTATTGATGTCTTCATGTTCCACAATTTTTAGATTTCCATTTCAAGATCCTTGTATTTTGATTGTTTTTGGAGATCTTCAAAGATACATTACAGGTCATAGGAAACGTCTATGTAGAACGAAAAGCCAACTGTTTGAAGCAACCTTAATGCACCTGTACATGCAGAGATCCACTCACGTACAAAGATGTCATGTTGATTGGCCGGACAGTCAATCGTGGAAAATTTTTTTAATACTCCGTATAGTTTAATAAGAAAATATTCAATAAATTGATTTAAATAATTTCATATCGACTATGAAGGCACTGCTATAATATTTTTGTCAACTAATTGCAACTTTTAATTTTATTTTAACTCTGCTAATTGGACACGACATGTATAATCGGATATGGACGAATCACTGTCTGAGACCGACTATATGTTGTATAATCAAATAAACACACCCGCACTCAGCGAGCTAAAAAGATAGATTTATTTAGTGTACGCGTACTACTGACAAGGACCTGATGGTAATTTTGCTTATCACTAATTGCAAGATAAGTTTTCAGTCCATAAATAACAATCAATGAAAAAGATAACATGTCATCAGTATTTTTTTGTTCCTCTTTGCTATTAATCTTTTTTTTTTCACTTGAAACTCTCGCTTTCTCTTCTTCCTCGAATACTTCGTAAATGAAGCTTCGTGCTTGGCAGAACGGAAATTAATATCAATTTATCACTTATTAAATATCCCTGGCTGTCATATATATGAAAACTCTTTAAGCACTTATTGCGTAACCCCGCAAAAAAGTACCCGGGCTATTCTAATATATAACCATTCAGTAGATCTTCTATGTACCGTGTCCCTTCAGGACTTTGGCGATCATGGCTCTCCACAATTTCTTGTCCTATGTAGCTCTTAATAAATTTTGTCTTTTTGTTATCGCTGAAAAACTTTGTTTACTCAAGCTCGCTAGTTTAGGGCACTACTGTTTTTCTCTGTCCCCCTTACCGTCAATCTGCCTGGCCTACGGCCACATCACATTGAAAAACTGGTTCCCATACTATCACCAAAGTTGATCAACGTTGGTTCTGGTCAGTACCTAGATGGGTGACCGTTTGGGAATACAAAGTGCTGCAAGCTTAGATGTGCGGGTGGTGTAATGGTGCTCGGAAATGTTAATCGGAGAGCCGAGTTTCAATTCCGAGTTGCGTTTGTTATATTCACTTATGCACAAATACCTTTGGGGAAGGTATGAATCCACCTCTTCAACCCCGCCCAGCTATGGGTTAATTAGTAAGACTTGTATCACTAGAACCATTATTATCTCCAAAATTAAAAGTAAAATAAAATTAACGCAAGGCGTGCTACAGTCTACTATAAAATTATATAGCACCCTGATGACAAAGCACTTCACTCAAGTACATTTTCGTCGACATGTTTAAACGCACTCATCTCAACCACACTGTTCGACTCTTTTTCTTTTCAGCCTACGAGGTACAAAACAGACATAAACAAACTTTATGGATATATGGGCAGAATAAAATTTTACCCAACAGGAGGGAATATTGTAGAATTACCCCACTTACTTTCTTAAAAAACCGCAGCTAGGGGATGCTTCTTAAGCCTATATAAATAGGAGGTGACATTCTGTCACTCCCTCTTTATCCTATTTCACCCAGGGACGGTAAGATGTAGGTCGTCTCGTGAAGAAATGTGGCCCACACCTGGGCACACACACACATACGCATGCACACACTTCAGCATCTTCCTCTTTACTTTCCATTGCTATTCTCTAGGACTCTATCTAAAAAACGAACGCACACAAACAATTCACTAGCTTAAATGTTTTCTCCGTTCATTTTCATTGTTTTATAACACTCAATAATATTCTGTTGTGTATGTATAGCATTGTTTTGTTAATACATACTTAGCATTTGTTTATATATACATAGTTTTGTTGTTACTTTGTCATTTTATTATCGAGTCCGCTGTTATTGTTGTGGGAAATATATACCAGGAGACGATAAGATGTAGGTCGCCGTGTGGAGAAATGCGGTGCACACACATGCACCTCGAACACAACCAGCATACATCCTCAACAATTTACATATTTATTTGTAACCTTATGTCAGATGTATCAAGGATTTAGAACAGTTAAAGAAAATCAAATATCATTCAATAATTTTTATAAAAAAAAAAACTTTTATATTTCCACTTAAGATAACATGAATTTTATAAAAGAATCATTAAAAATTAAAATTCAACTTTACTCGAGAAGTACAATACGTACTTTAAGATGTACTCTCCCTAACTTACCAATTTAATAATTTATGTTTAAGTTACAGAGCTTAAAGTTTAAAGCTTTGATTGACTTAATGACAGTGATTTAACAATTTTAGATCTTATAATGAACCAACACTAGATTGGTAGGGTGCATCATTGCCCCTACCCTATCAGAAAATAATGTAGCCCCAACTCGAACGTTTTGAGAGGCACCAGGAAGGTATGTTTCACCAACAGCAGATATGTCTATATTGTACCTATTTAGAATGTTACAAATTGTGGATTCGAAATGTTGCCGCGATGGCAACTTACATTTCAAGATCCAAGGTTGGGATGTTTATGTTTCCTGTACATGTTTCGACAGCATTATTGAATAACCAAACAGCCACTGTTAACTGAAATGCTTGTAGATTATGTGAGCAAGTTTTAGGGTTTACTTTCTTGCCGCTCGTCCCTATTTGGGGAAAGTAGTGCAACACGTTATCAGCCCTGTTTTGTCACCCTCAGAGGGTGCATAAACACAATTGCTCAGGATTTGTGCATGAGTAGCTATCAACTGAAGCTCACCAATTCTGTAAGGCGCCACCTAGTGACGTCCAGCAATATCCTTTGTCTGTCTTGTCGTCTTTAGTCTCCCGTCACTCGACCCCGAGGAAGAACGGATAGTAAACAGAACTGCAGAGATCCCATTAAAATAGTGAAAGCTGGTGCTGGGCCATACACACTTTTTTGGAAATGCTGATAGCAAATGATTGGTGCAAACATTTGCCATTTGTCATGAACCGAACAAACAGCACGCCTCAGGGGTTTTCTAAAATTTTCTATCTTCAAGACTGGCACCATCCATAGCTATAGAGCCCAGTCTAGCCAAGAACGCGCGCTTGGGCACCAAACCAAGTATTTCTATGCCCACGTGCGTATACATATATTTCAATGTCACTACGCATTTTGATTGCTAGGTGGTTGTTGACCCCCACAAAAAGGTTCCATCTACCTTTTGACAGGTCTTGTTTTTCATCCGGCTTGAGTGTCCAGAAAACACTGGTGTGTGTGTGTGGGGGGGGAGAATTTATATGAAAACATGCTCTCTATCTTTCACACACACACACACACACACACACGCATACGCACGCATGTATATTTGGTGGATACATGTGTTTGAGTACTGTATATACTCGAATATAGTGCTATTTTTATGGGATCGCACTATACACAGATAATTTTTTGAAAAGTTTAAAAAATCATGTATTTTCGGTGACCGGTTGCACTATACACAGTAATTCTTTTTCTGAAGGGTTTTAAATTCCTGCAAAAATTCAGGTGTCGCACTATATATGAAGTCGTCTTATACACGAGTATATACGTTAGACAGCTTTATTTTTTTATTTTTTTAAACTGTATCATTTTCGACTACTGGCCTCTTTTTCTAGAAATAAAATGTCCCCTTCAGTAGGGTTAAAGCCTACGTGCCCCTTACGTAAGGAAAAACACCATATAGGCTGACGGGCTTTTAGGTCATTCAGCCACGAAGGACTTCACGGAAAAATAAGTTTCAATTACATAATTCCCCATATCTAAGAGTATTTGAAAGACTTCATCCCGAAGAGATTTATTTCGAATTGAACTTGTGGCTTTTGGCACAGATGGATAAATTCTGAAGTGATGAGTAGTGGTAAGAGAAAATCATAAAAATAGTAATGTTTAATCGGGGAGACCTGTGTTGAGTTCTTCAATCTTTGCTTCAAGGATTGAAATTTCGAATAAGTAATTGTTAAAAAAACAGGAGTTACCATTAAAATTATAATAATTTTTCATATTTAGATCAGAGATTATGCATTCGATACAAAATATCCTTACTTCAATTACCTCGCCAACAGATCAAATTTATCATTTTAACCAATATGGAGAATTATATCTGTGCTTAGTGGCCAGTGGGTAAAAAGTCGTAGAAAACTGCTTTATTGCTTCCTCAACAAACAGGTCTTAAAACGTCTTTCTAATTACTTCGATAACCTGACAGAGGTGAGGTTGAAAAGCAGCAATTAATGGTCATGTTACCTATTGCTTTTGGTAGAAGGGTTTCTGACTATTATCTAAATTTAGGTAATCCTAAATCTTGCACTAATCTACACGTCTTCCTCTATTCGATATTGTTATATAACCAAACATAAGAACAGGATCCCAACATACAAAACGAGCTGACATCATTCCAAAGAAACAGGTAAAAACTTGTGAATATACAGTGTGTCCCTAAAGGCTGGACACATAGGGAAAATGCATATTTTCAAGAAATGAAATTTTCAACAATATTTTATTGAATTGGAATATTAACAAATAACGTTTTCAATATGATTTCTATCATTTGTGATGCAAAGTTTGATGCGCTTTGCAAGATTCACGTGAACTCGATGCAATAACTCCACATTATTGTCAATCTTAGCACATTCACTCTTTATGCTTTCAATCAAGTGCGTTGCATCTGGGATTTTCATTGAGTACACCTTCTTCTTTAGCATACTGCAGAAAAAGAAGTCAATTCTTTCTTCTTTCAACAAAACCATCTTTAATCTGTGGAGGTAAAAAAATATAGTTAATCCGATTTCTTATGTGTTCAGACTTTAGGGACACCCTGTATAATAAATATTTTGCATATATTAAATTTATTATTATTTGATTTTACTTTTGAACAATTAGATAATATTTAATCAATTTATTTTATGCTTGAAATAATTTAAATTTCTAAGCTTACGTATTATTTCTGAATGAAGGTTATTCTAGAAGGAAGACTTAAAAACTCGTTCTGCATAGAAGGAAGGAAAAATGCAACTCTAGATTTGCATCATCCCAGCTTGATGGTTCATGACAAGTTAACACTTGGGTTTATATTAACTTTTGTAGCTTGAGATAAACTTGTGGGCTTGGGCATACATGGATAAATTTGGCATTTTTGTTGAAATCAGAAAACCAGTTAGAACCTGCACATCTGTGTTCTTTCATTGACTGACGGATTTCAATCAAAACTATTTTGACACACTAGATGGTAAAAATCCCTATTTCTTTTGATAAGAAAGTAAAATATGTTTTTGATACAGTAAGGATTCATTTCTCATCTTGTTTATCAGTGAAAACTCAGTGAGTTTTAATATAGCCAGCAGCCATTTTCTCCCACTATTTCTTGCTTTGAACATATTTGTTAAACGTGTTGAAAAGTATTTCAACTTTGGTTGCTATTGATCTGAGGCTTCTGTTTTTATGCGACATTTGCTTCTTTGCTCTTATTGAGTGTGATCATAAGATATTTTACTTTTGTAGTTTTGAACCATATTGGAATGATCTGAAAAAACATTTAACGTAAGACATCAGTTCTGGATCAGTTGCCTACTATTACAAATGAGGCTATTAAATATATACCTTAATTTTTAGTTTCTGGGTTAAAATAAAAAAAAACGACTATCAAACATCAATTATAACAGGAAACTTTGTTTTCTACGGATAAAAAGTAATTAAAAAAATCTTTTATAATGGTGTGTAAATTTTCTAAAAGAGGTTGAATGGTGAATTAGTGTTAGTACTAAGTAATGGATCGATAAATACCAATTGCATTTCAGCGCTAATTTTGTCGTCTGCAAAGCCATTTTGTCAATGTAAATACTATTAACCTGAACGAGAAAACGTTTGCTTTCATTTAATGCTCTATGTGCTTAAAAAAATAAAATAATATCGTAGCTATGACTATTTGGAAAAAAAAACAAAACATTTTGCAAGTGTTAGAAAGCAACGTTTTCTCTGAAATCATCGAATTTTAATTAGTATCAATAAAATTTTTCAATGAATATCTGACTTTTATATTAATGGGAAGATCAATGTATTCGCTTTCAAAATAAGAAACATTTGCCACATTCTAGTCAACGAAATCTACTAATCCATCATTAGTTCTAGAAATCTAAAAAATACATTTAAAATGCTGACATGAAATGGAAAAATTATATTAAATCAATTTCTAGGTTTGCTACTAGGAAAGTTGGTTATTTTGCAAGACAATTTTTCTCGCCAGAATCTATCTTACATATTTATAAGTCTACCATTAGTCCTTGCTTTTAATATTGCTGCCTCATCTGGTCTGGTGCCCCTGCTTTATATTTAGAGATTATTGATAAAAGCCAGAGAAGAATCTGCAATGTTATTGGTTTTGACCTGGTACCTCGTCTTCAGTCACTTTCCTAATGCCGTAATGTAGCTTGCCTGTGATTTTTCTGTAAATACTTTCACCGAAGTTGTTCTGATGATCTTTCCTCTATGCTATCTAGACTTTATGAATTTAAACGCAGTACTAGATTGGCGGCAAGGTCTTCATCATTTTACGATTGAAATGGTTAGATGTAACCATAAGTTCTATGCTAACAGTTTCTTTTCTCGCACTTCTCGCTTGTGGAAATTTCTTCGGACTTATTGCTTTCCAGTCAACATTGATCTTCAAAAATTTAAATGTAATGTTAATCGCTATCTACTGTCTTCTTGATCCTTCTTTTTCTCGTTCCTTAATAATGTTTCTCCTTTTTTCTTATTATTTCACACTCAGTAACTCCTTGTGTCTTTATCGCCTTGTTTGGGGTAAAATGATTTTAAAAAAATATGCTTATGTTGGTACACAATTCTTGTTATTATTTTTTACTGGGAGAGTTAGTACAGTCAGTGGGGCAAGTTGATAGTTTTTTTTCTAATAAAGTAGGAAGTGAAGATAAAAAGGATGAATAACAATTGATCCTTGACTTGAAGAAGTTAGGGTTGTAATGCCGGAGTCTGTTCCACAAAGTAGCAGTTCATGGGAAGTGAATCTTTCTTCTCATATCTGGAATACGGAGGAAATGACGGTGATTCAACTCCATTGAAGTAACAAGGTGTATCCTAGTTGCAAAGGTCCGAACTGGTGAAACTAAATAATAGAGCTTATAAGGGTATTTGCCATAGAAATGACAAAAGAGTAGCGAAAGTTTTACAACATTGTATCTGCTGAAAATAAGTTTTTGAGCGGAGTGTATGTCATCGTCCACAAGACGTCGTAAACAATTTTGTACTCTATCAAAGATGGAAAGCGACGACCGTGTGGGTCCAGTTCAGATATGGTAGCAATATACCGTTTTGGTCTTGTTCCACTAGGCTTAGAGTCGAAAGATAAATTATATGAGACTGGCCGCTGAAATGTGAAGCAACACAAAAACGACGCGAGATGGGGTAAATTTAATAACTTTATTCAAAATCTCCGCTGGATCCGTTTCGTTCCCAGCATTCCCTAATGGGACCGGAAGTGCTTACAATCATCATAATAATCAACATTATTGATGCTGTTATAAACAGGTCGAATCTGACTGTAGTAAAGATAAAACATGGCAGAAGGAATCATATACTTCTAGAAGTGATAGAATGGATCGATCATTTTGCCAGCACACTAAGTTGCTCGATCTTGTACCAACTGACCCAAAGATATTTTCTTTTTACACGTTCCAAGAAAAAAGCTCTGAGAGAATCTGCTTGAAATGTAATATCCACAAAATTTATTGTCACTTCTCGTAAACATAAAGGCGTGCAGCTATATCACATTGGAACACCGATTCTCGTACGATTACCGAAGTTAAGCCACACGTGGAACCTGGTCAGTACCTAGATAGGTGAACACTTGGGAATACCAGGTGCCGTAAGCTTGGATGTGCAGATGGTGTAATAGATAACGGTTCGCAATTGGAAATCTGAGATCCGAGTTCCATTTCCACTCAGATTTATTTATATCCACTTGAGATGATATGAACCCACCACTTCTCCCCACCGCTATGAGTTAATTAATAGAATTTGTATCCGTGAGTAATTATTATCACCCACTCCCGACAAAAAATTGTTATATTCTTATTTACTGGCTTTAAATAAACTGCAAAAAATAGATAACACGTAAAAAAACAAATCTGCAGATGTGTGAAGGGTTAGAAAGTATCAGAAGGTTTGAATGGTGAGAGGGCTTAAAATTGGGTGTGTTCAATAATCTTCCATC
Organism: Acanthosepion esculentum; assembly: GCA_964036315.1. NCBI lineage: Eukaryota > Metazoa > Mollusca > Cephalopoda > Sepiida > Sepiidae > Acanthosepion > Acanthosepion esculentum. The sequence goes on along the minus strand of OZ038499.1, from coordinate 68,153,149 downwards.
CACAACAATTAATTCAAGACAGAAAATAATGATTCAAAACATAACAATTGAATTTATTGGCCTTAGTGTACATGTACATAGGCTAAAGGTTTGAGAGAGTTATGTCTCTTAGATTTGGAAATATTTGTACCTGAGCTGATAAGGGTTGAAGTAACTATTATTAAACTGTAGTTTAGATGAATGAATATGTTAAGAATTGTCTATTGGACAAGTTGGTAAGAGTTCAGAGTTAAGAGTTCGTACTTGCGTGAATGTTGCAATGTTCTTTAACGTCTGACCGCATGGTTAAGACGGGAGTCCTTGAAGGTTACATTTTGGCAGCAAGAAAAGAGAGTGAAAAAGAGAGAGAGAACCACTCGTGTTTTGTTTATATAAGATGATGTAACACGTGACCGGCTCAGAACGTATTGAGTGCGAAAACAGATTTGTCGCGTGCAGGCAATTTGATTGGTCGGAACTGACCAATCAGCGAGCTAGTTTTGAGTAGATTGACCAATGGCTGCTTGTCATACGATTTCCATGTATGTATGCTTGATTGTCACGATAATCACTACAAGGAAGAGTACATTTCCCCGCGGGGTGTGACTGGCAGACGTGGAAAATTCCACAAATCAATCAATCAAACGTCGCTACTTCGCTAAAAAGTGCATACTCTGATGAAAAAAGGCCTCAAACTTGATAAACAATTTTTTATCGTTTAAAAATGTTTACGTTATTATTAAGAGGAAAAACCAAAGTATTTTTATTATTATTTTTTTACATTTTTAATCCTTCCTAGCACGTCTTAAATTTTAGTTAAAAATCTTTTTTTAAGCAGTGAAATTGTCATAAAATGTATCATCTCCGACATTTTTTGACAACTTTGTAAACAAAAGTGAAATTCTCCGTTTAAAAATCTTATATTATTCAGTTATATTTTTTTACAAAGCTATTTGAGGAAAATTAGAAAACTAAAGTTTACTTAATGTAATTGGAAACAAACAGTACTTAAATTTTAGCAGAAAAAAATTTCGTTGAAAATAAGAGAAGCATGTCTAACCATGGTGGTTATTTGTTTTGGAGGTGTGAATTGACGTTTATGTCAATGTATCGACAACTAACGTCAGGGCAATTTATCGGACGGAAAGACAGAAGTAACAGTATTTTCAAATTTTAAGTGAGCCTGCTTATTTAACTATAAAATATTAAAAAAAAAAATTAAATACTTTCAAAAGTCTAATATTTTATTGATTTATTTAGGCACTTTTTATTTATCGAAGATATGTCTAAAGCCTGCACTATTTCCGTCCCTAAAATTGAATCTAAAAAAGAAAATAATTTATAATTGCAGTATGTCCCTCACTGAAAAACAATAAATTATTTATATTCAAAAGTAAACATAAACTGCACTATCATCAACTACATATTGCAACATGAACTTGTTATGTTTGTTATCGAGAAAAAGTTAATTACCTGAGTGGAAAAAAACACAGGTGATTCAAACTAAACATAGAACGAAAGTAGTGGAAACTTTTCTATTCAAAACCAGGCTAAGAACGGCGCCATACAAGTATTAAAAACAAAATTGAAAACGATTCAATCGAGCCAATGTACTAACAGACGGTCTCTTCTAATTGTTAAAATTTAAAAGGAAGCCTAACTGCTATAACTTGAGATTCTTTTCCTAATTTTAGTTTAGATAACTCTTTACGCTCTTTTCTCCGCAAATATTCAGTTTTTTTTAATTTCTTTTCTTTCTTATCTTTTTTCTAAGTCTGTCAATTACTTTTTCTCTTTCGTTCTATTTTCTTTCACAGTTGTGTTTTCTTTTCTTTGATTTCAACACTTTCTTCTTTTTTGTTCTATTAGGTTTTTTTTAATGTATTCGTTATTTCTTTAGATAATTATTTTTTACCCTTTCTCACTTTCTTCCTTTTCTTTCTTTCGTCTCTTTCTTTAATTTCAGTTTCTCTTTTTCATTTCTTTCTTTTTTTTCACCTTTTCTGCTTTTTTCCCTTTCCTTTCTTACCTTTTTCTATCTTTCTCTGTCTCTTTCTTTAACAATCGATTTCTGTCACATTTTTTTCTTTTAATTTTTACATTTTTTTCTTTGGTCTGCAATTTTTTCTCATTTATTTTACTTTGATTTTTTTTTTGATAATCATCTACTTACATCTTTTTATTCTTTTCTCTTCCCCCTCCTCTTCTTTTCGTTGTTTTTTCTTTAATTTTCTCTTTATTATTTCTTTCTTTCTTTTTCTTTCCTCACCCTCCCTCATTCTTCTTACTTTCATTTTTAGTTTTAATTTTTTTTTCCTTAATCTAGTACTTGACCCAAATCAACCCGTTAGGCAAAGCCCAAACTGCTACACTCACACCCATTACTCACCCACCATCAACACTCTCCTCCACACATCCACACTTTCTTTATCTACCCACTTCATCTTCATTTCCATCATTTTAGACACATGCTTTCTTCCTTCACCACGAGAACAGCCCTGATCCAAACAATTCCTGACCAGCTTCTCCTCTTTGGCTCCAAAACCCCAATCACATGACACCATTACTGCTCTAATTTCCCCCATCTATTCGCTTTTTCCTTTTACAGCTGAAGCTAATTTACTGCCACCATATTATTTAAGCATGAACACCATCACTAGAACCTCCACCATTACTATCTCAACCACGACTATTAACATTGCCATCACTACTACCCACATGGTCACAAGCCCTACTGCAAAATATACATGGCATATTCTAAAACCTTGTGCAAGTCTTACTAACACTATGACCACTGCCATTATTACAATTTCCACGCCTCAAGCGCTACCTGTACCATTTTGACCATGCCTCTATCTTCTATATTCCTCTTCTACTTCTCATGTGACATTATGGCCTCTTTCCATTCATTACCCCCCACCCAACATCAATATTATTCACACTTGGCAAAACAATTATTTCCAATCAAGGTGGAACAGGAGAGAGATCTAGTATTAATGGACACCAGAATAAGCAATAAAGTTTACTGGTTGGCTTCTACTTAGAGAAGTGGGCCAGTGACATCCAGGTTACTTGTCTTATTTGAAAACCCTGGGATGGAAAAGAGAGGGGATGAAACTCGAAGCAGGCAGAACAAGAAACAGCTTTACACCCTCACAGACCCCCACCAATATCTATCTTGTCATCCCTGCCTACCAAACAAAACCAAAACAGGCTAATCAATAAATCAGTCAATCAATCAAGCAATAATTTATTGATAAAATATTGATAACACTGACAATGATGGCCATGACCTGATTGAAATGGGATCATAGATATAAATCTATGAACGTGATCATACAGTATGCTTGTCAGGGATTTCCTTTGCAGCTCTTGCAAGTCATTCAATACAAGTTCAACTCTTTCAGGACATTCAGTAAATGTGGCCTTGGGCTAGACTTGATCATGTCGAAATATAACAATGTGTTAGCACTTTTTAGTCAGTTCCAATAAAATAGAGACATTCTGAGAATAAAGTATATATTCAATTATGAAAGGGAAATTAAATATTACATTTTTAGAGTTTTAAATGATTTTTATCTTTTATATACATTGTTTATTAGATAAAGTGCATGTAACCAGAAGTCATTATGTCAAAACTGTTTAATAACTGTTTAAATGAAACATTGTTGATTTTGATTTGGTAATAGACATACTAGAAACAAAATAGGGATGTTGAGCCTTTATATATATATATATATATATATATATATATATATATATATATATATATGTGAGACATGGTGGAGTAATTCCTGTTGAATCCATTACATTCACTTACGTGCTAATACCCTTGGGAAAGGTGTGAATCTTCTTCTTCTTCCTCCAACTATGGGTAAATAGTAGGACAGACTGGGTTCTATAGCCTTGGATGGCAACTGGTCTAGGAGAAGGACAACTCTGAATTCAAAACCTGCGGAGGGTCGTTTGGGGACCTTGTGGCATTCGTTGCACCAGGTCCCTGTATTCGTCCCTCCAAAAAGTGTGGATGGCCCTGCACAAAGCCTTCACCACTATAATCAAATCCTGTGTGGGTGTCGGGCTTTCAGTTTCTGGGAACTGATCTGTCTGACCCTCATACGTCTAGTTCGACGGGAGAGTCCATCATATGTGTGTGTGTGCAATTCTTTTTTAAAATTGAAAAATTTCCTTACTGTAAATTAATTTATCAGTATTTGATTATTATTATTATCCCAACTATGCAGTTTCATGGTGTAGCTTCACTTGTTAAGGGTTGTTTTTGATAAAATTATATCTATATCTATATCTCTATCTATATCTGAGTTTAAGTTTTGTATATAGACCACTTCTCAGGATCAGATAAATGTATAAGAATAAAAATCTGCAAACCTCTCGCTGCGCTATCACTATTTTCATGGAAAATTTTCAAACAAACTAGATTCCTTACTTCCACTAGTTTTAACCTTCATGACTAAGATGTGCCATCCTACGCATATTGTAACAAACCACCTTAATTTTCTTAATATTCCATTGGCAAGATGTTATACACAAGCAGCTACTTCTCACAAACCACTGCTTTGTGGAACCGACTCCCAAGAGGATGCTTCCCCAATCACTACAATCTTAACCAGTTCAAGTCTAAGATTAACTGTTATCTTCCCCACATGTTCATATAAACTGTGCCTTTTATTTTGTAACCAACTACCTCAAGTGGCTTTCAGGCCTTGTAGATCAGGTGAGCATAGATAATACTTTAACAATTCTTAAGTGACACAGTTTCTTTTCATTTTGTTTTATACTGATTAATGGTATATGAAGTCTAGCAACAAATATGGAACATTTCCATTACATGATAATACCAAATACTTTGACTCACAGCTGAAGCACTTAGGATATGAACATGTACACCTGATTTATCACTAGTTAACAGTCATCTTTGCACATATTCTGTCTGTTCCAGATAAAAGAGACCAAAATCAGAAAGCTATTATTTTGTCTTTCAAAGGTTTTCTAATTTCTGAGAACTGAGTTTTATAAAGGGGGGGGGGGTATTTTCATTACAAATCTTTTGGGACTGTGCTGTAGAATCAAATGAATTTCAATTTTTTTGACATAAAAAATAGAACATTGTTTAAAAATGTGGCATTTTATTTTTACCTGCATAATCAACCCTTCTATGTGAACAGCCAAATAATTTTGTGCATGCCACTTAGAAAAATTGACAGGGTTTTTTTTATCCCCTGTCACCACCATGATGATCACCCCTTATCATCACCAAGCCAGAAAATGTTATCATCATAATCATTATAATTACTATACCAATACTATAATTACTACAAGTACCACTGTCATTACCAAAAGTACCATTATCATCACTACTTTTATGATAATGATCATCATCATTGTATGCTTTGCTTTTTGCTATAATTAAGGTATTGTTGCTATTATTCTCATCATCTGTCTCCCTGTTATCAGTGAGAAATGTATTAAGTCTATATTACTTATAATTTTATTATATTACTTTCAACTTTCTTTGGCTAATAAAAGAGTTCTCACCCTTTGTATTGATAAGCACTGAATGTTTGTGCTCATGGGGTTGGAGTTGTCCATTAGGCAGTGTGACCAAAAATAATCATTTTTGTTGAAACATTTTTCATAACACTACAGATTCAGCACTTCAGATTATGAATATTAAAATAAATAATAATTTTTCATTAAGTTTTATGAAAGTTAATACAGGGGTTCAGTTTGTGATGTACATTAATTGAAAATTGCCCCACCCCCTGTAAAAGTAAAAAAAAACTGCTTATATCACATGATTTCTTAAAATTTAAGAAAACACAGTTCTTTTTTCATATACTACTATTGTAATTGCACTCCAGATTACAAATTTCAAAAATCATTTTATTAGGTTGGTGCAAAAATAATGTCGTTTTCTCACATGAAGTTGAACGTCAAAAAACGATATTATTTTTGCACCAACCTAATATTTTTGTAAATTTGAAAATGTTCATATTTTGTTTTGGATTCTATAGGAGAAGCACTCGAAAAGTTAAGTAAGGTGGTGAGAAAGAGAAAACAATTTATTATCAACGAAGAGAAGAGTGCTGGATTGTTATGTGATATCCATTCTCCGATATGGCAGTGAATGCTGGACAGATCTCCCCATTGATAAGGAAAAAACTAGAGGCAGCAGAAATGTGGTTCTACAGAAGGATACTGAGAATTCCATGGATGGAGTGAGTAAGCAACAAGGAAGCCTTAAAGAAAATGGCAACAGAAAGAATACTTCTACTCAGAATCAGGAAAAGGTGGCTGGAATTACTTGTAGACATAATTAGGAAGGAGAGACTGGAAAACTTAATTCTCATGGGGTATATGGAGGGCAAGAGAGATAAGGGATGACAACAAGCCACTTACCTGATGAGCATGTGTGAATGGAAGGGTAGAATGGGGGAAAGGAGCCTTAACAGAGTGAGAAAAAGATAGGAAGTTGTGGAGAGCCATGATCAGCTATGTCCTGAAGCGATGCAGCACGTAGACAAAGAAAAAGAGAATCACTTACAATGAATTTACATAGCAAACTGAACCCCTATTAACTTTTATAAAATTTAATAATTTAAAAAGAAATATTTTGATTTAAGAACTTAGTCTATAGTAATATAAAAATTTGCAAAAATTTATCAGTTCTGGTCACAATGCCTCATAGGATATCTTGGGACTGATTTTTATTACATTCTCAAGGGAAATATATAAGTGACTTTTTCTTGCTCACCATTGTCCATTTAACTATTTTCCAAACTTAGCTTAGTCTGGTACAAGGCTAATGTAATCAGGTACACAACACTTGTTCATATAAGAGGGGTGCTGAAAAGATTTTGACCTGACCAAAAAGAGATTGCTAAAAAAGCTGATGTTTTGGTCAGATTTGAAGAAGTGAGTTGGGCTAAGTACTTTTCAGCGCCTCGTCGTATTCAATGTAAGCATTTCAGAATGCATTGTTTTTATTATTTTTTATGCTTTGTCTGTGTTTTTATTTTCTTTCCATGTCCTTTATATATTTACAAAGCATAGCTTAGTCTGGTACAAGGGCAACTGAAAAGAGATAGAATGATTTTAAATGAGGTTAGCCTCTACAACTAGAAAATCAGCAGTGGATATCCTGATTTTTATATCGGCTTGAACAGATTTTTTTTTTGTTTTACATCCGTTGGAAATATATAACTATTTCACTCATAAGGTAATATTTTTTTTACCTGCCAAATCCTCCTTTGTTAGACATCTACAATTTATTTTTAATTTTATACAAATTTGGTAAAAGACCAATGAAAGATCATTGTTATGGTTTTTTGTCTATTCTTCAATAAACTGTAAAACGACTTCAAATACTCGCAGTATTAAACATAAAAAACAAACAACCCAACATCAATAAAAATTTTATCAAATTTAAGAAGAAAAATATTAAATGTATTTTATAACTACAAAAACAAACAGCATGATGAATGAATGTATAAACATGATGTATAAAGATGCAATATTTGAAAAAAGAAATTAGCATAGCCCAAAAAACACAATATATACCAGTGGTAAAGGATCCATGTATTCAATGCAGGCGCTGCATGACTGAAATATTTTTTCCAGGATAAATAATTTTTGTATAATAAAATATTAATTATTGATAATTTTATCTATCATCTATTCAATTTCTTCATTTCTTAGAATAAATTGTGAACACACATTCATTTAGTAGAGTAGTGTATGCAAATAAGGCCCCTGCTTCCATATACTTTTCTCTGTTTTATGCGCAGTCCCAAAACTAAGTGAAAGAAGGCCAAGGGGGTTAAAACTGAATCAGGAAGCAAAGAAGTAAGCACAAAAATCAATGGAGTTAGCTGTTTCTTCTTTTTGAAGAAGATGAAAGTAGATCGTAGTGCTGATACATTTTACAAAAAGTGATCGATAAATTTGTCAAAAAGAACGAGTGAATTCATTTACAAATAAATATGTCTTAAAGATGTCATTATTTGTAGATTTTATCATTTTTTCTGATTTCTCATGTGACCATTAATGATCATCATGGATGCCTCAGTTTCAAATTCACCCTTCACCACATATAGTCCCAAACAAAAATTCTGTAATAAAGGCTTATAAAAGATGAAATTAATCAGGCATCAGACAATTTACATTCAAATTTTCACTGGAAATCAAGAAAATCTTAAAGAAAAAATAAGCAAAAAAGATATTTCATTGGTTTTAAATTAAACTTGTATAAATGAAAAATTAACTAAATACACTTATCTTCACTTTTTATCTTTTATAAAGTTTATCATTTCATTATTTATAAGTGGATTTGTTTCCATCTGATCAACTACAACTTCTTGAAGCAAATACTTCAGAATGCTTGTCATTTATTTCTTACTTTCTAATAAATTCATTATCATACTTTCAAAAAATAGCAGCAATATTTAAGTAATTTTTCTGTTGCCTTGTCAAAAACATTTTGTTCTTTTTCTTCTGTTCAATATGTCTTGGGTATTAAACAAAACAAAATAGCATTCTATTCACCAGTATGATTTCTACATCACAAGAAGAATAAGAATAAAAATTTATAAAATAGTAAATATAATTCACTGAAGAATATACACCTTGCATTTTACATGTAGCTTAATGTACAATGATTATTATTGTCTTTCTGCGTCTCTCATCAACATGGAGTCATGTGTATATCTTATGTTGTTAAGATTGTGCCTGCTAATAATAATTCCTGGCAGAACTTCTAATTGTCTTAGGATTGCTTTCATACTGCTAATAATTCTTCATGTGTTACTGATATTTTTTTAGAGTAATCATAGAGTCGTAATTGAGTTGGCAGTGGGCTGCTCATGATGGGGCATGGTGATGCTAGAATCCAAGTAGAAAGGCATCTGAAAAAGGATGTAATGGTCATAATGAACAAGGAGAGGATACACAGACCAGTGATTATGGATGACTGGTTAATTTGGCTGGAATTGGATCAGAATTGGATCTTGATGTGTTATGCATACCTGAAGAAGGACATTAACATGACATCGAAGGCAAGATGTTTCTTTTACAAATTATATGAAGCATTGCTAACATTTGAGATCCTTGACAATTATCGAAAAATGAACAAATTTCTCAGGTACAAATTTCTCACATCAACTAAACAATTCATGAAATCTGAAAATATTTTGAACAGTGAATTAATTTCTATCAGCCTATACATTTAAAGTAAGACTTTAAATTCCTAGGGTGATAGAAAATGTATCTCCCAATTGAAATGGAACCATATTTACGTTTTAATTTGAGAAACAGCTTTCAAGCTAAATATGCTTTAAGATATTAGAAATGTGGCTGGTATTAAATTCACAGGGAAAAAGTCAAAGAAAAAAGTCACAATTTAGCTTGGAAAAAAAGTCACAATTTTAGCTTGGAAAAAGTCACAATTTTAGCTGGGAAAAAGTCACAATTTTAGCTTGGAAAAAAGTCACAATTTTAGCTTGGAAAAAAGTCACAATTTTAGCTTGGAAAAAAGTCACAATTGATTTATTGTGGGCATTTTTTTCTGTTGGGTCCTTCATGAATGAATAGGTCCACTCTGTTTGCAACAGAAATTCATAGTAAATCAATTCAGTCTCTAAAAAAACATTTCCTAACAATGCTACAGTCACATTTTTGTTTTTTTCAATAAATTTCACTCTGTACAAGGCCCAGGGGCCACTCAAGGTAGAGAGTTATATTAAGGGGTAGTTAATATGGAGAGGAGGGGAAGATACTGGTTGACTTTAGACATGAACAAGTTAAGATTGTAGTGATCAAGGAAAAAGACATCTGAGAAATGAAGGTCAATTGTGGAGTCCTCTTGGGAATCTGTCCCACAGAGCAGTAATTCATGGAAAAAAAACTATTTGAGTGGAACTTACTTCTTGCTGATTGAATACGGAGGAAATATGGGTGGTTTGTTATTATGTAAGTGGCATGGTGTATTTTAGCCATAAAAGTTAGACCTGGTGGAACTGAGGAATCACATATTCAATTGTTTTCATAGTTATGGAACCGATTACTTAAAACTTATTTTGATTATATTTCACATACAAAAATAAAGTTAGCAGATATAGGCTATAAAAAGTCCCAATTAGATATGTGCATTTCTTAAGTTGTTGGATAATTGAGTCTTGTTTTGTTGTAATGATTTCTTTTGAATTCAGGTAAAAAAAAGTCACTGGAAAAAATCACAGTAAAAAAGGTGCAATAAAATAGAAACAGGACACGGTTCGTTCACAGCTGACTAAAACCCAGTAGGCAAAAGCCTAGCCTCTTCTGATCCCAAAAGTGGATAAAATCCCAATGTCATAAAAATTAAATAAATTGAAAATTCAAGGAATATTTAATTCAAATTTTAATGTTCAATTGAGACTTTCTTCCCTTAAAGTCGGGTCTTATGGGATACGAGGACTCCCTAACTGGGAAATATATTGAATATGTGACCGTAGCATTGTTAGACAATGTGTTTTAGTGGGTTGGATTGATTTACTATGAATGTCTGTTGCAAACAGAGTGGACCCATAAACACGTGAATACCCAACAGAAATAGAGGACTTTATTATCGGCCACCATAAACTGACTGTGACTTTTTTCTGTGACTTTATTACCGGCCACAATAAAATTTGTGTTCCCTTTAACCTGGAAAAACCATCTTTAAGCTGGATGTGCTTTAACAACTCAGTCATGAGTGACATCACATCAAAGCAAGGCTGACTTAAGTAATTAAACTAAAAGCTTAGCCTGAAAAATAAACTTAAAATGAACAACACAAACAGTTCAAACTTTTTTTTTTTTTTTAAGCGTGTCACCCCCAAGCAAGGCTGGAGGCCACTATCATGCAAAGGGTTAAAGAAGGGTTGGAGGAAGAGCAGATAGGAGTGGTAAAGGAGAGGATGTGGAGAAAGAGAAAGACAGTGGATCGATCAAGGCAAGGGGGTTACAGAAGATTTGGAGCAAGAGCAGATAGGAATGAAAAATGAAAGGATGTGGAGAAGGGAAGTGGATAGATCAAGGCAACTGGAGATGTCGATTGACGCTACACTTAAACCGTTGGAGATTGTATTTGTCAGGGAAACAGTAATAGGGAAGGGACTTCTATAGGCGAGATGTGCGAGACATGAAGCTATTGCAGTAGAAGAGACGTCTACATCTAACAGTTTCAACGGTGTAGGGGTGGGAACGGGTTTGCAGATAACAGAGTAGTGTTTGTTTTTCATCCAAATGATTACCATGATACTATTGGATTTGTGTAAGTTTTAGCAATCTTCTTGGTTACAAAGTTGAAATTTGCCGAAAACAAATATTAACTCAATGTCAATGATTCAAAGTGTATTTATGATAATCATAAATTATAACTGGTTAACGCTTTTTGAATTGATTCTTTTACAAATTAGTGAAATTAGTTTTATGAGTTCAAGCAAATTCATGGCTTATAAAAAAATACAAATAAAAATTAATGAATACAAAAAAAACTTTCTATTTCCTTTCTATCTTAAAAAAAAAAAATCCTAAAAAATGAACATTACATATATTTTTTCTATCAATAAGAATGAAAAATATTTTGATGAAATATATTTGCAAAATCCTTAAACTTTAGCCATATTCTTAGAAAAATTGACCTTCATCTCTCAGATGATTATTTTTTCCTATAAAATTGATGGATGAAAGATTTTTTTTTAATTGATAATTATTGCATTTCTTTTTAACCAAACAGAATATGGCATGTATCACTATCATTCATTAATGGTATGTCATTTTGTTGAAATTTTGACTAAATTATTTGCACCTTTATTCAGGTAGACAAATGAAGCTAGAGGCATTTAAAAAAAATGATTATATCATGTATCTCATGTATCATGTGAGTTCCTTTTTTGAGAGACCAAATTACAATAGACTGACCTCTTTTCCTCTATCTCTTTATCCCATCTATAGGATCCACACTTTTTTATTTTTTAGTTAAATTAGCTAAGAACACATAGATAGAATATTCTAGAAGATACGTGTTATTAGCTAATTTAACTAAAAAATAAAAAAGTCTGGATTCTATATATGCCCAAGCCAATAGATAGCCATAATAAACACTGTTTAATAAATAGAAATGGGGCATCTATTTCAAAAAATAAAATTTGAAGTAATATGTGTGTGTATATATATATATATATATATATATATATATATATATATATAATAAAAAGACTTAAACACTAATATTCCATGGTCATAATTTATTCCATTGGAATTGTAAATACTTAAATATTAGTGTTTAAGTCTTTTTATTATATCCTTACTCTGTCCTGGACATTGAGTTCTACCTGGATTCTATACTCTTGGAATTATTTTTTATACATATATGTATGTGTATGTATGTATGTATATATATTTATATTTTAAATATATGATTGCATAATTTTTTTTTAGATGTGTTTGGGTATATAGTCTAACCAGTTTCATTTAGTCTCATTTTGTTTAAGTTTTTATCACTTTTAATGTGGCAAGTTGTACTCAGTTACATGTTGCCTAAATTTGATCTGACCTGTTCATATAATATATACTGTAATTCCCCATGTGTAATATGCCTTTATCCATATCACACTCCCCTAAAATTGTGCTGAAAGTGTGGGAAAAATGCTTCTACTCATGCATAATAGACACCACTTGTTTGGTAATTAAACCTTATAAATTGTACCTTTCCAATTTCATTATGACCAGTGTTTCCTACGCTTATTCAAATTGTAATTGAAGATATTTATCAAAGTTTCTGATCATCACAATTCTAAAAAGAAAACGGAAATACCTATATTGTGCCTACTGCACAGATTCATTAACCTGTTTTTGTCTGATAAAATGTGCAATCTACTGGATTTGTGTGTAGTTTTTCACAAAAAATTGTCTTAAACATCGAATAATATTATTCTAATTTAGTTTTATGATAATTATTATTTTATTTTACATTTGTAAGTATTGTTAGGTACATGTGATTGTATTTGACATCCTTATGGGGTCGCAATCGCCAAATGTTAGTGTCAAATTGTCGTATGTTTGGGGTGAGTCGTCATTTCACAACTGCAATCGACCTATGAAACGGCAATTTTTTCAAGATTTTTTTTTGTAGCTGTGCATAATGTGTACCCCTAGTTTTGCTTTTTTTTTTTTTAAAAAATGTGTATTATACATGGAGAATTACAGTAATTACTTATATATTATATATAATATCCTTGTTTTTAAAAATGAATATTATACTTTGATGGTGCACCAGAATTCAGCTCATGTCCTCAGTGTCAAGAAAACTTTTGTATCTGAAAACTTCCGTCACATTTTCACCACTGTAACAAAGCTTCCCTGTGACTTTTTTATAAATATTTTCATGGTAATTCTTCTGATGAGCTTTCCTCTTTGATAATTAGACTTTATGAATTTAAGTGCAGTACTAGATTGGCAGCTAGGGCCCATCATTTTACAGCTGAAATGGCTAGTTGTAACCATAAGTTTTATGATAATAGTTTCTTTCCTCACACTTCTTGCTTGTGGAACTCTCTTCCAGCTTCTTGTGCTTATATCACCAATATTCCAGAGGAAAATTATGTGTTTTACACAATTTAGTAACTGTTCCCAACCAATCATGTGTACTTTGAAATTCTTTCTAGGCTAATCACTTCAATGAGTTCTCTATGGCAAGATCCGCTTTTCAGGATGGACTGTTTATATGTTTTATTCAAATAGAACTTCTTGTTTCTGGAACTCGCTTCCAGCTTCTTACTTTCGTGTCAAGTCTGATTTAAATGCAATGGTAATTGTTATCTACTGTCTTCTTAATTCCCATTCTTTTATTTTCCTATCTCCTTAATAATGTTTTTTCTCATATTCTCTCACACTCAGTAACCTCTTATATCTTAGTGGCTTTATTACCTTGCTTGGGGTTAAATGATTAAAAAAAAATATATATAATAATATTTAAATCTTTTCTATTTTCATCCAGCAGTCTGCTGCTCTAACCACTGAGCTACTGTTTAAGGACAATGAAATGATGGAGGGGGGAACCTATTGAATGAATAAATTGCAAATAATTACAGAAAATTACATTTCCTCTTAATATTCTTCTCAACCCATTTTTTTTTTGTCTCTTTTTCACTGCCCCCAAAATGTTAAGGGCTTTCTCTTGTCCATGCCCACACTTTTCAGTGAGTTCTCTTGCTTTTTCAGTTGCTAGTTCACAATGGCTGGGATGGTTGAATTGTGAAGCGTAGGAAAGCAAAGGAGTTAGCCAGGCAGGGGATTTCAGAGTCAGAGCAGGAGCACCTGATATATAACAAAACAATCATAATCATGTTGGAGCCAAATGACCAAAAATCTCTATTACAATGTCCATTTGCAGACAATATCAAGGCCCCACTGTTAAAAGAAAAAAAAGATATTTTAGATAAATACACTGTGGTTGTGAGGATGGGGAGAAATAAGTTGCCTATTAAACCAAATGCTGCAGGCATTGAAGATAAAGTATGGGGTGTGATTGGGCTTGGTATTGAGGGTGGGAGCTTCAAGAGGAAGTTAACCCTACTATAATCCGACTCTACCTCTTCGACCACTTTTATTTTCCCTTAAAGAAACAACAAAATAAACAAAAAAACAATTGAATTGGATTGAAAGAATGAATGAATGAAAGCTGGAAAGAAAAAGAGAACGGAAAGAAAGAAATCATGACAAAATAACACAATAATAATGGGGAAGGTGATAATGGAAAATATGGTGATAACATGAACAGGAAGAGTAAAATTAATGACAAATATTAGGTGTGTGTAAAATTTCCCAACACCCTATTTTTTTTAAAAATAAATAAAACAAGGAGGCTGAATATTGCTCCTTTTCAATTTGGGAAAGATAGCAACAGAAGTAAAGAATATAAATAACGTCTATGGAAATGGTTTAGTTGGAAGTAGCATGGAAGTAGAATTGCTTATAAAATTCAAGGAAGGTAATTTAACTTGGAAGACAAACCACACATGTATTTGGAAATTATAACTTGCAAAGTCTTTTGATGATGATCGGTACAGTTATCATTGGAACTGACTGAAAAAAACATTGGTGCTGAGCATTCAACAGTTATATAATTGCTGAATATGGGAAGAGATTCAAGAAGCAAGGAAATGGCTTCAACATGAATTAACCAAGCAAAAAACTAAAGTGTCTCACCTCATTGCATTTCATTTCTTACTGGAAATAATAAAAAAAAATCTTTTGTGTGTAGAAATGTCACTGGAGTTGAAAATTAAGTCACCCTGTTAATTTGAAGTATTAGAAATCATGACATGATCCAGGTCAACTTGTAGGGTTAACAGTAAAACCTGATTTGGGGGAAAAGGTTATTGCTCTATATTTGTGGGGATAGGAAAGGTATATAGAGTATCATGAATTGCAGAAACTTGATGAAAGTTTAACTGTAGACTGTTGCAATCATTACATCAATGTTGAACACTGCAAAGGAAAAAAAGGTTATTTATAAAATAGGGAAATCAGAAGGTCATACTACTGCATCAAACATGGCTTTGTCAAACCAAAATATATATTGAAATGGGAAATTTGTCCTCACATTATATTCCCCAGACCATTGGATTATCATTTGTTTCAATAAATGCAGCATTTCTTCCTTGGTCAAAAATGTAATAATGTTTTGATGTTCAAAATTTCAGGACAAATTTAAATTGAATCCAGTGTCATTTTGTAAAGCTGGATTTTAGTGTATATATATATATGTGTGTGTGTGTGTGTGTGTGTGTGTGTGTGATACAGTTCAAAAGTTTGAGAACACTGCTGGTAATTTTTTTTAAATCAGCCCAAAAGGTAGTTTTTTGTACTTTAAATAAGAGTAAATTATTATACATGGTTAAAAAGTGAGACATGAATGTTTATTAGAAATTTTATCACAAAAAGAAAAAAATATTTTATGATTAAATTTTGCTCTCATCAATATATCCTCCATTAGCCTTGATTACTGCAGCACAAATTTTTGGCATTCATTGCAAAAGTTTCTCAAAGTATAATAAGTTTGATACTTGATTCCATTCTTTTTTCAATGACTCTAAGAGCTCTTTTTCATCTTTTTTCACTCTTCTGTCAATTTCATCCAATGCTAATTCTGGGGGTGGCTTTAAACTTTTGAACTGTAATGTATATATATATATATATATATATATATATATATATATATATATATTAACAAGGTCTGATCAAAAGTACAAGCGACTGTTGTTATAAATAGAAAACTCTCTTCTCTAGGTCAACTGCTGTTGTATTAACAATTATTGTGGAAAGAGTCTATTATCAAACTTTAGATAATAATGGTGATGTTTTCCTGTTGTTTTGAACACCTCAAAAGTGTTCAACAGGTTTAGCATACCAGTCTCCTTCATAAGTTAACAAGTTATGGTGTCTCCAGATGAATTTTTGAACAGATTCAATCTTTCTTCTGAAATCATGAAATGAAAGTTATCTTGAATGGCCACTCTTCTAGATCCTTTTGTAATAATGAAGGTGTCCCCCAGGGCTTTATCCTTGATCCTATCCCACTTGGGTTTAAATTTTCATTAATGACCTTCCTGATGACATTAGCTCTCAACTTGGTATCTATGCTGATGACACAATCATTTACTCCTGTCTAGATCAAATCAAAGGTCAAATTGGTGGCTGGTGTAAAAAACAACCGACAGTCTGTTGTTAACTGAGGCAAAGAATGGCTTGTTAATTTTAATGCCTCCAAAACTAAACTGATTTCTATTAATCATCTGAGAGACCCCTTTCTGCCTTCCATTAGCATGGCTGATGCTAAACTCTTGGGTTAACATTCTTAGCTTCAAAGAAAGCTTGTTTGCTGTGTCATGCTAGACAATTTATAAGTTTTATTTATTTGCCCATTCTTAGAATATTGCTGCCATATTTGGTCCAGTGCTCCTGCTATATATTGAGAAATTCATGATAAAATTTAAAGAAGAATCAGCAATATTACTGGTCCTGACCTGATCTCTTGGCTTCAGTTACTCTTCCACCACCATAAAATTGCTTCCCTGCTTCTTGGTAATTGTTTCGATGATCTCTTCACTTAGACTTTATGAATTTAAGCACAGAACTAAACTGGCAACAAAGTCTCACCAATTTACTGTTGAGCTGGCTAGAGGTAACTGTAAATTCTATGCTAACAGTTTCTTTTCAGTGGAATACTCTTCAGGCTTCATGCTTTCCAGCCAACTTCAATTTTCAAAAATTTAAATGCATTGTCAATCATTATTTACTGTCTTACAGATTACTCTTTTATTGCTTTTTCATATATATATATATATATATATATATATTACTAATTTTTATCTAAAAATCAATGGAATGTAGATTTTATAGTAGTTACAGTAAATTTGTCTTTATAATTTACCCCTGAAGATGATCTTAGAAAAAGTAGAACGTACTTGGGTTAAAAAAACTACTACACCTTCTGTGATGAATTTCATCTTAACATCAAGTAACTGATCTGATTAGAGATCTGGAAAGGATCAGTATAAAAATAAGTAGATACAATATGTTTGTATTATTTATTGAAACATATTTTGAATGAAGATATGCTACCTAAACACATGTGTGTGTGTGTGTGTGTGTTGGGAATTTGGGAAGCAATCCCTCTTTTATACATGTTTCGTTAAAGATGACTGTAAAGTTACTGAGATTAAGCTTCTCATTTAATTTTTCTTGTGTTCATACAAGTGTTTTCAATTTATCAATGTATCTATCAATTGAACGGAATGCAGAAATGTGAAGTTCTACCATCCCTAATGGCATCATTGCTGAGAGAATACAAATGGCTGCAGCTGGAATTCAAATTAAGTTTTTAGATATCCTGTTTTTCATGCTGAGTTTAAATAACATTTATACTTTGAGAAATGTTTATAGATCTTAGACAAAAACATCATTGTCTACACATTGCTCAAGTTCAAAAGTGTGAAAATGGTTGAAAATATTGTAATAAAAATGTGAAAATTAAATATGTATAGAATAATGGAAATACTTCATCTCAGAATTGCAGACAACTTCAAGTACCATTATTTTTACAAAATTTATAAAAGACAGTATTTCTTATGAATCTTCTCTCTATTTTCTACATTGTACATGTGTGTGTGTTCAATCCCTGGGCGGTGTAGTACAGACTCAAACTCTGTGGAAAGAGGATGAGCAATAACTGAGTGGTACTAAAAAGGATGATATAACCTTAGACGTAGTCAGTGGTATGAGAACAATCTACCCTTCCTATAGATTAAATAAAGGGGTCCAGTTCAAAATTCCCTGAAGGTCAGAGAGCACAACAACCAAAATGTTCTGATTATAACAACAAAGAAGTTACTTCAACTGTAAATAATGATAACCCCTCAACCCAGAAATTTAGGATTGCCAACCATCCCACAAAACGTGGACTTGTCTCACATATCGATGTTGAAGGACATGTTCCATATCAATTAATGAAGGACTCATTTTTGTCCTGCATTTTGAGAATTGATGATTCTTTTTAAAGTTTTTTTTTCATTTATCTCATAGGAAAGCCAATTTATTTGCAGGTTTATTTAACAATTTTTATATACATTTTTTTAATTTGATTGAGTGATTGATTGATTTTTTATGGTTTATCAACCCTTTACATGTTATTTAAAGCCAGAAAATATTTTTAGATTGTAAGGATTTCTTGGAGGTATTAATGATTTACTGATACAAGTCCTATTAATTAACCCATAGCTGGGGGAGCTGAGGTGAACCCATACCTTTCTAAAAGGTATTTACATTTAAATAAATATAACAAACCTGACTGGAATTGAAACTCAGCTCTCTCATTTCCAATTTTGAGTCATCATCCATTATGCCCACTGCACATCAAAGCTTACTACTTACAGCCACCCATCTAGTTACTGACCAAGCTTGACATTGCTTAACCATTGCTTGGTGATCGTACGTGAACCAATGTTTCAACATGATATGGCCTTAAGCCTTTTCGAGTTTGAATTTTGAGCTGTAAATCTTAAGCATTTAATGATTGGCTTTCTATCCACAATAGCAGTCCATTAGACAAAGTGTCACCAAGGATTTTTATATTTTATTTTTTTAAACTCTGTCTCATAGACTGTCAAATGTGGCACCTAAAATAATCCAATAAGCCAAACTGTAGAGAGTTATAAATCAATTTTGCTATCTTGTGAAAGGACTGCAAAGTTGTCCAGTCTCTATCAGATAATAAAACTATTATTTGTTATTTTAAATTAAGAAATCTATTTTGTTATCATCGAGAATTGGATGGTGTCACATTAGTCATTCACAGGTGGATATCACTCTTGTTATCAGATATTTTTTCCCCAAAAAAAGAGTAAATCGAAAATTCAAATATACAAATTTACTAAAAAATGTCCAGCAGATCTGGCCAGTACTTAAATATAGACAAACTGGTAATTGATATTTGTTATTCATTTAGGAGAAAAAAAATAATTCAATTTTAAACATGTTTATTCCATAAATTTAAAGTAAAACAGCTACTCAAAATAAAAGCTATAAAAGATTGATACTTAAATTTTATCACACAGCAAAAAGATTGTAAATAATCTTGAAAACAAAACTTAAAACTTCAATTACTAAATGGTAATGGTAATATTAGCTGTTTCATTATAAGGAAACATTTGGCATCCACTGACTGAATAGCTAGTGCTATTTTTGGTTAGAATTAATACAATCTTTCTTTCAAAACAATTTTTCAGGAAAATAGGTTTCTCAAACCCAGTAAATGTTATTGCTCTTTCCAGTATTGATGGAGTCTTCTTTCCTAAACTTTTATTTGAAGTAGTGTAGAACAGCAGATCTTGATTGTGGCATTATTTTCTCATTGTACGTGCTATTTATTTTAGTTATTGTTGGTTCTGAAAATCCTCAAATGATGTAGTTTCTGTATAGTTCTTTGTGATTCTGCAGTGCCAGTTTGCAAGGATTGAACGAGTATGGTACATGCTAAGACCTACAAGCCTCATTTGCTCAAAGCTATTTTCAGTAAAGTGAAAAGCATAAGCTCTAAAATGTGAAGAATTTATTTTGATTTTGAAACAACCCTCAAAACACTTTTCTCTATTTATAAAATCTATATTGTTATATGGTTTGCTTGGCTGATTTCTGTGGATGTAAAAAAACTTTGATCTGTCTGTCAAACTGTATATTATCATTATTACCTGACTAATGTCAAGATTGATCCAAAAGGATCATAGCAATTCAGTAATTTATCAATTCAAATGTCAGTTTGATACTGATTATGTAAATAGAATGAGTCAGAGGTTGGAACAAAAGGTTAATCAACACATACTAGCCAATATTCAGAAGTTTAGTTTAGACGATTTGCATAGGTACATTAACACAACTGGTTTGGTGGTAGCTGAACATTTATTAAATAACCATCAACTTTCCCAGTATTATAATCAAGACATGTTCTCAGTACTGAGGAAGACTCACTCGGATTTTCAACTGAAGGCTCTAAGCTTATTTATTTTAGATCCTGTCAGCCTTCCCACTAGAGCAGAAGTGTTGTTAGACTTAATATAATTAGTTTGTAATTGTTAGATATTTGTTGTATCATGTTGGCACTCCCACTTTTTTTTAAAACAACCAGAAGAAGAAACTTCACCTTCCAGGACCAGTGACTGTTGTGTAACTGATTCAGCATGTAAAACGGCCTCAAAAACTAACAAAAAAACAAGATGCCTAGGAGTGTAGTATCTGTTCCAGCAGCAGGCAGCAGGATAATGGCTTCAGCCATCATTATTGTCATCATCATCATCTGCAGCAGCACTCCCAGCCAGCTATCATCATCATCATCAGCTCCAGCCAACCAGCAAGCTCCAGCAGGCATCCAGTTCCAGCTCCAGCTCCAGCAAGACATTCTTGCCAGCAGCAACAATATGTGATAAACTGTCTTTTTCAGGACAACACTTTTCAATGATTCCAAAAGTGTCACTTTCAGGGCAACAATTCTCAACAGCTACAAATCTGTAACTTTTAGGACAACACTTTTCAATGACTACCAAAAACTATCCTTCTCAGGACAATACTCTTCTCACCCTCTACATGAACATGCAGAGATATTTTTTGCCTAGAACCTTATTTTTGTCAATAGATTTTCTTTAATGAAAATAAACTTGGCAATATACTTTTTTTTACTCAAGTCTTCATTTTGTTTATTGTTGTCTTCCATCATTCAATATCTCTTTTCTGGCCAATATACCACCAGCAAAACATATTTATTATATAACATCTGGTCTCTGTTGCTCATGCTAGTCACTGTGCACATTTCTCATCCTTGACAGAACTCTGATGAGAGAGGATTGATAAAAAGGTTAAGCTGCCTTTTTGTTAACTGTATTTTTATATACTGATATTACTGCTCAATTTAAATCACAAGAAATTATAATCATCATGGGAGACCTGAATGCCAAAGTAAGCAACAAGATGAAGAAATAGTTGGCAAATTCAGAATCCATAATGAATGCAGATAAAAATGAGTCCAATGGTGTACAGTGAATGATCAGGTAATAGCCAACACCTGATTTCAAGAAGTAATATCAGTATATATTGCCTACTTTGAGAAGATGAGAGTAATTTATGCCTGACATGATGGAGGAGAATCATGTAATCTGATCAAAGTGCTTCAATTTGCTCGAAAGTAGACTGAAAAGTTCAGCATGCTCTGGTTTACCTCTGATGAGAACTTCAACTCGGACCTAAAAAGTAAACAGTAGCAATGAAAGGTGGCTCAGCATCCATTGAGATAACCACACCTAGTCCAAATTGTCTCAGATTGTCCTGGAGTACATAAGAGCCCTTATTTCTTCTTGTAGAGACTCGGGGTCAATGCTGCATCAAGTTACTGGACATAGTTATCAAACCCTAGATCAGACCCTAGATCAAAGGGGTGATTCAGGGTAGACCATACATGTTTCATACCACATGACACAAGTTGATCTTGGTGAGAAATTTTCTCACATTCCTCATTTGAATTGAGGCTTTACAGCCATATCACATTGAAACACAGGTTTCCATGCAATCATCAATTTAAGAAATGTCAAGCCTGTAATGTATCATATTTTTGTTAACCCAAGTACTTTCAATTTCCTCTGAGATCATCCTCAGAGACAAATTGTGAATACAAACTTAGTGTAACAGTAATCGTTGTGATAGTAACTTTGCAAACACTCTCTGCTATAATTATTTTAAAATTAACTGGTGTGGTTATGATGTTTTGTAAAGAAAGTGTTCCCTGTACAAGGGGGATAACTAGAGATGGTAAATTGAAAAATGTTGTTAAATGTTAGTCAACTCAAATGAATTTTAAAAAATTGCTTGTACACCTGTTATAAATTTTGTTCAATGTTGGTTGATATAGAGGGCCTTGAAAATTTGAAGTTTTAGTTTATTATTTTCATGGTGTAGTATATTTTGGTTTTGTCAACAAGTATTTTCATGCAGTGAAGCTGGACAGGAAGATGTCATTAAATGTTGTGTGATAGAATGTGTATCCAATAAATGGAGTGTAAGATGTCTTGATAATATTTTGGTTGTTGAGTCAACATATGTACTTAACTTTTTGTCAGAGATACAATCTCCCAAGGGACATTTAAACTGATATACAATGTTGGCCCTTTTCAAGACACTAGTTGATGGAGAAGAGTTAGTACATATGATTAAGTTGGTTGTGATATGTTTAGTATAGTATATAATTAGTTTTATTTTTTTACTGGAATCAGTGGGGTATAAATATATTAGTACTTATGAGATTTTTTAGGGTTTTTCCACCTTGTTTGCAGTTAGAATACATTTGATTACAGCATAGTAGATCAATATATTTAGGGTTATTTGAATAAATATATTCGTTTTAATTTATGTTAATATTTCTAATGCCTTGTTTAATTAGTTCATCAACAATTTAATTAGGAAAGTTGTTATTAATGAGAGTTTGCTTAATTTTTTTTAATTCAGTGTAAAATGTTTTTTTTCATGGAAGAGTTAACTTTTGCATTAAATTTTTTGTAATAGCTATTTTGTAATAGTCCGAACATTCACTTTTATAGTTTAGAGTGCATGTGTTTATGCCAGTTGTTTTTTACATGGGTAAATAGCAAATTTATTATTATTAGTGTCCATCAATATATACATACATACATATATATATATATATATATATATATATATATTTATATATATATTGAGGACACCACTTAAGAGGTCATTGGGATTACAATGTCCCAAACTGCAGGCTTTCCTTTTAAATGGATTTGCAAAAAAAACCAAAAAAACAAGATGTCATATATATTTGATTCTGTTGTTGCTTTGCCAAATAACAAAACCGCATCACTTGAAGATTTCTAACAGCCGAAAACAACAAAATAGCAACATAGTCAAGATGTTAACTTTCCACACAACTTCAAACAAAAGGTTTCAAAGGAAATTCCTATCAGTACTGGAAAGATCAAAAACAGTTTGTGGATTTGGGAAGTCTCATTTTCAAGAAAAATTTTTATAAATTTCAAACAGTACCACTAACTTTTCAGTTAACAAAAGCTAAATTTTTCCTGTATGAAAACATCTAATTTTACCATTGCTTATTCTAAGTAGTTATTCCTAATAACCACAATACTATTTTACAGGAATGTTCTATATATATATGTGTGTGTGTGCGTGTGTATATATATATATATATATATATATATATATATATATATATAACAACTATCTATAAATAAAAAAAACAATTATAATGTAAGAGTCCACATTATCAAATATATACAAACGCACACACATATACATATTGCCTATGTTACTACACTCATTAGTTCTACAAAACGTACCATTTATCTCTGCCTACCCTGATGATGACTGAAGATAGTCAAAAGCTTGGACCATATTTCTTTCAAAAGAAACTTTGGAGAATTGATAGTATTTCCTCTTTATCTGAGAAGGATTATTCATATAGTATATATATATATATATAAAGTTGTAACCTCCGTCTGTATGTTTGTTATCAAACTTCTTCTAGGGTTTTGAAGATAGATCCCCATAACCATATATATTCTGAAACTACATTACCCAGGGTACTTGAATAAGTATACTTCATTTTGATCAAAGGGGGTCCCTCTGCACAAATCCTCACTGAAAATGTTTTTTCCTATTAATTTAGATTAAATTTAAATATGAACAAGGGAATAACTCCTATCCAAAATATAGAAGGAGAAAGCCAGAATATGGAGGTCACATTGGCAAGTTCAAAATGAGACAATATGGGTGTCAAGTTGAGCAAGGAATAACCAATCAGTGGGTAGTGCCTTACTATACATATTTGTTGCGACAATTCAACTGTCATATCAATGTTGAAATCTGCTCATCAATTTATTCAATCAAGCATTGCATCAAATACATATAAATCAATCTGTTTTTGCCCCCCACCCCTCACTGAAATTTTTTTCCCTTTGATTTAAATTAAATTTAAATTTGAACAAGGGAATGACTCCTATACAAAATATAGAAGGCGAAAGCCAGAAGATGGAGGTCACATCAGCAAGATCATTGAGTAATATTGAAATGCATTGTTTTTCTTCACAAATTATAACAATAATTTAAAATCAATCATCATTTTCTTACAAAAAAATGTGTGACATGCAGCAAGATGCAGGTAATTTACCTAGTGTATATATAAAAGTAGACACACAAACTTACATATGCTCTATTTCTGATATTGAGCATTTTTACCCATAAATATAGCATACCTTAAAACTATATTTTATCATTCATATATATATATATATATATATATATATGTATATATATATATATATATATATATATGTGTGTGTGTGTGTGTGTGTGTGTGTGTATGTGTGTGTACATTTAATTAATGTATATTAGGGTAGCAATCTTTCTTTTAAACATCTTTTTTTTAAATATGACACACAAGGGAGATTGAATTAATTTTTTATTTAGTTTTTTCAGACTGCTTAGATTTTTCCATTTAGTAGATGTAAGGGAGTACAAATTTTTTCTATAATTTTAATTGTCCCAATCACTTTCGGACACATCTTTAGCCATTTTCAAGCATATGTTTTTGGTGTTGTTAGTTTTTCCTCATGCTTTGACTGTTTAAGTTGTATTTTAGTTTTGTGTTACTTTGAATAAGAGCAATTATCCCAAGCTTTCACATGTTGAGCGTGGCTGGAATTCCCATGAGGGTCTTTCTGTATGTGCATACAGATGCTGAAAAATTCACAGTTCAACAAAGTTCTCAAATGACCACCAAAAATCAGAATATTTTAAAGACTATTGGATTTCACCTAAAAAAAAATATGAACCTGAATATTTCAGGATGATATAACTTTCACGACAAGCAATTTTTGTAAGTGCTCAATAAATAAAGTATCAAATCTTCATCTCAAGCCTGCTTGTCAAGTGGATGTAATCTCCACAATACTCAAAGTAGAGATACATAAGTGAATATTTAATATTATTTGTTACCATATATATATATATATATATATATATATATATATAAGGAGAGATATAAAGTGAAAACTGCTTGAACTATTATTATTACTAATAATAACAAATACAATAATAATTGTGGCAATGATTATTATAATTATGATGATAGTAAAAATAAAATTAAATCAAAAAGCAGTACTTTAACGACTGAAACACACACACACACACACACACACACACACAGAGAGAGAGACACACACACACACACACACACACACACACACACACACACACACAAAATGCTTACCAACACCAATGGACAAATCCCTTAAAAATAAAAGTAAAAGGACAAAATACAAATTAATAAGAGGAAGCAAAAGGGAAAAAAAAGTCTGCTGAAAATCTTTAAACAGATTTATATCTCCTGGGGATAATCCACAATTAATTGATAAATGAGCTACCTTTCCCCTACCCCGTTTCTTTGCTCCACCCATTTAACGAACCTGAGCTTCTTTCCGCTAATTTGCTGTTCTAAGTTCAACACAAGGTCTTCCTCATTTGTCCGACACTGTGACCCATATTCTTCCTGATACGGTCTCATTTTCTTCCCCTCTCTTTTATTGTGTTTTTTCCTTCAATCATTTTCCTATGAATTTTCTTTTGTTGTCATCTTTTTCTTTGTCACTTTTGTTTTCATTTCTTTCCTTCCATTTATTTTCTATAACCGTTTCCCCCACCACCACCACTATTGCCCCCACGCTTTTCAAAAGTGAGGTTGTCAATTTTTTTTTTCCTTTTTTTTTTTGTTTCTTTCTTCCCAAAACAGTGAAGAGTGTGTCCCTTAAAAGTGTGTCTTCTCTAAACACTCAGAGTGTGTCCCTTAAAAGGCTGGGTCACTTAGACATGCATAAGGAGCATATAAAAAAACAAAAAAACAAAATTCAAGACTGGAGAGAATGAGGTCCCTGAGGGGAGTAAAGAGCCTTGTTACTCTATCAGATCTTCTGCCTGTCTCCCCTGACAGTATGCAAAAACTTCAACTTCTTTATTTCTGACACTTCCCTCACCCTCATTTCTTTTTTAACTTCTATTTTCTGGTCCGATAGAAAATCTGCAGAATTTCAGATTTACTTTAATACAAAAAAAATTACTACCTACAAATTGTATGTACACCTTAAATAAAATAAATACATAAGTAAAACTCAAAAAAAAGAAAATTACCGTCTCTTTTCACAAAGTTTACTCTGAGAGATACACAAAAATATTTAAAAAAAATAAAAAATACATTTTTGTCTATATTTATGAGATGATGTTATTTACCTTGTTCGGACTATTGTCCTCATCTTTATATTCATGTTCACAATGTTTTGGCCATTGTATACTCTGGCCTTCTTCAGGTGATATACATTGGAATTTTGAACCAAATACTTTATTTAGTCCACTGCATGTTCACCTGAAGAAGGCTGGAGTGTACCACAGCTGAAACATTGTGAATATTTCTTTTTAAGCATTTCACCCGAAGCAAGGCGGGATGCCACTAGCACGCAAAGGGTTACAGAGTGGGAGCTAGAGTAAAGAGGCGTGATGGAGGAAAGGATGAAGAGAAGGACAGGGAATAGATGAAGGCATCTGGAGATGTCGATTGACATTACATTTGAATAGTTGGAGATTATAGCTATCAAGGAAACAAGTAATAGGAAGGGAATTCTACAGACAGGAGGTGCAAAACATGAAGCTATTGGAGTAGATGAGACGGCCACATTTAACTGTTTCGACGGTGAAAGGGTGGGACTATGATGCCAGCCTAGTAGCATGCTTAAATTCGTGCAGTCTGGGAACTAGCAAAAATAGCTTGTCGGAGCAGTTACCATGAAAATACTTGTAGAAAGGACAGAGGGAGGCAATGGAACATCTCTAAGAGAGCGACTGTAGATGAGATACCAGATCAGGATCAATCACATTGCATATCCATCTCTGGATTTTGTTGAGGACCTTAAGACAAACAGTGGGGGCACCAGACCATATATGGCAGCAGTATTCCATGCAAGGGCTAATGGTTGATTTATAGATTTGAAGGATGGACTCAGGTGAAAAAAACTTTCTGGCACAAAACAGGGAACCAACTTTCCTTGCGGTGGATGAAGCAATTGATTCAATGTAATTGTTCCATCTCAGGTCAGCAGACAGTGTGAGAACAAACAGTCGCAAAGAGGTGCTCCCGTGGAGTTGAGCATCCGACATTCTGATGGGAGGCAGGGAGGGTTCTCTGTGGTGGGTAATAGAGAGCAGTTTTGTTTTAGAGGCATTAAAGTTAACCAGCCAATTCCTGCCCCAGTCTACAACTGATTGGAGGCCCTTTTCAAGACTAACAGCCAGGTTAGTTTTGTCAGCAATACCAGGCTTGCTATTGAGGCAGAAGTAAATAGTAGTGTTGTCAGCATAGATGCTTACTTGGGAACAGATGACATCGGGGAGATCGTTAATGAAGACAAGGAACAGTGTAGTGTCCAGGATAGAGCCTTGGAGAACACCTGCATTCATGGGAAAAGAACTGGAGGAGAATCCATTAAGGACGACTTTCATTACATGGTTTTACAGGAATGATTGTATTAAGTCAAATAATTGACCTGAAATTTTGTATCCCTGAATCTTATGAAGGAGGCCAGCATGCCAGACCCTATCAAACACTTTAGAGATATCTAGAGCCATGGCACAAGCTTCTTCGTTACTGTGGAGTGCTTGGTAAACAGTTTCAGTTATGGTTGTGAGCGCATCAGCTGTAGAACAGGATATAACAATAAAGATGAAGACAACAGTCCAAAAAATGTAAATAGTGTAGGTTGGCTTCTTTCATATGCCATGTCCCTTCAGGTTCTCCACTTCCCCCTATCCCTTGTAGCTCTCAAATTATGTCCTTTTGCCAGACCCTGTTCTGTCATCCACTTGCCCACGAGGTATGTCACACATTGCTTTCCCTTGTCTCCCTTTCCCTCTATCTGCCCTGTGAGTATCAGATTCTCCAAGTTCTCCTCATTATATGTCCCAGAAATTTCAGCTGCCTCTTCCTCCTTGTTTGCATCCTCTCCAAAACCTCATCATTGCTCACACATTCAGTCCATGATATCCTTAGCATCCTTCTGTAGAACTATACTTCCACTGCCTCGTGTCTCTTCTTCATCTTTGAGGAGACCGTCCAACATTTGCTACCATAAAGGAGGACAGATATAACTTAGCAGTTCAGTACTCTTTTCTTTGTTACCAATGAAATTCTCATGTCTCATAATACTCTGCCTAGCTTTTGGAATGTGTCTTTGACCATCACAATACATCTTCGAATATCAGCATCACACTTACCATCCTATGTCAGAACACTTCCGAAATACTTAAAATTCCACACCTGCTAGATTTTAGTGTCCCCAACCTGTAAATCAAACTTTTGGGCTCATCCTTTTAGCGAGTAAATCCCACACCCACTTTTCCCCCTTAATTTTAATACCCATCATCCCACCTACATATTTTATGTTCTACTGCTTATGCTTTCATTTTCTCACCTTCTTGATTGGAATCACCCAATTATACCATCATAGAATCTATCACACAGGTTACTTTACATACAAGCTTATGTAATGAAAGTGGAAGATTAGTGAAGATACATACTAATTTTGTAAATGTATTTATATCTATATGTCTATGGTGTACATATCTTTGTGTGTGGGCTTGTGTGGATGTACATACAATTATGTGCACATATATACACATGTGCATCTATGTATCTATGCACTTTTTACTTTATTTTATTAAAATATTTTTTACAGTAGATTTCCATTTTTTATCAATAATTTTGTTCCATCATATGATATTTTAGTTTCATTTCATTTCATTTCATTTCATTCTATTTTATTTATTATATATTCCCTTTTCCCCCTTTTTTATTTCTTTCCCTTTCTCATTCTTCCATTTCGTCCTAACATATTCCATCCATAGTTGCCTAGTTTTCAACATTCAACCACACGATCTGTCAATTTTTGCTACAACTTGCTACATTTGAGACATCTTTCCACCTCCCCAACACATAACTATCTTCATCAATGTTTACAATCTCACCCACCTCCTGACACACACTAGTAACAATAGATCTACTTCTCAATTTTACACCAATCAAAATTTAAGTTTATTTTCATAAAAAGTTTTGCACATCGAGTGATTAGACAGAGATCTGATTTGCTCATAATACAAAAATAACGAGAAAATAACTTTTCTACAAAAGTAAAGTATCTGTTGGGGAGTAATTCCCAATTCTCTGTTTGTTCCTTGGAGCATTGATGAAGGACACGTGTGTCTGAAAAATTCCAAAGTTAAAATGTTTTTCCTCTGTGCTTCATTTCTATCCAATGTTTGATATTTAATAAATATTTATTGTACTGACTATATTGGCATCTTTTCATTTGTCCTTTACTTTATTAACAAACCTATATATATATATATATATATATATATATATGAATATATTTATATAATATCTTTCATAAAAGGATAAGCTATTATTAGTAATTAAGAATTGCACTTTCTAGTGTAAAGTGCCAAAATGCATTGGAAAATGATAAAATTATTGATAATGGTTATTCTGATACCCATTATGAGAATGATAGTGCAGGACTTAAAACTGAAAAGCATCAAGAGGATGATGATGATGATGATGTTGATGCTAGGAAACGCTTCAGTGTTCTTGGTCAGTCTTGTTCACTTAAACTCTATCCGCCTACAATAATAACTCATTTAATTACTCTGATGAATATAATATTTATGCAGACACCAACAATTCAACAAACTCCAATTCCCCCATGCCAACAATCCAATAATTATGGCTGGCCATTGTTTGTCATGACGTGCACCACATGTGACTAGCAATAATTTGGACGGAAGTAGACAGCAAAGAATGGCACAAAACATTACTTAAGGAATGACAAAAAAAGAGAAGAAAAAAGAAATTTTGATGATTATCATTATGTCATTTATATTTTTCTCTTTTGGTTCTGACATATTTTGTTTTACCATTTTTATATTTTTAGTTTATATTTCTATATGATGTTTTGTTCTAAATATCTGATAAACAAATTAGTCATCTGTTTGGATATCATTTGAATTTTGTAACTTTAAGGAACCAAGTTGGAGTTGATCTTACAATGGACAATCACTACAGAGATAGTAGCAGTATCAAATGAATTTCTTTTATTGGTGACCATTTGTATTCTTGAAGGATTTAGCAGTATATCATTCCTTCTTAGATTTGTATATATTTCAAGAAACAAGAGAGACATTTCAAAATAGCATTAATCTTTTGGGAATTCTTAAAACAGAACTAGTATATAGAATCAACTAATAACAAATTCATTTCCTAAACACACACACACACACATGTATATACATACATATATATATATATATATATCAAGTATGTGGTGCAGTTCAATTTACATTACATGAATCATTCA
Source organism: Acanthosepion esculentum (assembly GCA_964036315.1). Classification (NCBI taxonomy): domain Eukaryota; kingdom Metazoa; phylum Mollusca; class Cephalopoda; order Sepiida; family Sepiidae; genus Acanthosepion; species Acanthosepion esculentum. Next base: position 68,122,097 of record OZ038499.1, on the reverse strand, counting down.
TACAAAAAGCAGATAATGAAGTTAATGATATAAATGGCAAGAATCACTCTCGCAAACAAATTTTAATAAAATACATTAACCTCAAACCCGTTATGTTATGATTCCTGTTTATAAATTCCAGTTGTATAAGGTCTTTTTTTACTACAAGCTTTCGATTGTTCATACAATCATCCTCAGGTATAGAAATAGATATGTCTTTTTTACATCAAGGTAAATGATTCATGTAATATATATATATATATATATATATATATATATAGTTGAAACCTAACCTGTACAAAATAAACTATGAAAACTCCACAAATATACTTAAATGCTTATAGTTGATAACAGGAGCTATTGGTTTATACCAACGGCTTTCCATACTTAACACTTTTCTTCATTTTCACTCTCACGTGGTCATGTGTGATTTTCATGAACTGCAATGTGATATTTGCTTCCTGCATTTCATATGCACAAATTTATCGTTGCATGGCAATCTTCCATGCAAACAAAATAAACAATCATTGTTGCAATGATAACCATTTTAAAACAAAAATTACCATCTTTGTTATTTAATTTATTATTCAATTTATTGTAATGTATTTGTAATCTCTGATGATGGCTTATGTAAGCCGAAAACTTAGACAGGATTAACAATAAAAACATATATCAACATAGTGATTTTCTTTCGTGTTTCAGTGATAATACTAAAAAGCTTATTTGACAATATGACAGGAATTTACTTAAAATAAATAGACAAAACTTGTCTATATTATTTAACAAAACATGCATTAATATATATATATATATATATATATATATATATATATATACATACAAATAATAGACAAGAGAAAAGGTTTTCCTCTTGTCTCTTTTTATAGTCTTTATGTCATGGAAAATATAATAAATTTAAAAAAAAAAATTTTTTTTAAATAATTTTCTTTTTTTTTTAATTTTGGGAAAAGATTATATCACTATATAAATAGTGTTTAACTACACCAGCTTTATGATAGACTGATATATTTTCAAATTAAATTGCGGTCAGTATTCACTCAGCACCTGAAGATTGGGTTTGACATAAAACTCTGAGTAGTGCAAATGGTTTTGACAAATCTTTGTAACGACTTTATCAAAATGTTGACATTCCACTATAACCGATCAGGAAGCTACTGGATTTAACAAATCTATTTTCCTGAAAAATTGTATTAGCAGAAAGATTTTAGAAATTTCAACTAACACTAGTACAACTGCTTGGTCAAGGATGCCAAATCTTTCCTTATAAGAAAACGGCTAATATTATCATTACCATTACTATTGTAATTGGTTTAGACCAAGAATGAGAACTTTTCAGAGTTCCTCATGTATATATATATATATATATATATATATATATATATATATATATATAAAAGTGTTGACTTCTATGTTCACTTTTATATTTACACACGCACTATCTCTGATATTGAGCACTTTATCCCATAAATATAGCACACTTTAAGACTATATTTCTTCATATATATATATATATATATATATATATATATATATATATATATATATATTCAAGCAGGTTTGGTTAAATAATTTAGATGCATTATGTCTATTTATTTAATTTTAATCCTTTCAAGTCTATGAATCAATTTTTTGATGGCTGTAGAAAATTGATTAAGAAAGACTCCCCAAATTCCAAAATTTTCTTTATTTTTAACCCCCTAAAGATTGTCTCAGATGAGGCTGAAAGTACTTTGAGAAAATAAAAATTACTTGAAATAAAATTTTGGTATATTTTTCTACAGCCACCAAGAAATTAATTTGTAGACTTGAAAGGATTAAAACCGAAAATAAATTGACATAATACATATAAATTATTTAACCAAACCTGCTTGGATGAAAATATGCTGCCTAAATATACATACATATATATATATATCTAATGTGTGTGTGTGTGTGTGTGTGTGCGTGTGTGCGTGCGTGCGTGCATGCATGTGTGTGTGAGATAAAAACATAAACAAAAGAAAAATAAAGCAAATGAAATTGGCTGGAGTCAAACATATATTTAAAAAAAAATCAATTTAAATTTAAACCTTAAAATGTAGCCTCTCCTTTGTGTATATGTGTACCAGCATCAAAGTAAACATCTCTAAAAGATGAATTGTATCACACCCCCAAAAGCATTTTTCCATTTTGTCAGTGATTTCTATTATAATTTCATGCATGATGCAATCTTCAATATTTCATTAAGACCAGCAGTCAATGTGCAATGCTATATATTCATATATATATATATATATATATATATATATATATATATATATATATATGTACATAGAAATACAGATTTAGAGCAACTTTGTCTTGCCTTCCCAGCTGAGATTACATTAACTGCTCAGCATGTACGGACAATGTCATATGTTTGCTTAATTCAAAACAATTTAACATCATTTATTGTCTCCCTTTTGAAGAAAAGCTTTGTGTACATGAAATGAAAAATATGAGAATCTGCAAGCAGAATGAAACAAACTTGGTTGGATAATTTAAGAAATATTTAAGTTGGATGCCAAGATTTCCTGGCCAACCTATATTTGATGCCATTGCCGAAACTTGTTCTGTCGATATTGGAAAGGGAAAACTGTATGAAGAAACTCCAAGACTGGACAGGGACTACATATGCATGTATCTGGTATTCTTACATTGAGATAGAAAACTATCAAATACTAGCTGATGATGTTTAAACATGTCTGCCTGCAGGGTAAATATTATTCATATAGTTTTTTTTTTCAAGACATAGCATGTGTAAAACAAATTCATGGATTTAGATGAAAAAAAGGATGCCAGAATGAGAACAAAATCTGCAAAATTTTTTCATCCTTTAGAAGTCAGTCGTACATAATTTAATTTGTAACATATATAAATGTAGGTAGAAAAAGGCAAATTTTGTTAAGATAGCAAGTGTAACAAAGCATCGCCTGGAGCTGCCAATCAGGCTTGCCACCTCCAACCCCATTCAGTGAGTTTGGGGGTTGTATGTACTGGCCCTGTATATTATTTCAATGCATGGCTAGTGTGATAGATAGGCACAGAATGAGAAATCAGTGAGCTTACACACAAATACTCTTGAGAAAGGTATGAATCCATTTCTTCTGTAAAGATCTACTTAGTTCTGCATAAACCCTCACCATGATAATCAAATCATATGTACAGGATAGACTGATATTTCAGTTCAAAGAACTGAACTCTTAAAACCATCATAAATAAAAGATGATAGGAGAGTCTATCATATATTATTTGAACAAACCAAAATCTACAGTACTAAAACAAAACATATATTTTGTTAAGTGTCTAAACAATTAATTTTTTTTCCTTAATCATTTCATCCAATTAAGACACAAGGAAAAAAAAGAGAAATTAAGATGCAAGAACAATAACAAAAATAATCAAAAAGATAGTAGATAACAACTGACATTGCATTTAAATTTTTGAAGATCAAAGTTGGCTGGAAAGTATGGAGCCAGAAGAGAGTTCCACAAGTGAGAAGTGTGGGAAAAGAAACTTATAGCTACATCTAGCCAATTCAACTGTGAAGTGATGATAAATCTAATTTTCTCGTAGAAATGAATTTCTTATTTTCACTCAATTTTCTTTTAATAATCCCACATTTTTTTAGTCCTATCCATCATCTCCTCAGATAATTCAGAAGTAGTTAGAATTAAGGATGCTAATACTTACAATGATAAATTAGAATCTCTGTTAAATGTTACCTAGTTTGGTTAAAAGTGATATTTTCATTTTGGTTAAAGTCAAGGGATATTTTCATTTTTTTTTTAACACCAATTGTTGCACATTTATATGAATGACCTTAGGTCAAATTTGCCTGCAATAAGATAGAAAGGAGGCATAATGGAGTAATGTATAATTGCTCATATTGAGGAAATGGAGAACCAAGTTTGAATTCCAGTTGAGTTTGTTACATTTACTCATGTGAAAATACTCTTGGGAAAGGTATAAATCCATTTCTTCTCCTACCAGCTATGGGCAAATAGCAGGCCAGACTGTTTTTTTTAGACTTGGATGGCAACACAGGTTTTCAATTCAGAGTTGTCCTTCCCCTAGATTCTGAATTGAAAACCTGTACTGTTGAGTGATCAGTAACCTTGTTCTGATGAGGAGGGTAAGTAGAACTCCAACAGCACAAAAAACAATCGCTGTTAAAGTGGTGTTTTACTACTCAGAGTCAACAACCCTCAACCCCAAATTTGTGTTAAAAAGCCTCACCAACCATCAAATGCTCAAGCATGGTGAGTACAGCTACACTCCTGAAGACATGGTCGATCAGGGAGGGGTACCACCAACAGGATTGAGTGGACCTTGAATTTGGAAGATAAAATTTCTTTTGTTTTATACACCTGTTCTTTTTCTTCTTCTATATGCTCTGTCCCTTCATAATGTGTTGATCATGGCTCTTCACAAGTTCCATTATTTTGTAGCTTTTAGTATTGTTTGTCTATTCACTATCCCTCTAAATCTCTGCCTTGCCATGCATTTGCACAAGTTTGTTTGACGGGTTACTCACTGACTTCCTCTGCCCATCTTGCCTTCAATATGTCCATTGAGTGTCAAATTCTCTAAGCCCTCTTTCCTCATAAATTCCAACTTTCTATTTATGATTCTAATTATAAGCATCCTTTCTGTTTTCATTTTCCTCATTGCACAGATGTTTCATTGATGGTATTCTCAGCATCCTTCTGTAGAACCAGATCTCTGTTGCTTTAAGTCTCTTCTTCATTTGTGAGGAAATTGTTCAACAATTACAGCCACATAGGATAACTGATATTACATAGCAGTTCAGCACTGATTTAATTTCTAATGAAATTTTCTTGTTTCTTGATACTTTGTTTAGTTTTTGGAGACATCTTTTGCAATTTCAATGCACCTTCAGATTTTAGTGCCACATTTTCTGTCTTTGGTCAAAACACTTTCCAGATATTCAAACTTCTGTATTTGTTTGATGTTGAAATTTCACAGGTAACATTTTGGGCTGTTCCTTTTACTGACAACCATACATTCTGTCATCTTACAACTGTTGGTTAGTCCTATCTTTTAAAATACACATTTCATTAAAAAAAATATAATTATTTACGCATTTGATCTTGTGATCACATATGTCAATAGAAAATGTATATATATGCATACACATATATATAGTACAATATTATATACATATATATATATATATATATATATATATATATATATATATATATATATATATATATATGTAAATGAATTTAATAAAATCATTATCTGGTTTTGCATATCAAAATAGATGGTGTACACACAGACATAATTATCTCTGAATTTCTCTCTAACTTTGCTTCGAGAATAACATGTCATTCTTCACAGAAATGATTTTAGAGAATCAGTGAGAAAAAAATGTCTAAATAAATTCTCACTGTCTGCTGACAACTTGTAATGACATTATCCAGTAAGTGACGTGGCAAAAAAAAGGGAAAGGAAGAATGAAAGGAAGAAGAAAACCTGAAAACATGGTACCAGACAGTAGTCTGCAAAACAAAGTTTAGAAAAGGGAAAAAAAGATGCAGGGAAACTCTAAGAGTATTAGACAAGATTATTGACAATTTTAAAGGTTAAATCAGAAACTTTGCCAAAAAAAATATCCAGCAATGGACTGGTGTATTATTTGAAAAGTTGATACAATTACTGTTAAAGCTTGGAAAAATTCTTTTTTTTTTCTAAGATAATACTAGCCATTTTTTTTTTGCCAGATCTTACCTACCACCAGTTACAAATCTTAATAAGATAACAATTTAAAAATAGTTTTCATTTAAAAGGAATACTTTTGAAATTCACATTTGCTACCAATCTGTAATTCAGTCTGAAATATGATCCAAAAACGTCAATATATTTGTTAAAACCCCAACCAAAATTCTATTTCTTCTTCATAAAAAACCTTAATCTCTGCCTAGATGATGATTTGCACATGTACAAACACAGATGTGAAGAAATGGATCCAGAACATTTAAACAGCATTCTTGTTTCCCCTCTTAAACCAGTGGGTGGATGATAGAGGACATCATGCTGATGACATAGACATTCATTGTTGGTATAAGAATGATCTCAAACAAAAAAATCAATGTTCAATAGCAAGTGTTCCAAGTAGTAGGACATCAGAGAAAACTTTCTAAAAAAAGAAACCATGATCTGAAAGTGGAATGAGAGTAGAAATGGCATCATAAAAAAACTTTCCAAAGGTGTCACACACTGGGATTGCCTCCCCCAGGCCAATAACATCAAAAAGTCACCATCCTGACAAATTAACCATGGTGGGATTCAAACCCTGGTCTCATGATCAGAAAGTGAATATTATAACCACTCGGCCATGTGCCACAAGAGTTGTACCTATGCTAAAATAATTATGAGTATAAGAATGGTCTTGAACAAAAAAAATATCAACCTTTTTTACCAAGGGTTCCAAGATTTAGAACTTCAGATAAACCTTTCCAAAAAAAAGAAACCATTATTTGGAAGTAGTATGGTAATAGTGATAGTACAGACTCTGAATCCATCATAAAATTTCAGCATGTGGAATTAATATATTCTAAATATTTCAAATACATTGATGTATAGATCAACAGAAAACAAAACAAACTTAAGAAATTGAACACAGCATATGTTGCATGAGGGGTAGATTTTTCCAATACCATAAGATGCTATCAAACCAAAATATCATCCTGAAAACTCAAGTCATGTGCATATAGTCATACATAGCATTCAACTTCTTGAAAAATGTTCAAAGTACCATTGATCCACATATCAATGATTACAAATGGTTTCAAGTGAACTAATCTCTTAAGCTTTAAGAATCTTTTGTCAGATCTTTTAGATTGGCACTGTAGAATAACAAAGAGCTTTACCAAATTAAAAAATAACACACATCAATTAAACACTTCTAGCAACAATGGGAACAAAATGTGTAGCAATTTTAACTACATGTGAAAATAATATTATCAAGATGTTAAATTTCCACACTACCTTAAATAAAAAGTTTGGAAGGAAACTCACATCAATACAAGAAAAACAGCAAATAACTTAAGAAGTCTAATTTCCTGAAAAAAACTATTTTAAGAAAAAGATTTTTTCAGTTTCAATCAACAGTTATTCTAACTGCTCAGTCAATGAATGTTGAATATTTCTTGTCTGGAAATGGCCAATTTCAGCATTACCATTGCTATTATTCAAATTTACTAAAGATAGCTTAACTCTGTACATGGTCATATGGTACAAGTGAGAGATGAGAAAATCTCAGAAGGGCAATTATGCAGCTCCAATCGCCTGAATGTGAAAAGTTTGGCTGCCTTGAAAATCAGCAGAAAAAATTCTTGGCATTTACTCAGATTTGTACTCCAACCACTGATGCTGATAGGAATTACATAATGGTTGTGGACACCATAGTAAGCCCAAGATGTCTCATTTCAAAATAATATATAGTGGGTGCAATTAATAATAGATAACGAAATGCCAATGTAATTTTGAGCAAGTCTTTCTTTTCAGGATTTTGCATTTTTATTAAGCATCAATCTGCATCTCTTTATCATTTTTTTTTCATTTTGACAGATGAGTTTTATATTTGTCGTCATTAGTCAGGGTTGGAATCCAAGTAAAAAGAAGGATTTTGAATGTCAGTTTTCTTAACACATATGGACACTTAACATTTGTTAAATACCCCAAGTTTCCTACATTTAGCCTGTGTCATACTAATTAACATATTTGTCTGGTTATAGGCTCAGGTATTATATGGGCACATGGCCAGGTGGTTAGAATGTTAGAGAGACCCAGGATTGAATCTCACCTTGGTTTATTTGTCAGGGAAATGACTTCTTGATAATACCAATCTGCGGAGATGATCCCAGCATGCAACACTATTAGGAAGTGCCTAGAAATGTTACAATTGGTTGACCCAAGTCTTGTAAGTGAAACTGTGTTAACAAAACTGTTCAGAAACCATAGTTGTGCTCATATGTAGTAGTCATAAGTCGTCAACTAATGGGCAGATATAAGCTCTCCAGCTTTAGGTGGTAATCTATCTAGATATGGTGTCTTTTATAAAAAACAAAAAACACCCATTCTCCAACAGCCTGGCATCTTATCAGCCTGAAAAATACACGAAAAAGAAATAAGTTACATAAGTTTGCATTCTGTTACAGGTGAAAATAATACAAAATTCATATTGATATACAAACGACTTTTGTTTGATATTCAAATATAGATTACCTACAGGAATATTGCAAGAGTTACCATTCCCTTTTTTTTGTATCATGTTTATTTGTGTATAGCACAAGAGATTGGAATAAAAAATTAGAATTGACAAAGTTGCAATATATAAAAGTGTCATATTTTTGACAATTTACTTTCAGTGTATCAACAATTTTGTTTATTGTATTTCCTCTCATAAATTGACAGCCTGAGTTCACAACTGGTTTTGTTTGCCTCCAATGACTTATAATGCTAATTTACTTTTTATGAGTAGCCACCTAATATATATGGCAGGCGGATATTTTTTGTGGCAGAAATCCTAATTTTTATACCTTTTAAGCAGCAAAACATATCCAAGTTGAGGGTTTATTGGCTTCTCAAATTGGTGTAAAGGATAAGACAATATGGCTAAAAACAAATAAACATCACCAAAAGCAGAGAGAGCAAGAGAGAGAAAGACTCAGAAATAATCTGTTAAAAAATGCTAAGATATTTTTTTTTACAAGAAACTGTTTGACCGTAAAGTTGGGTTGTATGTAAAATCAGAATAAAATATATTGAAGTTTTGTTCTGAGAGAAATAGAGGATAACACTTGCCCCAAATACAGGGTGGGAGGCATGAGTAATGTTGAAAAGTTCTCAGCCAAACAAAAAAGCCATTCCATTAAATATCTAATGATTGGCTCTTTGGTCAGATTTTGGCAAGTGGGTCAGGTTGAGAAGTTTTCAACATCACCTGTTCTGGAAGTGCAGGTAGCTTAATAGTTATGGCCATGAAAAGTAGAATCAGCATGGAGAGTTCAAATTCCAGCCTAGTCTGTGGCAATCATTTTTGCGCTAATTCCCTTGATAAAGACATGAATCTATATTTTTCTCCTTAGCTACAGCATAAACTGGGCTCTCTAACCTTGGATGACAGCAAAAGAAGGAAAACGCTGAATCCAACAGGAAATTACTCCATCATCTTTTCCAAGAAGGTATGGCAATTAATAATAAAGATAATTAAGTTTTATGGAGAGCCATCATCACCTACATCCTGAAGGGACATAGCATTTTATATATATATATTGAGAACTAATCTAGTCTAATATTGAGAACTTTTGTAGCAGAAATTCTTTTAAATTTGGTATACATTAAACATCTGTCCTTGGCAACAAATATTGGACGATTTCCTCAAAGATGAAGAAGAGACTTGAGGCGACAGAGATGTGGTTCTACAGAAGGATGCTAAGGATATCATAGACTGAGCATGTGAGGAATAATGAGATCTTAGAGAGGTTGCAAACAAGGAGGAGGCTTATACTTAATATCAGGAAAAGGTAGCTGAAGTTTCTGAGATGCATAATGAAGAAGGAGGGCCTGGATAATCTGATACTCACAGGTCAAATAGAGGAAAAGATAGACAAGGGAAAACAATGCATGACGTACCTGGTGGACTTAAAGTGGATGACAGAATGTGGTCTGAGGGAGAAAGCAGAGGGAATGGACTTGTTGAGAGCTTCAAGGGGTAGAGGGAGGAGGTGGAGAGCCATGATTGCCTACATCCTGAAAGGACATGGCACATAAAAAGAAAGATACATTAAATTATTTATTCTTATGCATATTAATTGCTAGTATTAATAGCTAGAATTATTGTTCTATTTTACAACATTTTATTACATAAAATAAATAAATGAAGAGGCACGGTGGAGTAATGGATAACGGCTTGGATTGAGGAATCGGAGAGCCGAGTTCGAATTCCAGTCGAATCCATTACATTCACTTACGTGCTAACACCCTTGGGAAAGGTGTGAATCCTCTTCTTCTCCCTCCAGCTATGGGTAAATAGCAGGACAGACTGGGTTCTATAGCCTTGGATGGCAACTGGTCTAGGAGAAGGACAACTCTGAATTCAAAACCTGCGGAGGGTCGTTTGGAGACCTTGTGGCATTCGTTGCACCAGGTCCCTGTATTCGTCCCTCCAAAAAGTGTGGATGGCCCTACACAAAACCTTCACCACTATAATCAAATCTTGTGTGGGTGTCCGGCTTTCAGTTTCTGGGAACTGATCTGTCTGGCCCTCATACGTCGACTTCGACGGGAGAGTCCATCATATATAAATGAATATAATATATTGCACACTGTGTACTGGTGTTAATAAAATAGTTCTCAATGTAATATCATAGAGCAATTAAGTATATATTAATAAATATACCTGACTGGCAGTATGACTCAGACTTTCATGCACAATCTTCAGGTACTGAATAGAGACTGACCATTACATGATTTAAATTTTAATAAAATATCTGGTTAATACAATGCTAGTGCAGTCCATATATTATATACGGGGATTACAGGATTTTATTTTGAAAAAAATATTGTATTTAAAATGGACAGGATTTATATTTAATATTTCAAATGAACAGAGATTAATGTTTTTATAAACAGGGGTTAATGATATTTTTAAAAAAAATGTGTATTAAAATAAATGAACCTAAATCTCCAAAAACAAAAAAAAAACTGCATCTATCTATCTATCTATCTATCTATCTCTCTCTCTCTCTATATATATATATATATATATATATATATATATATATATATATATATACATACATATATATATATATATATATATATATATATATACATACATATATATATATATATATATATACATATATACATATATATATATATATATATATATATATATATATATATATATATATATATGCAGGTTTAGTTTAAGAGCAATGAAAGTTGTTTGTTTACATTATTTTTTTATCCCATGATCCATAGGTTCATAGGGGAACCATGTGTACTGCAGCCGCAGTAAAAGTGGTGTTTCTTGGGTAAGATAGCCTGATGGAACCCAATACTCTCCGGGCTGGTTTTGAATTCAGACTTTTTCCTTCTCCTAGACCAGTTGCCACCCAATGCTATAGAACCCAGTCTATCCTGCTACTTACCCATAGCTGGGGGGAGAAGAGGGTTCATACCTTTCCCAAGGGTATTAGCACCTAAGCGAATGTAATGGATCCAAATAGAATTCAAACTCAGCTCTTCGATTCCTCATTCCAAGCCGTTACTGCCACTGTTGCTTGAATTCTTTACATTAGGACTAATTTCCTCATCTTTGTTGTTATTATCACAACATTTCAGCTATTGTATCCTCTGGCAGTTTTCAGGTATCTATCAATCAGAGCGATCTTCTGGAAACTTTTTATTCAATTGTAGAGCTAAATTGTTTTTGTTCCACTGTTCATATCTAGGGCTATCTCATCATGTTCTTATTATTTTAGCACTGCTCAGTTATTGGTAATCCTTTTTCACTGATAAATTATGATTGAAAGTTTTTTTCATTTAATTTTTCTATTGTTCAGACCATTTGTCTGGTTTCCAATGGAAAACTTGAACACAATTTGTCCAATGTTTATTGGGTGCTTTCAGAAGCTATTATCAAATAATTTTTATGTTGTTTGAAAAGGTTGTCTCTAGGTATGCATTGTATGTCTTTGGTGCTTTTCAAGTATGATGTCTTCGTATGCCAATAGGGGGTGATGTCATGTTTTTTCAAGTCTTTCATCTTCATTCATCAGTTTGTGGTCTCATGTCATTTTTTATTTCATTTTAATTGTGAAAGTAAAACCAGAAAAGAAACGCAAAATAAATACCAATAAACAAATTAAATTAGAATATCTTACGTAAGAAATTATTGTTTGGTCTTCAACCAAACATGCATGAATGAAAAAGGCTGGCCAAATTCACTAATACACACACACATACACACACACACACACACATATATATATATTTTTTAAGATTCAAAATTTAAAATTTGAAATCATAGATTTTAATTAAAAACTTTTCACTCACTAATTGTTATTCATAAAATTCATTTCCTAGTTTATTTTGTTGAAAAATTTTAAACACTTAAATTAATGTCAAATGTTAAGTGCCAAATATATAAATCTGTGTTTTTTCAAATTAACTGCAATGTGCCCATATATGTTAATTCATTCTTCCTTTTCTTTTATTCTTTCCACACTTTCTATTCCTCTTTCTTTCCTCACACCCCTGCTTCCACTTCTGCTTTCCTATATCTTTACTTCTCTTTTTTCTCTTTATCTCGTTTTCTGTTAGATGATTTATTACATATGCCAATGACTGGTCCTTAAGCCTCCCTCACTCTTAAGTATTTTAATAAAAATAGATTTAAAATTATTCCTATCTCTCCCTTCCCTCTCTAATTTCGCCCATATCTTTCACATTCCTCCTCCCCTTCTCTCTATATCACCTTACATCAACTTAAATCTACCCCTCAAAAGTGTATAAAAATTATATGTAAATTTAAAACATTTTTTTTCACCCTTGGAAGTTTGGTCTGATGAACCAGGTAAACACCACATACCTGGGGAAATAGATTATAACCAATGGACCCTTAAAGTTGTCTGTTTTCTATTTAAATTGAATTAATATATATATATATATATATATATATATATATATATATATATATATATATATGGTGGACTCTCCTATTGTAAACCATAAGTGAGAGTCAGCAGCAGATGGTGCCCTTCGCTTTTCGTTTTATACTTATGCATGTTAGCAGGGGCTATTGTGGAGAAAATCAGGTAAGGGAAAGACATATTTCATATGTGGTTTCTTAAATGTGATACTAACCCAGCCTTACTGCAGGCAACAAAGCCACACTGACAGATGAAATTTGTTAAAGCAGGATTTTGATGGTATCTCTGCTTCAGAGCTTGATGAAGCTGATCACATCACTTCAGTTTATTGTATTCAAAACCCTTTAACTTAATGAAACATGTCTTATGCCACTCCTTTCAGTTCGGTGCTTGGGTTTTCCAGTATTTTCAGATCAAAGATGACAGATTTCAAGTTGTCTTTCAAGTTTTAGTGTAAGAGTGGACAACCAACTGAATGCTTGGAGTTTGGTAAATATATATATATATATATATGTGTGTGTGTGTGTGTGTGTGTGTGTGTGTGCATGTATATAAATATTTTCTCAGATTGAGTGTATCTGTAAAAGACAAAATTTCTCAAATTGAGCATATCTGTAAAAGAGACAAAATTTTCTCAGATTGAGTGTATCTGTAAAAGAGACAAAATTTCTCAAATTGAGCATATCTGTAAAAGAGACAAAATTTTTTCAGATTGAGTGTATCTGTAAAAGAGACAAAATTTCTCAAATTGAGCATATCTGTAAAAGAGACAAAATTTTCTCAGATTGAGTGTATCTGTAAAAGAGACAAAATTTCTCAAATTGAGCATATCTGTAAAAGAGACAAAATTTTTTCAGATTGAGTGTATCTGTAAAAGAGACAAAATTTCTCAAATTGAGCATATCTGTAAAAGAGACAAAATTTTCTCAGACTGAGTGCATCTGTAGCAGAGGCAATAATTTTTTATGAATATCACGAGGATTGTGATTAGATTGTTATGGTATAAAATGGATGTATGTGATGTATATATTAAAAGCTGAAGTGATAGATTTAACCATTTTTGTTTGATTTTTAGACATATTTCTGGTTGTGTATGTTGGCTTGGGAAAGTAGTAATTCTTTCAGGAAAAGTGAGATTGGGGAAAAACAGAATTATTGATTACTACATGCTCACTTTACTTTTCACCAGACTTTGAATTATGACACTTTGTGTCCTCCACATGTTTTGACTGACCTTTTAACCTCCTGACGGACATTCATGAACCTTCTCAAATCTAAAAGCCTTTATATAACAATGACATCCTCACCTCTGTGTATATAAACATGTGTAGCATAATAAATCCTACATTGCCTTGATAAAGTCCCTCAGAGGATGAAATGTGTCGACTAAATATAGTTTTTCCTCTTGTCTCTTTTTATTCATATATATTTATTACTTCAAACAATATTTTTAGTGTATAGCCATATTTGAGTAGATGCCCTATTTATTTAAACAGTGTTTATTTTGTCTACCAGCCTGTGTACTCAAGAAGCCTTAATAAGGAAAATACCATAGGGCACATTTTGTTTATTAAGTTTTCTTGATGATGCAAACTAGTAGACAAAATAAAATAAAATAAATTCTTTTTCATGCCACCTTGTTTCCAATAGCAGTTACACATGATGTCACACTAGACCATTTCAAACATCCAGCTTCCCAAAGAATAGCAGGATGCAGAAAAAGGAATTCTAACTACCACACAGACACCACATTGGTTTTTGATAATGACTGCAAAAGTCAAAAATACTTAAACAAAAATAATAACAAATTATGAACTTTGGACAGTTTATCCACAACTTCAGGCAAAATACTCAACACCTTATTTCAAAATTGGAAATAATATATATATATATATATATATATATATATATATATATATATATATATTAGTATTTAAATTATTTTGGATTATGTTTGATTTATGTTATATATTTTGAATAAAATGAGGTTATGGATTTTTCTTTTAATTTTTTAGTATTTTTCTGATATATGTATCTTGGCTTGGGATAGTAGTAATTTTTTCAGTTATTAGGGGCTCAGATTTATATTTTGATAAGATTCAGTAGTGGCACTTTTGAGAATTTTCCTTCCAAGTAACTCTCTTTTTTAATAAAAAAATATCTACTCACTTTCGTTTATTAGGCATTAAACGGTATCACCTCTTGTTCATGAACTTGCCTGATTTTTCTGCTAACCTGATGAATATTCATGAGCATTCCCATGCCAAAACATTTTTGAAAAACCAATAACATGTTTGCTCTTGTATAGAAATACTTGTCACAAAATAAAATCCTTACATTTGCCTTGATAACGTCCCTCAGAGGATGAAATGCATCGGTTAAGATAAGTTTTCTTTTTGTCTTTATTCATATATATATATATATATATATATATATATATATATATATATATATACACCTGCATTTGTTTACAAGTATTTATAGGTTTAGCTTAGTGTGGCACAAGAAGAATTGGAAGTAGTCATGATCTAAAGATTGGTTTGCTCCCCATCTGGACAATTGGCCCTACAGAATCTTCCTATACTTGTTAGTCATAAATATGAACAAATGAACCAAACAAATAAAGAAAAATTCTGAAGAAAGACATAGAAGAAGAAAACTGGTGAAGATGTATGAAGCTAGTTGATGCACTAAAATAGCCCATCTCAATGATCATGTGGCTTCACAGTGTGTCCCAAGAAATTGATGCTGATAAGCATACAGAAGTTGATCTCAACTGCTGGGTAGTGTACAGATCATTGGGTAAAAAGAATTGGCCAAGATAAATGAAGTAAAGGGCAAGAAGGCGATAACACTGACAATGAATTTGATTACGTGTGAGCTTCAGGAATCAGTCTATTGTGTCAGAGTAACAAGAAATATAACTCATCAGAGATGAAGAGCTAATATGCTTGAGTCACAGTGTAAATTGAGACTGACAAGAGAATTGAATTTGGGGTATTGTTTAGGTTTGCTGTGAAGTAATTATCTCCACTGCTTTAAAGTAAATACCCACTTTATTTCACCGAAACAGGGATTTGTTATTGCTTGAAGTAATAATAATATTACTCTTCCTTAAAATGAAATTTAGCTTCACAAACTTCACTTGTCTTTTTCAGAGGAGATAATGAGGAAATAGGGTTTAGAGAATTTGACACTCACAGGACATACTGAAGACAGGGAAACAGTATGTAATCTACCTAATGAGTTTGTGTAAATGGTTAGCAGAACAGGAACTAGGAGGGATAGCAAAAACACAAACCTTATTCAGAGCTACAAAAGACAGGAAGATGTGGAGAGCCATGTTCACCCACATTCTCAAGTAACATAGAAGAATTTTTTTATCATTTTACCCCTAGCAAAGCAGTAAAGCCACTAAGACACAAGGGGGGAGACTGAGTGTGAAAGAATAAGAAAAAAAAGAAACGTTATCAAGGCATGAGGACAATAAAAGAAGACAGAAGATAATGATTGACATTGCATTTAACAGGAGGTGATTTTGCTTGCAAAGCAAAAATTTTATCCTGCCACTGCAAGTGACTCAGATCAATGAATGTTTGAATTTTGAGTTGTGTTGTCATATCCTGCTATGGCAACAGAAAATGGCCATGACTGAAATAAAGTAGTACAGTAGAGGTGCCTTGAAAAACAATACCAGGGAATGGGAAGTAGTGGATAATGCAGAGTGTTAAAGGATAATTTTGTGAATATCTGAGTTGGGTGGAAAGCATGGAGCCAGAAGGGAGCTCCACAATGGAGAAATGCAAGAAAAGAAACTGTTAGCATAGAATATACGGTTGCATCTTGCTAATTCAACTATAAATTGATGGGACCTTGTTGCCAATCTAGTATTGCACTTAAATTCATCACATGTAGGTAATTTATAAAGTTCATCAGAACAGTTACCATGAAAGTATTTCACTTGTATATGTTTAAAATACAATCTATATATGTTACCACACAACATTTGCATTTAAATAAGCAAATCTAAACATAAGAGTGAAAGCTTATTTGCAGGTCATGGAGGTCATAGATTAAACAATGAACATAGTAGGGGAGTTATAACTCTGAGTAAATAATTATAACCCCTGACCCCTAATATTTATATATACAAAAATACTCATAAAAATGAGAAACAGCAAAATGTGGAAACAACAAAACAAGAATTATTTATGATCTGGTTGTTATATGGTGTGGTAGACATAAGAGACAGTAATACTGAGTAAAACTGTAAGTTTGGGGTCAAATATAGATCAAATATGGACTGGAATCCAACAGAATGATAAGATAAAGAATAAGTAAAGTGTTGTATATTTTTACAGACGCGCATAATGAGTGTCCAGACAATTTAGTTGGAAAAATATAAGACATGTATGGGGTTTTCTTACCTCAAGTGTTACCATTATGGTCTGAAAAAGGAAAATGAGCTGAAATTTTCACTGACGCACATGTTGATGGCCTGTCTTTGTTGACTGCCTGTCCAATAGTAAGAATGTCACATATTTGTGTGTGTAGATGAGTAAAGTGGGGTCGATTGTCATTGATTTAAAAAAAGTGAATTAATGATAATTATAATTGTTATAATCATTTTATTATAAATATTTTTGACACTATAATTAATTTTTTATTTATGTATTTCTTTATGGACATGATAACATTTCAATAAAATATATAAATATCATATTATAATTCTACTTGTTCTTTAATAAACATGTTTAACTTGGCCAAAACCTTATAAATAATGGACTATTTCATTTTGATTGTGAGGAAAGAGAGAAGAAAAAGGCATATTAGAGAAGCTGTTTAATTTTAGTGATCGAAAGAAAGAAAGAAAGAAAAAGAAAGAAAGAAAAAGAGAAAAAAGAAAGAAAGAGAAGATAGAGAAGTGGATAATGTTCTCATATGTTTAATGTTTGCTTGAGAGATATAGGAAAAGTTTTCAATATTTTTAGTTTCAAATATTTTTATTTGTACCCTCTTACTTCTTTACCTAATAGCCAGCATTCATATTTATAATTGTTATTACAACATTTTGTTAAATTTTTTGAGATCAAATATTTAATGATGCAATAGGGGAATTTCCATAGGTAGTCATGGAACTTGCAAGGGGCTTATTCAATCAGTAACTTAAAAAAATAAGATTAATCAGAAAATTAAAATAGGAAAACCATGCAATTTTCCATGGTATTGCTATTATAATTATCTCAAATTTACAACAATCAAATGAATAGAGTATATATAATGGTTAGTGAATGTTAACTTAGAATTCTAAGTTCCATATTTGAGTCATAAAGTCACAATTCTATTTGAATAAACTTCTACATTAGAAATTAAGAGGCTAATATTTTGTTTACTGTAGGGAAAATATAACACTCACAAGACATATTGAAAGCAGGTAGTTCAGAGGGAAACAGAAGTGGATAACCTATCTAATTAGTCTGGGAGAATTGATGGTAAAGTATGGACACAAAGGGAATTTTAAAGAGTCCGCCTTCTTGCTTTCCAATCAACTTTGATCTTCAAAAACTTAAATGCAATGTCAGTCGTTATCTTCTGTCTTCTTAATTCCCATTCTTTTATTGTTCTCTGGCATTCATAGTTTGTTTTTTCTCATATTCTCTCACATACAATAGCTCCTTGCATCTTAGTGGCTTTATAGCCTTGGTTTGGGTGAAATGATTAAAAAAACAAAAAATAGAAACAAACATTGCTTAAAACAACAAGGAACAGGAAGTTGTGAAGGGTCACAATCCCCTATGTGCTGAAGGGGCACAACACATAAAAGATGATGCTGCAGTGAAGGTGGGAAAGAGAGAAGAAGATAAAAAAATAAAAAAAACAGCTATGGATGCATAGATGATAACTCTCAGTCTAATATTGATTGACAAATCTTGAGCACAGTGTCTTCTATTTATATGAAATGGTTCCAGGCTTTGTTTCTTATATATTTATTAGCAACCATTTTCTGAAACCACTGTAGATATCAGGCTTTCCCTAAGGTTCTTCAGATATGGAGAGTAAAAGCTCTTGCTAGGTTTGAATTCTCCAAGACTGGTTATCCAACCAAGGATACAAAGCCGAATCTGCTCCACTGTCAGCTTTATATAAGTTCAAGGGTTAAAAGAACTTTGAATAAGTAAAGCTTGTGGATCTTAGTGAAGACCATTGTTCTATGAACCTTGTGGACTGGCTCGATAGAATCACGAACAAAAACTGTACCAGATAACAAAAGCCACATCACTTGAGGACAACCAACAGCAGTAACAGCTAAAATGAATAGCACATGTAACTCAAAGAGAAAATAATGACATAATCCAGATGTTGACATTCCACACTACTTCAAATAAAAGGTTAGAAAGGAAACTCCCATCAATACTGGAAAGAGATACAACAGCTACTGGACTTGAAAATATATTTTCCTGAAAAAGTTTCTTAAGAGAAAGATTTTATAAATTTCAACCGAAAGCATGTCGATAAATGCCAGCTATTTCATTGTAGGGAAACAATTAATATTACCATTACTATTTTTCCATACGTGGGGTGGGGAGAAAGGATTCATGCTTTTTTGAAAGGGCATTAATATGAAGTAAATATGACAGGATTGGTTGAAATTTAAATTCTGCCTGCCAATTCCATTTTCCATACTCATAATTCCCACATCGCCTGTGTATATTTCTTATAAATATTTATAGGTTATAAAATAATAAATTAAAATTAAAATATTCTGTACATACTGATGGAAACTCCCAAATCAAGGGAGATAACTGATCACTAACCGGGCTGAAATGAATAATACTAATTCTTAATAATGGCTGTTTATTTATATTTAAGTTGGAGAGAAACAAGAGTGATAGCCGACTCTGAAAGGAATCTACAGTGAAAAGAAAGAAAGAAAGAAAAAATTACTGATCATCAAATACAAAAGACAGAAAATATGATCATCAGCAAGAGAAAACGTCCAAGAGGCAAGTTATGAATTGGTGATATAAATATCAAGTAGGTACAGAAGTTTAAATATCTGGAAAGTGTTTTATTAGAGAATGGAAAATGCGAAACTGAGATTTAAACCTGCATTGGACCAGTAAAAGAATCATTCCAAAAGATAAGCATGGTGCTGAGAAACAGGAAAGATTGTTAGAAATAAAGAAAAGAGTCCAAGGTTACTATGTGATATCCATCCTCTTATATGGCATTGAATACTGGACAATCTTCCCACGGATGAGGATAAAACTAGAGGCAGCGGGAATGTTGATCTACAGAAGGATACTGAAAATTCAATGGATGGAGCAAGTAAGCATCAAGTACGCCTTAAAGAAAATGACAACAGAAAGAACACATACTCATAATCAGGAAGATCCAGATTAAATTCCTTGGACTCATAATGAAGATGGTGGTCTTGGAAAACCTTACTATCACCGGGCATGTTGATAGCAAGATATAGGAGAAAGCATTTTAACAGAGGATGGAAAATGTGACACTGCGATCCAAACCCACATTGGAACAGTAAAAGAATCATTCCAAAAAATATCATTAAAAAAATACTCTCCAGCAACTACAAGAAGACTAAGATGCGAGTTACGAATCAGTGATATAAATATGAAGCAGGTGCAGAAGTTAAAATATCTGGGAAGCATTTTAACAGAGGATGGAAAATGTGACACTGAGAACCGAACACACATTAGATTAGTGAAAGAAGCATTTCAAAAGTTAAACAAATTACTTAGAAATGGCAAAAATTCATTAGAAACAATGAAAAGAGTGCTGAATTACTGTGTATTATTATCCATCCTCTTATATGATGAACAATCTCCCCATGGACGAGGGAAAAATAGCAGAAATGTGGTTCTACAAAAGGATACTAAAAATTTAATGGACAGAGTGAGTAAACAACAAGGAAGTCTTAAAGCAAATGGCAACAGAAAGAACACTTCTACTCAGAATTAAGAAAATACAGATGAAATACCTTGGATAGCATACTGAGAAAAGAGGAATTGGAAAAATTACTGCTTACAGAGCATACTGAGAGTAAGGCAGCTAGCCATTTACCTAATGATCTTGTTTGAATGAATGGCACAACTGGGGAGCCAGGCCTTAGCAAAGAAGTAAAAACTACTCAGAGCTACACAAGGTAGGAAGTTGTGGAGAGAGATGATCGTTTAGGTCCTGAAGGGATGTGGTATATAGAAGAACAGTACAGATCCTGTGTCATGTATATAAATATGATAAAATTACAAAACATATTATGCTGGACAATATTAAATTTAATGTACATTTTCATTTTTAATACTTCATGTAACACAATTCAAACCAAGGCTTCTCAAAATTATTTTTGTTGCTGCCTCTGATTTATACCAGTTATAAGTTATATATGAACAACCTTATAATATTATACCAGTTATAAGTTATATATGAACAACCTTATAATATTATACCAGTTATAAGTTATATATGAACAACCTTATAATATTATGCCAGTTATAAGTTATATATGAACAACCTTATAATATTATACCAGTTATAAGTTATATATGAACAACCTTCCCAATATCATCTATTCTTGATTGTATTTATGCAACTATTTACTCCTGTCTCTGTTGTAATTTGGTCGATTCGAGAAGCTCAAATTGGCAACTGATCTCAAAAATGACTTTCAATCTCTTGTTAACTGATGTAAGAAATAGCTTGTTAATTTTAACAACACTAAAATAAAAACTGCTCTCTCTTAGGCAACTTTTTTTTGCCTTTCATCAGCATGGCTGATGCTAACCTTCAAAGAGAAACTGACTGTGGCTTCTTGATCTAACGTTTTCCGCTGACATGAAGTAAAACAACAATATAGAATCAATTGCTAGGCCTGCTGCTAGGAACGTTGTTTCACTGTGTTGTTCTAGACAATTTTTTTTAACAGAATCTATCTTATATGTTTATAAATCATCTGTACATTGGATATTGCTGCCAGATCTGGTCTGGTGATTCTGCTATTATCTGTCGCTTGTCTTTATTGCTTTGTTTGGGGTGAAATGATAAAAAAAAAGATAATTTGTAACATCCTCTCCGATGCTTTATAAAACCAACAAATAAGGCAAATTAAAACTAATAGTTAATTAAAAAGTTCATTGCATAGTATTATATAAGAGTGATTTTCAGATTTACACACATATTGGTAGGTAGAGAATTAACAGTTTCTGAAAACTTGAAGAGCAGGGCAAAATGGTATACAGAAAAAAGAATAAAAGGAAGAGAGAAAAGAAAAGAGATAGCAAGAGGAAAAAGAAAAGCAGTAAGAAATAGGACAAGAAAAATGTAGGGAAAAAGACAGAAGGAAGGAATACAAGGATGGGGGAAAAGAGATAAGGAAATAAAAAAGAAAGAAACAAGAAAATAAATGGGACAATAAAAACATATAAGAAAAAAAAAACGGAGTAGAAAGGAAGAAAGAAAAGAAGCACAAGGAGGAAACCACTCAAGAAATAGTATCACCCTCTGTGATCTTGTAGTACCAGTTAGTCATTTAGGATAACCATCAAAATGGCACCTGTTGTCCAAAATGTCCAAAGAACTGATGGGAGATTATATTTCTTTTCTTCTTTTTTAAAAAATCATTTCATCACAAGCAAAGCAAGTGGATACTGAGGGAGAATATAAAGAAAAAACATTAATGAGAGAGAACAATAAAAGAACAAGAATTAAGAAAACAGAAGATAGTGATTGACATTGCATTTAAAGTTCAAATTTGACTGGAAAACAAGAAGTTGGAAGAGAATTCCACAGGTGAAAAGTGCAAGAGAAGAACTTATGAGCTATTTCAACTGCCAATCCAGTACCATACTTAAATACATAAAGTCTAGGTATGACAGAGAAAAGTTTATTAGGTTAATTAGCCTGAAAAAATGTATGGAAAAAGCACAGGAAAGCAATGTGGGAAAGTGACTGAAGCTGAGATGCAAGGACAGGACCAATAACATAGCAGATTCTTCTTTGTATTTTATCAAGAATATCTAAATACATAACAGAAGCCCCAGACCAGATATGGCAGCAATATAACTGCTACAATATAATTACTGTTCATTTAGATGGTTGGTGGGTGGGTGAATTTGGTGATGTCAGCATTTGCAGAAGGGAAACTGACTAATAAAATGAAGGTGATGATGGTATGGTGGTGGTGGTGGTGGTGTTAGTGGTGGCGGTGGTGGTGCTGATATCAGGTAATAAACAGGAGATGTGATGAAGCTGGGCCAATCATATGACTACTTATGAATAAATCCTGTCATTACTATTCACAGATAAGAACTATTGTTTGGTAATGATGATCAAATACACTTGAGTCATTTGTTGATTGATGACAAGGACATTGATTATGTGGATGATGTCACATTCGATCTGCAGTTAACATATGAGTGTGGTTGTAATTATTTATGCATGTCTCTTCTGCATCAGTGAGGGAACTAAATCATTTAAATGTGTAATTCAAGAACGGACCTATTGTGAGTGACTAACTGTGAGCTTGTGTTCATTTTAAAAATATCTGAAAACAAGCAACTTCAACATCTGTCTATATTTCTGAGATGAGTTATTGTAACTAATTACACTATTTACATTGTTCAGACAGTTGTCCTCATCTTTGTTGTTACATTCACAACGTTTCGGCCATTGTATGCTCCAGCCTTTTTCAGACTGTGGGAAAAGAACCTGACCTTTGCCAATCCCTTTCATGATATTTGCAAGCAGTGTGTGGAGGAAATGAAACAGATTCTCAGTAACTTTAATGAGCAACCCAAGAATGTAAATGATATATGTCAGCTCATTTCAAGAAATAAACATGGAAAGAATGACTACACAAACGTCATCAAACCAATCTTCAGAAACGACAACATACAGATTGATTATTTTGGGTTCGGTTCGAAATTTAAAAAATATCACTTGAAGAAGGTCAGAACTTACAATGGCTGAAATGAATGAACAGTCCTTTTTCAAAAAACAACATAAACATAACAGTCAAAATATGAGTAAAAAATAACAACACCAGAGACAAAACACCCTTGAAAATGACTATAGAAGTGTTCGAAAACGTTTGGGACGATAAAAATTATGAACAAGTTTTATATTCCTTAATTCCTACAAAACAGAAAAATGTTAGAATGTTAGGATGCTGTAAAAACCTAATAAAAATTAATTCAATCTTCCTTGTTGGCCAGAATGAATTAAAGATGTCTGAAAGAAAGGTTGCTGCCAAAATATACAATAATTATATATATATATATATATATGTTAGTTTGTAATGGCATTCAAGTACATAATATTGTCACTGAGACGCAAAAATTTATTGAATTCATCAAAAAGTTACCAATGAGGAGAAATCATGATTGAATACCATCCACCCATACCTGATCTTTATGGCTTACCCATGACACACAAACAAGGAACTTCAATGTACCCCATAGTATCAGTGATAAACAGCACACTCAACAAGTTAGCAAAAGTCATAACAAAGGTCTTAACTCCCCTCTTTGGTACAATCAGCTCCACACACATTTTATATATATATATATATATATATATATATATATATATATTTCTGAAGAAGTAAGGGATTTTTATTTGTTAATCTAAGAGATTTTATCACTTTAAACGTTATTTTAGAGGATACCAATAATTGAGTAGATGCTCAATTTATTTAATATATATTTATTTATTTTTGTCTACTTGACTGAATATTCGAGAAAATTTATTAAAAAATAATATACATTCTCCACACTCTAGAAAAACAGTTGCAACTTCTGGGCTTTGAGAAGGAATTACTCTCCATTATTAATAAGATCAATATCAATCTATATGTCTGAGATGAGATATGTACACTATTTACATTGTTTGGACTATCATCCTCATCTTTGTCGCCATATTTATTACAACGTTTCACCCGTTCAGTTGGTTGGAATGTCGAACTGAACCCTTTATTTTTCCTCACTGGGGTAGACTGTTCTAGTTCCACATGTCATGTTTAATGCATGTCAGTTATCAGTTATCTCCTGTTTATTCCCCTCTCCAAGTTCTCCACTGCCTTAACCAGGTATTGAACTCACATTCTTTGGGTCCTGTCACTAGACATAACTAATGCCTTTATCTACTGTGCTTGAGGACATCTGTGTATAAATTTCTGGGTATTATAAACCTAATGTCTTCAGCAACTATTTTTACCGGTGGTCATATTGCAATTTTTACTGTTATCATTGCATGTTTTTTTACCAGAGCTCTTATTGCAATTTTTGTTGTTATTATTGCTTTTCTCTTGCACTCCTTATTACTGGTTCCCATATTGTATTCATTTCTATTCTTGGTCAGATCAGGAGATTTTTGTGGCCTAGCATATGTGCTGATTTCTTAAGTTTATGAATTTTCCAATGATGTTCAACCTGATCCCACAGAGGGTGGTGATTTCCCTTTTCTTTCCATATGTGGTCAACCATGCCTGATTTTTCCACTTCCCCTTGTGTTACAGCTTTTTGATGTTCTTGAAGTCTTACCTTAAGGGGGCGGCCTGTCTCTCCTTTATATTTCTTTCCACAGCTGCATGGGATAGCATACACACAGTCTTTAGTCATGTTCTCCTCTATGGGGAGGTCTTACTCAGGTGATGTATCTGCGAAGTGTTGTCCAACTTTTGAAGTTTGTTCTGATGTTATATGGACTGCAGATCCTTTGTATTTCCTCTAATAACCCCTTCACATAAGGTAGGTAGATGGTTTTCTGAGTGTTGTTGTCTTCCTCTTTTACCCACCTATCCCAGTTTATTGGGGCTGCTGTCATGTACCAAGGGTCAATGTTACGTTGTAGGGTACCGCTTATACTGACCAATTCTTTATCTAACGTCTCTCGGTCGCCACCGACTCTTGCTCGGTGTTGTAAGCAGCGGACGATCCCTTTCTTTATGCTGTATGGATGGTGGGAGTTGAAATTAAGGTACTGTCCGGTGAATGTCAGTTTGTGGTATACAGATGTCATGAACCCATGCTCTGTTCGAGATATTAGAATATCCAGGAATGGGAGTGGGTGTTTACTTTCTTTCTCCATCGGGAACTGTATCGAAGGTCTTATTGAGTTCACATGGTCCAGTAGAACCTGGGCATCTTCCTGGTGTGGCCATAGTATGAAGGTGTCATCTACGTATCTTAACTATAGGGATGGCCTTAGAGATATAGATTCTAATGCCATTTCCTCAAAGTATTCCATGTATATATTCACCATTGCTGGTGACAATGGCGAGCCCATTGCTCAACCCTCATCCTGTCAATATATGTGTGATCCCATTCCAAAGTGTGTTGTTTTGGTACAGAAAGTTAACATCTCCATCAGATTATCTATTGGAATACTGGTCCATTCATAGACAAAGAACATCATTGGAAAATTCATAAACTTAAGGAATCGGCACATATGCTAGGACACAAAAATCTCCTGATCCGACCAAGAATAGAAATGAATACAATATGGGAACCAGTAATAAGGAGTGCCAGAGAAAAGCAATAATAACAACAAAAATTGCAATATGAGCTCTGGTAAAAAAACATGCAATGATAACAGTAAAAATTGTAATATGACCACCGGTAAAAACAAATTGCTGAAGACATTAAGTTTATAATACCCAGAAATTTATACACAGATGTCCAGATACATGGCACTGTAGATAAAGGTGTTAGTTACATCCAGTGACAGGACCCAAAGAGTGTGAGTTCAATACCAGGTTAAGGCAGTGAGAATTAACAGGAGATAAGTGATAACTGACATCCATCAGACATGGCACATGGAACTAGAACAGTCTACCCCAGCAAGCAAAATAAAGGGTTCAATTCAACATTCCAACCACCTGAAGAAGGCTGGAGCGTACAACGGCCAAAACACTGTGATAAATATGGAAACAAGGATGAGGATGATAGTCTGAACAATTTAAATAGTAAGATCAAATTCACCAACACCACTAATAACTTTCTGAAAAAAATGTATAAAGTCATCACTGCTATCAAGCAATCGGATATGATTATCATAAATTCTGCTAAAACAGGCAACCATTAGATCGACATCACCATTTTGAACATCTCTTGTGATTGGAGAGTTCAAAGGTAACTTGTATTAATCTTGTGATGTCTGAATAAATTTAATATTACAATATCTATACAAGATTTTCCTTTCCTGAAGTGTGCATACAATTTTTTGGTGGACTGTGTGTATATATATATATATTTTTTTTTTTGTCATCCACAGACAGACTGTTTCGCTGTTTCACAGCTCATCAGTGTGGCTAGACGTCCGGTTGCCTCTAGCTAGGATTGAAACCCGACTGAATTTTCGTCAGTCGGAACTTCTCTCACTAAGCCGTCGACGCACAGCAGGGATGAAGGTGAATGTTAGCGTGTTTATTTTTAGATTTAGATAAACACACAGTGACTGACAGTGACTCGATTCTGCCGAAGAGTCGTGCAATATTAGCTTAAATAGTCACTGTTTACAAATTCACACCTCAAACCAGAGAGCTCAACCCAAATTAATTTTTCAATATATATATATATATATATATATTTTTTTTTTAGAATGTATTGTTTATTAATCTGAAAGATTTTTTATAACATTAAACATTATTTTTTGATGATACGTGTATTTGGAGAGCACAATTTTTTTTAATAAGATTTCTTGAACATTCAGGCTGGTAGAAAAAATAAATAATTATACTATTTAATAAATAAATGGAGAACCTATTCAAATACAAGTATCCACTAAAAATAATGTTTAGAATTATACATATATATATATATATATATATACATATATATATATATATATATATATATATATATATATAGAGAGAGAGAGAGAGAGAGAGAGAGAGTCTATACTATACTAGTTCATAGAATAATTGTTCATCTTGGAACTCTAAACAAGAAAAAATGGCAATTAGATATGTTTATTGCTCAGTTTTCATCTTGTCATTTGATTTTCTTCCATTCTTTTCTATTTCCCCATGTGCAATACACTTACTCATTGCTACAACCCATGTGGAACAGGTCTAATTTAGCTAATCATTAAAACAGGTATATTCATTTTACAGGTAAGGTGAGGTATTAGTCAGAAATTTGTTTAATCAATGCATCTGTCCCAGGTGTACGAATACAAAAAAGAATGACAATGTGTAGATATAAGTAAATATCATGATAGTAAGTATCGAGTCAGTGCATTTGTGTGTATGGACCATAAGGGCTAGGTTTCAGGAAATAGCAATCTATGACTGTGTGAATAATTGTTAATTCGATTAGTATTACTTGGTAGATAAGAAGAGCCCTCCACACCGCATAGGTTACAGGTGGTTGGCCTTGAAGGACCATGAGTCATGAGATAAATCAAGCAGAAATCTGAAAATCAATGAGACCCAAAACTCTTTATTTCATTAATTATTCAAACTTATAGCTTTGCCTTTGTTGGTTTGAATATAACATTTCAGTTGATGCTCTCACTAACATCCCTTTGAAGCTGTTATAAGTATATATTTTGTGTATTTTTTCAATAAACTTTTAAAAATATATTGGAATAAACTTATTTTGCAAATCAAAGTTGAAACAAATATAATTTTTGTATGTTAAGTTTGGAAATATCAACTGAGATGTATATCTTAACTCTAATTCCTAAAATGATAATATTAATAACTAATTTATTCTAATAGTTCTTTTTTTATTTGCCATGTCCCTTCAGAACATAGGCAATCATTGTTCACCATAACATCCTATCCTTCATAGCTCTAAGCAATTCCTTTATTACCACTCTCAGTTCCTATTCTACCATCAATTTACACATGCTCATTAGGTAGGTTACTTGATGTTTCCCTCTGCTCCTCTTGCCCCCAGTATGCCCAGTATGAGTATCAAATACTCCAAACTTTCAACTTTCTCTTTTGGATACAAATGTCCTTTTTTTTTTCTTTGAAACTTCCTTGTTGTTTACATGTTCTGTCCATGCTATTCTCAGCATCCTTTTGTAGAACCACATCTCTTTTGCCTTAAGTTTTCTCTTCATCTGTGAGAAAATCATCTAGGATTCATTGTCATACACAAAGATTGATATTTCTTAGGAGTTTAGTATTCTTTTCTCTTTCTCTAGTGAAATTCACCTGTAAAACCATTGGAAGGAAGAAATGGCATTTTGAAATATGGTGAAAACCGTCTATGAGCAAAAAAACTTGCAAACCACTTCTTTAGTATCTCATTGTAGATTTCTAGATATATTTTATATGAAGTAAAATTATTGTTAATTTTCTGAGCAAAAATTATTTCCAGAATTATCTTTATTTTTACTATATATATATGATGTGTTATCATTATACATTCATTTTAACTAGCATAGTAGCCATAAAAAATAACATAATTTTTCATATTTCTACCTTCGATCAGTGTAGTATTTGTTTCTTTTTCTACTCTTTCTCCTCCTCTTCCTTCTTCTTCTCCTCCTCCCCTCCCTCTTATACTCCTCCTCCTCTTCCTCCTCCTCTTCCTTCTTCTCGTTTTTCTTGTTCTCCTCCTTCTTATACTCCTTTGCCTCCTCCTCCTCCTTCTTTTCCTCCTTCTCCTTTCCCTCTTCTTCTTCTTCTTCTTCTTCTTCAGGGTGTGCTTTCAAACTTACTATCCTTTGGCACTCATAGCAATTTTTTATCTTTTTTGCCATCCCTCTCAGTCCCATGTTCTGCCATCCATTTGCACAAGCTTGTTAGGTCAGTTGCTTGTTGTTTCATTTTATCCTTCCTGTCTTCAGTATACTTTATAAGTGTCAAATTTTCCAAGCAGTTAAGAATAGATAGGTTTCCCTATTGTCTGGCTCACACTGCTCCCCAATCTTTTGAACAGGTGTAGATATTTATCCCTTGCTTCCTGTTTAGGATTCAGTTTCCAGTTCCTTCTAAAGTCTACTTCAACTCTCTATATCTAACATCTTTGCCTGAACTGTGAACTTTTATTCATTAATTAAATTTTGACCTCTTCAAGTCTACAATTAGCTGTCTATCATTCTTGTTATCTTTCCCCTTCTTATGCTAATACAACTCCACACAGTAACACTCTACCTTGAGTGGCCCTTGAGCCTTGTATTGGGTGAACATTAGGAAAAAAATGTACCCTTTCCACATTACGTGTCCTAGACATTTCAACTGTCTCTTACTGAGTCTAAGCAAAAGTGTCCTTTTGGTTACTATTTTTCCTTAAAACTTCCTCATTGTTTACATACTTCCATCCATGGTATTCTCAGAATCCTTCTGTAGTACCACATCTCTGTTGCTTCAAGTCAACTTTCCAACCATGAGGAGATTCACTGCTATATAGAAGCATTGACTTTTATGAAAAATTTCTCGGAGTTAACCTGTAGAAAAAGACAGTATTTATAAAGGTAAAAGACAGAATTACTACTCTCCCAAGCAAACATACACAACTGTATCAAGAAATCAAAAGAAAATGGTTGAATCCAGCAATACAACAATGAAAACAATATTTTCACATGTGACAGTACTTGATGTAATTTTCAGTTGACAATATGAATATAATAGCATTTTCTAAATTCTTCCAGTTGCTAAGGACATTTTGTTTTGTTATTAATAGTTACTTTGTTTTAATGAATTCATTTCGTTTTTGCCTTGGAAACGTGTTGGCTAATATTACAGTTTTCCTATTGTCTTTTAACTTTATTGATTCTTATATAACATTTCTGCAAATTTTCCTTGGTTTCTAACAAAAATTTTCTGTTTCTTATTACTTTGTTTAGCTTTCTGAAGGTATATTTTGCTATACCAATGTGCTTTCACATTTTAGTGTCACATTTTCTGAACTATACAAAAAGTGTTACACATGGATACACATTACTTTTTATATTAAATATATATTACTTATTATTGCTTATGATTTATTTATTAGGTCTTTATTATCGTTTCTGATAAGATCATTATTCATAATTTATCTAATTCATCCCATCTGCTCTTTTACTATCACCACCTATGGCAAAATGCACACTAACATGTAATAGTTCTCTCCAATGAGCTCAGCTTTGAATGACCATAATTACTTTCTTCTGGTCGCATGTAACGCACCAGTTCAAGGCTCCTGGAGTGATCCCTTGAACTCCACTATCACATCAGTGAGGGGGTGCTGATTTACTCTGCTGATTACATGACAAGGGTGGCCCTTTCTGCTCTGGAAATCTTTGGTTTGATTTTTTCATGTTGATTTCACCAGCCTACTCTTTTGGCTTAGTGTCTTGACACCAAAGTTGGAAAGATTTATACACAAGCCGCGATGTAAAGAAAGGCTTTCCTCATCCATATGGTATGTTTACTTGTGCCAGACACCATTCTGGAAGTTATACCATCACAATATGTTTTCTATATGTTTTCCTTCTGACGGCTAAGGAGATCCATCTATGCCATATTCTTTGCTGCAAGGCAGTGGAGATTTTCCTTCTTATCATATGTAACTATTTATCTGTCATCTGTTTTGTGATGTCAGATGCCTTCATGGTTTTCACTTTTGTGAGGTCAATGAATGCTCATTATCACATTCGTAATGCTCATTGTAGTTGAGACATTGTAAATGCAGAAACTGGTAGTAGTAACACCTTCATTAATACCAGTACTAATAATACTTGTTCAAATAGTAATCATGATATAGTAATTCATATAATGATCATTATAGAGAATTAGTATAGTGGATAGTATAGAGAATAGTGATCACTTAGACATCACGCTAATTGCCATTTATACATTTCCTCTACGATCACGTAATCTACTTATTTAATAATGGAATCGTTCGTATTTGCTCACTGGTGATCTGTGTTCAAACTACAGTTGGCAACAACACTTTATTCCTATACAACAACAATCTGTAATTTGTATTTATTAACTGATTAAAATTATTTATTATTGGATTATTATTCATTTGCTTATTTTCATTTTTATGGGATCCCTTTCGTCGAGTTTTATAGAACATAGAATAGAAAAGAAAAGAAGAATATAATGAACATTTTTGTCTGCTTTATAAAAATAGGAAGAAATATCTTTTGTATTTGTTTATTCTTCATTTTTCTCAGCTCTTTTACTCAATTATAAACAGAAAAATCTTCTTTTAAAAATCATATGAAATGAAAAAACTTTTTATAATTTTGTAAGATGATTTAAGACAAATATAGTAGTGTGAGTCTAAAAATGTCATTGTTTCTGTTTAATACTTATTATTATTATTATTATTATTACTGATCTTTATCAAATGAGGCCATTTTAGTGTGATATTTAATTCTATAATTAATGTATAAGGTTTCTTAAGAGAATATTTTGCAATCCATGAAATAATGGTGGTGAAAAGGTACATGCGCAAAATAACAGAGACTGATTGATTTGCAATGCAAGATAACATTTATTAAACAAAATTAATAAAAGGATAATTTAAGACAAAAGTTTCTTTTCCTAGAAGTAAATTGCATACACAACAAAATGTTAATGAATTTATTTGAGTGTGACTTGCTTGTGTAGTATCCACAACTCTTTTTGCTTCAGTGTGAAAAGTTCATGTCACACAGTTTGAAAGGAGGAAAACTGGAAGAGAGTTACTTTAAGGTCTCACATTGTTTTTCTACCTCCAGGGCTCCTACTTTAGTCTATAGGTAAGATTTCACGAAAAAGAAGCATATTCATTTTTAGGATTTTTATGGTACAGAAAGAAAAAATACTAAATATATATAAATTTTAGAAAAATGGCTTCCTTGTTGAGTCAGGTAATTGTATAATTTATACCAGCACCAGTGATTAATGTTTGAACCCAGACCAAATCCATGACTTGAAATGCTGATTTTGAAGGCTTTTAAGCTTTTTTTTCCCATTTGGATGATTTATGCAAAGCAATTTTCTTTTTTGATGTCACCACTCTCTCTCTCTCTTTATTTATGCTGGACTAAGCTTAGAAAACTTTTATAAATTCTATAAAAACCTGGTTAAAAAAACTTGGTAAAATTTTCATTTCTTTAAAATCTTGAATAACAGTTAAACACAAAAGAGAAAGGCATGAAAACTCAGAAGAAACAGATTCTTAATAACACAAATGTGGTTAACAAAGCATCAATATTTGTGAGAGTAAATATAGAATAAAGACAATATTAATAAGAAGCATAAAAATATTGTGATACATAAAATATGCATAAAAATCATAAACATATTAAAAATAAAAATGAAACAGAAATGTGCTAGGATATTTAAAAACTCATGTAAATTGCCTGCTTGGTGGGTGAGATAGTTGCAAACTTGCATGAGTGGACAGTGTATAATAATGCAGTGATTACATTGAAATTATAATTTTTTTCTTGAGCTTAAAGCTCAAGAAAAAAATTATAATTTCAATGTAATCACTGCTTAAAGCTCAAGAAAAAAATTATAATTTCAATGTAATCACTGCATTATTATACTCATAAAATACTCACCAACAGAAGAGAAAATAAAGAGACATTTCCAAGTATTTAACAAGTGTGTCAAATTATAATAAAATACTACATAAAGAAAACATATATAAACAGCAATTTACCTCAAGATACACAATATAATTGCAAACGACATTTTTTTACCTTTCAGTTTCAACAAAGGAGAAGGACAAAGCTAAATAAATGTCTGTCCTTTCCAATAAAGGACAGTTGGCAAACCTATTTGAAGGCATAGTTTATTGTAGAGTAATTTTCAGTGATAAGTGTTGAGTCGAATCAAATAAGTAACATGTTGCCTTCACTTGCTCTCAATATGCTCTGTGTGAGTTATGTTTTCCAAGCCCTCCTTCCTCAATTTCAACAAAGGATAATAACAAAGCTAAATAAATGTCTGTCCTTTCCAATAAAGGACAGTTGGCAACCCTATCTGAAGGTATAGTTTATTGTTGCAATGTTCAGTAATAAGTGTTGAATCAAATCAGGTAAGTAACATGTTACTTTCACTTGTTCTCAATATGCTTCATGTGGACTATGTTTTCCAAGCCCTCCTTCCTCATTATAGGTCCAATTTCAGCTATCACTTCCTGATTCTGAGTATAAGTGTTCTTTATGTTGCCATTTTCTTCAAGACTTCCTTTTTGCTTAATCATTCTATCCATGGAATTCTCAGTATCCTTCTGTAAAACCAGATTTCTGCTGCTTGTAGTTTTTTCCTCATTCTTGGATGAAAATTGTTCAGCATTCACCACCATATAAGTGGATGTAACATAGTAATTCAACACTCTTTTTTTTGTTTCTAACTAAATTTTTCAGTTTCTCAGCACCTTGCTTAGAATTTGGAATAGATCTTTTAGTCCAATACGTGTTCAGATCTCAGTGTCACAGTTTCCATCCTCTGTTAAAACACTTTCCAGATATTTGAAATTCTGCACTTGCTTCATGGTTATATCTCCAATTCATAACTCGAATCTTGAGCTTTTTCTCTTACTGATGACCATCCTTCCTTTCTGTCTTCTTGCAGTTTTGAGGGTTGTTTTTTTGATGGTGTGAGTTTTTTTCACTTTCTTCAACCACTCAGTCTGGGATGTCCTGTAATTTAGTTTCTGAGTTAGCCACCAACATTGCATATCTTATATTGTTAAGATTACATCTGCCAATAATAAATCCTGGTTGTGTTTCCACTTCTCTTAGGATAGTCCCACTGTAGAGGTTGAATAAATCTGGAGAGAGGATGTATCCTTGTCTCAAACCCCATTCCATTTTTGTATAGCTACTCCAGTTTACAAATAGGTAATAATGACTGGCATGAAAGCATTCAGCAAAAATCAGATATCTAGTTTTCTAAAAACGAACTAAATTTATTCAGTTAATACAAATGTTGGGTAAAAGTAAACATAGTCATACCGAGTATACACACTTGTCTGTAATAAAAGATATTTCTTCATCTTGGGTCTGATAGCTTTTCATATTCTTGTCAGGTATGGAGTTACAAAATGAAAAGTGGAGCAGCACTAAATCTAATATAAACTTCCCATATAAATGTCTACATCAAGTTTGGTGACACCAAAAGGTTTGGAAAATTAACATTTTGGGCACTTAGTGTTTTTTAAAAATCTAGATTATCATTTATGGATAAAATAAGATAGATCTTATAATGAGGGGGCTTACAACCATATCACATTGTAACCCTTGCTCTTGACTGATCACTGAAGTTTAGCAAGTTAAATCTGGTCACTACCTAGATAGGTGACTGCTGGGGAATACCAGGTGCTGTAAGCTTGGATGTGCAGGTGGTGTAATGGATAAAAGGCTCAGACTGAGAAATCAGAGAGCTGAGTTCAAATTCCAGTCAGGTTCGTTATATTTGTTTATGTGCAAATATCCTTAGGAAAGTTATGAATCCTCCTCTTCTCCTCCCAGCTAGGGGTTAAATAGTAAGACTTGTATCAGAAAATGATTATTACCTTCAAAAAAAGGAGAGGGTATTTTCTGGCCTAATTATGTATATTTTAAGCTAGCTCATTTTATACCCAGGTGCATAAACTGGGCTAGGTATAAACTAGCCTTAACTAGAATAACCCCTGGTATACTTTGGGTTGTTGCAATAATTATAGGTTACTAACTATAGCTAATAGGTGGGCATTAGTGGTTTAGAATAACAAGATAACTATCTATTTAAAATGGCCCACCTACTCCTAGCAATATCTGAAAGTTCACATTTTCATAATGGTCAGCTTTTGAATCCTGATTTTCAAAGTAGATGGACACAATATACTTTCCCAGTCCCCTCCATTTGTTCAACTCCTTGTGCAAATCTAAGTTTAAAAGAACGATAAATACAGACAATAAAAAATTACTTTTAAAACTCTATTTTGACACAAAAAATATATATACATATATATATATATATATATAAATATTTGCTAATTGTAAATAAGTAAAACAAATAAGAAAATATAAAAAAATGAATTGTAACATAAAAAAGATGTTTAATATCAAAATAAAAATATTCAAAAAATTCTAAAATGGAAAAGAACTAAAATATTGCTAAAAAACAAAACTCGATTAAAAACAATGAATAAAAGAAATAATCTTGATACATTAAAAAACAAAAGGTAACAAAAAATTGAAAAGGTTAAAAAAGAAAGAAAAAAAACAAAAGAAATTGCAACTTCGATGAACATCTTTAGGCTGCAATAGACTCTTTCATAGACACCTTGTATCTTTCTATCTTATTCATTTCCCACTAACCTTGAGTTCATAGCAAGGATCTGATATGATAAATTTGGATTAAAGGAAAAGAGATTTCTAAATTAATACCAATTACCTTGCAATCTCAGAAGACATTCTACAGCCTGTAGTCATTTTAAGTTTTCTGGGTATGGAAAATAAGCAACAAAGTTATCTGATTGTGTGAGTTTATGCAGAAAGGTATTATTTTGTGCATTGAAAATCTCATCTGGATCAATTTAGATGATAATTTGATTTGTGAGTGACTCATTTATTGTTCAGATGATTAAAAAAAATCTTATTATTTCAGTGGTGGAAAAAACTACATTGAATTGTTGAGATAAAATGATTTTATGAAAAACTTGAGATTTTCAAAATAGAAAGCTTTTATCAGAGATGCACTGAGGCATTGTGGAAGTATTCACAAAGAAGAGCTTGTAAGAAAGCAGAAAGGAAAAGAAGAGAGGCTTGGAGAGAGAGAAGAAAAGAAAAAGAATGGGGAAAGTAAGTGAAAAAGAAACATGGATACAAGAATGATAGAAAGAAATTAAGGATGGAGAAAAAAGTAAGAGGTATGGAAGGTAAAGTCAGGAAAAAAAGAGAATATGTGAGGAGGAAGAAAGATGATAAAGACAAGCAAAAAAAAAGAGAGAGAGAGAAAGGGGGGGCGAAAAAGGATAAAAGATAAGCAAAACAGAGAGGAGAAATATAATGGAGATAAGAATACAAGTAAATGAGAGAGGAAAAAAGAAAACAAGGATAAAAGATAAGCAAAAGAGTGAAGGGAAAAGATAAAGAGATAAGCAAAAGAGATGGGGGGAAAGATAATGGAGATAAAAAGACAAGTAGAAGAGAGAGGGGAAAATAAATAGAAGATAAAAAAGCAAAAGAGAGGTGGGGAAGCAAAAGAGAAAAAGAAAAAAAGTAGAAAAGAATAAAAGAAGGAAGAAAGAGATAAAAAAAAAAGTTGATAAAAGTGTAGGAGAGTGACTTATTTAGCATATTGCCACTTTCTCATCTTCATTGGAGGCCAATGTTTGGGGGGCAGGTAAAAGCCAGTATTTTGAAAGAAGGTGGGTCCTCCCCAATCAGAAGAGTGGCACAACACAGTCTTCCTAAATTCACTTCATTTGGTCTTGTGCCAGATTAAAATAAATGACAATAAAAAGAAGGAGAAATGGAAGTGAGGTAACTAGGATAAATTGAAGAGAAGTAAAAGAGAGAGAAAAGGAAAAAGTAGCAAATAGAGAGAGAGAAAGTGAGAATAAGGTGAGGATGAAGAAAATAAAGAGAAGAAAAGAAACAGAAAAAGTGGTTAGGGAAAAATACAAAGATCAGGAAGTTGAGAAAGAGGAAGAAAAAGCAGATATAAGGGAGGTAAGCAATGAAAAAACAAATTTAATTAAAAAATTCCTACCATTTATCCCATCAAGATGAAATAGGTGGAATAAGAGGAAGGAAGGAAGGAAGGAAGGAAGGAAGGAAGGAAGGCAAAAGAAAAAGGAAGGAAGGAAGGAAGGAAGGGAAATACTTTGAATGTCTCACTCAATGAACCATCGATAAAGATTCTCTTTTAAATCAAAATGACCTCTAGGTATTTTCATGCTCACCTTGATGTAAATGTCAAAAACACAAAAGTTTCCTTCACAAAAATTAAATATTAATAAATCTAATTTGTTCATTCAGCATAATGAAAATGTGAAAAAGAAATGAAGATGCATGAGTAGAATTGTCTCAGCAATTCATTAATTAAAAAGCAGCTTTTAGAAGCACATTATAGATTAGAATACAAATCAGAAATAATTATGGTATTAAAACTAGTACTTTCTATATATACATCAAGTTTTGCTCTCTTTCCTTACATTCAAACATTAAAATTAAGATAGAATAGATGTTTATATTTGAAGGAATTTGAAAGTTTTTTTGAAGACAAGAGAAAAGAAAAGGGACTTCCTCTACTGTAAATATCACACTTCATTTTGGATTCCTACCGGGGTGCAAAGGTTAACAAGCTCATCTTGTAAATCAATTCAGGAGTTCAACCATCATTAAGTGTCTCAATACTGTGATCTTTTATTATCCTAAGTTTTTTATATTAATGTTAACCCAATACAAGACCCAAGAGTCATTCAAGGTAGGGGGATACTGAGGTATTGTATGAACATAAGAAATGGTAAAAAATAAAGTTCATATGCTTATGCAGGAGATAATGGTTAACTGTAGACTTAAAGAGTTCAAGTTTGTAGTGATTGGGAAAAACAACCTGCCGGGAGTCTGTTTCTCAAAGCAACAATTCTCGGGAAGAAGCTGTCCGAAAGGAACTTCTTTCTTACTAATGGGATACGAAGGAAATGGGGATGATTCACTCTTGTTTATGTGGCATGATTGGTCCCTGTTACAAAAGCTGGGAGTCTGTTTCTCAAAGCAACAATTCTCGGGAAAAAAACGGTCTGAAGAGAACTTCTTTCTTACTAATGGAATATGAAAGGAATGGGGATGATTCACTCTTGTTTATGTGGCATGATGGGTTCTTGTTGTAAAGGTCAGGGTTACTGGAACTGAGGAATGTAGCTTGTCCGAATACATGCCATGGAAATAGTGATAGAGCAGCAAGATGGCATTTCATTTGTGGGAAAAGGGGTTGTAAGGTGGAAAATAATTCATCACCCACAAAGATACTTTTGAATTCTGTCAAGACAG
Source organism: Acanthosepion esculentum (assembly GCA_964036315.1). Lineage (NCBI taxonomy): Eukaryota > Metazoa > Mollusca > Cephalopoda > Sepiida > Sepiidae > Acanthosepion > Acanthosepion esculentum. The sequence continues at coordinate 68,083,440 of OZ038499.1, read as the reverse complement.
ATAAGTGATGACTGGGCAGGTACAAAAATTTAATATTTGGGACGCGTGTTCCAATAGGAAATGGAAAGTGCAACACTGAGATGCAAAGACATATTGGGAAGGTTATGGATGCATTCCAAAAGATAACTAGAATATTTTGATAACCATATATTTGGGGAATTCCAATATATATATATATATATATATATATATATATATATATATATATATATATATATATATACATACAAATATATATATATATATATATATATATATATATATATATATATATATTACACACATAATACAAAAAAAGAAAACAAAACAAAATGGGACAGACAAGAGCACTATGAGCTGACTGTCCAACAAATAACAATTACGACACCTAAATTCATGCAAACTAACATTACAAGTTGGTTCACAATTATTGAATTTCAATTCTAGCTGAGAAATATAACTTCATAAATCACTAAATTTTATAATGTTATTGTGTCTCTACCTCCGGAAATAGTGGTGACTCATTGAAAGCCATGAACAAACAAAGCCAGAACTGCTAGATAAATTAATGTCCACCTCCATTATTACAGGTCGACCATTAATTTACCTTCAGGAAATATTGTCGATTGCAAAACGACTGGAGATAAGCAATGATATTGTGTTACATAAATTTTTACAAGCATTACCTTCTTCCATCGTACCTGTGTTAGCAACACAAAAAGATTTAAAGCCGACCAGGTTGGGACAATTGGCAGATGAATTGATGCCTCTAGTACAAGGCACTACTAAAATAAGCACATGTAACCAAATACAGACAAAAGAAGTGCCTACTAAAACTTCAGCAATACCTTATGGTCGCAAACCTTTCCAAAAGGGACAATTACGAAAAATATGTAAAGCACACATTTATTATGCGAATGTGACACGTTCATGTCAATACTGATGCAAATGGCTGAACGAAAAAATAGACTTGATAAAACAGCCAAGTTCATATCCATCTTCACTGACACCAAACGAAGTGGGAAAGCAATTGGGCAGATGACAACCCCCACCCCCCACATCTGCTATTATTATAGATACCAGCAACGTTGGGGACAAAAAAAAGGTTTCATTCATAATAGATACAGGTGCCAGCTTATCTATCATTCCAAATAGCCATGTCAATTGTTTATCAATGGAATCAACACCAGTTTCTCTAACTACAGTTACAGGCTCTGACATCCGCTGCTGGGCCAATTAAAACTGAGATAAGCCTACCAATCCTTCAATGATCTTTTCTGTGGATGTTCATAATAGCGGACATTCAATACCCCCTACTAGGATTTGACTTCCTAAACAATTTTGGTTTATTGATAGATTGCCAAAAGAAAATGATTATCGATCCCACAACATCATGTTCAAAGAAACTAAAAACATAGTCATGCCATTAACAGAAAAAAATATGTATATGCAGTAATACTACATTTACATTAAATGATTGGAATTGAAATCATTTAACGATATTAAAAGCAGAATCAGTGAATTTCCGTCTCTAGCTCACCAACGGTCTGACTGTACTGAAAATCATTTGATTACTGATAGCAGGAATTATGAAAATGGTGCAGCCCTACATCACATAGTAGAAGGAGCACTAATTCTATTGGGCTTCTTCTCTAAAAAGTTAATTCAAATAAGGTATCTGTCTTTCCATAAGGAACTTTTTACATCATATTCAGCTATGTTATATTTTAAACATATTATTGAAGGAAAATATGTTTTATTATTAACTGACCATAAGACTTTGAGTGGCAAATTCTGTAGTCTAAACCCTGCTAAGTCAGATAGTGTGGAGTTATTTCGCAGTGGAGGCTTGTATTTGTACTAAAATCGGTCCTAAATAAGTTCGACGTACCAAACGTTAGGGACTTGATATAATAGGTATTACGCAGAGTAATCTTGTTGTAGTCGCTGACTACTTTCGTATTCAACTAACTGTCGCCCGACATCGCTGACCCTCGTTCCTCTTACTACTCCTACTTATATTAGGTGGGAGAGTCTAATAACTATAGAATAGGTGTGTTTTACCATAACACCCCCTCCTAAAACTGTACTCCGTAGGAGTAAAACAGTTTTCTTTATTTTTTACAGGAAATATGAAGAAAAAACAAACAAAAAAAAAAACTTCATTTTTTTAGCAACATCGTAGCGTATCTCCTACGTTTTGGATCCACTTTTAATTGATCAGTTGCCTTTCTTTTTCTCCTGGATCGGCGTACCTCAGGTAAAATCGTTGCTGGCGTTAGATCAAACGTATCGAAAATCACCTCCATAGTCGTTTCTTCCGCGGGATCGCTGTCAACCACGTCTGAAGAGCGTCGTCTGATCTGCACGTAAATTTTTCGCCTTTCACCAAGTACATCATGTTGCCAATTCGCTTTTCTATTTTCCCAATCTCTCAGAATGATTTATTCTGTTTATAGATCTTAAAGTATACTTTTTCACCAGGATTGTATTTTTTTTACTTGAAAAATTTTTTCTCTACCTGGCTTTGTTTTTTTTGGTAATAATTAGCTAATCCCCCAAAACTTTGTAATGCGGTAATATAATTCGGAACCGGCTTCTCGCTCTGGGTCTGGCCTTCTACTTTTCTTATCGATGATCTGTCCCAGATATTTTACTTTCTCCATAAAAAAACTCGCATTTGCTTTCCTTGAGTTTAAATCCAAAATCCTGTATTCTGGAAACTACTGCATTTACATGTTCCACGTGTTCTGCTATACTTGTACTTCTCATGAGGATGTCGTCCAGATACGCTACGGCAAAATCTAGACCACCCAACATCGAATCCATTACTTGTTGGAAAATCGCGGGCGCGACCTTAATCCCAAAAGGTAGTCTGTTAAATTTATACAGACCCCGATGTGTGTTTATACACAAAAGCTTTCACGTTTCTTTTTCTACCGGTATTTGCAGATATGCGTCGCTGAGGCCTATCTTCGAAAATATTATGCCTCCATTAAGCTTCGAAAATATTTCTTCTGCTGTTGGTAGAGGATAATTATAGTCTTTGAGTTCCGCGTTTAAACCCGTCGAGAAATCAGCACAAACACGAATTTCTTTAGACTTTTTTTTCACGTATATCGTCGGTGTTGCCCATTCACTATACTCAACTTTTTTAAGTACACCGGTTTTCTCTAATCTGTCCAATTCTTTATCTATCCGTTCAATTGAAGCAAACGGCACATTCCTTTTCTTTTTGAATACCGCTTGAGCGTTTTCTTTTAGCTGTAATTTTGCCTCCATCTTGGTACACGTTCCCAACCCTGAAGAAAAACAGTAGGAAATGTTTCCTTAAGTTTCTTTATTAATTTTTGGGCTTCGGTGTTTAAACTACCTTGTAACAGAAAGAATTAATCGGTAGATCCCATAAGTTCGACGTACCAAACGTTAGGAACTTGATATAATAGGTATTACGCAGAGTAATCTTGTTGTGGTCGCTGACTACTTTCGTATTCGACTAGCTGTCGACTACTGTCGTCCGTCATCGCTGACCCTCATTTCTCTTACTACTCCTACTTATATTAGGCGGGAGTGTCTAATAACTATAGAATAGGTGTGTTTCATCATAACAGATAGACAGCAATTCACACAGAATATATATCAGATGTAGGCCACATAAAGGGAGATCAAAACATTACAGCTGATTGTTTGTCAAGACCTACCTTAGTAGTTATGGTAGATCTGTGTGACTTGCCAGCTATAGTTGCTGTACAACTGAAGGACACTGAATTACAAAAATTTCAAAACTTAAAAAAATACAATTTTAGCACTGATAATAAGAGTTCCATATACTGTGTTAATGCTACTGGTGTTCCCATACCTGGTGAATTATGAAAATATATTTTCAGCAGTATTCACATAATATCACCCCAGGAATTAAAACCTAGTGTAAAATTATCAACGCAATTGGCCTTATATGGACAAGACAATAAAAGAAACGTGTAATGAAAAGCAAAATTCAGAGACATACTGAATCTGATATTCACCCTATTGAATTGCCTACTATTCACTTTAATACAGTCCACTTGGATATAATCGGTCCACTCCCTGTTACTAGACGTTATTTAAACATACAATACTCTTTACAGATATGTGTCAACCTGTATTAACCAAGTGGATCAAAGCAGTTGTAATAGCATGTTCTGTAGTAAATGCATTCATTCACACGAGGATCACACGTTGGTGTGTTCCACTGTATGTAATAACTGATTGTGGCACTTAGTTTGAGAGCAAATTGTTTTCAGACATAGCCCCAATAGCTGGTTACTATAGATTGCGCTTGACTAGTTACCATTTGCAACCAAATGGAATGATCGAATGTGCAAATAGAACAATTAAGACAATTAATAGCGAGAAAGGAATCATGGCTGGATGCCCTTCCAATAATAGTAATGGGTATCTGTGCCACACAATTCTTCCAATACTTCACCCTGCTTTACAGTTACAGAAGTTTGCTAATGAGTTACAACATACATTAAACTCCTTACGTTCAACAGACAAAAATTATAGCTCTGTAAATAAATCATGTCAATGCATTCCTTTCAAGCTTAAGACATGTAAAAGTCTATGGCTAAAATTAGACAGAGTTCGTAGGCCTCTGGAAGCCCCTTACACTGGTCTCTTCCAAGTTTTACATAGAACTGACAAATATTTTGTAATTAAAATGAACAATGAGATACAGTGAATGATATCAATAGATAGATTAAAACCACATGTTGAACCTAAAATTGATAAGCAAGTAACAACTGAAAAGCAACCTCATAGTGATAACATAATGGATACAGATAAATACGCAAAAATAGTAAGCCTAGTCATACGAAAGCAGGTAGAAAAGTTTATTGGAAAAGAGACAACCAATATCACTACTACTACTAGACTCCCCAACTAGGTGGGGAGGTTTGTTGCGATGGATAAAAAGTTATCTCCCTTTAAACAAACAAAAATAAGAATGAAAATTAATTATAAATATTCACAAGAATAAAAAAACAGTCACATGAGACGCATGAGACATCGTTAGGCGGGAAAATCAATCCCTCTCTTTTGCTCTTGGAAGTTAAGGTATCAAGACACATGCAATTCAGACATGTGAGAAACCAAAGAGATAAGTACAAAATTCATATAATTCTTGGCAAATAGTCTTTTGGAAGTAGATACATGCTAACTTTGTATTAAGAATTTCGAATATATATATATATATATATATATATATATATATATATATATATATATATATATATATGTCTGATTGAATAAATTACAGGCATTATGTCTGCTAATTTTTAATAAAATCCGTTCATACTCACGAATAATGGAAAACAACGCACATCTTTATATAAATACTTATACTAATGAACAACATATAGTTTTGCATTACTTGCAGTCCAGAATATGATCTTGAGAGAAGATCGAAGGTACTTGGGAAATTAAAATAAAAGAAATTTAAGCAGCTACAGCACATTTCTCTCATCCTTTAACATCAATACACCGAAGCTTATTCGTAAGTATGAACGGATTTTATTAAAAATTAGCAGACATAATGGCTGTAACTTATTCAGTCAGACATGTTAGAGATTGTCTATTGGACAAGTTGGTAAGTGCTCAGAATTGTACTTGCGTGATTGTTGTAAAGTTCTTTTGCGTCTGACTGCATTAGTCATGACGGGAGTTCTTTAAGGGTCACATTTTGGCAGCAGAGACGAAGCGCACGAGTGAGTAAAGAGAGCGAGAAAGAGGGAGAGAAACACTCGTGTTTGGTTTTTATATGTTGTATCACGTGACGGGATCAATCTTAGTAGGCGCGAAAACAGACTTGTCGCGTGCAGGCGATTTGATTGGTCGGAACTAACCAATTAGCGAGCTAGATTGGAGGAGATTAACCAATGAATGCTCGTTGTATATTTTCTATGTATGATGGTGGTGGTGATTACCAGATAACTTTACTTAACGTAAGCAAAAACAGAAAATGAAAATGCGATAAACGGAGGTGTACAAAAATAAATACTCATAAGTACAGAAAACCGGGTAAATGTTGAAAAACTTGAAAGAAACAATAATATACATATATAACTTCAAATAAATGATCATAATATATATAAATAAACTAAAATAAATAATAATGGCAAATTACTTTTAAACAAAGCAATATTTACATTTTCCCGTTAAACTTAAAATCTGTTAAGTTTTTGGAGCTTCGACAAAACGTGTCATTTTTCCGTGAGTTCAGAACGCATAATTTATTACCCATAATCAGGACCGGCGCTAGGGTCTCGCCCCTCACTTCCCGAAACTTCGATACAGGACCCCTTCTTTACTACACGTCGATTTAAATGAGAAGGAAAATTGGTTTGGGGTAGGGCGCTTTTTTAAAATTACCAAAAACCAAGGAATTATCCAATTTAAATGAAAATTTCAGTACATATTCATTAATTATTTACTTTTATAATGAATAGTTTTTTTTTTTTTTTTTTAAATCTGAGAAAATGTTACTCTTTTTGTAATAACCACCAATATTTTCATGACTAAATTTTACCCGAAAAAATGTTTAAGTCGCAAATTTTTATATTTCCATAGACATTAATGGCCGACGCATCTCCGCTGAAAAAAAGTTTTACAAGGATTCCAACACAACACAAATGGGATTGTCATAATAATTTGTTTTAAAAACAGTAGTTTAGTTATCGGGAAATTTTTTCATGTATTGAAATCGTTAAACATTTTTATTTTTTAAGCGATCATTTTCTCGGCTTTATCTTTCTAGAAATGTAAAAACTAGGGACTAGAAATTTTATTTTAATTAATAGCCGTAAAAAATCAGAGATCTTCCTTAGTGGATGATCTCGGAATAAAAAAAATATTATCGAAATATATAACCCTCTTAATTGATTTAAAAGAACTGTTCAGAAAGAAAATTACAATTTAAAAAAATAAGCGCTACTGAAATTAGTACTTCTGCTCCCCCTCCTTAATATGTATGGGGTCCCCACACGGTTGAGAGGTTCAGAGTAGTAAGCACCAGCCCTATCGATTATTGTAGTTGATGATTGACAATATAACTTAGTAGAAAAAAAAGTAAAAAATACAAAAAACAAAACAAAACAAAAAACAACCCCCCCCAAAAAAAGGACAAAAAAAAACATTACTAAAACTAGCTCTTTTGGGGCTCCAATCTCGTCAGAAGTTCCTGCGTAGTATACGCCACACCAGCCATGTAGATATACGACGTGTATTTAGTTGATGACTGACAATGTAACATCAGTTTAAATATTAAAAGAAAAAAAATGGTGGCTAGCCATAAAACAGTGCTGATAAAATGGCACAGGCCACAACGGGGCCTAAAAAAAAACGCAACCCCGGTCATAATTCACTCTTTAAAAAACCCACCCCTCTGCCAATAATTCGCAGTTTGTAATCTATGTTGAACCAGAAACTATTTTTTAAAGATTCAAATACATTGAACCAAACCATATATCTATTTAGCTTTTCCCTTCTTTGATAATAAAGATTTTTTTATAACTTGAAAGCATATTAGAATAAAATATTTAAAATACGTTACAAATGAGGAAACATTTTTTCCATCAGGTAAAAATGAATTGAAGGTTATAACTTTTGTTTTCCTATCCTTTTCAATTTTTGGAACTCTCTCTTCCAAGAAACACACCGTAATTGGAAATTGTTTCTCATATGCTTTGACCATTTAATTGCAATGCTTTCTTGCCCCTTTTACAAAGCCATTTATCTATTATACAGAAATGCGCAGACAAGTACTTTTCTCTTGTTTTCTGTTCACTCACACTTTTTTCATTAGTCTGCTTGTTTGCTTGGAGGGTTTAAGAGTAAATCAGTGGACAGTCCCCTTGTAAATTCAAAGCAAGAAGAGGAGATTGAGTGAAAAGAAGCTGACAGAGATGACCATCAAGATAAGGAGAAAAAGAGAACAGGAAAATAAAAATGTCAACAAATAAAACGAAAAAGAAATTATCTTTGAGGAGGAAAAGTTCAGAGCCGAGTGAATGGGAGGCTACCATCTTGTTCCTTTCTTTGATTTCCTTCCACCTTTAACATTTTCCTTCTCTATCCATCTTGGTTTACATTTAGGAATTTCATTCATTTTCGTCTTTATCCTATTCAAACCCTTCTTATTCCTCCATTTATTCACTTTTATTCCTTTTAAAACTTGCCTTTTCAGACCTCATCTTTGTCTGTTTCTTTCTTTTTCCGTCACTTCTTTTTTCTTTCTATCTTCCATTTTCTTTCTTTCTTTCTTTTCCATCCTTTCCTTGGCTTTCTCTTCTTTCTTTTTGTTCGTTCTTGACTTTCTCTTCCACTTCCTTTTTCTTTTATTGCTTCTTTCATTGATTCATGAAAAAATTTCTTCGCCTATTCTTTCATTTTTCTTCCATTGATACACATGCTTTTATTCTCAATTTCATTCCTTGTCATTATCTTTCATCTTAATTTCTCTTCTTATATCTTTTTCGTTTTTATCATCCCTTCCTTTCTGTTCAAAATTTCATTCCTATCATCTTCGTTTTTTACTTTATTTGTTGCTTTCTTTCTTTCACGTTCTTTTTCTTTCTTTTTAACTTTTCCTGTTTGTCTTCGTTCTTTTTTTCCTTCTTTCTTTTTTGTTTTTCCTTTTTCTCCCTTATTTCTTCACTTTTCCTTCTTAATTCTCTTTTCACTTTCTTTCTTTCTTTCTTTTCATTTCACTCTTTCTGCCACTATTTCTCTCGGTTCCTTAAGTGTTCTTTTTCTCTTATAACCTTTTCCTCTATTTCTTCCTTATCTTTTTTCTTTTGTCTCCACTTCTTGATTATTTCCACGCTTCACCGGTTTCCTATGCACGTGCAACCGCTTGTATACAAGATCGTGCGTGCGTGCACGTGTGTATATCTCTGTGTAACAGCGGATATTAGCAGGAAACTCCTTCATGCACTTGCTAGAGGGGACAGCGAATATTCCCCCTTCCAAAAAAAGAAAAATGTACAAGTTTTGGGGCAGAGCTGGGTTTCAAGAAACATTGTGTTGACCAAGCACCGAACATGCACTGCATTGAATGAATGAGAGTGAATGAGATTGAGTGGTGGATGCTAAACAAGTTTGTGTGAAGGGGACGTCCACATCATGGACTTTACTCAAGACGAGATGTAATTAGTTAAGAAGCATAAGAAAATAGAGAGGGACAGTTGGATTGTCCGTCTGTCTGCTTTAAAAAGTATAGGTTAGTGGGAAAGGTGGGGGGTTTAAAGATGGCAGACAGATATAGGGATGATGGGTGTCATGAGTGCCTGGACTCTTATAGGGAAGTGGGAAGGTTTCTAAGAACTGGAAACGAAGAATAATATGGATCTTTTGGTCATACGGCATCGTTATTATCCTAAACCTACGTAAATCTGAAAAAAAATATAGCATCATCATGGTTGTCTGAGAATAGGTTTGTCTTGTAATTGTATGTCATGTTACTAATTCTGTTGCATTTAACTCCACCATTTATTCATTGTTTTTGCTTTAAATTATTTACACTACTTACATTGTTTGGACTGTTCTCCTCATCTTGATTGTTATATTCACAACGTTTCGGCCATAGTATGCTCCGGCCTTCGTCAGGTGATAGGAATTTCGAACCGAATCCTTTATTTCGTCTATCAGGGTAGATTGTTCTAGCTCCACGTGCCATGCCTCTTCCAATCACCTGAAACACTGTGAATATGGCAACCAAGATGGGGACAACAGTCTGGACAATGTAAACAGTGTAAATAGTTACAATATCTCATCTCAGAAATGTAGACAGATATTGATTCAAATTGTTTTAAAAAATGTATCTGAAAGTTTTTCATTGATATATCTTACTTCTAGTTTTGTTGATCAGGATTTTCACACAGTTGCAATGATTGTAAGATATTTCATCAGAAAGTCTATTTTAGGTATAACACAGATAACTGAGAGGGTCACCAACTCATCAAACCTTGTGTTCCAGTTTTAACAGAAAAACTAACGGTAAAACAGTAGAAATTAAACGCAACAATCATATCCAGAATGTGATTATAAACAAATATGTAAAAACTGTTACCAAAAAGATAAACTAAAAAGCTAATGTTTACATAGCTAATGTGAAGTACACATACAAGGTTGTATATGCAGTAGTGAGCAGAAGGTGTGGGTAGAAGGTGTGGGTAGAAGGTGTGGGTAGAAGGTGTGGGTAGAGGGTGTGTCATCCGGAGGGAGGCATCCATATTGGGAGATCATCCAATGAAAGAGTTAAATAAAAATTTAGGTTTTGAAATTTTAAATTGTCTCTGTTAACTTTGTTGTACTAGTGCCCAACAAGGTGGTGAGAATGTGGATCCATGAATTGGAAAGTGAAACTGGAGTAGACCCCCCCTCCCCATCACCACTTGAGTCTTAGGAGCATATAATCAAGGAGTTGGCCTGGGGTATCACCAAACCTCTTCACATCAGTATGTATATGTCAGTTTATAACCTGACAGTTCTTTTGATCTGAAGTTTTATCCATTTAGTGTTTGAACTATGTGTTTACTAAACAAATGATTAAGTACTTTGATAAGGAAAGAGTCTATGCTAAAAATAAAAGAAAGGAAATATGTTTTTCCTCATTAGGCTGTGGAATTATAGATGTCACCATGCAAATATTGTTTCTGTGCGAAATATGATTTCCAAGAGTTAGACATTTTTATCAAAATTACGCAAATTTTATTAAAGAACCAAATGTTTTGAGGAATACTTTTTAAAAAAATTTTACCTAACAAAATAGTGATATCATAAAGTACAATAAAACTACATATTTTATTATTTTAAGACCACTCTTTTAATACAACGATGGGTAAAATAACAGAGTAGCCTAGGCCTTGGGTGGCAACCAATCTATGAGAAGGACTACACAGAATTCAAAACTATAGAAAAGATAATGACTAACCACTCCACTATCTTTCTTACAGAATCTGTGGGGAACCATGATCACCCACACTCTCAAGGGATATAATTTAACATACATACCTTATTCTGTCTTTCCCAAGATCTCATGGCAATTCCCAGATAATAAAGAAACAGAATGTGTGGTGAGACATGATCCCCCACATCCTACAGGGGCATGATTTAACGTACATAGTCTTTCCCGAGAAGTCATGGCAATTTACATAAAATAGAGAAACAGAATGCATGGAGAGTCATAATCATATATTAAAAATAATTTTCCCTAGGAGATTATAGGAGAAGAGATAATGTCCTGTCTCTTATCCTGAACATTAACAAAGGCACAAACAAGACTAGTAACTATTGCATGAAATTTAAAAGAATAAACATGTTAGGGGAAGCTGACTTAGTCCCCCTATAAAGGACAATAACTAAAAATACATTGAGTTACTTCACTTGTCCATCACCATGAATTTAACATGGTGACAAATTGACACACACGAGGCAATTCATGGTTTAAATCCAAACCAATCCTTGCTGTTCTCAGGCATTAAATGAATAAAAGTTATTTTATTATATGTAAAAATACACTTGTCTTTTATTTTGATTTGTTTTTGCTTATCCCAACAACCTGGCATATAACAAAACATTTATTACACAACATATTAAAACAATATAACAAAATACAATATTTTACAAGATGTGCTTGCACAAAAATTTCCTTTCGTGTGCTCATTCGGTGAGGCAGATAACATGAAAAATATATATAAATGATCTTGAAAGATTTCAAAACAATCTTCAAAAAAGGAGAAAAACGTTGAGATGGTAAGACAAACTTTGAATAAGACAGATCTTTTTAAAAGAAAGGTGCACCCACCTGATCATAAGACCAAAAACATCACAGAATGAAGGAAGCTTTAACAATTTCAAACCACCAGTGTCATAGGAACATTTTATAATTTTTTGTAGAACACAGTTCTGTTAACAGGTTTCATTTCCTCTGTGCTTATTCTTTTCTGATGGCAGACAAAAACTTCTTTCCCTTCTGGGTCCTTATTCTTATTCAGAATGAAATTTTTTTGTCACTTCGTCTTCTTCCTTGGTTGAAACATTCGGTTCATCTTTTAAAATTTGATTACATTCTTCCTTGAAAATGTGATCTTCTTCCTTCAAATTTGAATACCTTCTGAAATTTATCTTCTGACCCTTCTCTTTATATAAGAAATGAAGAGACTCCAGAGCAGCCTTGGCTTACAGCCACATCATGTTGAAATACCAGTCCCTGTATGATCACCAAAGTTAAGCAATGCTGATCTGTACCTAGATGAGTGACTGTTTAGAAATACCAGATACTGTGAGGGTGGTATAATGAATAATGGCTCAAAATTAATAATTGGTGAGCTGAGTTCCAATTCCAGTTGGATTTACTATATTCACTAATATGAAAATACCTTTGGGAAAGGTATGAATCTACCTCGTCTTCTCCCGGCTATGGGTTAATTAGTAAGACTTGTATCACTAAAACCATTATTATCCAAAAATAAATAAAAATGCATACAAAATATTAAAATTTAGGTATTAAATAACCCATAGAGTTTGATATACCACTAAACAAAATCAACCAAAACAACCAGACAAGTCTTAACTTCAAATTTATGTGAATGTAAGCCCACACTTTTGATTAGATAATAAATATTAATATTAATAGTTTTTGAATTTTAAAAATGAATTTCAAACAATCCACCTTCACTGAAATATTTTTAGCGGTGCTTTAACAGTCAATTCCAAAAATAGAAACTTTTATAAACACAAATGTTATAATTTTTTTATAAATTATCTTGCTTTCTTTAAAATACACTTCTCTAAAAAAGGTATGAAGAAAACCTCAGTGATTATAATATTTAATTATTGACACTTTTTAATTAATTATTTAATTTAATTGTTTAATTATTTGTGTTATTAACTAATGAATAGTTTTATACTAGGTCTTGAAGGGAAGTAACATTTTAAAAAAATGGGTGCACTGATGTCTTAATTCAAAAATCACTCAAGTTTGCATTGTTAATTTAATTTTTCTGATGTTAATCCATATAAATATTAACTAGATACATGTATAAGAAAGATTCATATTTTATTGAGAGAAGAAATGATCCTATACACTAACTGAGCCTTTTTTCTTTGGTATCAATATTATTACTAACAAGAATTAAATCTGAAAAAATGATTAGATATTTAGATATTTAGATTTCCTATGAATATAGGAAATCTAAATATTGCTCAATGGCTTTGTGCTCAGACTGCAGAACGACAAAAAATGTTCAAACTAAAATTTACATTTTATTATAGAATTTGGGGATTTAACATTTAACTGAATTTATTTTCTGTAGTCAGTTGCAAAGATGAAGAAGAGACTTGAAGCAACAGAAATGTGTTTCTACAGAAGGATGCTGAGGATATCATGGACCGAACATGTGAGAAAAAACAAGATTTTGGAGAAAATGGAAACAAAAAGGAAACTTATATTTAACATCAGGAAGAGGCAGTTGAAATTTATGGGATATGTAATGAGGAAGAAAGGCTTGGAAAATCTGATACCCACAGGCCTGATTGAGGGAAAGAGGGACAGAGGAAAGCAGAGTGTAACATACTTGATGGGCTTGAGTAAATGGATGGCAGAACAGGGTTTGGGAGAAATAACAAAAAGACAAAACTTATTAAGAGCTACAAGAGACAGGAAGACGTGGAGGGTCATGAGCACCTATGCCCTGAAGGGACATGGCACATAAAAGAAAGAAGAAATCAGTCTCTGTTTGATGGATACTTTAACATATATAGTAAATATAGTAATGTGAACAGGTAAACCCATACTTATCCTCTCTACATCAAAAAAGCTGATTATAAACACCTGTGTTTTAATGAACGTTGGTCAGATTTACAAATCAAATGCTTTGAATTAAATATAAATTGGAGATCCTAGTTAAAGAGAAATGCATAACTTGTGGGGCAGGAGAAAATAAAATATCTTTTAGTGCTTATGAATAATTTAAGAAGAGCATCACTTCATTACCTTCAACACAGTGACAGTCAATTAACCAAGAATGGTAAAGAAGATCTTAAGTTTAGATAAAAAACTTTATCTGGTGCCGAAATGAAACAAGGTCACAGACCACTTTTAATGATACAGCAACTGAATTAGCTGTTCAACATGAGGAAATCAGATTTTATTGTAATGTTAAAATCGTGTTTAATCAAGCATCTTGACATATTACAAGTAACATTAGAATATTCTGATCTGCTCCTTTTAATCCAGTCTAAATGTACATCATACAATCATTCTTCTTCTTCTATATGCTATGTCCCTTCAGGATGTAGGCAATCATGGATCTCCACAATTTTTTGTTCTTTGTAGTTCTTAATAACTTTTGTTCTGCCATTCATTTACATTAATACATTGTTTTCCTGTCCTTAACTTCAATCAGTTCTGTGAATATCAAATTTTCCAAGCCCTTTTTCTTCATTATGTGCCTGAGGAATTTCAGCTGTTTCTTCCTTATGATAAGTATAAGTTTCCAATTTGTTTCCATTTTCTCTAAAACTTTGTGATTGATCACATGTTCAGTCCATGACATTCCCAGCACCTATCTGAAGTCTCTTCTTCATCTTTGAGACTGACTACAGAGAATAAATTCAGTTAAATGTTAAATCCCCAAATTCTAAATTCCTTTTTCTAATAACCATGAATTCTATCTACTTGCAGTTAAAGGAATACCTTCTGTGATGTATTAACTGAATTGAACAAAGAATTTATCTGGGCACTTTCAGTGATATGTTAGCAATAGAAGCTGTTTTACATGGTATTTTTATATCAGATTGTTACAATGCAAATATGTCATGATTTGAAAAAATAATTATAAATTATAGATTTCAACTATGACCAGAACCACCTTAATATGGTACAAATTAGTTACTGAAATGAATTATTTGCTTATTGAATTCTACCATTACTCTGTCAAATGTCTGAGATATTCTTTGTAAATATATTATTTGTTCTTGGTTTATTTTTCTTTTGTTAAAATAGGGGAGATATATGGTGTATTTTGAAAGTAATGGTATTTTACCAGTAAGGATATAAAAGCAAATGTATGTTTATTGATTTAAATATTAGGGTGTTTGGATGGTATTTATATTTTACCAGAAATAATATCAAAGCAAATGTAAGCTAAATTGTTTTTTCTCTGAAAAATATTTGAAAAAACTTTTTCAACTTCTTTGTTTTCTTCTCCAACTTCCTGAATGTCTTTCCTTTAAGGAATGCTCTTGTGACGGAAGCATGAACATTTGTAAGTTCTAAATCTGGTGAATATAGAGGATGTTAAAGGACCTCCTATTCTAACAAACTTATTTTTGGGAATTTTGTTTTCACTGTGTGCCCTTGCATTGTCATACTAGAGAATATCACCTTTTTATTTACCAGAGCTGTACACTTTGCTTGCAATAAACATCTGCAGTAATGGTTCTTCCATATTCCAGTAGTTCATAATGGGTGCCACTTTTCATATTCCACCAGACGCAAAATAAAAACTTTCTCATTTTGTGACAACCACTACCTTTTCCGTTTTCTGTTGACATGCAAAACCCATTTTTCATCACCTGTAACAGTGAGATGTAAAAATGAAAGGTTAGTGTTTTTGGTTAAAAGACTGTTGAAGGGGATGCAATGTTGTATTCAGTTCTCAAGCAAAAACTCATGAGGATCCCAAATTCCTTCTTTGCAAATCTTCTCAATTAATCTCTGAAATACACAATAAATGACATACTGTTGGCTTGAAAAGATGATAAACTAATTCTAGATCCAGTTTCCTATCATCCAACCATGATTCTGCATCAGCTGGTTGAGTCATAATTACTTTCTGAACTCCCTAATATATTCTTGTCAGTTATTTTGTGATTTCAAATTTACAAGTGACAAAACTTTTAAGATGAACAAAGTAAAAAAATAATGACAACTTAATTAAGCAAAAGAAGTTATGGGCACTGAAGACAGTGATATGAAAATGAAAGGAGAAAAAGATTATTTGAAAGAAATAAAAGCTGATTTAGGATTAATTCAGGCATGAAATAATTTAAATTGGAGATTAAAGAATATTAAAAGAAATATTTTGGTTAGTGGGGGGTGCAAAGATAAACCTTTGAAAATACCAGGAATGGGTCAAAGAGCAAAAAAGATGTTTAATACACTTGGGATTTGGCTGAAAAATAAAAAATATGGATGATGAACTGCATCAGCCAACGATAGAAATTGAACCCTGAATCTCTATTTTCTCTTCAGTAATTGGTGAATAATATCAAGAAATATATTAGTCATATGCATTATCTGGATTTTCATGTTGAAGTTTGACCAACATGAAATTTTTAGCTCTGGAAGTCATGACTGGGTGCCATATTTACCATGACCTTTTGCCAAGCAGTTCTTCTTTATGTTCCATGTCCATTCATGTCATAGGCGATCATGGCTCTCCACAACTTCATGTCCCTTGTAGCTCTTAATAAACCTTGTCCTTCTGTTATTTCTCCCAAACTCTTTTCTGCCATCCATTTATTAAATCTCATCAAGTATGCCATGTGTTGACTTCCTCTGTCCCTCTTGCTCACTATCTGTCCTGTGAGTATCAGATTTTCCAAACCCTCCTTCCTCAATATATGCCCTAGAAACCTCAACTGTCTCTTCCTGATGTTAAGTATTAATTTCCTTTTTGTTTTCATTTTCTCCAAAGCTTCATCATTACTCACACATTTGGCCCACGGCATCTTTAGCATCATACTGTAGAACCACATTTCTGTTGCTTCAAGTCTCCTCTTCATCTTTGAGAAGACTGTCAGACAATACTAAGCCTTATAAATATCTACATAGAATAACTGTTATAAGGTGATGGTTAACAAGATAATTTGTTTTGGCAGCATCTCTATAATTCGTATCTTGTGTCAGATTGAAGAAATGTGCTAAATATCTTAAAAATAAATCCTCTCAGTAAGAATCAAACTCATTCATAATGGCTTCACATACAATTACATTTCTTTCACAAGTGTCTATCCAACTTCAGTATCATTCCTTTATTATTTTTTTTATCATTAAATTAAAATTATTAAACTTTTAACTTTCATTTCAGATTTGTTGTCTGCTGAATTGTTTACATGTAGATTATTGTCCTCATCTTTGGTGTTGTTATCACAATGTTTCGGCTGCGGTACCCTCCTGCCTTCTTCAGATTTTTGTTGATCTTTTATCAATCCATCTCTTTCAGAGAATTTCAAACTGAACCCTTTATTTAATCTACAGATGTAAAGTGTTCTCATTACACTATGACTGTATATACGCACCTGAAAAACTTAAATTTTAAATTCGGTTGTGCACTCTTGGAAGATAAGTGCGAATTTGTAAACAATGACTAATACTACTAGTATTATAAGCTCTTCCCGAATTGGTGTCAGTTATTGGTGTGTTATTTCTTTCACCTGTGCACCGATGACTTAGGGGGAAAATCTGTGACTGTTACTGAATCAGTCAGGTTTTGATCCTGGCTTGAAGTAGTTGGATGTCTAGCCCCATTGATGAGCTGTGAAACAGTCTGTCTGTGGATGACAATATATGTTTTGGGGACATCACATTTTATTCTTATTTAGTACTACTCACTTATTGCTCACCTGCTTCCACTGAACGTTTCGACTGAGTCTAAGTCAGTACTGTCCAAACCCATGGATTTAAATCACAATTAATATGTCACCAAATTCACAAATCAATACGTTAATCCACTAGGTTTGTTTGTTTATTTGTTTGTTTAATGACACATCAACTCCTTATGGGCCATTTAATGGCAAAATTTAATTTTCTAGGGCTGTTTGAAGTAATAAAAATACATGTTATTCTACTTTCACAATTGAATACATGGTAGATGATACTCAGCTTTTTGTGTATATACATGTTTGTGTGGACATAATTACTAGAGGTTGTTTTATGTTGTAGTTTTGTTGACGTTATATTTTCAAATACAGTTTGATTTCTTTAAGAAATTTTAGAATATCTTAATTCCTATTCTTTTATTGTTCTCTCACCTTAATAAAATTTGTCTTTCTTGTATTCACTTGTGCCTTAGTGGCTTTATTGTCTTAGGGTGAAACAATTAAAAAGAAATAGTTCAAGTTTATTACTTTGTATATATGATTTCAATTTCAACCAGATTATGAAGAATTTGCTTAAATATGGTATACTAGCTAATATGGATTATCTGTCAATTGCATGATTTTGAATTAAAACTTCTGGTTTGACTCTATGAATAAATAAATCAATAAATCTCTAATCTGACATGAGTATGAGGATTAGTTAAATTCCCATCCAAAACTTTCACTGTATAATGTCATATCTATGTGAGAAGTGTCGGGTTAAGGAAATAATTGTTGAAGAATGGTTACAGCTTAAAATAAATTATTGTTTTTGTTTTGCTTTTTATCATTAAGCTATGGAATTATTGACAAACCTCTATAGACCTGCCAAAGAAATTAATATTTTGTTTTCTACATTTTGTAAGCTCCATTACTAAAAAGCCTACTGATTAATTCCTGTGCACTGCTTATAAAACTAATTTATTTTATTCTGCAAGTGTATGTGTCAATCTAAAAATAGCATTCATATTATTCTTGATGGAATCTCATTTTTGTTTTAATCATTTCACCCCAAGCAAGGTAGGAGTGCCACTAATACGCAGAGCGTTACAAAGAGTGAAAGCGAGGGAAAAGACTGAGTATAGGGAAGATTGAGGAAAAGACAAAAGATGAACAGGACATGTTGTATTTGCATTTTTGAAGATTGTATTTATCAGGGAAGCAAGTAAACAGAAGGGAATTTCACATGAGTATAGAGAAATAAAACTGTCGAAGTAGAAGTGGCGGGGTTGCATTTAACTGTTTCAGCAGTATAAATGTGGGACCTAGATGCCAATCTAGTAGCAGGCTTAAATGCTTATAGTTGAAACACCAAGGTAAAAAGCTTATCAAAGCAGTTGCCATGAAAATATTTGTAGAAAATATAGAGAGAAGCCATGCTGCACAAGTGAGAAAGTAACTGAAGTCGAGATGCCAGGTCAGGCTTGATTTTATATCAAATCACTTTTTTGGATTTTGGCAAGAACCTTGAGATGAAAATGACATTCACAATATTTCACATCGTCCTCTCAGATTTTCTTGATTTCCTTTTTGCTATACATATCTTCTTTTCTTTGATATTGTCTTGATAATAATACTCTTCAGTTTATATTCAGAAAAAACAGTGGCAAAAAAAAGATGATATTATGAATGTGTTTCACAAATTTCCTAGGTGCCTTGAAAATCAGCATTTAAAATTTTGGTTATTACCAAGCTTTAAAATACCATTTCCTGATATTACTGGGAAATACAGAACTCTGTAATAATGAAGCAGGTATCTGAGTATTCTTTTCACTTCAAGACATTTCTCTGCTAATATTAATGGTCTTTATTTTTCTGGGAACATCTTTTTTATTTCTGATCCTGCCTGCATTTTATAACTGGACAAATTAAAAATATTAAATGTGCAGCTTTGTAGTTTCTATCCAAATGTTAATGATGCTTTACGTCTAGTTCAGAGTACCAAACTGTAGATCAGTGTAATATGAAGGGTAATTTAAAGTTACATCATTAAAATTAACATTTTTCAATTTTTATAAAGTTTTTTTGGGGAATTAAAAAAAAAGAAAAAGAAAAGTTATCTTCATACATTTCCAGACTCATTAAAAACAGATTAAAAAAAAAATAAAAAAGATCAAAGAAAAAACAAAACAAATTAATCTAAAAAAATATAAAGATAATTGAAATTTAGATAACGAGTTGTGCAAAGTTTTTGCAAGCTCATTAATATTCATTACAAGATTCAAATTTTTTAAGCTAGTTAAAGAGTTTTATCGTCATCACCACCACCACCACCACCATCACCACCACCACCACCATCATCATCATCATCATCATCAAAATAAACAAATAAAAAAAAAAATAATAAAAAACCTCATTTTATCCATGCTTAACCCAGAGCACATGAACTACATTGGCTTCAGTATGACTGCCAAATATTGTAATCAGGAGAGCATTTTAGTTTGATCAAGGGATGGGGGTGAAAAGGAAAGCAATCAGTGTTAGATGATTGCTTCTTTTGGTCTCACCTGTACAGCTGAAAATATAACCTTTGAAAAATGGAAA
The DNA here is from genome assembly GCA_964036315.1 of Acanthosepion esculentum. NCBI lineage: Eukaryota > Metazoa > Mollusca > Cephalopoda > Sepiida > Sepiidae > Acanthosepion > Acanthosepion esculentum. The sequence goes on along the minus strand of OZ038499.1, from coordinate 68,063,232 downwards.
TGTAGCAAACTTTAATTTGCTTCTTTGTCCATTGGGATAAGTGATGCCATAATGAAATAAAGTCTGCAATTACATCATATCTTTGATACAAATTGGTCAATAGTTCCACTGATAAAAATTAATAAAGATTTTTAGTTTTATTATAATTTTGAAAAAACATTTTTATTCTTTCATGACAGCTCTATGACTGCATTATTTATTTTTATTGAAAATGCCTATGAATACCTTGATGTCGTAATAGCCTTAGCTTGCAGGTGTGTAATGGGAGTCATCAGCTTGTAGAGACATTAAGATTACCAGTCTTTAGTGAGACTGACCAGTTTCTTAAAAAGCAATATTTTCTTTGGAGATGTATATTTAAATGACACATTGTAGTGGAGACATTGTTGTGGCCAGATGAGATTTTCTTTGGACAGATAATAGTGTAGTGGTGATAATGACTCATCACAAAATCAATAGAAAGAAACACAATTTAAGATAATCAAAACAAATTTTTATGGCATTCTTCATACCTGCTGTTGCCACATTCCAGCATTTTTGTATATATATAAAAAAAACACCTTAATATCTACAATACAAAATAATTTATCCAATATTAACAATATCAAAAGAATTACAAACACATCCAAAACTATTATGGATATGATCCATAAATATCCATAACAATAATAATTCTGAAGCAAGTATATATAAAATAAACTGTCACAACTGTTCCCTACAATATATTGGTGAAACTTGCAGAAATTTAAAAATACATATCTATGAACTCTAAAAGTATCTTATGAACAACACTTTATCAAATGCATTTGTCATACATAGAAATTAGTTCAACCACAACTTTGATCTAAAGAATACTACACTTATTAAAAGTGAATGTATCTTACTCAGATGGAAAATTCTTGAGAGTTCTGCTATCTTACCAAAATATAAATCTGCATGCAGGAATTTTTCAAATATCTCCTTTCCTAAAAGATATGCTCCTTTCTCAAGCCAGCATACATGACCATAATTTTTTAAAAAATGAAAAGAAAATGGTTAAATTCAAAACCTAATATTATTTAAATTGAATAAATTCATAATTTAATTTCTCAAACTATAATAAAATAAATAATAATTACATTAAAAGAATCCAACAACAATAACATTTACTAATTTTTGTTTATTAAATTACATCACTTAGCATCCTGCATAATTTACCTTGACTTTCACGGCTAGCCTGAAAAACATTTATTAATTTTGAAAATCTAATGATATTTTTTACTTCTGTTCATAAATACATTTTGCAAAATAAAATCCTTACATTTGCCTTGGTAAAATGTATCAGAGGGTGAAACAGGTTTGTAAAGGAAAATTTTCCTTTTGTCTTTTTATATATATATATATGTGTGTGTGTGTGTGTGTGTTTGCGTGTGTGTGTGTATATGAATTATACTCAACATGCATATATATACGTGTGTGTGTGTATATATATGTATATATATATGTGTGCATGTATATATATATATATATATATATATATATATATATATATATATATATATATATATATATCCCTGTTGCATTTAATAATGCAGATGTAGTTACTTGTTTGCATTTCTTCTCAACCAAATTTCTCTTTACACACAAGGAAATTCTCTGTCTGTCATTCAACATTTTACATTTTTATTTATTGATTTTTTTTCATTTTCATTTACCTTATTTTTGGTTAAATATATTACATTTTATTTTGGGGGGGATAATTTTCCTCCATTTTCATTCTTCTTTTCAACAAACCATTTAAGCAAAGGAGACACAATTCCTGTTTGCCTAATTTTGTTCTCATTCCGAAATTTATTGTTCTCTCCTTCCATTTTATATCCTGTGTTTCTTCATCAATTTTCTTCATTTTTTGTTTATCTCCTTTTACTTACTCTAGTATCCACTCAGAGACAGGAATGTTAGAGCAAACATGAAACAGCAGAGAAAGATAATCTGGCAGGAAACAATATGTTGGTTAAAACAAGGGTCTTAATCGCAAACAAAAGCACGACAATTTTTCTTTTTCAGTTTCATTTGACATCCTCTCATCTTTTGTGCATTTTGTATTTCTTTTGCATCTTCTTTTCTATAATCTTTGCTCAAATAAACAATGATCTGATGAAAAAGCATAATTACTTATCTCACTTTGAAGATTGATGCCATTAAAAAAAACGGGTCGTATTTTCTGTTTTAATCTCAGCAGGACAGATAAAATTCAGGTGTCATCATTTCTTGGAGAATAAAAATATATGATGCACAAAACAATAATGGAATAAAGAAAAATAAGGATTCTTTCATTTTTGGTTTGAAGTTTTATGTTTTATAGGTTTATAGCAATTTCAGGAAATTAAGAAACATTTCACCTCTGCCATGTCTCAATCTATCCTCCACAAAAAATCTGTGAAAAAATAAAATTAAACAAGAGTCTCATTGATAGAAAATTCACAAATGTCTTTGTATTTATTCACAAACTCATATTTATAAGCAAATTTATTTTGAAGTGCTATCTTATATGGCCTGTTTATATTTTCCTGGAGACCCTACTAGGATTTATCAGCGGATGTAATGTTAACAGTATAAGATATACACTGTTGATGGCTGACTCTGAAAAGAAACTACAGGACCTCCTTGACTGGGTGGAAGAAGAAAGCAAGAAAAAAGGACTAACCATCAACTGCAAGAAGATAAAAAATCTGATCATCAGCAAGAGAAAAAGCTCAAGAGGCAACTTATGAATTGGAGATATAAATATCAAGCAGGTGCAAAAGTTTAAATATCTGGGAAGTGTTTTAACAGAGGACGGAAAATGTGACACTGAGACATTCCAAAAGCAATGCAAGGTGCTCAGAAATGGAAAAATTTTGTTAGAAACAAAGAAAAGAGTGTTGGATTGCGACGTGTTCTCCATTCTCTCATAATGGCAGTGAATGTTGGAGAATTTCCCTTTAGGATAAGGAAAAACTAGAAGCAGCAGAAATGTGGTTCAACAAGGTAATCTTAAGAAAATGGCAACAGAAAGAACACTTATGCTCAAAATCAGGAAAAGATGGTGGAAATTTCTTGGATACATAATGAGGAAGGAAGGCTGGGAAAAAGCCCACAAGGCATATTGAGGGCAAGAAAGATAAGGGAAGGCAGTTTGTATGAATGGATGGCAGGAAGGAAGCAGGGACATTAGCAAAGGGAGAGAACTACTGAGAGCAACATCAGATAGAACGTTGTGGAGGGTCATGATCGCCTATGTTCTGAAGGGACACAGCTTATAGAACAAGATGAAACTTAATAATACTTTGTTCAATATGTTGTTATTAAAGATGGAAAATTTCAGCTGTATATTTTGGAATATAAATATTGAAGTGCAATTTCAGTGAACTATAGTTTCAAATATTTCCTTGGGAATCATACAAATTGTAGGTCATCAAATATCATATATATATCATATATATCATATATATATATATATATATATATATATATATATATATATATATGTATTCATACAAATCTTGGGTGCATCCAAAATAGCATCTGCCAAGTAGTAAAAAAGTAACTAAGTAAAAATGTTTTTTTCTGTACATTAAAAAGACTTTTTTAAATATTTAAAATTGATCAGTTTTATATCTATACATTTTATCATATTACCCCATGTAAGACAGTGAAGCCAGTAATACACAAGAGGTTACTGAGTGTGGAAGAACAAGAAAAAAAAGAAACATTAGGAAGTGAGAAGGATAGAAGACTAATCAAGACAGTAGATAGCAAATGACATTGCATTTAAATTTCTGAAGATCAAAGTTGGTTGGTTGCAAGAAAAGAATTATAAAAATAACATATTTGATGCTTATGGCTATTGACAGTATCTATACAGGTTGACCCCTAAAAATTGTAATTTAAATTTTTAATTTAATCTTTTAATATTCTTTGTAAGTCAATAAAAGTTTAATATTTGTTAATTATAACCATTAATCTTGTCTGCAATTCAAAAAACAATGCATTTATTGCCATTTAAAGAGTCAGTTTTATGGGTAAAATGATGAAAAATAAAATTGTAAGGCTAAAAATTAAACATACAGTAAATGATGATATATACAGATCAATACATGCAGGGGTTCCAAAATAAAATAGGGAAGGACAGTACTCAGACCCTATATTACCAAAATATATATTCTCCTTAACAAACACTTGCACTCTAACATGCATACAATCATACAGAGAATAAATCATGACATATCCAATAGGGGACAGGTTTGGTGATAGTGTCAACTAGAGAAGTGGAGTAGCAAAGGTATCCTGTGAGCAGATATTATTCTGTTGGAATTGTATATCATTTTCCTGGAATGGCAGCAAAACAAAACAATGTTCTGAACATACATGTTGCTTTTAAGTATTCCCTCCACAAATTCCAAGAATGGCCGCCTATAGCACCCAACACCATGATGTCAGGGGTTGGGCCTGTGTCTCATAAGCTAATACACACTGGAAGATGTTGCTCCTGAGGTCTACATTGCACACAGGCACAAATAATTATCACTTGCATGAAGGCAGAACCTGTTGCCATCACTAGTGCTCACCTGATCTTCAAGGTGACACTCTTGTGACAATAATGGAAACGTGCCCTATGATGTTGTGGCAAAAGTTAAAGACTGAGTGTTGGTCTTGAGCCTGTGGTCTTGCTGCAAGTGAACAGTTTCCTGTAGTTTGTGTTGACACTCCTCAAGCTATACAGTATTTACATTAGTCAGACTATTGTCCTCATCTTTGTCGCCATATTTGTCACAACGTTTCAGCCGTTGTACGCTCCGGCCTTCTTCAGGTGGTTGGAATTTCAAACTGAACCCTTTATTTCCTCAAGGACACATGGCACAGTGGATAAAGGCGTTGGTTAGATCCAGTGACAGACCCAAAGAGTGTGAGTTCAATACCCGGTTAAGGCAGTGGAGAACTTTCAGAGGGAAAATTAGCAGGAGATAACTGATAACTGACATCCATCAAACATGGCACGTGGAACTAGAACAGTCTACCCCAGTGATCGAAATAAAGGGTTCAGTTCGAAATTCCAACCACCTGAAGAAGGCCGGAGCGTACAACGGCCGAAACGTTGTGACAAATATGGCGACAAAGATGAGGACAATAGTCCGACTAATGTAAATACTGTACATAATACCTCATCTCAGAAATATAGACAGATCCTCAAGCTATGTTTACTCTGAGCTGTACTGTGATGCTGTACAGTCTGCCGCTGCTGCCTTTACAACATGTTGATTTTGGCAAGGGTCTGTACAACATTGTCTTCCAAAAGTTGTACAAACATTCAATTTGACAACAGTTGCCAACCTCAAAACAGCAGCAACATGTTACATCCAACAAGTAGAGAAATACTCTGAAATTACCATCTCTGACAATCTGACTCCTTTAGGTGGCTCTATTTCAACAAAAGGATGCCACACACATGTGGCATGATGCTTGCTTGCAATATATATTTGCACCACAATAAAATTTACTGTTACATGCATCACTATTTAAAGCTTAGGCATAGATATTATTTTATACTAGAGATTTGCCCAATACAAGGCTTGAGGGGTAAAAGGTTACTGAAGAATGTGTGTGATATGAATGAAAGAAGGGGTGGTAGGAAGTGATGGATATGAGGATGAAGAAGATAGATAACAACTGATCTTTGACTTGAAGAGGTTAAGATTGTCTAGGGAACTATCCATGTCAGAATCTGTTCAGATGGGGTACTGGTATGAACATTGTTATATTGCAAGATGACTGAAGACTGAAAATATCTGCCAGCTCCTCACATGTACATACCATTCCCAAATCAAAATTTACATTGTTCTTCAGAATGTTGCAAATTTATTTTCTGTCCAGTGCTTGAATGTGGATCAATAAGTCCATTACTGAATTTTGCTTTGAAATTCTTCAAAATTTAGTTCATATTTAAAAGTAAAAATCTGATCAAAATATTTTCTCTAGGAACTATGGAAATGTATTAAGTGCATAAACAATGAAAGAGATTATGTTGGAAAATATTTGTTGTATGAATAATTTTTCATTAAATATTTGTTGTATGAATAATTTTTCATTATTAGATTATGGACTTGACAAATCCATATATATATATATATAAATATATGTAAAAGTAGACAATGAGGTGAACACTAAGTGGCGACAGTCTGTTTCATGTGTCAACACAGTCTTCAGGCCATTCATGTTGATCTCATTGTCCACTTTTATATATGCTCTATCTCTGATATTGTGCACTTTTAACTATAAATATAGCATACAGTAAAACTATATTTTTATCATATATATATATATATATATATATATATATATATATATGTATAAATTTAAAGATCCCAAGATCTCCCATTTGTGCATATGTGTAGTTGCACCAACATAACAAATTTAGTCTGATGAATTTCTAAAATCTAAATTTTTTCCTTTTTGTCATATATTTTTCCCAATATTGTTCTTGATATATAGAAAAATATTATCATTATCTCATATATATATATATATATATATATATATATATATATATATATATATATATATATCCATTAAAAATCAAATGCAGATCAAATATGGATCAGAATTCTACAGAATGATAAAATAAAGAACAAATAGGAAATGTATATCAATCTAACATGTTTCACTTTTATCAAAGTTTTGTCAGAGATTGAGAGAAAACAGACAAAAAACAGAAAACATTTGTATTTTCAATTATATTTGAGTCAGTTCACATTGGTCAGATATGTGTTATGTGTCTTAAAACTATAGATAACTCTATGTGTGAATAGGTTTGTGAAGATTCTTGTATGTCTGAGTGGGCATTGGATGTTAATGTGTATTCATAATTGTGTTCCGTCTTCACCTTTGTGCAGTCAAACTGCACAGTGAGGTTTCACAAAATTCTAATTTATTGCTAACCTCTTTAAGAATGTATTCTTTGTATTAGATATACGTTAGATTCTTTAAGAATGGATTCAAAATAAATATATAAGAATTTGTTTTCCACATGACACATGTAGAAATTAGATAGAGTCAGATCAAGTGCTGTTCCCATTGCTACATTGTCAGTTTGTGTATAAATGTGGCCATAGTGTGTATTATTCATTATTTAACATATTATTTTCCAGCCTATTCCATGTACTTTTCTTTATAAAAACATATCAAAATATTACACTGAGCTGATATCATGAATAGAAATCTGATTACCTAAAACTGTATCTGATGGGCCAGCAAAAAAGAAAAACTTCATCTGAAATGTTTGAATTCTAAAGATTCTTCAAATTTATATCTTCCTTTGATTTGAATTGACTTTTTTTTTTGCAAGAATTTGATTTCTCTTGCTCTCAGTCTCCAAGTAGCATAGCTCATCATAGCTTACAAGTTCACGTTTTCTTCGGTTAGTATTTTGATTATCTTTCTCAACCTCTTCAATTCCACTGAGATAAGTCTGTGCAATTGCTTTCTGCTTTACTGAGACATTTTACTTATATCTTCAAGAAAAGGGTTTAGAGAATTGAAATCAAATTAAAAACAAGATATTTCTTCAAGGAACATGTTAATATTTATAGTGTCATTAAATTCAACTCATGCACTTTATACTCTGTACAAAGTGGATGACTTGTATTTAATGACACTATAAATGTTAATGACACTATAAATGTTAACATGTTTCTGGTCTATAAATACATGACAAGACATAAATCGAGAAGAAACATAGATAATAAGATATAAAGGATACCAACAATGACTTTGTACTATTTTATCAAACTGCTTAGCAAAACTTTTTTGATATGTTCTGTTCCTTCAGGACATTGACTGCATGACTTTCTGGCTTTTATTGATCCAAGTAACTCTTACCTCTTTACTACACCTCTTTGTCTTTATCTTAGCCAGTCTGAAGAATAAAATGGTGTTTCTGAAAACATGTTGAATGAAAAGCTTGAATCATTAATCAGTTACCATAGTCTTCAGCACCCGCTCACATCCGAGCATTGGGATTATCAACCTCTCTCCTTATTCCCTTTCTGTTTGATAGAATTTCCAAGGAGTACTGTATTTTGAGCTTGTTCCATATAGTTGTGCCATCAATGCTAAACGTAACCCATAGTGGTTGATATGCCATAAAACCCCAAACAAACAAACAATGCTAAACTGTATTGCCAGCAGATAGATCGCATGTTTGATAAACTAAAGAAGGATTATCCTGCTTTGGTCAATTGAGGTTGAGCTTTGTTTCAGCAAGACAATGCAAGGCCACACATTGCCAGGTTGACTCAGGAGAAATTCAAACAGATGGACAGTTTTGAGATTCTTCCATATCCACCATTCACTTTTGATACTCCACTGAGTGACTGACTATAGCCTATTCCACTAAACAACGACACCTTTCCTCTATGACCAGCGATTCAACACTGATGAAGTGAAGGAAGCTTGTTTACAGTTTTTTATTCAAAGCCAGATTGAGACAGATTCTGATGCTGGCTGATCATTGGCAGAAGATTGTTGAGAATGATAGACTTTATTTTGAAGAATAAATGTTATTGTTGCTCCATAAATCTTTCTTGTTTTCTTTTGGCATTCTAAGTGAGTTGGGAGACTTTCTGGCCAGATTAATAGTTTCATTAAATTCAACTCTTTATACTATTTAAAAAGTGGATGATAAAAAATGGATATATGGCTAGTAGGATAATGGATAAAGAAAGCCACAGAGAGATGAATCATAGTTCCCAGATAGTTCTCACAAGATTCAGTTACTGAGAGTAACCTATGATAGTTACCAAAAATCCACAAAACCTACTACAATACTGTCAACAAGCAAACTCAACTATAAAATATGGGTAAAGATTGTTACACTGCCTATAAAACAAAAGTGGTCTACAACAACCATGTAATATTGTATTACTATTAATATTAATAATTCAAAATATTATTATTATTAATAGTACTTAGAATTTGTAATATTAGTTGTAATATTACTTTGAATTAATAATATTATAATATTAGTACCTTGAGTTAGCAATATTAGTAGTAATAGTTATTGAACTTTTAAATAAGAATGACCAGGTGACAAATAACCCACCATCTTGTCACCAACAATGAAAATCTGCTACATTCATGTGATTCCTTTTAGTAATATTATAACCATGGCTGGCACTTGGGTCTCCCCCAACACAAAACTTTGATACAGGCCCCACTTCTCTACTACATGTTGATTTCAAAGTTTCCAATCTGAGGGCCACAAACCTTCAAAGGAAAACTGGTGAGGAAGGGCAGCACTTTTTTTAAATTACCAAAAATCAGGGAATTATCCAATTTAAATGAAAATTTCAGTACATATTCATTAAATATTTACTTTTATGATGAATAGTTTTTTATTTAAAACATCTGAGAAAATCTTATTCTTTTTGTAGTAATAATAATAAGCACCAATACTTTCATGACTAAATTTCACTAAAAAAAATGATTATGTCATAAATTTTTATATTTCCATAAAGATTAATCATCAATGCATCTCCATTGAAAAAAATAAAGTTTTACAAAAATTCCAACACAGCACAAACAGGATTGTCTTAAAAATTTGTTTTAAAAACAGTATTTCAGTTTTTGGGAAAATATTTCACGTGTCGAAATCTTTAAACATTTTATTTTTTAATTCTTCATTTTCATAGTTTTATCTTTCTAGAAAATATATTTTAATTACTAGCCCTGGACCTCTGATTTGTAATACTATTAGACAAAAAAAAAATTCACCGATCATACTTAGTGGATGATCTTGGAATAAAACATAATTTTACCGAGATATATTCCCCCTCTTAATTGATTTGAAAGAACTGTTCAGAAAGAAAATTACAATTTAAAAAAATAAACGGTACTGAAATTAGTACTTCTCTCCCCCATCCCCAGTAAGCATGGGGCCCCACACAGTTGAGAGTTTCAGGGTAGTAAGCACCGGCCATGTTGATTATTATAATTGATGATTGACAACATAATTTAGTAGAAATAAGTTAAAAGTGCAAAAAGCAAAAAATGCAGCTGAAACTATCCCTTTTGGGGCTCCAACCATGTTGGAAGGGTTCCTGCATAGGACACACCTCATTGGACATGCAAATACACAATGTATATTATTAGTTGATGACTGACAATGTAACGTCAGATTAAAAATAATAAAAAAATGGCGGATGGCCATAAAACAGTGCTGAAAATATGCTCCCCCCCCAGTTAGAAGTAAGACGTGCCAACCCTGACTATGACATACAAAATAAAGTGGGATTTTCTTTTCTGGGGAATTCCCCAGAATCACATGTCATGTTTCATATCTTGTCTCATTGAAAAAGGATATAAGCATGTCTAAAAATTCCATTTTTAAAATCTTTGTCATCATCATTTGGTCAAAAGGCCAACTAATATACAATAAATATTATTATTTTTAATATTAATATTATTTTTTTGTTTTTCAACCCTCAAATATCTTTCATCAGCCTATCATATCAGAATATATATATATATATATATATATATATATATATATATATATATATATATATATATATATATATACAAGTTTAGGATTGGTATATACGGAGTGAATTCCAATAACCAACAATTACTATTCTTTAAAGAGTGCTCAATACAGAGTAGAGCAGATATAATTATTTATTTGAATATTACAACATAAATATGTTATAAAATCACGACAAAAATAGCCATTTTGTTTCAACACTTCTGGTGTCTTATCAAGTGATGATTTGAAACAAAATGGCTATTTTTGTCGTGATTTTATAACATATTTATGTTGTTATATTCAAATAAATAATTATATATATATATATATATTTTGCATTGGGTACACATGCACCACACTCACTTACAGACTGACCTCTCAAAATTTAGTGCAATCATTGCACACATCGAAACTGCATCCATTTTTTACCTTAGGGAAACGATGTGTTGAATCAAAGTGTACCTCTACCTGTTTGGCCATGCAGACCAGCATGTCAGGGTCAAGTTGGAATTACCTATTTAATAAAAGGACATTCCTCTTGTTGGGTCTTTCACAAATCTAAATATTCTAACTTCAGTTGAAATGTAAACAACAGTAATTTTTTCAAGGATTTTTTTTTTATCTGACATTATTTTGCATTGCTTTAAGGATACACATATGTTTTTTTAAAATAGTGAAATTTATAACAACAAGCCTAAATTGAGAAGTCCTACTCGATCAATACTGAAAAGAGATATAACAGCTATTGGAATTGAGAAACCTGTTTTCCTGAAAAATAGTTTTAAGAGAACAATTTTATAAATTTCAACCAAAAGCAGTACTGGATGCTTGGTCAATGAATGGCAAATGTTTCCTTGTAGGGAAATGGCTAATATTGGCATTACTATTACTAACGAAAAATTGCACCTCCAACAGGAATTGATCTTGCATCACCGTAGGACTTCTCAATTTAACATACATACATATATATATATATATATATATATATATATATATATATATATATATGGAAAATATTTAATTGAAAATAGATTTGATTGAAAATCTATTTTCAATCAATAGAACATTTATCATTTGTCAAATTTGTTAAAAATTTTATTGGGATTTCTGTATTCTATTTTAAAAACATATGTATACATATATATATATATATATTTATATATATATACATATATATATATATATATATATATATATATATATATATATATATATATATATATATTGGGAATTTGGAAGCGACCCCTCTTTTATACATGTTTCATTAAACAACGTACTGCAGTTATGCTTTTTATTTAATTTTTCTTGTTTTCATACAAGTGTTTTTATTTCTGGTCACAAAGTGTGTAAAAATTGTCCAAAAGTTTTGCATATCCAAGTGCTTTCAATTATTCTTTTAGCCATTATCAAAGACAATTTTTATTTTTTTTTAATTTTTAACTGTGTGGGTTTTTTATGCATGTGTTTGAAGTTAGAGGAATGTTTTATTTTCCAAACATGCTCAGCACATTGTGGCCATGTTTATAGTTAATGCTATTAATTGTTGGCTTTTACTTTTTATTATAAGAGCTTCCGTTATTTGTAATCTTTTTTTTACATGTGAATGAGGCTATTATACTTGTATTTTCTACTAGTAGGATTTGGATAGAGTTTGGTACATTTGGGTATGTATGAACACAAAAAAATTAAATAAAAAGTTTAACCACAGTACCTTATCAGCCATCTTTCACAAAACACACACACTCACACACACACACATGCACACGCACACGCACATATATATACATGTATGTATTTATATATATATATATATATATATATATGTAGAAAAAGGGAAAAAATTTTGTAGAAAAAAGTTTCAAATATACTATTTGAAACATATTAAGCATTCCCACAAAAGGCAAGAAAATAATCTTTTCAGCAACAACTTACTTGGAATTTCCGTTTTGGGTTTGTCATTTGCAAACTAAGGTCATGAAATAATTTCCTCAATTGAAACCAGAAATAAGAATGAGATGAAGTACAATAAATCTGTTGAAAAAGGATTAAGATTAATTCCTTAGCTTTCTCTTGAGAGTAAAAAGGAAAAAAAAAGGAAAAAAAAAAGGAACTGAGTGCTGAAACACTAAATATAAATAAAAAGAATGATAGAAAGAAATCATAAAATTTTGAAAGTGCTTCAAGATGAACTTGGATTGAAAGAAAAGAGAGGAAGTTAAAGAGGAACGAAAAACTAGGACAAAGAAGAAGTATATTAAAAAAAAGTAATGTTCTGAAGAAAAGAAAGGAACGAAATATGTTTGAAAAAGACTGACTTTTTTTTCATCTGTCTGCTTCAAACATGTTTCATATATGAGGGCAGGAAGAAAGGAGGAACAAATTTAAGATTGTTAGAGGTGAAGAATTTTGTAAGGAGAAAAAACAAGAAATATGAGTTAATGAAGGAAAACATAGAAAATATAAAAAGAGTAAAGAAGAAAATATAACCAAAACAAATGAGAGAATGAAAGAAAAGAGAAATTGAAAACTGATAGGAAATAAAATAAAAGTTATAATCTAAAACAAATTTAAAAACTGAGTTAAAAACAATTTTTTCTATCTAAAAAGATTAGAAAACAAAATTGCTCACAGAATAAAACATGAATTGGTGCAATGGAAAAAAAAATTTGATTTTATTTAAAATCAAGAAAAGCTTTACAAAATTATGCAATTCTGTAGACTTTGACCTAAAGAAGAAATGAGATGTGAAAAATGATCGCAAGTTGAGCAGTTCACCAGGTTACAAGTAATATATATTAAGGTAGATAGCTTTGAAGAAAGATGATAAAAAAAAACCTACATGATTATGCAGAAGAAAAGAGCATTTTTAATCAGATATGTTTGGGGAGGAATTAATATTGTAAATTTTCAAGAGTATGTGAAAGGAGATAAATTTAACCTGACCTTGGAATTAAAATATTTAACATAAATAAAATCCAAATTAAAATTTGAAAGAATCATAAGGAGTAGAAGAAAAAGAAGAAAAAAGAGAAAGAAATATGGTTGAGAAGAAAAAAGAATAAGTGTTAAAGAAGTAGAAAGAAAATGGGAGAGATGAAAAGAAGTAAAAGGAATGAAGGCAAAAGAAAGTGAATTAAAGAGAAGCATTGGAGAAACAGAGAAAGAAAGTATTTATCAAGAAGCACTGAAAAACAAAGAAAACTAACAAGAAAAAAGGAAGAGGAAAAACTGAATAAAGAATTGGGAATTAAAAGTTAAATGGTGAAGAAAAAAGGGAGGTAGAAAATGTTTGTAAGGGGAAATAGTTTCATGTGAAAAAGAAGAAATATGAAAAATTGCCACATGAAAAAAGAAAGCAAGAATAATCAGAAGGTTAGAGGAAAAAATAAAAAAACAACAAAAAGATTGAGTCAAGAATTTAAAAAAAAACATGCAAGGAAGGGAAAAAGACAAAATTAAAAAATAAAAAGGAATCAAAGAATAAAATTTAAGAGAAAGAAAGAATAGAAAAAAGAAAGTAGAGAAGAAAAAAGAAATAGAGATGAGGAGAAACAAGATAGGAATAAGAATAATGAAAAATAGAAGGAAACAAGAAATAGGGAAAGAAATAATAAAGAAAAAATGAAAAATGAAACAGGAATGAAAAGTGGAAGGAAAAAATAATTAAAAGACTCAGGTCATGAGAAGGAAGGAAGGAAGGAAGGAAGGAAGGAAGGAAAAAGATTAAGAATAAAAAGGTTGTAAAATAATTAAGAAAGCAAGAATGCCTGAGTAAGCAAAAAGTAAAAAATAAAATAAAAAGAGTTTATTGAAAAGCTTGTCACAGTATAAAATGCTGTCACTGAGATAATTCATTGCAAGGTATTTTAATAGGCATATATTTGCCACACGCATCTATACAAGTGCATGCATGCACACACATACACACACATACATATATATATATATATATATATATATATATATATATATATATATATGTGAATAAATGCCTACTATGATTTCCAACAGGGTTATTTTGTAGTTTTTATTATAACTTTGGTTTCTTGTAGAAAAAAGTGTTTTCATGACTCAGCATTTCTTAAGCTTCAGTGCTGACACGAAAAGATTGATACTGATAACTTATGTCTTGAGTAGGACACTGGGGACAGCCCCACTTCAAACTTTGCTGACCAAACTGTGAACACACACACACATATATGTATAAGGTATATTTAGGCATTATGTATTTATACAAACAAATTTGATTTAATTCAGCTGACATGGTCTATCTAATTCAAACTTGGTCTATAAGTAATGCCACAATGTAGGCAGTGGAATCTTGCTTACTGCACTGACAGCATATGGTTCTTGATAATGACTGGGAAATCAGAAGCAAACATGAACTTAATCGATTATCCTGATATACAACATATATATATATATATGTGTGTGTGTGTGTGTGTGTGTATATATATATATATATATATATATATATATATGGTAAACTCATATATATACATACAGACATATATATATATATACATACAGCTCATATATATACATACAGACATATATATATATATATATATATATATATATATATATATATATATATATATATGAATCAAATAAGGAGATATGAGCAACAATACATGTGTGCAATGATGTTCATATACAGATTTGCAAATAAGGATTTATTTAATTTTTGGTCTAATCAAAACAGTGTTCAATGTAGTGTAACAGAGCTATATATATATATATATGCATATATTAAAGTATAGTTATTAATATATAAATTGAGAGAAAGAGATAGAGAAAAACTGTCTCAGTGATATATGCTATCAGTATTCATTGATTTTATGTTACCTGTAAAGCATAAAGATTATGAAAACACTTTATTATACAAGAAAACTAAGGTATATATATATATATATATATATATATATATATATTAAATATATATATATATATATATATATATATATATATATATATATAATTTCAGCCCAAGCAGGAAAATAAAGCCACTAAGATGCAAGGGGTGAAAGGAGTGTGAAAGAATATGAAACTCGGACGGGGCTTTGCTGTAGGGCAAAGTGCCGTCTGGGGAGGTAGACAGTCCCTGGACCCGTGTATACGGGTTCTAATGGGCATATTTTTGCCCGAGCCTACGGGCTCGGTAAGCCCACATTAAACCGGCCTTGTGCCACATCAACCCATGTGGTGGGGGGTTGCTAAATACCGAGAGGCCTATAAAAGAACAGGTATTAAAAAGGGAAAAGATAACAATTAGCATTGCATTTAAATTTTTGGAGATCAAAGTTGACTGGAAAGCAAAAGGCAAGAAGAGAGTTCTACAATTGAGAAGTACGAGAGAAGAAACTGTTAGCAAAAACTTACAGGTATATCTTGCAATTTCAAGTCTAAAATGATGAGAACTGGCTGCCGATCTATTACTCACTTAAATTTGTAAAGTCGAAGTACCAAAGTTTAAGATCATTAGAACAATTGCCATGGAGATATTTATAGAAAAGGTATAGGGATGCTACATAATAGCGATGGGATACTGACTGAAATTGAGATGCCTCGTCAGGATCGATGACATTACAGATTCTGCTTTGGATTTTATCAAGAATCTCTAAATACATAGTAGAAACAGCATGTGTGTTTACAAGTGGGTGTGACAGGCAAAGGATTTACAAGACCAAGACCCTGATAAAAGGAATTATTCTTTATTCAACTCCAGTCTATCTCTGTTCAATATATACACATGATTGTGCATGTCTTTGGGGCCTTCCCTAAATGCAAAATCTCTTCTCACCAGGGTGAAAATGACTCAGCCAGAACATGTGTGTGCTCTACAGAACTCTCATCTAAAACAAGGGCCTTACATTCACAATATGCAATGTATTAGAGATTGTATTAGAGACTGTCCGCTACTCTCTGGGACAACTGAATAATAATATAATTGATTCCATCACCTGCAATGTCTTTTCAGAAATCATGCTATATATATTCAGTTGTCATAAATAATTTCTGATTTTGTTTATCAAATTTATTCTTAAATAAATAAAGAACAATTACATTTTATTCAATTATATATTCACCATTATTTGCAATGACTTCTTGCCACTTATCAGGCAGCTCTTTTATACCTTTTGACTAAAATTCTGGAAATTTTGATGTAAAAATGTTTACAACAAATTCTTGAATCTGATTTTCACTAGAAAAAGTTTTTCCCAACAAAATATTTTGCTGCAATCGAATTAGGTAATAATTAGTTGGTGCAAGGTCAGGTGAATATGGAGGTTGGAGTAGAAGACATCAACTGAGTTGCAAACTTTTTTCTTGTGATATTCTTGCTGGATGTAGCTTTGTGTAGTTATGGAGGAGAATAACAATTTTCTTTTAATCCACCATGTATGCTGCCATTGCTCTAATAAAACTAAAGTATATTAGTGTACTCTATTCTTAATAGCCATGTATGATTAATAGTTAAGATGACACATTCATGACCACAAATATTTTCAAAAACAGGAAATTGACTGAACAGGATATATAAGTGACCACTTAACCTACAAGAGAGTGTAGGGCTTAATGTTTATAATGAATATCTTAGATTTATCATTTGCTATAAAAGTTTAAACCATCTCACCTCAGTATCACAAATAATGTTGTTTATGAATTCTTGCGGCTTTTGAGTGACCCCATTTCTAATCAAAAACAACGTTAAATAATTGTTGTCACACAAGAACCACACTTTCTTGTAGATTAACTTGTCATTAATTAAAATTTAATGTAACATGTTCACATATAAAACAACCAATATATATGTTGATATATGTATGTATATATATATGTATTGCTTTTTTGAGGATATATCAGGTTTTATTATGCAAACAAACAAAATGTAACTTTAATTTTATTTTTTATAATCCCAAAGACATTGAATCCAGGATTAAGGGTAACCTACTTTGGATCTCAATCCAAAGCCTTCGCACACCTATCTGAGTAACCATGTAAAAGGAATGTGGCCATATTCACCACACTTGGACAATTGTGTGTTGGTGAGGCTATTTAATTCATGGTTGGAGGTTTTGAATTCAGAGTTGTCTTTTTAGACTGGTTGCATTAGACATAGGTCACAGAAATATATATTTGATTAACACAATATCCCATATACCTGAATATATTATTTTAATTTTTTATATGAGCACTTTGAAATTCAATGTTTATCAGTCATACATTTTTAAATTTTTAAAACATTTTATTCATTTTTTGTAAAGCTTTTATGCTCCTTCAATTTTAGAATTACTTACAGCAGATGTTATTGCTTCCAGCAGATCTTTGCTTGAATATTGCTTTCCATTCCTATATCTCTTTTATTGATAGGCCATTTCTATTCAATTCATATTTGTAAATGCTGAAGACCGTTCCATTAACTTAATGACATTGAAACTATTTTTGGCAAGGTGAACAATAGGCAGTATTGTAAAATGTGAAAGAGCATTGTCCTACATGAATATACTCTTTAGATTAAATCATCCTGGTTTTGACCTGAACAACTCAAAGAATGTCTTGTCCAAGAACTTGCAATAATTTTCTTCATATATAGCGACATCATTTTTTGAAATGGGCAAATAGTTTTACTGCTTACAATACTAGCCCAAAACATTCCAACTTGGTTGACAATTTCAGTAAAAAGAAACAACTATTAGTTTAGTCATCAGATCCATCCAATGTAGCTCTACATTCATCACTAAAAATTACTATTAAGAAATCAATTTCATATCTTTCCTCACACAACTAAAGCGTTTCTCTTTGTAACGTAAACCAAAAGAAAAATACTAAAGCCATAAAAATCAACCAATTTAACCAACTTTGAGTAAACATTAAAAAGTTTTTTGATTTCATGGCTTTAGCATCTTTTCTTTTTGTTTATATTTACAATACAAGTTTCTTCAAATATTTTCTTGAAGATCAATCACCTTATTTTATTTATTGTTATCAAATCTATCTTTGATATTCTTGAAGACAGTTTTTTCTTGTTCTTTTCTTGTTAATGTTTTGCAATGTCTTTTTGCTGTATTTCTGTTCAATTTTTTCCACAATTTCTAATGTTATGTTCACATCACTCAATAATGTTACAATATCTTGTTTCCCTTTTGCAGTTGCTGTCTTTTTATGACCCATGCCAGTCTTTACATATCATAAATTTAAAAAGAAATATCAATGTCAATAATGTTATATATATTTATTTACAAGATATTGAATAACTCAGGAGGTGCATAATAAAATTTTTCACCACCAAATAAGATATTTTAAATATTTTTAATAAAACGACCTTCTGTCTGTTGTTAACTGGGGCAAAAGATAGTTTGTTCATTTTAATGCCTCCAACACTAAACTGCTCTCCATTAATCATCTGAGAGACCCTTCTCTGGAGTCCACCAGCATGGCTGATGCTAACCTCCAAGAAAATGACTCATTGCACCTTCTAGGACTAATGTTCTTGGCTATCATGAAGTGGAAAGACTATACATTGGTAGGTCAGCTACTATAAATGTTGGTTCCCTGTGTTGTGCGAGACAGAGTTTTTCTCTTCAGAGTCTATCATTCATCCATGATTAGAATATTGCTGCTACATATGGTCCGGTGATCCTGTTATTTATCTAGAGATCCTTGATCCAAAGAAGAATCAGCAATATTATTGGTCTTGATCTGGTGGCTTGGCTTCAGTCACTTTCCCATCACCGTAAGGTTGTCCCTCTATGTCTTTTCTATAAATACTTTTACAGTAATTTTTCAGATGAGTATCAAGGCTTTTTGAATTTAAGCACAGTCATGATCTCATCAATTTACCGTTAAGCTAGCTAGAGGTAACCATACAACCTTACGGTGATGGGAAAGTGACTGAAGCCAAGCCACCAGATCAAGACCAATAATATTGCTGATTCTTCTTTGGATCAAGGATCTCTAGATAAATAACAGGATCACCGGACCATATGTAGCAGCAATATTCTAATCATGGATGAATGATAGACTCTGAAGAGAAAAACTCTGTCTCGCACAACACAGGGAACCAACATTTATAGTAGCTGACCTACCAATGTATAGTCTTTCCACTTCATGATAGCCAAGAACATTAGTCCTAGAAGGTGCAATGAGTCATTTTCTTGGAGGTTAGCATCAGCCATGCTGGTGGACTCCAGAGAAGGGTCTCTCAGATGATTAATGGAGAGCAGTTTAGTGTTGGAGGCATTAAAATGAACAAACTATCTTTTGCCCCAGTTAACAACAGACAGAAGGTCGTTTTATTTAAAATATCTTATTTGGTGGTGAAAAATTTTATTATGCACCTCCTGAGTTATTCAATATCTTGTAAATAAATATATATAACATTATTGACATTGATATTTCTTTTTAAATTTATGATATGTAAAGACTGGCATGGGTCATAAAAAGACAGCAACTGCAAAAGGGAAACAAGATATTGTAACATTATTGAGTGATGTGAACATAACATTAGAAATTGTGGAAAAAATTGACAGAAATACAGCAAAAAGACATTGCAAAACATTAACAACTCTTAAGTCTCACCCACCATTTATTCCCGATAACCGCCCCCACTAGCTCCCGCTGCACTAAGCTAGTTAGCTGCTCCTGGAAGTCCCGCCTGTCCAGTAAAGACAAATTGAACTTCCAGTAACCAGCCATTCTAGGCATATGTTCTAACGCCATCCGGGCACAAACAAGTTTGTGATCCGAATAGCCTACCCAGTGGAACGTGGGACAATCTAACAAGTCTACGTCGGCTCCTCTAACTAACATCCTGTCAAGGTAGCTAACCACCAAAAGGTCAATTAAGTGCCCACGTCCACATTTTTCCCCCGCGGTGATCGACCCGGTATCTATCAACAAGACCAAATTCGTTGATCAGATCAACCAGGCTACGATCGCCCCATAACCCTCTAGCTCCCCACCCCCTGTCTAACATGGGGTCCAGGATGGTATTCCAGTCCCTCACTAAAACTAGATGCGTTGAATTCACCAGGAAAGGCCCCAACTGCCGAAAAAACGAAACCCGCTCCTCCCAGTTGTTGGGCGGATAAACCGCAATGACTCAGAACGAACCACTTTTCACGGCAATATCGACCACGATCATCCGACCTCGGCATCGGTATGCACAAGGTCCACCTTCGCATCAAGAGTCCGCTGCACCAGCAAAGAAACTCCTCTGGCATGTCGGTCCCCATATGCTGAATAAACGACAAAGTCGCTCTCCAGCACACACGCATCGATGCTGCAAACAAAGTGAACTCTTCGATCGCGGCAACATCCACTCCAAAAGACAAGAGATCCCGGAGAAGGCGGGCTGCTTTACCCCGATCCCTCAAGCCCTTCGCATTCAAAGTAGCTAACTTGATAGACATCTTCTAAGTCTGCAAAAAAATAAAAAGGAGAGTAAAGGCAAAAAACCTACTTACATACCGGGTGGAAATCTGCAGATGTAAGGACCCCGATGGATTGTCCCAGGCTCCCTGTGCCCAACTTCGTCGTCATCTGACTATCCGGGACAATCCCGCCGACGTCCGTGGGGTATATTAGTTTCAATATCCTATATAAAGAGGGATGGAGTAATACAGGGACCCTCCCAGAGCAAAAATATCTAAGCTTTTTTAAAGTGGGGTTCTCTAGTTCCAGGATTCTAATGTTGGTGGTGGTGTTGCTGCTGCTGCTGTTTTTGTTGTTGTTGCAGCTGTTGCTGCTGCTGCTGTTGTTGTTGTTCCTGCTACTGCTGCTGCTTCTTCTGTTGCGGCCGCTCCTGCTCTCCCTCTTTGGGTTGCTGCCTCTCTTTGGGTTGCTGCCCCTTTTGGGGCGACTGCCCCTATTTGGATGGCTGCCCGTCTTTGAGTTGCTACCCCACCTCCTTTGGTTTTTCAGGAGACTTTTTCTTTTCCTGGGCTATTTCTTTCTGAGGGGGAGATGAGTTTTACGTCCCTTGGAGACCTCCTTCCAGTCTCCGTCTGCTTTAGAAGTTCCCTCCTCTGCCTATCCTGCTGTAATATTTGCTGACTTAGCTGCAGTGGACGCTGGCCATGCTGGAGCTTGTGTACCTTTTTTAGTGGGGCACTCTTTAGCCATATGGCCCGACGCCCCACACGACCAACACCATGGCTTTCTCCCCTCTACTACGACTAGCATCCTCCGGACCCTTTGTTACTGAGGGCCTTCACTTCAATGACTTCACTAAATTTGGGGAAGAAGGCCCCCATCCAATCATCTGGGATGTCTACGGGCTTTCTATGGACAGTCACTTTCGTTCAACGGATGCCCATGTATTCTGTTTGGAGTTTTATCGACTTGTACTTAGAACACTCCCCACCAACTCTTTTGCCTGATCTTCAGTTTGGAGAAGGAGATCTTACAATGCATTTGTTCGTCTTGCCAGGATTTTAGGGCTGATCTTCAATGCTTTCCCTGCTGACCCCAATTAATTTACGGGTTTTAACGTCTGGGGTCAGCAGGGATATTGTGCGCAGGCCTACTGCGTCAAACGCTTCCTGTATTGTTATGAACTCGTTATCTTTGAACGAGTCCTCATACTTTTTATGTTGGTTTACATAAAAATTTCCATTTTTTTTAATGGCCTATTTTCGGATCAGGCCGTTTTGCCAGGTGACACCGTTTGGCTGGCGACACCGTTTGGGCTGGTGACACCAGTATATCGTTATTTTTGTCGACCATGGTGGAGAAAAAACCCACCACAGTCGACCCAATAAATAGTTTATTTTTCCCTTTTAAATGCTTTTAAACTCAGGCTAAAAGATAAAAATATTCAAAAGCAAATAAACTGAAAAAAAGAACGGGGTAAACAATAAACAATTCAACAAAAGATGAAAAATGCAAATAAAAACAGGGGAAGGGTAAAAATATAAACAGGAAACTGAAAAGAAATGAAAAAGTGTATAAATAATAATATGTACTAAAACCAGAAAATGGAAAAAATTGAAATTAAAAATCGGTTTTTGAAACTCAAAAAGTAACAAAAATAAAACTTATCAATTTAACAGTCTCTTTTGCAGGTCGTAAATCCACTTATAACACAAAATTCAATAGCAATATAAAAACTGTCAATACTGACACCCTTTCAATACCCTGGAGGACTAATGAGCCAGCCAAAATGAGCTGACTCATTTTATAGTTCACCAATAGAAGTTTTAACCAATCAGAAGGCTCAAAATATTCAATACGACGTGAGTGTTAATCTTTAACGTTGTTTCATTGAACAGATTACGTACTGAGCTGTATTCTATATTCATAGACTATGGTGAACTTGGTCAACAAAGATTATGAGCCCAGATTACGGCTGTATTTTGACGGAGACGAGTCAAAATATGAATTGTGGGATGTGAAATTCCTAGGCTACCTTAGAATACAAAAACTTCATGACATCATTCTTTGCCAAGATGACCAGAAAGAAGAAGATGATTTTATGGAAAGAAATGTGACCGTGTTTGCCGAATTAATATGTGTATAATGGCGGCCATGTTTTTCCTGAATATGCACTGACAGCCTTTGATGGCTAAACAGTCGAACTCTCTGCCTTCGAGAGAGGAATCCGGACGAGGCTTTGCTGAGGGGCAGAGTTTCGTTCGGGGTGGTAGACTGTCCCTGAACCCGTTTTTACGAATTCCAATAGGGAATATTTTGGGCCGAGACTACGGGCTCGGAAAACCCAAATTAAAGCTGGCCTTGGGCCACATGTAACCATCGTGGGGTGGTGGCTAAATATTACTGCCAGCCTTTGATATCGAAGACTGAAGAATTACGGAACAGCTGCTGGTGGTATTGGCGATATAGTCAGATTCAGTAGAGTGTCTGCCTCATGAGTGTTAATCTTTAACGTTGTTTCATTGAACAGATTATGTACTGTGCTGTATTCTATATTCATAGACTATGGTGAACATGATCAACAATATTTTGCTTTTAAATCTAAATAAATCATTTACTCTTCAGTAATTTGCAATCGCCTGATGAGATGCATTGATATGCATTGAAACACAGTGTTTTTGGTGTAATATCCTAAAATAAATAATATTGCTCTACTTTGTATTGAGCACTCTTTTAAATTAAATGTTACAAACATTTGAATTGTACTCTGTTCATTCTCATCTTACCTGGATATATATATATATATATATATATATAATGCTTCTCCCGTCGAACTCGACGTATGAGGGCCAGACAGATCAATTCCCAGAAACTGAAAGCCGGACAGCCACACAAGAATTGATTATAGTGGTGAAGGCTTTGTGCAGGGCCATCCACACTTTTGGGAGGGACGAATACAAGGACCTGGTGCAACGAATGCCACAAGGTCCCCAAACGACCCTCCGCAGGTTTTTGAATTCAGAGTTGTCCTTCTCCTAGACCAGTTGCCGTCCAAGGCTATAGAACCCAGTCTGTCCTGCTATTTACCCATAGATGGAGGGAGAAGAAGAGGATTCACACCTTTCCCAAGGGTGTTAGCACGTAAGTGAATGTAATGGATTCGACTGGAATTCGAACTCGGCTCTCCGATTCCTCAACCCAAGCCGTTATCCATTACTCCACCGTGCCTCCTTATATATATATATATATATATATATATATATATATATATATATATATATATATATATATATATATATATATATATATATATATATATATATATATATATATATATATATTACACTTTGGTCTCAGTTTATTTATTTTTCTTATTTATTTTATTGTTTTTATTAGAGATGTACTTTATATATAAATATATGTATGTGTGTATATATATATATATATATATATATATATATATATATACAATATATATATAAATCTTAAATGCTAATCTGGGCATAAATTTAAATCCAAAATTAAACTAAAATTAATTTAAATATTTTAACAACAATAATAATCCATCCCTACAATAAAATATCTTGTGATAAACAGAAATATTGTAGAAGTGATGTTGACCCACAAAACTGCACCTGACGAACACAGAATGTATGAAACACTGAGTTGTGCAATCAATAATATATTGAATAACTCTGTTTAACATTGAGTGCTGTTTTTTCCTTATACTATAGAGTATATATATATATATATATATATATATATATATATGTATTTGTATACAAATGCTCACTTGTACATTTACATATATTTATCTATTTGGTATGTATGTATGTATGTATTTGTATACATACATACATATATATATATATATATATATATATATATATTATATTACTTATACATATGTTTATATTTATTATGTTCAAATTAATATCTAACAAGTAGCTATATGCTTGTCTATGTCTATATATAATTTTATGCATACGTACATATACACCCACATTTTCTCATGTCTCTATATAAATTACTTAAAAAATATCTAAAATATACAAGAACCATGAATTTCATGATAAGACTGAAAATTAAAACCTGAATCAGTCTGTTTTCAACAAATATGATTTCTTTTCATTCTTGGTGGCACCCAATCTTGTCATCTACTTTACAACTTGTCAGAAAATGAAAAGTCAAATAAAAAATGAATCCTTATAATTAAGAAATGCAAGATAGATTCCAAATTCTTCATATCTTCAGAAATTACATTAAAAGAGCAGAATTGAATATTGTCTCGTTTACATCAAGATGTATTCCCCAGTTTCTTACAGAGTAGAAGTATTAGAAAATCTGGCTTGTGTAAAATAGTCTTTTGCTCCTTGCTGCCATGTTTTGTGAGAATATTTTGTTCACGCAAAAGAAATGAATAAACATTTCACATGAAGCTGATATATTCTTTGAATTATATTTTTCTTAAATCTAATAAACAGGAATAGATTTTGTAGCTGCTACAGATAATTCAAAATCAATTCTGAATAAAATTTGTCAAGGTTGACACAGGCAGTAATAGCTTTTTATTATGTGGTTGCCTGTTTCTATCTATTGTATGATTTCAGCGATGAGATTTTTAAAAAATATTATGATATAACTAAGAACAGGGAAAAATGGATTCATGCCTTTCCCATGAAATTCCCACCTTTTTGCTTTGTTTTCCACAGATTCAGCAGCCATGACCGGTTACAACATTGCGTACATTTTCTGGCGTTTGATTGCCATGGATCTTCAGTACCTGCAATACTGTTGTGATTCATCATAATAGTCAGGCCTTTTAAGGCCATGGCTAGCTATATGCACCACCCAGTAAGATCCCACAAAACATCATGCAATGCCTGTGCATTAAATTTTTAAAGTGAAGAAAGACACTGCACAGGGTGAATCCCACTCTCTGAGCAACAGATGACTTCAGTAACTTTCTCATAGACATGATGTGGCTTCCCTCTGTCTTTCTACAAATATTTTCATGGCAACTGTTCTGACGAGCGATCTTCCCTGATGTCCCAACTATATGAATTTAAGCCTGCTACTAGTTTGGCATCTAGTTCCCACCATTTTACTGTTGAAATTCTTAAATGCAACTAACACTTTTACTCCAGCAGTTTCTTTTCTTGCACTTCCTGACAGTGGAACTCCCTTCCACTTACTTGCTTCCCTGATAGCTACAATCTTCAAAAATTTAAATGAAATGTCAATCGCCATCTTCTGTTGCTTTGATTCTCATTCTTCTTTTTATCCTTTCCTCAATCCTCCCTATACCAATCTTTTCTCTTACTTTCACACTCTGTAACCCCCTCCTGCATACTATTGGCACTCCCACCTTGCTTTGGGTGAAAAGCTTAAAATATATATATATATATATATATATATATTATAATTATTTAAAAAAAAAAAATTATGAAAATTAAAAAAAAAAATTATAATTTAAAAAAAAAATAATTATAAAAATAATTATAATTTAAGCTCTACTTCCGTATGGAACACTGTTTTTTTAAAAATAAAAACAAAAATACTAAAGAACTCCGGATTATTTACCTAACATGTTCTTTCCTATTTTTCTACATATTTGCACACATGTGTATATATATATATATATATATATATATATATATATATATATATATATATATATATATATATATATATATCATATGTATGTATATAAATATAAATATCTATCTGTCTATCCATCTATCTATCTATCTATCTATATATATATATATATATATATATATATATATATATATATATATATATATATATATTTAAATAAAAACAGACCACTTTAAGGTTCCATATAATAAATTATTTCACCACAGCCCTTTTAAAGGACAACGGATCATCAGATTTATTTCCAAAGGTTGAAACGAAAAATGAAAAGAAATTTACACATTTATGACGGGCAGTAATAAGTAAATTAACTAACATATAATTAAATTCCTTACACTGTTTAAACATTCAAACGTATATAATATTTATGAACTCTCAAAGTAAAACAAAAAACAGCGTCCATTCCAAAGAAATTTAATGACACTTTATCGCAACTTCTTTCTCTCTTTTTCTCTCTCTTTCTCTTTATGCCTTTTTGTCCTATCCCCCTCCCATATCAATATATAACTTCCATTAACAGATTTAATGTGTCAATGTCTGGATTTCCTCTAAAAATAAAAATTTAAATTTGAAAGAATAGAAATGTTACATCTAACTCAATCATGTCTCTCTACCCCCTTCACTCCCTCACTCCCTCACTTCGTTAATTTACTGCCCGTCAAAAATGTGTAAATTTCTTTTCATTTTTCGTTTCAACCTTTGGAAATAAAATCTGATGATCCACTGTCCTTTAAAAGGGCTGTGGTGAAATAATTTATTATCTGGAACCTTAAAGTAATCTGTTTTTATTTAAATTATTAGCTCTGATTTACATTGAGCTCTCTGGATTTTATCCTCCTTGGGTCTACCCATACAGATTACCTAGTTTTTTGTAAACTAAATATATATATATATATATATATATATATATATATATATATATATGAATATGCAATTCCTATATTCTGACAATTGCAAATGGCCTGAAACCCAGGGTCACAAACTCACATCAACGCAAATAAATAAATAAATAAATACATATATGTATATATATATATATATATGTATTTTGATTTTGATTTAGTTTCTTATACAATTTCTTATGTGATCTATTAATTTTTTTCTTTTCAAATGATAAATTATATAAAAACTGTCCGAATGTTCTTCTTTCCAAGCACTTTCAGCCATACATTTAGCCATTTTCAAGGATGAAATATCAACTATGAAGTTGGACACAATATCTTGACTGTGTTTTGAAAAATGAAAACATTAAATACATACATGCAACAAACTATTTCTTCTTTAATATTTCATCCTTGAAAATCAAGTTCTACATATCCCTGTGTCAGTCAGGTGAAGCTCATAATATCTTCCTTATCAAACAGAAGGAAATCTGAGGCTTTAAAACTGGAACAGGACAAAATTACTCATACAATCTCAGGGAACTGAGTTGATTTTCAACTAAACATTCTCTCATAATCAACCAGATCTTATTTTTAAAAAAATAAAATAGAATTATGAGGATGCTGTAAATATAGATAAATCAAAAGGCAGATCAGGCAAAAGGCAGAAAATAAACCAATCTACAGAATCAAACAGTTCAAGAAAGCAACCAATCAGGTTGCAGGAATGCAGTACTGGCAAAAGGTTATAAAAAGGCTTTGTAATAAAACTTACTAATGAGTGTTGAACCTAAGGCAAAGGATGAAACTGTGAAAATACCATTGTGATTATGCCTTTATCTGCTTATGGCTTGTTTTTTTTTGTTCACTTTTTCATTTGGGATTTTCTTTCTCTCAGATGTGCAATTGACATGTCAGATTATTCCCTGCCTTTCATGGGTTGGGCTTACAAGATAAAAGATGGTTAAGAAAATAGTAAATTCTTGCTTTATTCAAATGAAGATTTACCAAACTGATAGCTTTATTTTTTGGAGTGAGGTGCAAAGAGATTTCATTATAAAAGCTTTCATACTAAAAACAGGTGAAATGTCTTTGAATGGCAGTATGTGTGTATTTGCAAGTAGCTGAATGCACAGACTGTAACTTTATATATATATATATATGTATAGGTATATGTATTTATGGATGTATATATATATGTATATTTGTGCCTACACACACACACACAAGACTTGTGAAGATAATGAAGCATAAAATTGACAAGTTGCCATGTACAGTCTATATAAATAAATGCATTCCAATATTGAACAGTATTCCCTTCTAAATATAGCAAATTGTAACTATAGATATATATATATATATATATATATATATATATATATATATTATATTACTTTATACATTATTTTTAGTGGATACCTATATTTGAGTTACTCAAAATTTATTAAAATATGGGTATTCACTAAAAATAACACCTCAAGTAATAAAATATATATATGTTTTAATATCGGATACTGAATCCCAACAAAGTTTTTAAGAAATTTGAATTTTAATTTGACAGAAAAAAAGCTGGGAAAATATATTAACAACTTTTGAGATGAACTAAGATTTATAAAGAAAAGATACAGAATAAGTACTAAAGATTTTTTTTCATAACAGTTTTTGATAGCTGAATGGAATTAGTCACTGGGCAATTTATATGTGAATATGTACTGACAACTATGAAACTGTTCCAAAATATAGAATAAATAATTTAAAAAATCTTTAACAAAAATTTCCGTTGGTGTTTAACTAAAGTTGTATATATTAAAAATTGCTACTCACTCCTACACCCCCCCATTTATATATATATATATATGTGTGTGTGTGTGTGTGTATGTATGTATGTAACATCTCAAAATCACCAAAAGAGAAGAAAATTCGAAAATAGCAGTTGCTGACTACCTGATGATTGCATGAAAACACATAAAACTTTTAGTTGTGGTCTGTCACTATTCGTTGGGAATTTATTTATATATATATATATATATATATTTTATGTCATTCACAGACAGTACTGTTTCGCTGTATCACAGCTTCTCAGTGCAACTAGACTTTCGAATGCCTCAAGCCAGGATTGAAACACAACTAATTTGGTGTCAGCCAGAGCTATCTTCACTCGATAGAGTTACACAACTAAATCTAGCGTATTGTTTTTACAGATGTAAACAAATGCCAATCAGCCAAAGTGCTCCATTCATTTTACTAAAGAGCTTTGCATTAGTGCAGGTGGCTGTTGTTTATAGAATTAGCTTATCACTCAACAGTGCTCAACTGAAATGTATTTTCAAGAGCTAAATTATGTCATTCACAGACAGTACTGTTTCGCTGTATCACAGCTCCTCAGTGCGAAGGGTATATGAATTTCTTGCTTTCAAGCCGTTCTGAAGATGAGAATTTATCTTTAATTCAATAAAAAAAGTTGCGTAAAATATACAACTTTCGACATGCACTAAGAATTATAAAGAAAAGATACAGAATAACTATTAATGGCTTTTTTTAAAAGTCACTCATTTTCTTTCTTCTTTAATCACGAGAAATGCCAGTGCAGGGAAAACTTACTATGATTCCTCATTGAATGATACACACAAACACATGCACACACATTTCTTTCTTTTGTTTTGGGATCTGATGAAGCCTTGAATGGTGAAACATGTAATCAAATCTAATTTTAAATGGATCATATTTCCATTTGTCAATTTTTTTAAATACATATATATATATATATATATATATATATATATATATTAATCAGTATCACCCCACGCAAAGCAGTACAGCCACTAGCATGCAAGGGGTTAAAGAGTGTGTGGGAATTAAGAACAGAAACATTAGTAATGAGGAGAAAGAGAAAAGAGCAATCAGAAGGATAGTAGATAGCAATTGATATTGCATTTAAGTTTTTGCAGATTAAAGTTGCTTGAAAAGCATGGAGTCAGGAGGAATTTCCACAAGCAAGAAGTGCTAAATAAGAAACTGCTAGTATAGAAGTTATGAGTACATCTAGCCAGCTCAACCGTAAATTGATGAGATCTCGCTGCTAGTCTAGTATTGCAATTAAATTCATACAGTCTAGATACCATAGCGAAGACCTCATCTAAACAATTACCATGAAAGTATTTATAAAAAAGCAGAGAGAGTCAACCTTATGGTAGTGTGCAAGTGACTGAAACTGAACTGCCAGATCAGGACCAATAATATTGCTGATTCTTCTCATCAATGAATTCCAGGTAAGCAGCAAGGGCACCAGACCATATATGGCAGCAATATTCTAATCATGGAAGATTGGCAGACTAATAGATATGCAAGACTGATTCCAGGGTGAAAAATTGAATAAGCCTATATATATATATATATATATATATATATATATATATATATATATATATATACACACTAGCTTAAAAGTTTCCCTATCATGAAGCATTTAAGCTAGCTCCTGTGTAGGGCTCTTGATTGGGCCTTCATCACAATAGGTAGGGTGGAGTAGATACGATAGGTTACAATAAACTACAGAAGAACTCAGAATTGATCACTGCATTTAAGTATTGCATTAATATTTAAGCTTAGCTTTTAAAAGTTCAATGATAATTCTTCTGCTGACACTTAATTTAAAGACAATTTGAACTATGCAGGTTCTTACTTTCCGTAGAAACAATTATTTTTATTTCATGTCTGACTTTCACTGGATTTTGCAATTAATTTTGATTATTCCCAAATTTATTCCCCAGTTATAAAAATTGTTATTGCACAAAAATCATGTTTCATGTTTCGCAGGATATATTGAAGGTGAAAGGGGCAGAAAGAAAGCGTAACCTACGAAAAACGAGCTTGTATAAATGCATGGTTGAAGTTGGAGTGGAATGGATAATAAGGAGACAAAGATTCTATAGAGCTAGGAAGGGTAGGAAGTTGTAGAGAGCCATAAACGCCCACATTGCCAAAAACAATCACAGTAATGAAAACTTAGGAATCCAAAATTTTAGGATTGTGGGTCTGGATCCGGCCCAGAATGTTTTTAAGTTAGCCTGATTTCAAAATGGTAGGATATGTTGAGCTACAGCCTCTAGGATAAAGCTGAAATAGTGCAACACAGTGACACACTGACATTAGCATTTATTATATAGATATTTGCCATATTTTTTAAACAGTGTTTACTTCAGCTACTGCCTGGTACACTGAAGAAAACTTAATAAAAATGTGCTCTCTGGCAAGATCTGAACCTGCATCTCCCTTTGCAGGAGAAACTACATTAAGATGCAGCATGTTTTCACTGTTTGGCTATGAAGAGCTTCACAATCAAGCAAGATTCAGATTTTCTTGTAAAGACAATATAAATAAAAGAAAAGACAAAAGAAAACCTTGTATGTTAATGCATTTCATTCCTTCAGGCAAGCGTAGAAATTTTATTTAGTAGCGTCTGTTTATATATACAGGTAACATGGAGAAAAATAGAATAATGTGGAGTTTGCAAATTTTGAATTAGGGAACGCTCTAAAATATTCTAAGAACTTACACTGTAAAGTAAATATAAACTATAAACGACACTAGGGGAGATAATTTTTCAGCCTATTATATTCATGAGTTGAAGATTTTGATTTTTTTTATAAAAAAATCGATTAAGATTTTGATAAAAGATAAGATTTTTAAAAATTAAAAGAGAACTGATTTTTTTTAAAAATTTAAATTAAAAAGAAATCGTTTTAAATTGTCTTAAAATTAAAAGAAATTATTTAAAAATTAACAATTTAAATATTAAAATAAATGGTTAGCTCATGATCTTTGAAAATAAAAAAATAAAAATAAATAAATAAAATAAAATACATAAAACTAATAATAATGCAATAAAAGAAAACTACCATAGAGAGAACGGAATGAAAATTCTATGCTCAGATAGTATGCTTATGCTGAAGATGCCATACAATTTGTTTTTATTAAAAGACATCTTAGTAAACTGACTTTGAATCATCTCATCTTCTGCTTTTGTTTTGTAGTTTAACTTACATATGTCTATTAGATATGCAGTGACAGTGTTGATGACAGACACCAAAAGATAACTGCAGGAACTCCTAGACAAGGTAAAAATGGAAAGTGTGAAGAATGGACTAACCATCAATTGTAAGAAGACATAATATGTTGGTTATGAGATATATGACAGTCCATGATACAAACTCTGAATTGAAGATATCAAAATCATGCAAGTACAGAAATTTAAATATCTGGTTATAGCAGATTAGTTATAGTTAAATGATGGAAAATGTGGAACACAGAAATCCAAAGACAATCTGGAATGGCAAATGATACCTTCCAGAAGCTAAACAAAGTATTTCGAAACAGAAAATGTTCATTAAAAACAAAGAAAAACTACTGAACTGCTATGTAATATCTATGGTGATAAATGCTTGACAATCGTAGAGGATAGAGATTTGTGGCAGCAAAGATGTGGTTCTGCAGAAGGATCCTGCGAATGCCATGGACAGAGCATTTGAACAACAAGGAAGTTTTAAGGGAAATGGAAATCAGAAAGAGAAAATTGAAATTTCTTGGACACCTATTGATGAAAAAGAGGGTTGGATAAGTTGACATTTGCAGGACATATTGAAGGCGAAAGGGGCAGAAGGAAAGTAACCTACGAAAAACGTGCTTGTATAAATGCATGGTTGAACATGTAGTGGAATGGATAATAAGGAAAGAAAGATTCTCTAGAGCTAGGAAGGGTAGGAATTACAATGCCTATATATGGCATTATTATTTTCTGGCTTCAACTGATTTATCAATAGCAATGATTTTATCAATTTTACTGAGAACCAGAAAACAAATCCTTCCAATGAATTTAAATATGGTTTGAAATACAGCAAAGTATTTTGCTTATTGGAAATATTAGATTTGATATCTTTCTACAGCTTTGGTTGCCAGCTGAGCACCTTCTTGTGGAGAGCCATGAACACCCTAAATCAGTGTTTCTCAAACTTTTTTCAACCAATGCTCCCTTTCGGCACAAACTTTTTGTCAACCTTTCCTTGTCAAATTAAATTTAAAATATTATACTGAATTCATCTTTCATTACAAGATAAAACTTAGATATTAGTATAAAAGTAATTTTAATATTGTTTTCATTTCTATTATAAATGCCAAGGATTAAAATGCTAAAAAAAAATCTTATTTAAGGGCTTATCTCAATGATTTCAATGTGATGCTTGAATTTGGGGCTTACTGGCTAAGGCTCTTACTCTTGGTTCCATGCTGCTTAGAAGTAATTATAGATCACCTCATTTTGTAATGTGCAGGCGGTTTCTTTGTTTGGTAAGGAGCTGTGCAACTGCATTGAAACCATATTCATTCATAAAGGAATTTGGAAAAACAATGGAGAAAAGTTTGATATCTTTCTACAGCTTTAGATACCTTTTTTCAGGAAATTTCTTTTTGTAGCAAATATTGAATATTTTTTGAAAATTTGAAAAAATAAAATGGATAAATGCCCACCACCCACCTGAGTATGTTCACCACCCTGCAAATTAAATAAAATCTCCTAGTGCCCCTTTCAACATAACAGAACCCTTCAAAATATTTGTTAAAAATTGTGTTTTTCTGTTTTCTGGCTTCAACTGATTTATCAATAGCAATGATTTTATCAATTTTACTGAGAACCAGAAAACAAATCATTCCAATGAATTTAAATATGGTTTGAAATACAGCAAAGTATTTTGCTTATTGGAAATATTAGATTTAATCTGTTAGCTTGAAATTAAAATAAAAGCTTCAAGAAAGATTTTTCATTTTTAAAATGCATTTTAAACCTTAGGTATCACTTTTTTTTAGAGGTACCTACTTTTGTATATAATACTAGTATAAAATAAACAAACTGAGACAGTAGCAGAGTAGTGATTTTAGAAGAAAATGCTTAGCTTTTGTAGCTGAAGCAATAAGGCATTATCATGGTAACATAGACTCCCAAAGATAAGTGTTGTGAGTTCAAATCTTATCAAAATTTTATACTTTATTTTCCATCCAAGCTGGTCATAGAATAATGCATTGAGATGAAAAAAGCAACAGGAATAAGATGAATGAAATACTTATTAAAAATTTATGATAACATTGACAAACTATTTTTTATCTAGAAATTTGACCTTCAAAATTTTGTTGATTAACCTAGATAGCTAACAATTACAAAATGGGTTTTGTTTCATGAAAACAATTTAAAATCTAACAATTTGTATAATCTTTGCTTGAATATATCTAAATAACTGCTCTGAATTACTTTTGATTCAAATTCATTGAAATTTACTTTGCTATCTAGATTTAAGCAGTGATGCTGATTTTGAAATTATATTGATTTCAGAAGCGATTGAAGTTGGATGGTAACATTTAATTTCCATATGAAACAGAAAAAAATGTTCTTTTGAAATAGAAAAATATTCTTTTGGTTTGTCATAGAGTACTGGTTAGTACCATTCTTTGGTTGCCAGCTGAGCACCTTCTTTTTCAGAAAACCAATTATTGCTAAAAGTGTGTGACTCTTGAATAAGCCTATATATATATATATATATATATATATATATATATATATATATATATATATATATATATATATACACACAGACATGACAGAATTGAATAGACTCTCACAGAAACTGTTTATTTTATTAAACAAGTAATTTATACAAATGAAGTAATTATAAATGGTCATAAATTTAATAACTTAGACTTGGTTGACATCCCTTTTGCTTTTTTTAATGCAAGGACCCTTCTAGGCATGCTAACGATGAGTTCACGAATATCATCTTGAGGGATTTCTTGCCATGTTTCACGCAATAATCCTAAAAGTTTGGGCTTAGAAAATGGCTTTCTGTTCTTTTTGCTGAGTTTTCGATCTAATATCCCCCAAAGGTGTTCAATAGGGCTAATATCCGGGGACTGACTTGGCCATGAAAGTTTATTGATCCCATTTTGTCTCAACCAATGTTTTGTTGCTTGAGCAGTGTGACATGGAGCTTCATCTTCCATAAATAGGGAGTCAACTTTGCTCATTCTACTACTTGAGTATATTGGCAGGAGCCCTTTCTTTAATATACAAACATATTTGGTTGAATTAATGTTTCCTTCACATGCCACAAGCTCTGAGTGACTATCACTCCAAATTGCACCCCATACCATTACTGAAAGTTCCCCCATGTTTCACCATTGGCTGCAGTCTTTTTAAATCAAACTCTTGACTACAGAGTCTCCATACCCACACTCTTCCACTATCAGAAAATAATGCGAATCTCCACCATCTCATGATCCCAATACTTTCTACGTTTGATATTGGCTGGACGGAAAAGTGGTTTCCTTCTCGCAGCTCTGCCATAGTATCCCAGCTTATGAAGATACCTGACAGCTGTTCTGGGACTGACATCAACTTGTGTTGCTATGTCAGAGGCCTTGCAACGTGGATCCTGTTCAACATTTCTTTTGACTAGACGCATGGTTCTTTCAGAGGGCCCAGGACGGCCTGGATGAGGTTTTGTGCACTTCTTGCCCTCTCTGGTGAATTGTACGATCACTCTATTAACAGTAGAAAGGGGTATTGAAAGATATTCAGATATTTTTCTCTGACTAAGACCACCTTCATGTTGGCCCACAATACATCGTCGCTGAAATTCAGATAGGTCTGATGCTCCTTTGGTTCGTGGCATGTTCCAGTATTGTTATCTGCAATTTTAATCAAATAATCTAAGTTAAT
This sequence comes from Acanthosepion esculentum, assembly GCA_964036315.1. Taxonomy (NCBI): domain Eukaryota; kingdom Metazoa; phylum Mollusca; class Cephalopoda; order Sepiida; family Sepiidae; genus Acanthosepion; species Acanthosepion esculentum. The sequence continues at coordinate 68,027,015 of OZ038499.1, read as the reverse complement.
TTATCTTGGTTATTAAAAAAATCAGAAATAAAATTTATCTTGGTGTCTATTCAATTCTGTCATGTCTGTAATGTATGTATATATATATATATATATATATATATATATATATATATATATATATATATATATGTATAAAGAATTTGATAAAAATCTAAGTTCATTCACTCTCATAAAGAATTATTTTGCAGTCATATATTTTACATATATACATGTTGAAGATGTTGCCCAAAAGTTCAAAGAATTTGAACAGCGCATCCAAAAAGAATGTAGCATTTGGTTTCTAGCACTGAACTTTGAAAGATTTCTTGAGACAGTAAAAGTAAAATGTTAAATAATTTTTTATTGTCAAATTTTCTAAAATTTTATGCACATACTTATTTAATCCAAACAAGTTTTGTTACATTTAACTGACAAGAGCTGCTAATTTAATTCTATTTAAATCGTATTTTAATTGTATTTTTCCAATTTTTTAATAAGATTGTAAATCGATATCAAAATTTGAATTAAACCACAGTGATGGTATTTTAAAGTGTGTCTAAAATATTTAATATGCATACCAAATAATAATAATAATAATAACAATATATATATATATATATATATATATATATATATATATATATATGTGTGTGTGTGTGTGTGTGTGTGTGTGTATTTGACACTTGCTTTTGTCATGTTTTTTAAGCTCTGTATAACTATTTTAAACATAATCTTACTTTAGAATGTTTGCTCAAAAAATGTTTGGATATAGGCAACAAAATCTTGTCTACCACACTGACAACACCCAGTTCTTGATAATAACTGAGAAGATCAAAAGTACTTGAATAAAACAACAAAATATGAACTTCAGAGAGTTTATCCATAATTTTTGATCATCTGAACATGTGGCACATGATATCTGGAAATGAAGACACAGACATAGCACAACAAATCAAAAGTCTTTGATAATGGCCAGGACGAGATTATCTTTTAGTAATGGCTTCAGCCTAGGATCTCTCAAGCTTTTATAAAGCAATAATTTTACTTTTCTAGATGTTATAACTTCTAAATAGCTTCATAAACTGAAATGATATCAGTATGAAAAATTCATTTATTTTGATTATTTTAACACTGATTATAAAAAATCTGTTTTTTTTTTGTTTGTTTTTTTACTATGGTTGTGTTGAAATATGAGCTAATTTGTTTTGCAATAAATAGTAAAATAATGGTATCTCTTAAAGAATATTCCACAATCTTGGACCTTTGTGTCGACAAAAAAACAGGGTGTCAAAAGGACTGTTTTTCCTTTGACACTGCTATTATTTTAACTGAAGGTAGTTAAAATAGTAGCAGTGTCAAGATAATGATAATGTTTATTGTTTTAAAAAGCAATGATTAGAATTTAAAAACCTAAACATATGGTGAAAGTGAATTTATACATATTTTTTGTTCTTAAAAATTTACAACAAAAATGTTAAGCACTATTTATTTATTAGATTGTTTATTGTCAATAATAAATTCATATTTGCAACATTTTAAAAACTAATACACTTGTATAAAAACTATAATTATCACTTATCTTTTTATAAAGAAATAAATATGAAAACAATTTTTAATTCATAAATTTATAAACATTTACTAAAATATTTTATTAAAATATCTGAACCAACTATAAAGAAATCCTTATTATTTGCTATATATAATGTTTGAATCTATTAGCAATTTTTAATTAAACACAATGACCATGTTAGTTGAAGTTAACAAAAAATGTTTGCTTGAATTCTTACTGCCTAAATATACCTATTTAATAATGTACAATGCAAAAATCTGGTTATCTGAATAAAAAATGTTCATCTGAATCAAAAATAATTTCAAAATTAAAATATAACTCAAAAGTTTCTGATGAAGGTAAATAAAAATATAAATATGGAAACATGTCAAATTGTTGGATTTCATTTAATCCATATTTTCAAAGCACATACACACACGAATCCAGATAAAAAAAGTCACAAATAAAAAATGTCACAGGAAAAAAAAGAAACCGGACAAGGTTAGCACACAGCAGACAAAAAAACAGTGAAAAAAAGAAAAAAAAAACAGCTTTTTATCTTGAAAGTGGACAAAATCCCAGTCTCATAAATTAAATAAACTGAAAATTCAAGGAACATTTAATTCAAATTTTAATGTCAAATTGAGACTTCTTTCACATAAAATAGGGTATTGTGGGATACTAGGACACCTTAACTATGAAATTATATTGTATATATGACCTTAGCATTTTTAAAAAAATGTTTTTTACAGCTTATCTTCATATACAAACTTTGTGGTTTGTTTACATTTTGGCACAAACTTAAAAACTCCTTCTTATGGCTTTCTTCACATAAAGTCAGGTCCATTAATTTTAGCTTTTTTTGTACATGTGGATGATGCTATTATATTTGTATTATCAACAAGTATATCACAGATATAACATAACATGCTTGTTGATAATAAAAATATAATAGCATTATCCACATGTACAAAAAGGCTAGAAGAAAAAAACAGAAAAAGCTAACACTCAAAAATATCAACTATGAACATGGCCACAATATGCTGACCATGTCTGGAAAATAAAACATTCCTATAACTCTAGATACATATATAAAACAATCCATATATTCAGTTAAAAGTAAAATAAAATCCATCTTTGATAATGGCTAAATGTATAGCCAAAAGCGCTTGTAAAAAATTCAGAAAATTTTTCTATAATTTATGCCCTAAAAACAATTATATGAACACATGAGAAATTATATAAAAAATTCAACCACAGGACCTTGACAGTTGTTTTCAACGAAACTTTCATATATATATATATATATATATATATATATATATATATGTATGTATATATATTAAAATTTTTAGAACATTTTCGTATATCTTTAACTAGCATCATAGATATTTTAAAATATTTTTGCATATGTGCCTAAGTGTATCCTTACAATGCCTATATATGGCATTATATATCTATGATTCTTGAAACTGAGTGGGTGATGTGCTTCTGGAAATATATACATAGTGTATTGTGTTGTGCCAGAAGGTTTTTTTTTTATCCATCTTGCACATTTACAAAACTAATATTCAGCCATGCAAAGAAGTACCAGTGATGTAATCAATCCTGATTTTGCATCTTGACACCAGTCACTTTATCACAGATGTGATCTGGCTTCCCTTTGCCTTTTCTACAAATATTTTCATGGCAACTGCTCTGAAATCTTTTTTCCATGGTGATCCCTCTACATTAATTTAAGCATGCTACTAGATTGGCAGATTGGAAACACTAGAATCAAGCAGATGTAGAAATTTAAATATCTGGGAAGCGTCTTGACAGAGGACGGTCAGTGCGACACTGAGATCCATAGATATATTGGGATGGCCAAGGACACATTCCAAAAGCTGAGCAGAGTATTGTGAGACAGAAGTATTTCTTTGGTAACAAAGAAAAGAATACTGAACTGTTACGTGACATCTGTTCTTCTTTACAGGGAATGTTGGACGATTTCCTCAAAGATGAAGAAGCGACTAGAGACGGCAGAGATGTGATTCTACAGAAGGATGCTAAGGATATCATGGACTGAGAGTGTGAGCAGTGATGAGGTCTTAGAGAGGTTGCAAACAAGGAGAAGGTTTATACTTAACATCAGAAAGAGGCAGCTGAAGTTTCTGGGACACATAATGAAGACGGAGGGCCTAGAGAATCTGATACTCATGGGTCGAATAGAGGGTAAGATAAACAAGGGAAAGCTCTGCGTGACATACCTGGCGAGCTAGAGCAGGTGGATGATAGAACATGGTCTGGGGTGGGGAAGCAGAGGGAAGGAACTTGCTGAGAACTGCAAGGGATAGAGGGAGATGGAGAGCCATGATCGCATACATCCATGAATAGGCTGTTGAAATAGTTAAATGTAACAGCCACTTCTACTCTAACAGTTTCTTTTCTCACACTTCCCAACAGTGGAGCTCTCTTCCTTTTACTAGCTTCCCTGATAACTACAACCTACAAAAATTTAAATGCAATGTCAATCTCCATCTTTTGTCCTTTGCTCAATTACCCTTATACAGTGTAACCCGGATATAAGAGAGTTGTCGGGACCGGAGAAGAAGTCTCTTAAATCCGGGTTTCTCTTATATCCGGGTTTGGTCTACTTTGTTTCGGTAATTATGGCTCTAATTTGGGACCTGAGGACATCTATCTTATATCCGGGTTTCTCTTATATCCGGGTCTCTTATATCCGGGTTACACTGTACCAAGTCTTTTCTCTCAATCTCACTCTCCATAACTCCCTATGTACATGCCTTGCTTGGGGTGAAATGATTAAAAAAATATAGATGTTAATCAAAATACATATGTACATATATAGAGTATGTCCCACAAAAATATGTAGTACTTTGAATGGTTACAAAGTCAGTTTTTAAATAATTCTTTTTCAAAAGTTTTTAAAAATCTAATAGTATTCTAAAGGTAGAATTTCATTTTCTCTGTCAACATCTGTTCTCAAACAGAAAAAAAAATGAAAATGTACTATGAAATGGATTATGTCTGACAATTATTTAATATATTTCTGTTTCTACATTATTTTTATAGATACAATTTATTTAAGTAAATACTGTTTTTTAATTAAATTGTACCATTCAGCTACAGCTACTTAATTCATTTCATAGTATGTTGTCACACAAAAACAGAGAATGTCTCATATCGAGAATATGTAACATTGAAAGACATAAAGGAAAAAATTAATTATTTTTAATAATATGTGGAAATCTCCACCCTTTACCTAAAAAATTAGTAAAATTATGGAAAATAAAACATAATATTTTTAAAAAAAATCCACATTACAACCACATTTATTCAGTATGAAATATGGAAATAATGATATATATATATAAGTATATGAAAATAACTGTGTTTAGCATATATATATATATATATATATATATATATATATATATACATACATACATACACACACACACATGCACATATATATATATATATATATATATATATATAAAGAAGTCTATCATAAATGTGGAAGTAATGTTAAGGTTACCAACTTTCCTGCTCCAGCCATGCGTGGCTTCCTATCAAGCACTGCCACTATCGGATGACAATTAAAGACATTGAACAACACACATAGTTCTCATGTGACTCTGGAGCCAACAAGACGCTGAGTGCCAACCATAATGGCCATTGCAATAGAAAAGAGGTTATGGGTGGCTTGATGAACCAGCCAAGCAGTCAACCCAAAATGTTCGTGTCCCACCAGTGGCAAGGGAACTCTTTCAATTCAATGAAAGGCTCTCTTTTTTCTTTTCTTTTTTTTGTTGCTTTGAACTTGGTGGAGGAAATATATTTTTAAGTATTGTAAGTACTTCCTGTTTTGCTTTTCTTTCTTTTTATACTTTTAAGAATTTTTTTAATTTTTGTGGTTTTGTGGCTTTTTAATGATCATATATAAGATTTTACCAACCTTAGATAAATTATTAATTTCCTTGAAGCCACCATTTTTGTTAGAATATAATTCTAAAATTGTCTCACTAAATCTCATCAAAATATTTTCAGTTAATAAGTATGTCATATCTTATAATACTACTCAGGTTAGTTTTGTTTGTTCAACGGCATATCAACTCCTCATGGGTCATTTAATGTTGAAACTGAATTTTCCTGCTAGACTTAGTAATTTCTTTTGCTAAAATTTATTGCTGGTAATATTTTTTTGTCTTCACAAAAATATATCACTGATAATTTTTTTTTTTACAAAAATGTATTGCTGGTAATTTATTTTTTTTACTATGAAAATGTATTACCGGTATTTAGTGTTTTGACCCCAGTTTTAGGGACCCTACCACAGCATGGACCTGCGAACAACAGCAATTAAGAGGTGGATCCATACTCCTCAGAACCTTCTGATCGGAGGCCTTGCTGCCAAATGTAGTTTATCATCATACCCAGGACAATTAGATGCCAGGTAGTTGATAGTATTCCAGAACACATTTCTTGGTCTAATATAAATCTAACTCTCCTGTTTCACTCTGCTTGTGTAATTGACCCTGTGTCTGTCACTGACAAAATCTCCATTATTTGCCCCCCCCCCCTCATTTTGCATATACCTAAAATATTAAGATTTAATCTGTTCATTTTCTGTTCTGTATTTTGTAAGTGGTCACATTGATTTAGTGTTCGGATCTTCTGAGAACTACTTTTGCTTGGACACGACCAGTCAATGGATGCTGCTGCAGTGATACCTGTCACTCATGTCTTTTATTACTGCCACTATTGGATGACTATTGAAGACATTGAACAACACACACAGTTCACATGTGACCCTGCAGCCGACAAGACACTGAGTGCCAACCATAACGGCCATTGCAATAGAAAATAGATCTCCCTTCCAAGGAGCCTGACACCCTTCACACCATTATTATTTATATTAGTTTTTCTGCATAGTACTATGAATTTAATTAAATCTGTGGAGGAAAATGTTTAAAACTTAACCTAATATGATAAAATACGCATTTGAAAATACAAGATATACAAATAACACATCTCTTTCTAAGTATATATGGATACAGAAAGAAAAAAACTATTTCCATAAAATATGAAATGGGAAATCATAAAAAAAAGTATATCTTTTTAATATCAATAGCAATAACTGCAAATTATGTTTTAAAAAAAAACTATAGTTTTTTAAAAATCAAAATAAATTACTAAATAAAAAACTTCTAGGATAATGCAGATATATTAACACATAAATACTTTGCCATATGAAACAAGATTAAGTATAATAAATAAATATATATAAAAGTATGAATAATATTAATAATATCCATTATTAAGAAAAAAGAGGATTATATGCATATTTTATCAAGGGAGGTGATAAAGTCACTAAGATACAAGGGGTTACTGAGTGTGAGGGAATATAAGAAAAAAAACATTATTAAGGAGAGAGAACAATAAAAGAACATTATTTTAATGAGATTTAAGACAGATTGACATTGCATTTAAATTTTTAAAGATCAAAGTTGACTGGGAGGAAAGAAACTGGAACAGATTTCCACAAGTGAGAAGTGTGAGAAAAGAAACTGTTAGCATAGAACTTATTGTTGCATCTAGCTATATCAACTATAGAACAATGAAACCTAGCTGCCAATCTAGTACTGTGTTTAAATTCATAAAGTCTAGGTACCATAGAGGAAAGTTCATCAGAATAATTACCATGAAAGTATTTATAGAAAAGTCACAGCGAATGGAAAAGTGACTGAAGCCGAGATACCAGGTTAGGAACAATAATATTGAAGATTCTTTGGATTTTATGAAGAATCTATAAATCTATAGTGGAAACACCAGACCAGATGTGGCAGTAATAGTCAATGCATGGAAAATAGTAGAATTATAAATGTGTAAGATAGATTCTGGTGTGACACCAACTTTCCTAGTAAAAGACCTAGCAATTGATTTAATATAATCTTTCCACTTCATGTCAATGGAAAAAATTTTTTTGGGAGGGGGGGGGGGGTAAATTAAAAAGCCATTTCTTGCCCCAGTTAACAACAGATTGTAGATTATATTTAAGATCAGCTGCCAATTTGACATTATCAAACCAATCAGACATGATTACAGACTTGATTAGTAAATAGTTGTGTCATCAGCATAGATACCAATACAATTATGTATATATGTGCAGTTTACACATATATGAGTTATGCATAACTATAATATATATGTATATTCATATATACACAAATGTAAGTCTGTGTATGTGGATATAAAATAAATATACTTACAAGAACAAAAAAACTGAAATAACTAAAATAAACTTTTGGTAATATAATGTAGAATAATTATGAACTGAAGATGCAGCATTTCAAATTTTAACTGATGCCACTTGCTTAACATTTTAACTGATGTCATTTGCTTAAATTGTTAAGCAAATGGCACCACTTTTGCCATTTGCATAACATTTTAACTGATGCTATTTGCTTAACATTTTAACTGATGCCATTTGCTTAACAATTTAACTGATGCCATTTGCTTAACATTTTAACTGATGCCATTTGCTTAACAATTTAACTGATGCCATTTGCTTAACATTTTAACTGATGCCATTTGCTTAACAATTTAACTGATGCCATTTGCTTAACATTTTAACTGATGCCATTTGCTTAACATTTTAACTGATGCCATTTGCTTAACAATTTAACTGATGCCATTTGCTTAACATTTTAACTGATGCCATTTGCTTAACAATTTAAGTGATGCCATTTGCTTAACATTTTAACTGATGCCATTTGCTTAACATTTTAACTGATGCCATTTGCTTAACATTTTAACTGATGCCATTTGCTTAACAATTTAAGTGATGCCATTTGCTTAACATTTTAACTGATGCCATTTGCTTAACAATTTAACTGATGCCATTTGATTAACATTTTAACTGATGCCATTTGCTTAACAATTTAACTGATGCCATTTGCTTAACATTTTAACTGATGCCATTTGCTTAACATTTTAACTGATGCCATTTGCTTAACAATTTAACTGATGCCATTTGCTTAACATTTTAACTGATGCCATTTGCTTAACATTTTAACTGATGCCATTTGCTTAACATTTTAACTGATGCCATTTGCTTAACAATTTAACTGATGCCATTTGCTTAACATTTTAACTGATGCCATTTGCTTAACATTTTAACTGATGCCATTTGCTTAACATTTTAACTGATGCCATTTGCTTAACATTTTAAGTGATGTTGTTTGCTTAATATTGAATGAATTTGAATTAGGTGATTCATCTTCAAAAACAAAATAATTCTTCTAAAATGAGAGATGTAACATTGTTTTACAATGATGTTCATGCTGTACAAGTCTCAGGAGCCACACAAGGGAGAGGGTTACAGAGTAAGAGGCACAGTTTATGGGGATATATGGGGATGACTTGAACATGTCAAGTGATTGGGGAAGCATCCTCTTGAAAGTCGGTTCTACAAAGAAGCAGTTTGGAAGGATGTAGCTGCTCGAGTGGAACTTACATCTAACCAATGGAATACAAAGGAAATGAGGTTGGTTCACTACAATGTCCATGGCATTGAAGACTAGAATTGGTGGAACTACGGAATGTAGTCCATCTGAACACTTTCTATGGAAATAGCAATAGATCAGTGAGAGACTTGCAATGTTTCTTCAGCGAGAAAGTGATTATAGGGTGGAGAATACTTTGTCACCCACATGGCCGTGTAGACACTTTTGGACTCTACTGAGACTGGAAAGGGAAGACTGGACAGATCTTGACCATATATGGCAGCAGTACTCTAACATTTCAAAATTTAAGCATTACATAATTAACATAAGAATATATTTGTATTTATGAATAGGGATTAGGGGACAACATTTCGAAAAGCATTTATTTATTTTATTATTCTTGTTATTGTGCAATGAACAATGAAATTGGACAGCGATCCCCGGCTGCACACACACATACACACACACACACACACACACACACACACACACAGACAAACAAAAAAAATAATAATCACACACAGTATCAAATGAAGAAAGTTAATAATTTTAAAATACATTGAAAATGCTTTCATTTACACAATATCCAACTCTAAAAACTGTCCCTCAAGCACTTTGTCCTAGAACCAAAAAGTAAAAATAAATAAAATCTAATATATATGTTAAATAAATAAATAAAAATAAAATATGTAATAAATAAATAGTACATTTAAATTACAATAAATATTGGCTGATAGTATTTATGAGTTTTACAACATGCGATAAATATAGGCACCATTTAATCAAAATATATGTTTGATGCTTTTGTTGAAATTAAAAATTATAAAAATAAATTAAAATAAATATATCAAATAAATAAGTCTGACCAGCTTTCCTCTTTGGTACATCAAATTTAACCACAGTGCTAGATTGGCAGTTAGGTCTCATCATTTTACAGTTGAAATTAGATGTAAAAGTAAGTCCTATGCTAACAGTTTCCTCTCTTGCATATGGAATTCTTGCTTTCTTGCATCCCTGCCACTTACTATCTTAATATTTTAAATACAATGTCCATTGCCATCTTCTGTCTTCTTGAATCCTGTTCTTTTATTGTACTTCCTCCCCACTAAAGTCTTCTTATTGCCTTTCACTCCCAGTAACCCATTGCATCTTAGTGGCATTATTGCCTTCCTTGGGATGAAATGAATAAAAAAAAAAGATATGTATATTTAATTCTATTTTAGGATAGATAATCTGAATTTTTTACTTCATGCAGAAATATCTTTCTGTTTGTTTTCCAATCTTGTTTTCAGTGTTTGTCTTGCTTAAGGATGAATAAATACACATTCAAGAGACAGAATATTGAACGTTCTCTCTAAATTGAACTATTTTGGCATTTTTCCCCTTGACCTTAATCTCTTTTGAAGGACTTTGCCAATAACTTGGCCTGAATTCCTCTGGTGCTTTTGCATAATTCAGATCAGTGTCAGAATCACATGGGTTGAAGGCAGTTAACATTTGACAACTTGGAATTCCTACTGAATTCTGCAGTGGAACAAGATTATATCTACTTAAACATTACTTCCACTCTAAAAAGGGACAGAAAATGGCTTTTTTTTTTTAATGTTTTGTTTTTCATTGCCAGTTGGATCAAATGTTCAACCGAAAATGGTGAATGCAAAAGCAGATTGAAATGCTTGTGGGCTATATCGACAATCTCAGAATCAAAATTGTCAGCAAAAATGTTTTTGAGCATATTACAGTCGAGGAAATATTTCCAGATTAGGATTTAAGGCTTTCTGGAGGATGGTGTGGTAGGGCTGGTGAAATGGGAATTTAAGTAAGGAGAAAGAAAATTGATGGCCATTGACAGATAGAGATACACAGGAAAGGCAGCAAAAAAATTGACAACTCTAGAGTAAATAAAAGGTAAGTAAGTGGGAAAAAAAATTCTGAACCTTGACATGGAATCACAATGAAAGAAAAATGAGGAATAAGTTGAAAAAATGCAGAAAGAATGATGATTCGATGATATTAAATTTAGTTTAGTATGACACAAGGTCAAATGCTCAAGGAGAAATGGTGTGTAGCACCAATCTTCCAAGTGTGGAAGACATGCCTGGTGTGAAAATCAGTATTCAGTATCTAGTCTTTTATTTGAATCAGGCATGAGATTGAATGGCATAACTATTTCAATCATATAAGATATAGGCAGATATAAGACATACTGTTATTTATATAAAATTTTAATTATACCCCAAAATGTTTTCTTTTTTAATCCATTCACCCCAAGCAAGGTGATAAGGCCACTAAGGCACAAAGGGTTATTGGGAGTAAAAAGAGAATGAGAAGATGTCAGTGTGGAGAAAGGACAAAAAAAAAAAACAGGTTTCAGGAGGACAGAAGATGGTGATTGATGTTGCATTTAAATTTTTGGAGTACTTAGGTGGCAGGGAAGCAAGAACCTGGAAGGAATTTCCACAGTCTGGTTGTGTGAAAAAAGAAATTATTAGAATAGAACTCAAGGTTAGATCTAGCTTATTCAACAGTAAAATGGTGAGGCTTATTTGCCAATCTAGTAGTATGCTTAAATTCCTGCAGTGGAGATATCAAGGAATAGTGCTCATTAGAACAATTGCTAAGAAAATATTTATAGAAAAGACAAAGAGAAAATGTCATGATGGTGAGAAAGTTACTAAAGTTAATATGCCAGCTTAGGACTGATAACATTACAGACCCTTTTTTGGATTTTTTCAAGAATCTCAAGATATATATCTGGAGTACCAGACCAGATATGGCAGCAATATTCAATGTACAGAGGAATGGTAAATTTATAAATGTGCAAGATGGATTCTGGTGAGAAAAGTTGTCTGGCACAACACAGTGAACCAACTTTCCTAGAAGCAGACCTATCATTTGTGTCAATATTGCATGATATTTCATTCTTCAATATTGCATACTTCATGTCAGTGGAAAACGTGAGACCAGGAAGGTGCAATGAGTCACTCTCTTGGAGGTTAGCATCAGCCATACTGATGGAAGATATATTTTGCTATATTCTGCTGATGAACTAGCAACACTATCTACTTCAGAGAGACAAAATATAGTTTATATTAAGTGGCCAAACACTTGATTTTTGCTTTAACTGTATTATTATAGAAATTAGACTTTAATTAATCTTAGCTCAGTTTTGCAAGTATCTATCACTTTTTCCATGGAAAATGTTCTCCAACAATGTAAATTCTGTAGTTCCACTGGTTCTTACCTTCACAGCTAAAACCTGTCATGTCATGTACACTGAGTTGAACTTTCCTCATCACCTTCATTAGTAACAAGAAAGTTCCACTTGCTTCTTCCCCCAAACTGCTACAATATGAAACCAACTACCGAAAGAAGGGTGGTTTTCCAACTAGTACAATCTGAACCTCTTCAAGTCTATGGATAATCCTTATCTAGGGATAATCTTTATATCCTCATAATATGTACCTCTTCCTCCTACCCTACATTTTACTCTTACCACTCATCCAACAACTTCTTTCAGTAACCTTCTACCTTGAGTGGTTCTTGAGCACGGCATTGGGGGAATATTAGTAAAAATAAAATATATATTTTTTTAATCAATTCACCCCCAAGCAAGGCAATAATGCCACTAAGATGCAAGGGATTACTGAGAATGAAAGAGAATAAGACTTTAGAAGGAAACAGAAATCCAATGCTAAACAGTGATAAACCTCTACTCCTGTTCAAGCGAGTGATAGGCAAACCTATCTAATTTTATATATATTCATTTATTCCAAGGTCTACATATACCATATTGTTTCAGAAAACATTTAGCAAAACAGGCTATAAACTTGTCAGATATTAATCAGAGGGGATACATAGATCATGGTATGTAAACCATACGTGCGTGTGATTTTATAGTAATAAAAAATTTTGTTGGATTAAAAATCCTTTTGAATAGATATATATGTGTGTGTGTGTGTGCGTGTGTGGATTTGTGGATTAAATAGGTTGGTTAATGAAATTTGAAGAATAAAAACAACAAAATGACAACAATGTTGCCAATAACACTGATGATATTCATTATATATTAGTAGCCCTTTTGTCTAATCTAAAGAAAGATTTTAAAGTTGGAACTTTTGGACACACCTGTGTCCTTTTTCACTGAGACAAGAAATAAACAATGAAGTGGTACTCTCTCTTTGGGGAAATTTTGTTGTTTTTTTTTCCTTCATGTGTTGTATTTTTATAATTTCACTGCATTTTGATACCTTGAATTTCACTAACTGACCAATTAAATTTGCATATTATAAGAAACATAAGATGACCATCTTTTGTTTTATATATATATATATATATATACACACTTGTTTTTGAATCTGCTAGACTGGCTAGCCAGTCCCTGCCATAGTAGTTACCTGCTAAGATTCAACACCTGTGGTTTATACATAATGCCTAATTTACTAAGCATTAAATTTAGTATCTTTAACAATGGTACAAGTATATGAATTCCATTAAAGGTCTGGAGAGAGCTTTAGTCCCAAGAGATGTTTGAGGTAAAAGCTACTTTGAAAGTATGTTTTCTCATCAGAACTCGAGCAAGGTTAGGGTCTGCTCAGTGGTGATAAAATGTTACTAGCTTTGCTTTCAATGCATTGAATAATACAAGCCTGTCTTTCTCTCATTAAGCTGTGAGAGATAGATCAGTGGAGAGATCAGTTGCCATGCTTTAGTCATTTGGATTTTTCGATGTGCACAGATACACTGTGGTATCAGTATTTACTAAAGATCTGAGAATGTCATCTGACATGGTGAAGTTCATTACAAAGCCTTATCTAATGAGAAGGAGATAACCTCAGAGAAATATATAATGGAAAGAGCTCATGGTTTGCCTCTATTGGGAATGGCGTTAGTGATTTTGCAGAGCTAGGGGAGTGTAAGTTTTTGTTTTCAAATTTGGCTAGTGCATGCATAGTTGCTCTTTGAGTTTTCCAGGATTCTCTTGTAGTGATTGCAGGTAGTTCAGGAGGTAGTGGACTTGCTACACCATTCTCTCAGATAGAGACAATAGCAGCAGTTAGGCAAACTATACATACATACGTATATATATATATATATATATATATATATATATGAAGTGCATTCAAAAAGTATCTGACTTAATTTTTTCTGCCAAAATTAGTGCCAGGTGGGCAAAATCCTTTGGTTGGAAAGTGATGCCACCCTTCCAGTGCATGTGTTATATATATATATATATATATATATATATATGTATATATATATATGTATATATATAAATATTCATACACACTACCAATCAAAAGTATTTGGCAAGCCTCAAAATTTTTTATTTCTCATCCTAAAAGTGTTATTTTTAATGAAACAAGCACCACCATGGTTTTATTTATTATACTAAATACAAATTTTTCTCAGTAAGTTTGACCTTAGTATAAACCAGATATCTTTTGAAAAATGAATTTGAAGTCGTTTTTCTTCTTTAGTACTGGGCATGAATAAAACGTTTTCCAAAAGTTACATTATAACACCACTTGAACTCACTTTAGGCTATATTGTGTTGAATTAATGATATATATATATATATATATATATATATATATATATATATATATATATATATATATATATATATATATTGTATTTTGGGCAGCAATCCCTCCTTTATACAAGTTTAATAAAAGACAACTGACATGGTAGTGCATTTAAGCTTTTTATTTTATTTTATTTTTCTTGTGTTCATTTATGTTTTTTCTATTCTGGACATAAGGTTAGAAAAAATTGTCTGAATGTTTTGTATGTCAGAGTGTTTATAGATAGATAGTGTTAAGAGAATCTATTTTTATGAAAGAAACTTTTACATGTTCTGGGTCATTTAAATAAAAGAACTCTTTGATGTGGTCCAAGGATTATACATGTGGAGGTCTTTCATCCAGGTATTCATATTTATTGGTTGGTGCCAAAATTAAGTGAGTTGGCTGGCAAAGTTAGTTGTTGTAGAAATCTTTTTCAGAGCAGTCTGATTACTACCATTCGCTGACCTGACATGTAAACTATACCAAAAAAACCCAGCAACTCTCAACTGAATTTATTTTGAAGTATTTCTAAATTTTTTGCCAGGAAGCCTCTATGTTTTTACCTTTTTAGCCACTGACCCAAATCGAAGAAATTATGATAAAAAATCATTTTGTTTAATATAAAATTTAGATAGTCTTCAGTCATTCCATTTGCTTTTCTTTGTCTTATTTCTTTTGCTGTACACATAACAATAGATAGATAGATAGATAGATAGATAGATAGATACATACATACATACATATATAGGCAATTGAATAAATCTTTGTCCTAATGATTTAAAAAGCATTTATTTTCCATAGCAAATGTTTATTTTCAACATCACCTACCTTTCAATGCATTTCAGTTGTGAATATTAATTTCATTGCTCAAACATTATACAGTGAAAATTTAATATCACAATTCAACTAATAACTTCATGTCAGATTCTGTATTTATTGATGCATCCTCATAATCATGTAAAAAGTTCTTTTTATTGTTATGCAACTGATGATATGTTGATTGATATTTTTGGCCAAGTTTCTATCAGCTTTCTTGCTTTCATCTTTTTTGTTTCAAGTGAAAAATGTAAGTTTTATATTTTTCAAAAGACAGCATTCATTTCTGAAAATCAAAAAAAAGCCAATATTCATAAATAATTCAATACATGTTTTCTGAGTCATGGCTTCCACCAAAGCAAATATGCAAAAACGTTTTTTTTTTTTTAAATTAAAGTTATCTTAATGTTATTGACTACATAGATATTCTTTTATGTCATCAGTTTGAAAATGTGAAATATTTTTCTTGTCTTCTCCTAAATTCCAAGCAGTCATTGATTTTCTTAATTTAGCTGAAACTCTGAGATAAGGCCATTATTATTATGATTATTATTCGATGCATTGTCCAAGCTTTTATCCTGATCCTTTCAGTATTGATCATTAGCTTTTTGTCAGTGACCTCTTTAACCCTTGGTACTATTATTCAAAATATTATTCAAACGAGAATCCTCATTTTCATTGTTTTTAATACAATGTTCCAATCATTGAACATTCTTAGACTTTCCTCACATATATGTTGGATCCAGAAATCCTTGTGATTCGAGTATATGTATGTGTGTATATAAAGGGTGCAATGAATATAGTGTCATTTAAATTGTACAAAAATGAAAATAACACTGACATCTCACTTTAACAAATATTTTTACCAAGATTACACAAAAATATCTTGAAATCATAAAGAGCCAATTTATTCAATAAAATCGCCATTAGCTTCAGCCACAGCCGCCAGACGATTTCAGAATCTACTGCAATTCCTCTGGATGGTTCCTGTTTATGTTGGTGAATTCTACCATAATCCTTGTCTTCAGTTCATCTTTGGAGTTTTGTTAGTCTTTCACTCAACTGTGCCCCACACATAATAATCAAGGCGGTTGCAGTCTGGGGAGTTAGGTGGCCAGATGAAAGGTGTGATGTGGTCGCAAAATTGTCTGACAGCCATGACTGGATTGTCCTGCTTGTGTGGCATAGTGCAGAATCCTGTTGCCATTCATGGATTTTTCCAGCAGGCTCTCTCATGATCCAGAATAGCAGTACCTTCTCAAGGCATTGGATGTGGGCCTCTGTGTTGAATCTGAGGTACTCACCAACAAATTTGGGAGTTCTTTTCATAGAACGATCAGAGTGAACAGCATTTAATTTGTAATCAACATAAAGACTCATCCAACTCTTTTTGAATTCTCTCCACTGATTGACACCCAACCCCTCTGAAATGTTTGTAATGGAGCATCCAGTATAAATGCCAAGCACTACAGGATGCTGTTTTCAAATTTCTGATGAAGTGAATTGTGTCATGGTGCTCTTTTTCTCACAAACAGTGCCCAACTGCCCCTACTATACTGTGCAGCTAGCAAAATCAAAAAAACAATCAATGTGCATGCACAAGATTAAAAATATAAAATTGCAACAATTTACCCATTGCACCCTGTATATACCAGTAATGTATTTGCTAATTTGGAAAAGTGACTATCAAGACAGCATGAAATTTCAAAAGAAACTAAGATCAAGGGTTACAAAGTTTGTATCTTAAAATCATTATTATATGCGCATGAAATGTGGGTTGTCTATCATGAACATTTAAAGCTACTTGTGTGCTTCATCAACAGTGATTGTGTTAAACACTTGGAATCAACTGAAGAATGCATATCAGTGATAGAGAATAACTTGGGAGAAGTCAGTGTGGCAGCTTTGAAACAACAATTCTGAAATATAGCTTGCATTGGAATGATCATGTTGATCGCATGAGCGACAAAAGCATTCAAAAGCCACTTTTCTATAGAGAGATTGCTAACAGAAAGTAACCCACCCATAAGCAAAAGAATCATTAAAAGGATGGCCTGAAAGAATCACTGAACCTTGCAAACATCAGTACATATGACTGGGAGTTCAATGCAAATGATCAGAGTGCCTGGTGGAATAAGGTTCATGATGGAAAGTTTGCTTTTCAAGAGAAATATCCAAAAAGGTTGTGATATAGAACTTCCAGATCATACAGGTGGGACACATGACCTAACTTGGAATGTTTGTGGTAGACTTTGCTTGAGTAAAGCAGGGAAATTAAGCCATGGGCAAAGTCATCATACCAGAGCAGGGACCAACTGCAAAATTGCATTAACTACTCTTTTAAACAGTGAGTATTACATCTATCAACCTATTGATGAAACAGTGATTTCTCCTACATTGTTCACTAGATCATTGGGGAGTACATTTTCTTCACTAAGTTTTTACAAGTGCAAAGGCTAACAGACAGAATACATACTATTTAAATTAAAAACAGGGTATCGATTTCAATTGAAGAAGAGTAACATTTGAAGTAATAAAAATGTTGGATTAAAAAAAAAAAAATTAATTGTTTAGAAGCAAATAGGCAACCGGACGTCTAGCCACACTGATGAGCTGTGAAACAGCGAAACAGTCTGTCTGTGGATGACAAAAATATTGGCTCCTGAAAAATTAATTTCGGTTGAGCTCTCTGGTTTGAGGTGTGAATTTGTAAACAGTAACTATTTAAGCTAATATTGCACGACTCTTCGGCAGAATTGAGTCACTGTCAGTCACTGTGTGTTTATCTAAATCTAAAAATAAACATGCTAAAATTCACCTTCATCCCTGCCGTGCGCCGATGGCTTAGTGGGATCCTAGCTAGAGGCACTGGTCAAGGTAAGGAAGAATTCTGCTGTTAAATTCTGTATTAATTATACAAAGAGAACTTTAGAAATTTAACGAAGTTAAAATTTACATCCAATCTTTTTTTTATTGGGTGGTCAGTAGCTAAAGCAGTTACCCTGTCCCTTTCTGTAGGAGGTGGTTAGCATCCCTGATAGAAATAAAAGACCTATCAAAAAGTAGAACTCTAATAAATCAACAGTCTACTCAGTAGAGGTGGTGTCTCAATAAAGTCACCATGGAGAAAACAACAAAAAACCACCCCACTATCAATCCCAAGTCAAATAATGTCTGCTCTGAAAAAGAGCGACATCCCAATTTTTATCTGAAACCAATGAGGAAGAACCTCAGAAAACTCAAATGTCCAAAATTGTATTGGTTGATTTGTAAAGCTGAATATTCCTAGTTATATTTTGCAACAGTTTTGAGTTTATTTCTTTACTGTCATCATCCTTTGGAGGAAGAATACCTTATTGAAAGAGCCACTGGTAGTTTATGTAATTTAGGGACATTTTAATATTTTAAATAAGCCTACAAACCATATATAATACTGAAAATTAAAAAATTGGGGCTGAAATTTTTTTCTGTGATTTCTAACATTTTACAAACTAAATAGAAAAAAATCATTATTTTAAAAAATAAATTATTTTGTTTCATTGTAAAAAGCTGTTTTTGTCTAAAACTGATATCTGGTGATCTCCAAAGTCACTGGGGGTCAGCATCTCTTAACCTGTCATCTTTTTCTACTGAAGTTTACTCCCACATACCAATTTACCTCCAGGCATGTAATCTTTTGAATTTTATTGCTTGTAGCATTTATGCAATTCATAATGGCTAAAAATTAATTCTACCTCTAATGACCTCTGGTAACCTCAAATTTGACCTTATTGTCCTATCAATTGTGAGATTTAAAAAAAATATATTTTTGATTGCAAATACATTCTCATTTCATTTTATTAAAAATTGCTTCATTTCACTAGAAATGACATACTGTAGTCTTTGATAACTACTGGTGAACTCATATGACATCTGAAGTCACAATTGATTGTCTTGTGAGTTTTCATGCCAAAAATTGTCACTGGATCTTGTTACCTGAGAGTGACTGAAATACATACACTCATATATAAACATCCAATATTAGAATAGATATCATCATCATCATCATCATCATCATCATCATCATCATCATCATCATCATCATCATCATCATCATCATCATCATCCACAGCAGCAGCCTTTGCAGGTCTTCAGCTAGACAAAGACCTTTCCCAAATCTTTCCAAAATGATGACCAGGATTGTGCTATTCACTGCCACATCTTAAAAGTACACACAAATACCCTTGGAAAAGGCATGAATCTATTTCTCCCCCAGCTATTGGTTAAATAGTAGGACTTGTATTAGGAAATTTTATAGAAAATGGAAACAAAAAGGACACTTATAATTAATATCAGGAAGAGACAGTTAAAATTTCTAGAGCACATGAAAAAGGAAGAGGGCTTGGAAAATTTGATACTCACAGGACAGATTGAAGGCAAGGTGTACAGAGGTAAACAATGCATAACATACATGGCAAGCTTGAGTGAGTGAATGGTGGAGCAAGGGTTGAGAGTGATAGTAGAAAGTGCAAATGTTTTAAGAGTTACAGAGGACAGGAAATTGTGGAGAGCCAACTTCCTGAAGGATATAGAACATAAAAGAATGCAATATTCACTCACAAAAAAAGGAATTATTCTTACAATCCAAAATATGTTTTAACTTTAAATAGCCCACAAAGGGTTGATAAACCATAAAATTTTAATCAGTCATGTCTCCATCTTCTTTCTGATATCTCTTATCTTTGTCCTTTCTCAATTCTCTGTGAACTCTTTCATTCCCTTATTCTTATCTTTCTCCAATACTGCACTTTCTATTGGCTGTTGTACCTTTCTATGTTTGTGTCATTTTTGATTAAATTTCCCTCTTTTAATATTTTTGCCAAAGCTAGCATTACACATTCATTATGCACTTTACATTTGAAATATATTGTTAAGGTGCTTTTCATTATGTCTGTTTTACTAACCAATCTTTATAAGTCTTTTTGTTTCCTTTTCATGACTTTCTTTAATGTATTCCTGGACTTCTTCCAGTCTGATATTATCATCTTTTTCAGAATGAATGTTAGAACGGAACATTACTTCTGTTCATTTTTAAATCTACATTGTAACTTTTCCAATTTAAGCCATTTTGCATGTAATTCATTCAAGGTATTCTGATGTTGATAAAATATCATTGGCAAATAAAATATGGTTCTTCATTGAAGTTTACTCCTATTTCTACCCTCTTCTTGTAGGTGGGAGAGGAGTCACAGTGCAGTTAATTTAGGTAACAACATATCTCCTTGTCCAGTCCTTTTCCAATCTTTACTTTATCCGTATCTTTGTCTAATCAAATTATTGCACAACTGTTAATATGTACACGGTACAATGGATAAATTGTAGTCTAAATTACATGAAAATGAAAATAACACTGACATCTCATTTTAACAGATATATTTACCAAAATTACACAATCTCTTACTAAAGAGTAAATTTATTCATTAACTTTGCCATTGGCTTCAACCATGGTCTCCTGCATTTCTTCTGGACAGTCTCCTTGTTTAAGTTGATGAATGCTGCCATAAACCTTGCTTTCAGTTCATCTTTGGTATTACAAGGAGATTTGTTGATCTTTCACTCAATAATTCAGTGGGGTGTATTCTGGAGAGTTAGGTGGCCAGATGTACAGGGTGATGTGGTTGCAGAAATTGTCTGACAGTGTGGTATGGTGTAGAGTTCTATTGCCAGACATAGAGCCTTTCAGCAGCCACCCTCTTGACCCAGGGCACCACTACCTCCTCAAGGCATTTGATGTAGGCCACTGTATTGAGTCTGAAGCCTTGTAGGAAGATGAATGGAGATGTAATGTAACCATCAC
The DNA here is from genome assembly GCA_964036315.1 of Acanthosepion esculentum. Classification (NCBI taxonomy): domain Eukaryota; kingdom Metazoa; phylum Mollusca; class Cephalopoda; order Sepiida; family Sepiidae; genus Acanthosepion; species Acanthosepion esculentum. The sequence continues at coordinate 68,005,751 of OZ038499.1, read as the reverse complement.
TAGTGATCCCTCCAAACACTAAATTCTCTGCAATGTCCTCATATTACCACCCAAACACTCTGAAATATTTGTACTGGAGCTTCCAGTGTGAATGCCAAGCCATACAGCATGCTGTTTCCAAATTTATGGTGAAATGGATTGCATCATGGTGCTCTTTTTCTTACAGAAGGTGCCCAACTAACCCTACTATACTCTGCTGTTGACAAAATTAAAAGCAAACAAAGCACAGGCACAAAATTAAAATTTACCCATCTTACCCTGTATATTCTCAATATCTTTGATATCATTTTTGTTAATATTGTGTTTTTACAGTGAGTAAATGCCTTTTTAGCACCAATAAAATCTAAACAAAGTGGTTTTGCTATATTCAGTTATTTTAATGACTTTGTTGATTGTCCAGTAGCTTTAACACTTGCTTCTTCACATGTTGATTTCCATTTAGCATGTAATCTCTCTCTCTCTCTCTCTCTCTCTCTCTCTCTCTATATATATATATATATATATATATATATATATTATAATATTTTTTTTATTAATATGATTCCTTCGCTACATAAGAGTTCTCATGTTTCAAAAGCGAGAGCCGAGACCCTCAATATAATTATTGAAATTAAGTTGAATTAAGGTACCTGGTCTCATTTCATCGTCAAGCGAAAATTTCAGAATAAGCTATCTTGTGGTTTGCGCGTGTTTATAATCTTGCAACATTAGTTACTATGGAAACAGCTGGGGTGGCCATATTGGTTAGGTGGTCGAAGAGTTAAGAGTTAATTTTTATATACAGACCAGTCCCCTTCGGAAAGTTTATGTCAGGTTATGTTGGGGTCCCTATTTCAAATTTATTTGTTTATTCAAATGGCTATTTTTTATACAAACATGTTGAACTGGATTATAATTTGTTTTTTTGATGACTTCACAAAGGGTTTTTCTATTTAATGATTGGGCTAAGCTTTTAAGACTTTTATTAAACTATAGAATTTATTTGTTTATCTGGTTTTTTTTAGGGTTTTTTTTGTTTTTTTTATGTTAATTATTTAATGCAAAAATTTGTTGATGTCGGCAAAAAACCGTTAACTCCTGCCTATGGTTTAATAAATTTTCATTATTTAGAAACTTAATGATGTGTAGTTTTTCATGTAGGCATAAAGGGCATGGGTCATCCTAGGTTTTACAAGTTCTTGTTCTATTTATTATTTTCCATTTTACTTTTCGTGTTTAATTCGTTTCTTTTAAATGCCAGAAATATTGGGATAGAGATGTCTGATTTCTATTTTGAATATTGTTGGAGGAGCTCTTGTGTTGTCTCCATCTAATTTTAAATTTATTCTTCGTTGACCCAATGTATATTCTGTCAGTGTTAGGACTCTCAATGGATGAGATAGTGAATTGGTATACCATGGATTTTGTGAGGCATTTATTTTCTAACGGGCAGTCATTAGTGTTTCTACAATCAGATAATTTTTCATTATTTTTGTCTAATTTCAGTTTAGGAGTTTTATTGATACTGTTTTGACATACGTGTTATTCCAGGATTTTATTATTATGTTTTTTATGATTCTTTCTAGATTATATATATATATATGTATATATATATATATATATATATATATATATATATATATATATACATTCTGTCGAGTGAAGATAGCTCAGTGGTAGAAGCTCTGACTGACACCAAATTGGTTGGGTTTTGATCATGGCTTGAGGCATTCACTTTTCTAGACACACTGAGGAGCTGTGATACATTGAAACAGTACTGTCTGCGAATGACATATATATATATATATATATATATATATATATATATATATATGTATATATATATATATATATAATTTCTCAAAATGTTTTATAAAGCCATATTTTTAAGTAATAGATTTTGGGTAAATATGTGAGGATATTGTTAGATATTAGTGTTACTATCCTATACCTAATGGAACTTAGTGCTGGGTAATAGTAATTTTAGTCTAGTCAACTGTTACTAATGAGTTGCAAGTTCAGTCCTCACAAAATTAATTATTAAGTACTATTTTATACCTCATATAAATACTGGAATAGTCATGCCAGTTGGGATTTTTTTCAACTTAAAAACGTAAATGAAGAGTTTTATTTTTTTCATTCCTGAAATAATTTAATGGCAGAGAAAAGTATTTAAAAAATAATAAACACTCTGCCGAGTGGCGGAGGATTCAAAGAAAAAGTTTCAATGTGCTGGTGCTTGTATTTAGTATACAAAAGTAGAAATATGATGGCTTTGTATACAATGTTGTTTAATATAGCTCTTTCAGGATTGCCTTGTTATAAATGTTGAATAAGTCTGGTGAGAAGACGCATCATTGTCTTATGCCCCTTTCTATTTTGTGCATTTACTTAATTCATTTTCTATCCATATACAGACAGTTTACACCCAGTATAAGTTATTTATTCTGCCTCTCCTAATCCCTATTCTGCCAACCATTGAGACAAACACATTAGGTATGTTATTCACTGCTTCTCTCTCTCCCTCTTGCCTTCATTATATCCTATGAGTGTCAAATTCTCCAAGCACTCTTCCCTCCTTATATTCCATAGTAATTTCAACTGTCTCTTTCTGATTCCAAATATAAGTTTTCTTTTTGTTTTTCATTTTCCATAAAACTTCATTGTTACTGACATATTTAGTCCATGGTATTCTCAGGATCCTTATGTAGAACCACATTTCCCTTGCTTCAGCTCTACTTATCTGTGAGAAGATTGTTCAGCACATATTGCTATAGAGGAGGACTGATATTACATAACAGTTCAGCATTCTTTTGTTTGTTTCTAATTAAAATTTCCTATTTCTTAATACTTTGTTTAGCTTTTGGAAGGAATCTTTTGCTATTCCAATGTGCCTTCAGATTTTGCTGTCACATTTTCTGACCTTCCTAGATATTTAAATTTTTGTATTTGCTTGATTTTGGTGTCAATAATTATTGGTTTGCATCTTTTGCTGACAACTATACATACTATCTTTTTACAATTGATGCTTAGTCCTTTCTTCTCACTTTCCTTTATTACGTTCTGGAAGAATTCTTATGGTTTCCTTTCTCTGTCTACTATCAATACTGTGTCATCTGCATATCTCATGTTAAAATTGTGGCCTCAAATAATGAATTCTGGTAGGATTTTTAATTTATTCAGGATAACTGTAAAGGTTGAATAAGTCTGGTGAGAAGACACATCCTTGTCTTATGCCCCTTTCTATTTTTTGTGCATTTACTTCATTCATTTTATATTCGTATGCAGGTAGTTTGCTCCCAGTATAAATTCTGGATTATTCTAATATTTTTTTTTGCTCAAATATTCATATACCTACTCTCTTCTCTAAAATCATCATGTATTGTTTTGTGCCAAATACAATTTCCATCTTGTTTTGCTTGTGAGAATTGTTGAAAAATTCCAAAAAGAGTTATAAAATAAGCACTTATCAAATAAACCTGGAACAAAATAATTGTGCTGCAGAGAAAAAGATTTGAAAAATAATAAACATGCTATATAAGCACCATACTGAGTGGGGAGTTGGGTAGAAATTAAAAGAAGTAATTTAATAATGTTGGTTCTTGTATTTGGTACACAAGAATAATTAAATGTAGCCTATAACTATAATTTTTGGCAAAATAGTGTCTTTTTATTTTCTATTGAAAGAATCAGAGATAAGTCCGGTGATGGGGAGGATTTATTGAATGAAATAATTTAATTGTACTTTTATTTGGTACACAAGAGTGAACCAACAAGGGTTGAGATGTCATAAAATCAACCAACTGAATCCTATGACTACTAACCCTGCTTATGTCATCCTCTTCCAACCTCATCCCCTATATACTAAAAAGTATATAAAAGTGTAGAAGTAGAGTAACAAAGGTGTATTGTGTATGCCATTGACTGGTCTATCAATCAAGCATTGTGCAAAGGTACTTTAGTGAAAGAAATGTCTATTGTTATTATTTAATCATTTGTAAAGACCTAATATCTTCATCTTTGTTACTTTTTTTTTGCAATGTTCAGTTTGCTAGCCATGTTCAAATGAGTGCTATATCAAGCAGGGAATAATACCAGTGTATGTCAAAATAATTCCAGCAAAAAAAATAACATTAGAAATTAGTCTTCTTCTTGCATGTGTCATGTTCTTGTAGGTCATGGGCAATCATAGCTCTCTACAACTTCCTATCTTATGTAGCTCTTTACAATGTTTGTACTTTCTTTTACTATCCCCACACTCCCTTTTCTGCCATCTATTTACACAAGCCAATTACTTTGGTTATTCACTGATTCTCTCTGTCCGTCCTGCCTTCAAAATGTTCCGTGGGGATTAAATTCTTCAAGCTATCTTTCCTCATTATGTTCTCAAATACGTCAAGTGTCCATTTTGTTTCTATTTTCCTTATAATTTCTTTGTTGCCTCACATGCATCATCCATGATATTCTCAGCATCCTTCTGTAGAATTACATCACATTGCCTCAAATCACAAGTCCAGCAAGAAAAGATGCAGAGTATTAAAAACATTGGTTAAAGACATGAAAATTATCAAAATTGGTATTTGTCAATTGATTTGGTAACATTTTCTGGTTATCAGTCAGTTATGTGCCATGCTTGATACACGCTTAGGTGATCATGTATCTTTTGATACATGACTGATGAGGCAGATTATTTCCCGCAGTAGGTTGCCATTTCTTTCTGTGGTAGACCAGTTGTCATCCAAGGCTATAGAACCCGGTCTGTCTTGCGATTTACTCATAGCTGGGTGGAGAAGAAGAGGATTCATACCTTTCCCATGAGTATTAGCACATAAGTGAATGGAATGGATTCAACTGGAATTTGAACTCGGCCCTCTGATTCCTCAATCCAAGCCACTATCCATTACTCCACCGTGCCTCCTCCTTTCTGGTTATACTTATATTTATACACTGAATGTACCAATTGAATTTTCAGCTATAATATATGTTGTAATTATAATTATCTACAACAACTTACTTGATGCAACTCAAAGGCTGTTCCTAATATTGCAAATAAATATGTATGACAGTATAGGTTTTTTAATATTTATTTCTAATTTGAAATACATAAAGATTTTCACAGACTGTAAAAAAGGAAACAAGATATTGTAAATGTATTGAAAATAATGCTAGGAATTGTAAAATAAATTTGAATTGAGGTCATAAAACAATTAAAATAAAAATTGAAAAATATTTTCAAGATAACAAGAATAAAAACAAAGTCAAGAATATCACAAAAGTGATTTGACACTTGAAGATTTGACAAAAATTAAAAGAATAATAATGAAGAAAATATTTCAAGATGCTTGTGTTGCAAATATAAACAAAGAGAAAAGAATACTACGAACATTAGCTAAAGAGATAAAAGCAACCAGACTACAACTTTTAAATAAACATCACAGAGAAACATTCAAGTTGAGTGAGAAAGTAAATAAAAACTGATTTCCAGGGATGAATGTACAGCTACATTGGATGGAACTGTCTAGAGGTTGGGTACTTCAGAGGGGTAGTCATATAAACGTCTTAGAATACAAAAGCGGGAGTCATGTTTTGGGCCACAACTGTAAGCTGTAAAATTAGAAGTCCATTCAAAACTGATCATGGCATCAAAATAAATACAAAGAATTATTGTAAGTTCTAAGATAATATGTTTTTTGAATGATAATAGTCAAAACTAATAGGCTTTCAGTAAAAGAGTCTATTCATTTAAAACAATGTCTTTTACAGTTTGTAAAGCTAACAATTGGCCACTTAGCTAAAAAATGTTTCAACAACACCACATTAATGAAATGGTCCTCAGCATCTCCAGATATTAATTGAAATGATAACTTGTGGGTCATCATTAAATGAGATCGACATGAAATTGGGAAACAATATTTACATATTATACATGTAATGCAAAAGTTGAAATTGTAGAAAAGTTAACAAAATCAACAGATATAAAACTGTTGAAAATTATATCATGTCAAGCAACATTTTCCCACAAGACTTCATAAACCAATGACATCCTCGCTTTTCTATATAAACATATGCAGCAAAATAACTCTTACATTGCCTTGATGAAGTCCCTTAGCGAATATATATATATATATATATATATATATATATATATATATATATATATATATATATATATATATAAATATTGGAGGCATGGTGGAGTAATGGATAACGGCTTGGATTGAGGAATTGGAGAGCCGACTTCGAATTCCAGTCGAATCCATTACATTCACTTATGTGCTAATACCCTTGGGAAAGGTGTGAATCCTCTTCTCCCTCCAACTATGGGTAAATAGCAGAACAGACTCGGTTCTATAGCCTTGGATGGCAAGTGGTCTAGGAGAAGGACAACTCTGAATTCAAAACCTGTGGAGGGTCGTTTGGGGACCTTGTGGCATTCGCTGCACCAGGTCCCTGTATTTGTCCCTCCAAAAAGTGTAGATGGCCCTGCACAAGGCCTTCACCACTATAATCAAATCTCATGTGTCGGTGTCGGGCTTTCAGTTTCTGGGAACTGATCTGCCTGACCCTCATATGTTGAGTTCGATGGGAGAGTCCGTCATATATATATATATCTATATATATATATATATATATGGACAAAAAGACAAGTCTCTTCTACAAATATACTCCATCTAAGAATATATATATATATATATAGTGAAATTTTACAACATTGGATGATAAATACCAATTTTATTATGAAAATATTGACTTGTATAATAAAATTTTACATTGTGTTCTATTCTAAAATTACTTTTGCCCATACCTATTATGATATATATCTTTTATATATTTATAACTAAATTTTACATTTGTGTAACTGAAGTAAACATATGTATTATATACACAAATACATCAATTATTTTCTGGGAAATTCAGAAAAACAAACTCTGAACAAAGCCGAAAGACAAGTAAAAAAATATTTTTCTATTTAAACTCTGCCTATATATTTCTGTAAACAATGGTTCTAGCTTTTTAATCTTTTTGCATAAAGTAAACTTGGAAACATTTAAATGATAACATTTTCTGAAAACTATTGGTATACCCTCATGTGTTTTGCAGTGTCTGTTCACTTTTGTTTTTGTTGTTTTTTGTTGGTGGGGTTTCATTACTTTTTTCTTTTAGAAGAAAAATGGAAGTATATGCAAAAAATAAAAAACAGGATAAACAACTTTTCATAGATACTTTAGCACATGTCAGAGTCACCTGAAATCGCCTGGAAAAGTAACCAGTCAAAACAACAGTTAAAACCTTAAAGATGGCATAAGCATAGCTCTTAGAGATAGGAGAGGCTGCTTGGTGGCTGAAATAGTTTCATATGGTCCACCTCCACTGGTGGTCAGTATTTGCACTCTTATAAAAGCTAGTATTTTGAATGCTGTCTTGCAAGGCAGCCAGGCTTTATCCACAAAGATGATTAATGTAAAATGATCTTTGTATCCTTAGCTAAACTTTGTAAATATTTTACTGCCAATATTTGCATTGGGAGAGTCATGGTTGTATTTCAGGAAGGAAATTATTCTAAGTTTTTAGAACAGAAGAAAAATTGTAAAGAGAGAAAAAGAAGAAAAAGGAGGACGAAGAAAGAAAGAAAAAGAGCAAGGTAGGAAAAATAAATAAAGTAAAACAAAAATAATACAAAACAAATAAAGAAAAAATGTGTTAAGGTTGAAAATCCAAGTATTTCTCATTACTGTCAGAGGTTGGTGGTCAAGACTAACTAAAAGGCCAAAATTTGAAATGCTCACTTTCTAAATTGTTTTCTGTTATTGTTTGAAACATTTGACTTGTGCAATCTTTCTCTCTACATTACTGTCATTTACCTTGTGTCAAAAAAAGCTAACATATGTCTATATTTTTTAGATTAGTTATTGTAACTATTTATACTATTTACATCTCTTCCTGGGTACGACGTTAAACTGCATCCAACAGCAAGGCCTCTGATCAGGAGGTTTTGAGGAAGCGTGGAACCACCTCTTAATTGCTGAAGTTCCCAGGTCCACCCTGACCCGGGGTGGTAGCACCTGTTAGGGTCCCAGCTATGGGCAAATAGGGAAATCCCAAGGTGTGTCCACGTCCTGGGTATGACGATAAACTACGTCCAACCAAAAGGCCGTCGATCCGATCAATCGGCTGGTCATGTCATGCCCCATCACATCTAACCCATCCCAAAACAACTACAACTTACAATTAACTTTCCCTCCCAAACCCTACACTAAATATACTAACACCTTACCCCTAAAATGTTATGGGAAACAACGATGATGTTGCCATCTATACACTTTTGAAACAATGGTGTTGCCAGGGATACATTTTTTTTTTTGAAACAATGATGTTGTCAACTATACGTTTTTGAAACAATGATGTTGCCAGCTATACGTTTTTGATATATCTAGTAAATACAGGATCTGGCATTAAATAACCCATAGTGGTTGATATGCCATAAAACCCCAAACAAACAAACAAACAAAACTATTTACATCATTCTGACTGTTGTCCTCATCTTATTGCCGTATTCATGACATTTTGGCCGTTGTATGCACTGGCCTTCTTCTTCTTCTTCTTCTTCTTCTTCTTCTTGAAATTCCAGGAGAAATGATGTAAATGATGTAAATAAATGAGGCTTGGTAATTATTGATCCAGAGAGGAAAGAAAGAAGAATGAAGTTCATGCAGAAAGAAAAAAATGAAATAAATTTGAGGAAGAAATTCTGAATATATGTATTTACATCGCTTTGCTTAGTCTGGCATAAGGCTACAATACGGAACTCATAGTCATGATTAAACTCACAATCATTCATTTTGTGTAGTTATTTCAATCATCACGAGGTAGAGTATACTTATACTTATATCTCTGTCTCTCTTTCTCTCTGCCTCTCTTTCTGTCTCTCACTCTCTCTCTCTCTCTCTCTCTCTCTATATATATATATATATACCACTCTCCCACCATTCTCTATCTAGTCAAACATACATACACACAATATCTCTCTCTTTATATATATATATATATATATGTATATATATATATATATATATATATATATATATATATATATATATGCATACGTACACATATACACACACACACACACACATATATGTAGAGGGAGAGAGATTGATGGCAGGGGAGAGAGAGAAAAAGACAGAGAGATGGGAAAAGTATATATATATATATATATATATATATATATATATATATATATGTTACATGAATCATTCATATAAAAAACAGATATTGAAGTTAATGATATAAATGGCGAGAATACATCTTCGCAAACAAATTTAATAAATGACATTAACCCCAAACCTGTAGATGAATGTTATGATCCTTGTTTATAAATTCCAGTTGCATAAGGTCTTTTTTTATTTTTTTTACAAGCTTTCATCTGTGCATACAGACATCATCAGGTATGAAAATATATTTGTTTTTTACATCCAGGTAATAACAGGACAACGAAAGAATAGATGTAATCTGAAATATGTTTTTAGAAATGTGTTATTGTTAATTGTAAGAAATATGTATGTATGTAGAGGAATATGCATGTGAAAAACAAAGAAATAAGCAATGTTCAAACACAACTCTACAAATATGTAAATAAATTCTTTCAAATTCAATGAACCAAATTGCAAAGATCCTTGCAAAACAAAGTCACACAAAATATTTTGTTTTGTTTCTTTACAATACAATAGAATCAATTGTGTTAATATGATAGAAGAAACAAAATTTGTCTACATAAGGAGAGTGTCCCGAATTTATGTTGTTTTATGAATGGGTGTAATTATCTAGTAGTCAGCATGCAAAACAGTGTTATAACTACTACTAACATATTGATTACATACCTCCGTTTGTGTGTTTCAATTGGGCTTAATTTACTTTTAAATTGTAAGGCTACTGCACGAAGTTACTCAACAAATATGTCAAATGTTGAGTAATTAATTATCTGAAAGGTTTGAGAAATCAGCATGTCCACAACACCAAACAATCGACACTGGTCAAAGGTTTATGGAAAAACTGAAAACTAACTTAACACAATGAATATTTATAGAAAATAGATAGTCTCAAAGAAGCTAAAAATGAACTTACTAAACTTAGAAGTTTATTGGTTAATAAATATTTTTCCCAATTTTTAAATATCCATTTTTAGGAGGGAAAATATTGCTGATCATTTTCTGGAGTGATCCCTGAAATTTTGTAGCAGACAACAAACATGGTTGTTTGATTTTTCAAAGGCTTCAGCACATTAAAATAACATTGCTGATTGTTTAATAAATGCAAGTGTAGAAATTCAAATCTGGAGCATGTTTTGCACAAAAATATGTTAATTGGGGTTTTTAGCAATATTACTTATATCTATTAATTTTTCTATAATTTTTAACAGGGTTTCATATATATATATATATATATATATATATATATATATATATATATATATATATATATATATATATATGTATGTATGTATGTATCTTTCTTGTTCATCATATTTAAGTGGATGTGTAAATAATATAATGGATACGGGAAATTGGTGAGCTCCGTTCAATTTCTGGTTGGGTTCATTATATTCAATTACAAACAAATACCATTACAAAAGGTATGAATTCATCTTCTCCCCCAGTTACAATGTTAATCAGTAGGAGTTTTTATCTGGAAAAATCATTGTTATTTGAAAAAAAATTATTTATTTATGTAATATTCACACACAAAAATGAATTATACTCACATTCCAAAATATACTTTGACTTTAAATATTCCAAAAAGGGTTGATAAGCCATAAAAAAAAACATATCAAACAATCAATGAACCAGCTATTCTACAAAACATATATATAATTTTTTTATCAATTTAACATTATTTTTGGGCAGGCACTCTGTTTATTTATTAAACAGTATATTTATTTATTTTCATCTACTGGCATGGATGTTTGAGCAAGAAATCTATGACAGACAAATTTTGCTTGAAAGCACAAAATTTAGCCTCACCTCACCAACTGTTCTCTGTGGCCAAGTCATTAAGGTGCATGGGACTAAATGGTAGCTTACTTTGCAACATTTGATTCCTGCAGGAATGTGCAAATTTTTCTTTAATAAGATTTCTCAAACATTCAGATCATTAGAGAACAATGAATGTACTGTTTAATAAATAAATGGAGTGCCTACTCAAATATGAGTATTTAAAGTGATAAAAATCTGTCAGATTAGTAAAAAATCCATCCTTAAAACATGCACACGCATGCACACAAACACACACACACATACACACACATATATATATTGAGATAATAAGGTATATATAATATTAATTCTATCTATCTCTGTATCTATGTATATAAATATATGCGTGTGTATTAGAACCATTATATATATATATATATATATATATACATATTTCGTTTAGAGAAAATATATACCTATATATATATATAAATATATATATATATATATATGTATATATATATATATATATATATATATATATATATATATATATACCACGCACACGCATCCATGCACACACACACAGAATTAAAGGAAAATAAGTCAACCTTGTACCAACAAAATGTGCATATGAAAGAAAAACAAGAAAATAAACTGTCAGTTGCTGATATCCTCTGACGAGTGGATAGCATGATTCATAGGGAGTCCATCTACAAAACACTTGAATCTGCATGCCAATCATCTAAGTAACAAATTTCATATTTGTATTAATTCCCTGTCTCTCTCTCTGTCTGTCTGTCTCTCTCTCTCTCTCTCTATATATATATATATTAATCACCCACGTTTTCTTTCACACACACATATATGCACATTCACATACTGTCTGTTTACTCTCTCTCTCTCGCTCACTCTCTCTCTCTTCACACACACACACACACGCACACACACACACACACACATATATATATATATATTAATATTCTAAAACACTTAATAAAAGTTGAAATATATATATATATATATATATACACATACACATATATATATACACACACACTCATATATTTCAACTTTTATTAAGTGTTTTAAAATATTTAAACTTTAGGAAGCAGACACGATTTATTTATTTATTTTTGAATCATGTAAGTCTGGAAAGAAAAAAGAAAAATAATGAACACAGTTTAATAAGTTTTAAAAGTGAAAGTGAAAGTTGAAAAAGAACTTTTTGAACAAACACGTAATACAAAAAAAAATGTAATATGGATGATGTTTAGAGATGGTTAGAAGGAACGTGAGATGATTGAATGAATGAGAGAACGAACAAATGAATGAATGAATGAGGTAAATGAACGACTGACTCACTGATGACTCAAATGTTTTGCCAGCGTAACTGGCTGGCTGTCACAAATGCTTGTGCCGCCACCATCGTCGTCGTCAACCACGATGCTGTTGTTATTGTCAATCCCCTAATGTCACCCCCACCTCTTAACAACCGTCACCTACCCATCTACCTGATCTCTAGTTTCCAGCCCCCACTTCGTTCCCCAACTCCCTTCTAAACCTTGTCTTCTAAATCATTCCTCCTTCAGCCTACCCCTCTTTCAATTCTTTTCCCTCTTACCTAAAACCCTGTCACTTCAACCTTATGTCCCCTTATGGCATTTTTTTTTCTTTGTCTTTTTATTTACATTTTTCTTGCGTCTCTCGTCTCTCGAAAATAAATATATGCTCCCTCCTCCTCGCTTTTCTTCTTCTGTCTTTCTTAAATCTGTTTACTTCGTTTCCCCCTCTTTGCCCTTTTTCTTCTCTATTTTTCGTTTTGGAAGGTAAAGATTTGAACCCACTTTCTCTCCCCTGGATCCTTTCCCTTTTATAGATCAGCTCCTTTATGACTTTTCTGAATAAAATTCTCTATAAACTCTTTTTCTTACTCTCTTTTTAAACTTTGTCTTCCCTCTTCTGCTTCTTTTTTATTCTCGTTTTCTTTGTTCAATATCTGATATTCATCTTCCATTCATTCAAAATCTTTTTCTTCCTCTAATGAGACATTTTAACCCTCTTTCTGTTTCCTTTCTTTCACTTTTCTTTCTTTTCCAACACATTTCTCGCTTTCTTTTTATCATACTTCCTTTCTTTCCATTACAATGTGCCCTGTCTTTCGCTCTCTTCCTGTCTTTCTCTCTCTCTCTCTCTCTCTCTCTCTCTCTCTCTCTCTCTCTCTATATATATATATATATATATATATATTTGTGTGTGGGTATGTAAAAAATTACGTAAACTGAAAGTTATACTAATCTCAAGATTTTACTGTATGTTTGATCTATGGGATCAATATTCACCACTGCAGTAAGTGCATATATATAGGTGTACATACATATATATGAGTGTATGTATGTTTCTGTGTGCGTGTGTATATGTTAATAATGTCATTTTTATTCCTTCTTTGCATTTTCGCTTTTTAATTCCCCCTCTCTCTCTTTCTTTCGCTGTTTCCCATGATTTCTTTCACTTAAAGTCTCACTTTTTTCTTTTGCAATACATTTGCATCTCTGTAATGTAAAATGCTTTCTTTTCTTTCACTCTAATTTCTTATTTTCGTCTCTCTCTTCTTCTTCTTCTTCTTCTTCTTCTTCTTCTTCTTCTTCTTCTTCTTTTTCTTCTTCTTCTTCTTCTTCTTCTTCTTCTTCTTTTTCTTCTTCTTCTTCTTCTTCTTCTTCTTCTTTTTCTTCTTCTTCTTCTTCTTCTTCTTCTTCTTCTTCTTCTTCTTCTTCTTCTTCTTCTTCTTCTTCTTCTTCTTTTTCTCACTCTCACAAAAATTTGTTTCAATTTGTTCCGATCCTTTTCTACTTTACCTTTTCTTTCCTTCACAATATATATATATATATATATATATATATATATATATATATATATATATATATATATATATATATATATATATATATATATATATCTTTCCCTCTTGTTTCCCTGTCTTTCTCTCACTTTTTAAAAAAAATGTTCCCTCTCTGAATCTTTGTTTCTTTTTCTCTTTCTTGGATAATCTCTGTCTTAGCTTTCCGCTTCTTCGGTCCTTAGAAATAGCGGCTCAGTAGTAATTCAAGGGCATGTGAAGTAGAGGAAGATAGACGAAACTTGAGGTTATCGTCTAACCAGAATAAAACGAACAAAAGAAAATGAAGAAGAATATAGCAGATAGAAAAAAAGGGCCAGAGAGCACTTTTACGACACTACTAATGATGATGATGATGATAGCGGTTGTAATGATTTCAATGATCATATTCTAGATGATAGTGATGATAGTAGGCATTTGGCTACTTTTGATGACGACGATGATTTTAATGAGGTTGATGGTGACAATTACAATGAACAAGATGTTTCAGTTGCATTATAAAATCCTTCCACCAAACCACCATCACCACCTCCACCACCACTGCCACCGCCACCGCCGCCGCCAACATTGAATTCGTTTGAAACTTTTCACACTTCTAGAAAGATCAACTTCTAGTACCTCTAAAAACATTTTATAATATATCGACAATAAAATGTCATTAAAAAAAACATTCAAAAAATATATTATTGCCGCAACTAACTTGTATTGTTCATGTCACCATTTTGAAAGCCGTCTAATTAGCTATCACCCTTCCCAAACCCATGGACAAATTCACGTTTAACAATATCTTATAGTAGAACGCTGTTTTTAAAGGCTTAGATAATGATTCAATTGTTTGATTTTTTTTTTAATCGAATGGCTTTAGGGATCTTGCAAATCACTCTTTACGATGGTGAAAAAATTAACAGAATCTAGAGAGTGAATTTTTCTATATTTCTACTGTTGGTATTATGGGCGTTAACATAAAGATGCGAAAGGAACAGAAAATGTGACAAACATGCTGAGGGTATGGTGGTAGCTAAAATGATGATCATGGCAATTACGAAGATAGTCGTGGTTACAAGAAACCTTTCTGTATAAAGTTTATCTAACTTGACATATATACGTAGTCGTCTTGCTTAATTTTTAGGCAATAAGTCATCTACTTATTAAATGTCTCGTTTACAGGTCAATTCAACTATTCATGACAACACAACAATCATATCGGTAAACCTCCATATTTTATTACGGCTACCGGCCTTCGCATTGGAGAGATATAATAAAGAATACATACATATATATATATATATATATATATATATATATATATATATATATATATATATATATATATATATATATATATATATATATACCACGCACACGCATCCATGCACACACACACACACATATATATATATATATAAGTCAAAACGTACTATGAAAAACTTTTGTTACTTTGAAACAGATATACTTGAAATTTGAATGTTGACTCCCTCGGGCTAAGCTTGACCGCCGGAGTCGCCACTGCTATATATATATATATATATATATATATATATATATATATATATATATATATATATATATATATATATATATTATATATATACTTGAAATTTGAATATATATATGTATATATATATATATATATATATATATATATATATATATATATATATATATATATATATTCAAATATATCTGTTTCAAAGTAACAAAACTTTTTCATAGTACGTTTTGACTTCAACTGGTTCTAAAATTAATTATTTTAACTCTATGTCTCAAAATATTGACCGAAATACATTTCGTTGATATTGTTCATAATAAAGAAGAAAGAAAGAAGAAAGTAAAAAAAAAAAAAAAAGTAAGTAAAAATGAATGAAATATGATTAACGTCTGGTCGGGCTACGTAGAGCTGAGCCCTATCTGAGCTGAAGACATTTAATATGCAATGTATTTCTTAGTTTAATTTTATAAATAATCATTTAAAAATCTTTAATGACTTGTATGCCCGTTTTCAAATAACACATTTTTATTTCAGCTTATTCTTTTCAAAAGTCCATTTTAAATATTATATTCCGTACAGTATAAGTTTTTTAGCACACTGTATCAATTGAAAAAGGGCAAATTAAATTTAGCCCACCTAAAGTCGGCTAAAAATGAAAGAAAGCCTTAACTCGTTGAATGGAGGTTTGGGGTGAGTATGACTGGAGTAGTGTTGATGAAATAGGATAACAGTCTGCAGTACTAATCATACATAGAGAGATACATAAACATACTAACGCATACACATACAAACACACACTCGTGACAGATACACACTCTAGTTTTTAAAAAATATATATATAGCTGGCTAGATACCTTTAAAAATTATATATTTTAGTTAGAGTTTACTCTAACTAAAACAACATTTTAACATCTAAGTTATACCAATGGTATATTTTGTTAAAGATTGTAACGAGCCCGACAAACATTGATATATACACCACTGATATATATATATATATATATATATATATATATATATATATATATATATATATCAGTTGCGACTCTAGGTCATTCCTAACACGATGCATATATATATATATATATATATATATATATATATATATATATATATATATATATATATATATATATATATATGCATCGTGTTAAGAATCCGATCACACCAAAGTTCACTTGCTACTGAAAAAGTAATAAGTTTGCTGCCCCATGCTCCATATACAGTATGTAGAAATAAGCACACACACACACGCACACACACACACACATATATATATATATATATATATGTATCATATGGGAGAACATGATATGTAAAGTTTATATACATACATATATATATATATATATATATATATATATATATATATATATATATATATATATATATATATATTGAGTCCCGTTTTAAATTATTGGTGGTAACTGAATGACAAAATGTTAAATATACTTTGTTACGCGTTTCTTCTTTCGATAAAAATTCTTCGAACTAAATAAGGGTTTTTCTTGATGGAAACATATGTATGTAAGGAACTGAAATGCAACAAATATCGATTATACTTCTACATCAAGATAAACACTAATTAATTGGTTGATTTTCTTTACCGACATATCAACCTCTATGAGTTATTTAATGTCGTAATTGAAATATTTTGAACGCAACTGTATGGCTTCAACTAAATATATTTTGAACGCAGTTGTATGCCTTCATCATAAATGCATACAATACAAGATAAAAATATATTGTTTGTCATTTTGCTTTAAATATGTTTTGTTCGTAATTTTACTTTTTACTATAAATAGGTATTGTTGATTGGTTGATTTTGTTTAACAGCATATCAACCTCTCAGGGTTATTTAATGCCGAAATGTAAATATTTTATACGTAACTTTATGCTTTCAACTACAGATATTTTGTACATAATTTTATGTTTTCAGGGTAAACATATATTTTTAGATATATAGTTTGTAAATCATAAAATGTATCGTTAGTAATTTTAATATATATATATATATATATATATATATATTAGTGTTGCATTGATTGTCATTTTTCTACAAAAAATATAGTTGGCCCTTTTATTAAAAATATGTACAGTTGATTTTTGTTTAGTGATTCACTATTTGCCTAAAACTGGGACCCTAACAGGTGCTACCACCCTGAATCAGGATCGATCTGAGAACAACAAGAAAGGTGATTCCACGCTCCTCAAAACCTCCAATCTAGCGATCAGAGGTCTTGCTCTCGCATGTAGTTTATTATCATACCCAGGACGCCTGAAGATGCAGGAACGCTGAAATTCAAATTTTATTTTTTGGCATCCGATGTGTCTCGTGTTCCACAAGTGAACCGGCCTCATTCAGTTTCCTAGCATTTTTGCTTTTGTTTTAATTAATGCAATTGTTTTAAAATATGCTACTTTGATATAACAGCGGGTTTGTCATGAAAAGGGATTTACTGCATGCTTGGGCGTAAATTTACCGTGGAAGACTCAGTAATGACGACACTTTCTACACATGTTCGCCGTATATTCTCTTTTGATTAAGCTGAAATCTTTAAGTTGAATCTACGATCAGATTCATTCCTAATCTATTCAGTGTGTTCTTTTTTGTAACACACACACACACACACACACACACACACACACACACATTTATTTATTTACTTATTATGAAGTGTTACATTAGAACATGCACATACCCACTACAAAACTCTACATCTTGTTTCAACGTTAAAAAATCTTTTTTAAAGTTTCATCAGGTAGGGAATCACGATGCTGTTGAAACAAGATGTGCAGTTTTGTAGTGTGCATGTTGCATGCTCTAATGCAACACTGCATAATAAATAAATATTTACGGCTCTACTTTTGTATTGAGCCCTGTTTTAAATTAATATTTTGAACGCTGGAATCTTACTCTTCGTACTTTTACATTTGGATATATATATATATATATATATATATATATATATATATATATATATATATATATATATATATATTGTTTCACCTAAACAGATCTTCAGGGTAAACTCGCTCTACTTAACGTATTGAGCACTCTACGTTTTAGTCTTAATACTTGCTTGTTTTTTTTCTCTTTGGACTAAAGACTTAAGGCACTGAACGATTTATTTTGCCCTGTTCGGATGTTTTTTGTTCTTTCTTTTTTATTTCCAATTTTTCCTCGGGTATCGATTTCTTTTGATATATCTAGAAGTTGAGCTATCCGAGTTTTTTTTTACAAACGAGTATTACTGTATATATATATATATATATATATATATATATATATATATATATATATATACAGAAACAAATACCTCAAAGTGTTCTTCGGACACTTGAACTCATTTTTTTTGTTAATATCACAACGTTTCGGCTGATTCATTCTTCGACCTTCTTCACCTGTCCAATCCGTAAAGGAAGAGAGTGGTTTCTTTTTTTTTTCAGTGTCCACCAGTACTTTAAAACTGAAAGATCGTGAGCAATCATAAGAGAATGGTAGCCAGTATTAGTGATTATTGATCCATTCCATTTAAAGACCAAATACAAACTGAAATGAGTAAGCAACGTACATATTGTTCTTTGTATATGGATTATGCACTTAAAGAATAAAACATTAAAATAAAAATAAAACAAATATCTGTGATAACCCGGACAATTTAGCACGAATTTACAGAAGGAAGATTATTTGAACCAGCCGAAACAAACAGTAATGATGTACAAATGAAAAGATTTGAAACTGACAACATTCTCCATTTCACTAAAACAGGCATTAAAATACGTCTGTCTGTCTGTCTGTCTGTCTGTCTGTCTGTCTTTCTTTCTTTTATTTTCTCACTGGAACCAAGTAACGTCTCTGATATGTCAGTTCCGTTTTTTCACACATTCAAAACGGAATATTGGCAGTGCGAACTAACTAAAACCCTAACTTACGAAGGGAGAGACAAGCAGAATTATTATTTTAATGTTTCAAACAAATTAATAATATAAATAGACGAGAAAAGTTATTCATCCTATAATATCTTCAATGGTGACGAATGAACTATAGCAACTGAGAAAATTGGCTAAGATGGGGAGATTTGAGACGAAGGTAGGTATAGTGTTAGGAGACAAGGTCAGACCTTATTTTTGCAAATCTGTGTTTTCAGAATAAAATTAAAAAAACAATGTTGGTAGGATTTTCAGGTTTTAATTGTTAGCTTCAACTTATCTACTTTTATTTTATTTTAAATCAAAGACATCTTGTTTGGTAGATGTCCGAATAAAACGCAGACATACTTAGTGCAACATAAATTTATATAAATATATCCAACGTATATATTCTTCTTATTATTTTATGTGCTGTGTCTCTTCAGAGCATTGACGATCATGGTTCTCCACAATTTCCTGTCCTTTGTAGCTCTTAATAAATTTTGTCTTTCTGTTATATCTCCTAAACTCTGTTCTGCCATCCATTTTACTCAAGCTCACTAGGTAGGTTATGCATTGATTTCCTCTGTCCCTTCTGCCTTCAATATGTCATGTGAGTATCAAATTTTCCAAGCCCTCTTTCCTCATTATGTTCCCTAGAAATTTAAACTGTCTCTTCTTGATGTTAAGTATAAGTGTCTTTTTGTTTTGATTTTCTCTAAAACTCCGTATGTTCAATACATGGTATTCTCAGCATCTTTCTGAAGAACCATATTTCTGTTATGTCAAGTCTCTTCTTCACATGCTAGGAGATTTTCCATATAGGAGAACTGATATTAAGTAACAGTTCAATACTCTTTTCTTTGCTTCTAACGAAATTCTCCTGTTTCTAAATACTTTGCTTAGCTTTTGGAAGGCATCTTTCCCGGTCACAATGTGTCTGCGGATTTCAGTGTCCACTTGCCTCTGTTAAAACACTTCCCAGATATTTAAATGTTTGTACTTGTTTGATTTTGGTATCCCCAACTTGTAATTTCCAAGTGAGGCTGTTCCTTTTTTTATAACAACCATGCATTCGCTATTCTTGCAATATCTTCTGTAGGAGTTGTAGTTTCCTTTTTCTGTCTGCATTCAACACTGTGTCATCTGCATATTTTATGTTGTTAAGATTGTGGCCGCCAATAACGAATCTTGGTAGGATTTCTAATTCTCCCAGAATCCCCTCACTGTATAGGTTAAATAAGTCTGGCGAGAAGACACATCCTTGTCTTCTACACTTTCTGTTTTTGTATATTTACTGGATTCATTTTCTATCCGTATGCAGGCGGTTTGCTGCCAGTACAGGTTCTGGATTATTCTAATATCCTTCCTAAATATGTCATAATTTACCTTGCAGTTCCAACACTTCTTTGTGATATACTTTATCAAAGGCTTTTGCATTTTATTATTTTACATTAATATGCAGACTCACCATACGTTTCGGTTTATTTAGGATTATCCCGTTTTTGAAGTGTTTGTCTAGGTTCCCGTTAAAGATATAAGCTATCAAAATTTGTGTTGTCTTGTGTGTGTGCGTATGTGTGCGTGTATATGTGTGTGTATGTGTGTGTGTGGAGGGAGAAACCTTGAAGGTTAAGGACTGTTGGATCATGAAAAAAACCACCTTATTATACAATCTAAATCTATAATAAAAACTGAAAACCGTCCCTGTTTTAGGCTTGGAAATTATTGTAAGCCTATTAATATGAGCTCCTTGAGATTCCGTAATCTTCATAAGAGTTGTAATCAATAATTTTCTACTTTCTCGACTTTAGCATTGCTTTCAGTATTTTTTTATTTCTTCCTAGAGATCTTTGCTAAAATATTGTTTTCCATTCTCATATACATCATATAAGATGGATCACGATTGGATTAATATCTGAAGAGGCGGGAGTTCCATTTCATTAATTTGGTGTTTTTGAAACTTTTTTTTTTGAAAGATGGACAGAACGTGAATGAGAACCTGTCTTGCATGGCTATACTCTTTGCTTCAAAAAATATTTTCCCCGAATAATTCTCTGCATTTATCCTGAGATCATCATAAAATTAGAAGGATCTATAAATTTTAATGCCTAGCCCAAAATATTTCTCCATTTTCTCAGTTATCTTCTTAGTTGGGTTTATTAAGTATTTCATTGATGGACCCAATCTCTTGCTCAACCATCAGGTTCGTCCAATGTAGCTTGACATTCATCACTCAAAATTCCTGCAGTTTTTGTGTACTTCTTCACGCAACCTACATGTTTCTCATTATGATATTTACTTAAAGGAGATAGTTTGACTGCTTTCATGCTTTTAGCCAATGTTCTGAATATTCTGTATTTTTCGAAATGCCAGCTTCTTCAGATATGTTCTTGGTAGTTAATATACTTGCTTATTACATTTTACATTTTTCAGATGGCTCTTCATGACATTCTGAGGGTCATGTTAGTTGGTTTTCATCTTTTCAATTACTTTTATTTTGATTTTCCTATAATCTTTGATCAGCTTCATAATATCTTGTTTGGATTGTGAGGTTATATCTTTCTTAAAACTCTTGCAAACTTTATATATATTGAAATTAAAAAAATAGATACAAGTAACTATGCTGTTATACACATTTATTTACAGTATGTTGACTAACTTGAGTTGCATAATAAAATCTCAAGCTACTAACAAAGTTATAACTATTTCTGATAAAACATATTGTATTCTGACATTTATATGGTATACTTTCCACCGCCGTAACGTAGGTTCTCTGTGCCTTTTCCATAAATATTTCCATGGTGATTTTTCTGATGAACTTTCCTCTTTGGTACTTCGACTTTACGAACTTAAGTGCGGTACTAGATTGGCACGATGGAGTAATGGATAGCGGCTCGGATTGAGGAATCGGAGAGCCGAGTTTGAATTCCAGTCGAATCCATTACATTCACTTACGTGCTAATACTCTTGGGAAACATATGAATCCTCTTCTTCTCCCCACCCAAGCTATGGGTAATTAACAGGACAAAGCGGGTTCTCTAGCCTTGGATGCTAACTAGTCTACTGCAGAAAGAAATGGCAATCTTCTTGACTCCTGTTCTCTCTCCATTATTTTTTTTTCTTTTTCTGATAACCTTTCACACTCACCCGTGAGTCCTTATGACTTTAATACATTTTATGGAGAGAAATGATAAAACAACGTATATTTATCTGTAAATATTAATATATACTAAACATCGTACCACAATACGTTGTTTAATACCAAGATTAGAACATTGGCTTGCTTAATAAACTCAGACATCGTGTACTTATATGCATACTGATATTATACTAACAAATGGGTTAATAAAGAGAGTGTTGCATTGATGGTATTGATGCTGCAAATGACAATTATTAGAGAACGTTGTGATTTAATGAACGGGGATCATGGGAGCATTTGTAAAGAGTTTGGGTTATATTGATCACAGTTACTATGATGAAGTTCGTATTTTCTAAAGTTCGGGTATGAGTAATTGCTCATATTTCAAGAATTATTCCGGTTGTAGCGGTTTTACCATTTTATATTGTGGTGTTGAAGAGAGATATTTCGTGTGAGATAGTATGATGATAGTATAATGGTTGCATGGTATTTTTCTCGATCAGGACGTAGTAATCAATTGCAACCTATAACAACTATTTATTGCCTTAGCAAAACTAAATAGGAAGAAAATGAAATGAGGCAAATGGAGCTGTGTATATAAAGATGTAGGCATTCGTACGTAAGGCGAATTTAAAGTCCGACTGAAAATGTGGAATGACATGGGTGAAGAGCTCCTTATTAGTTTGTAGGGGCTACCAGCTTAGAACATTTCTATGCTGTGTTATGTACAATGTGACACGTGGTCCACTAGGGATTACAAAGTCCTTCAGTGAGTAACTGGGACATGTCTTGTTCTAACAGCATCCTGTGTGAGGGAATAGCGAGAGAAAGAAAGAGAAAAAAAGAGAGAAAGAGAGAGACCATACACCCATTTCTTTATTAATGTGTTTTTAGCAATACTATCTAGTAGGAGTTCCATAGCAGACAAGTGGGGTAATCTCGCATGAGAAATATCATAATTCTTTCAATCATGACCTTTCAGCTAATGTATTATCCGGCTTTCATCAGTATTTTGTAGTACGGAGAATGTCGATTAGTCTATATTTATATCCTTTTCTGCTGTTTCGACCGATATACTCTCCTTTCTTTCTCAAATATCTGCATCCAAAAATTTTTTTCTCTATAAATCTATTTTAAAAATACAATTGGTTACCAGTCACACTAGAAAAGTAATGCTGTAATAATTAGAACCAAAATAAACTATGAAGTGAGTCTGAAAAATTATTCATTCATTTAATATTAACGAAAAATAGCCTGCCAAAGTCAAAGCTACCTTATCCTCTTCAATGTGCATTATTGGGATCTCACACACTTATCTTAGCGTCACTTTCACATTTCAAAATAGTCTGTCTATCTTGTCCCCGTTGTTTCAAAAATGATTTGGGAGAGAAAACTATACTTTGCAGAGAGCTAACTCTGGGCTGCGCACGCGTAACAGACCTGTGTCACGTGATATTTGGAAAAAGATTACTCGATCAATCATTATAAATTCAATGGTCGCAATATACACGCTCATTCAATGGCGTCTCACTGCCGACTAAATAATCCCGTAGGGAGAGTGTTTACGCATGCGGAGTAAGATCCCCTGTGATTGGTTGCCAAGTTACACGAGGGCTCCAAGATATTCAAAATGGCTGGATATATGTCGGACAGATCTCAAAGATTGCTGACATGACTAACAGCAGAAGAGAGGATTCAAATTGACTGCCACAAATCTTGACTTTCTTCTTATTTCTGATCAAATCTGCACAGGAAATAATGATTGTTTCGACCTTGATAAGTAATAAGGTGTCTTGTCTTGTAGATGAAATTATTAATATATTTTCCCCTAGTGCCAGAGATCGGCGTTCAAGCCTAAATAAAAGCAAAGATTTCAAATGCGTATGTTCTAGATAAACAACCACACCCAGTTTATTCATCTTGTTACGTACCACTCATTTAGTAATGTAGCCTACTTTTTTTGATCTGCCGTGGACAATCGTAAATCGCCACAACTTCCTGTCCTTGTGCCCTGCTTAAGTAAGCTTTTTAAATATCAAGAAAATATGGAAATGGAGTTTAAAATTTTAACTATTTTGACGATTGTCAGAAATCCGGAAATTTGTTTTTGTCATTATTCAACGAGAATTCTCGTCTTCATTATTTTTATTACCAAATAAGAATATAGAAGTCTATAACAGATATTTACTGAGCTTAACTTAAAACTGTACAGGACAAAATGATGGAAGGAATAAGGGTAAAAATATTGTATTACACCAACCCTTCAAATGAGGAAGGACTGCCCGTTTGAAAATGAGCTTATAAAATCCTGGGTCTAAAAGAGAATTCCCTAACTATATTAACTAGCTAGTGGAAGTCGAAATAAAATCTCGGTCAAAATATTACGAAAAAATCAACAAGAATGAAGATACTAGTTCAAGTAACTTGGAGAACTTGCCTATTGAAGCACGTCATAATGAAGTGATTTAATAATGAAGGTGCTTATTAATCTTGATAAGTATGGTAATAATGAAGAGTGAAAAGAAACAGCGATATTAAAGTGATTCTAGTAACTATTATTATCTTTTGTTACTGATAATTCACCCAATACAAAGTATAAGGGCCAGTCCAGGTAGAGGATTATTGAATGAGATTGTTGTAAATGACGAGGAAGGAGAGAGTAAGCAGTGTATATTATGAGGACGTATAGGATAGATATCGGTTGATCATAGAGTTAAAGAGGCCAAGATTGTAGTTCTCAGAGAAGCATCCTCACAGGAGTTTGTTCAACAAAGGAACAATTCTGGTGAAGATGCTGTCCGAGTGGAACTTGCTTTTTATCAAAGGAACACAAAGGGAATGGGGATGGTTTGCCACCGTGAACATAGCATGCTGGGTTCTAGCTGTGAAGGTCCAATCTGGTGGAACTAAATAATGCAACGTATCTAAACATATGTCATAGTAATAGCGATAGGGTAACGAAAAGCTAGCAACATTGGGATAAGGGTTACAGGGTTTGAGAACAATTCCTCACCCAAAAGGCAACATAGATACTTTTGCTTTCTGTTGAAGCTGAACAGTGAAGATTGGGCAATACTAGCTCAAATATGGCAGCAATAAATCCTTGGTCTAATCTGACTCTTGTAAAGACAAAGAGCATGTCAGCAAAGGTTACGTATTTTCTTGAATTAATCAAGAGACCAACCATTCTTCTACCTCGAATATACGTGTTTCAAATGAAGACGAGAGTATACCCAGTAGTCGTTCGAGGCGAGGAGCCTCTTTGAGAATATGACACTCATCAGGATTGGTGCAGATTCATTTTTTGATGTATTGAATGATACCATCTAGTCTTTATCCAATTGAGCTGTGAGAGTTGGATCAGAAGAGAGATCAGTTGCCGGGCACTGGTCACTAAGATATTTGGAAGTGCACCGTGTTTTTATACGTGATATCTTTCCTGTCACATGTGCAATCTCCTCAAAGATGAAGAAAAGACTTGAAGCAACAGAAATGTGGTTCTACAGAAGGCTAATGAAGGCTAATGAAGATACCATGAACGGAACATGTGAGCAATGACAAGGTTTTAGAGAAAATGGAATAAAAAAGGAAACTTATATTTATATCAGGGAGAGAGGAAGGGGGACTTAGAAAATCTGATACTCACAGGACAAATAGAGAGCAACTCATAACATACTTAATGAGCTTGACTAAATGAATAGGGGACCAGTTTTTAGGAGAAATAAGAAAAAGACAAAATTTATTAAGAGCTACAAGGGACAAGAAATTGTGGAGAGTCATGATCGCCTACGCCCTGAGAAGACATGGCACACAAAGAAGAAGTCCTTTCAGGGCGTGGGTGATCACAGAACTTAGCAAATTCTTATCCTTCATAGCTTTTACTATTCTAAGGGCCTGTTCTGCCATCCATTTACTCAAGCTCGTTAGGTAATTTAGTCAGTGTTTCCCTCGCCTTCAAATGTTCCGTGAGTGTCAAATTCTCCAAGCTCACTTTTCTCATTCGGTTGTCTTTTTCTGATTCTAAGTATGTCTTTTTCATTCTAAGAATTTTTCATTGCATACATGTTCCATCCATGGTATTTTCAGCATCCTTCCGTAGAACCATATCTCTGACGCCTCAAGTCTCCTATTCATCTGTTAACCTCCAAGTTGGACGTTTGAATCATGCCAGAATTCACTTATGAATTTTATATATGTTTGCTTTAGCGTGACAGAGAAACAAAGAAACATAGAAAAAGTCACATTGTTCATTATTATTATATATGAGTAATTATTGATCGGCACGGTGAAAGAAATAATGATAAAAAATGGATGGTGTTAATAGTAATATAATTTCGAAAACAAAGAAACATAAAGAATACACGCGAGTGAAAATACGTAGTGATCACTAGAAATTGTGCTACTTATCTGGTTGGAAGGAAAGTTCTTGAGGTTTATAGAACATTGAATATATTTAGAAACCGCAAGAACTTTCCTTCCAACCAGATACTTTGATTCGGCCATTCAAATATAGGCACAAGCTAGAATCGGTTCTGACTAAAATATTCATCTTCTTTGGAATTTTGGAAATTGAAGCGTACCAATTTGGAGATCAGATCGTGACATAATAAAGAAAAACATAAAAAATTGCCGATTCTGTTTTTAATCGAACTTGAGATCATAGAGTCCACAATACCGCGTCGCAGTTAATTGTGAATTTCATAATCTTTTCAATGGTTGTATTGTCGCCAGGACTACATACGAAAGACTGTTTTTGAATTAAAAGTTTTCTTTCTCCTAGTCAGCCTTGTTATTTAACCCACAGCTGGAGGAGACTAGAGATGGATTCATGCTTTTCCCAAGGGTATTTGCGCGAAAGTGAATGCAACTGTTACGGCTGAAATTCGAACTCGACTCACCGATTTCTCTTTTGAGCTATTAACTATTACACCATCCGCAGATCCAACTGTCAAACTGTCGATGGAATTGTTTCATCAGTCTGCAGAAAACAAAAGTTGAATAAACATGTTAGGGGACTGAAAAATTTGTAGAATGTGAAAGTCACACTTATACCCATCATTACTGGAGTGCTTTGAAAAGTTCTGAAAAGTTTTTCAAAAACGTTTTGGGACGAGATATTCTTATAGAACTGAAACAATTCAGATACCATCTTTTTGAAATCAAAAACAATGCAGAGTGTGATATAGGATTAAAGTGTCGCTACCGACACTAGAGTTTGAACACATATCACCAGAGAGCAAGCACAGGCGATCCTATTTTGAATGTCCAAGAAACTGTCCAAATGTTCTATAGTTCCGAGCGCTTTCGGCTATACTTTTAGCCATTATCAAGGACGATTTTATTTTTTCAGTTTGAGTGTGTGCGTTATGTGTATGCTTTTAGTGTGTTATAGAGATGTTTTATTTTCCGAACACGGTTAGCACATTGTGACCTAGTTCGTAGTTAATATTGTTAATAGTTGGCTTTTTCTTTTTAATTATTAGGGCTTCCATTATTTTTAATCTTTTTTTACAGGTGGAAGAGATTATTATGTTTGTTTTTTCTACTTGTATGTTTCAAGTGGAATCTGGTAGGTTTGTGTGTGTGTTTAAATGGGTTCTAATAAAGCTCTGGTCAGATAAGTGTAACGTAAGGCATCTGGGTAGGCATGTAGCTGTGTGACCGATGTAATTATTTATGAGTTCAGGAACACAGTTCCTTAAGGGACATTTGAACTGATAGATAATTTCGTTCGTTGTAATTTTGACTTAGACTTTTTGAGGATAAGGTTATCGTCCTTGATAATGGCTAAACGTATAGCCGAAAGCGTCCGAAACTTTAGAACATTTGAACAGTTTCTACACACTCTGTGTCCAAAAAAGAAAGCTCTTGTGCGAATACAAGAAAAATTAAATAAAAAGCTTAACCGTAGTACCTTGTCTTTTGTTTTTAATGAAACATGCATAAATGAAGGCTTGCTGCCTAAATGCACAATATATATATATATATATATATATATATATATATTGATTTGAAACCGCACGGTCTGACGAAGCGAAACCGAATTTTATCGGTCTCGCGAAATATAATATATTACCAAGGTTTCTGAAGTCTCCAATTTGTTAATTAATTATTACTTGATCTGTTTACTATATTGAGCTCTCGGGATTTATATCCTCCTTGGAATTATCTATACGGATTACCAATTAACTTTATTATATATATATGCTCCAGGATTGAACAGCGGTCAGTTATCAAGTTTTTGGTTGCTGAAGGGTGCAAAAGAGTTTAAATTCATAGGAGAATGTCAACTGTGTATGGTGCCACATGTTTCAGCGAAAAAATGTCTACAAGTGAGCTAAAGTGTTTAAAGAAGGACGGAGCAGTGTTGAGGATGAAGACAGGCCTGGGAGGCCTACAGAAGTGAGGTCACCTGAGGTGATCGAATCAGTCAATGACCTCATTCAGTCTGACAGAAGGGTGACCATGGATGACATTGCAAGGACTTTGAGCTTATCAGTTGGGACAAACGCAGAGGTCATCAGTCAGAAGGAGTCATCTTGCATCATGACAACGCAAGGCCTCACACAGCAGCCCAAACGGTGCAGACCATCAACGAACTGGGCTGGGAACTGCTCCCTCATCCCCCTTACAGCCCAGACCTTGCCCCTTCAGACTTTCACCTGTTTGGTCCCTTGAAAGCGTTCACGAGAGGCACGAAGTTTAAAAGTGACGATGAAGTCAAAAGTGTTGTGAGCGACTGGCTGAGACATCAGTCCAAAGAGTTTTACGCTGAGGGAATACGGAAGCTTGTGCACAGATGGGAAAAGTGTGTGACAGTGCTGGGAGACTACGTTGAAAAAAAGAAAGAAAGTAAGCTTCCATCTGTATTAGAAGTTCTTATACCGAAAAATTCACCTTATTTATTGAATGACCCTCGTATATCATTGATTTTCATATATTTTATACCACATTTTTTCTTTATTACTGTAAACGTTATTTTTAATGGGTACATACACATGTTTGAGTTATTACCGTGTTTTTTATTTATTTTATTAAACAGTGAACATAATAACAACTGGTCTAGATTAGATCGAGCAGTCCTACTAAAGACAAAATCTGCCTCTGACAGTAATCGAACATTTTACATCAGGGAAACCACTTAAGTCATTGTTTCCTAACCGTTTTTCCAACCGTGTTTCGTTTTCTATGAAGAAGCCGTGTGACTGCGTTGAAACCACATTTAGCCATATAAGAAGTTGGAAAAGCAATGAAGAAAAGTTTCATAGATTTCCTATATCTTTCAAAAATTTCCTTTTGCAACCAATATTGAATAATTTTTGAAAATTTTAAAAATAAATGCCCACTGTCCTACTGAGTATGTTCACCACCCCACAAATGAAATTAAAACTCCAGGTTCCCCCTTTCAACATAAGAGAGCACACAAGGGGGTGCTAACGCCTATGTTGGGAAACACTGATAGCTGAAACGAGCCTCAACCAGTTCAGCCACGGTGACAGAGTAACAAGGCAAAGTCAGAATTACCTCTTAAGGAAAGCATGTTTTTCGTGTTGAGACTTCTGCGAATCTCTATCCGCTAGATTCAGTTTTCTATCTGAAGCGTAAACAAAGGTAATTTTTTCAAATGGATTTTTCATCCGACACTATTTCTTCTTACTATAAACGTTATTTATAAATCGTTATCTTCTATCTTCTTAGTGTCTCTTCTTTTATTGTTCTCTCTCCTTAATAGTGTTTTTCTCACATTCTCTCACACTCAGTAACCCCCCCCCCCGCGTCTTAGTGGCTTTATTGTCTTTATTGTTGAAATGATTAAAAATAATTAGAGTTTAGGTTTGTTGAATTAAGGGTTGATTGATGAAATGATTTGGCTTTTACGGTTTATCAAACACGGTTTTTTTATGTTGGTTATTTAAAGCCTAAACTTATTTTTGGATTGTATGAATAATACTCTTTTTTGCGAGTGAATATTGCATTAACAATTTTTTGGAGATAAAAATCATTTCTCATGATACAAGTCCTAATATTTAATCCATAACGGCGGGGAGGGGGAGAAGTGATGGATTAATTACCTTTCTCAAATGAATATAATGTAAGGATATATAACGAACTCGACCGGAATTCGCACTCAGCATTATGATTTCGCTAAGAGATTGGAGGATTCCTTGAAATTATCCAGGCCATCGATTGTGCTGGGTTTGGCGATCCCGCTGAGAAACGTGCAGAGATTTGAAACGACTTGCTGTCACTCAGTCTCCGGCGGCAACCATCAGATATCTGGTTCAAACTTGTAAATGCATGAAATAAATTATTAATGCTGTGAGAACAATGATGATTGTAATATTGTTGTGACTTTGTCCTGACATAGATAGGACAAAGCCCGGGAACTGGTAAAACTGCCAGTAAGGCAGGGGTGGGGCTCTTATTTCCTCTGCCAAGAGATGTCAACGCGCAGTAGCCAAAGAAGCATTGTTATTGGTTGTTTGGGGTGACAGTTGTGAATCTGGATCGGATTATTAATCAGTATTTCTTATTTTCTTCCCCTTCGTGATTTGATCGGGGAAGCTGGTAGTGAGTAGCGGGTAAGGGTAGACATTTCAAAAACGCTTGATTTTTTTCTCTCTCCCTTTTTAAAGGGAAGGGGAATAAGTTGTTGGTTGAGGGAAGGAAAGGGCTTATAGTTGGCTGGCTGGTCGGGTTGGGAAATGGAAACTGAACTCGAGATGAATCTCATCGGCTTACATAAATAAATTGTTGTTTACTCTTCATCAGTTGCTCGACCCACGTGCGCTGATGATGTCACGATTTTAATATTTCTGCTCGTTCTTTTTCCTTCTTTTTCTTTTTTTTTTTCTTCTTCCTTTTCGTTCGCGTGTTAGAGCGAGATTTGAAAAACGAGAGAGGTATTTTGGCTGGAATTAAGACGAAGATGGAGCGGGGAAAACCATTGTATTTTTTAGACTATTGTACTGTAGCTATTATTGCTAGTCATTTTTATTTTTACTACAACCACAGACCCACTGTTGTATAATTCCCTATTGGCTTATGTAATCGTAATTAAAATTATCAACCACCACGACTACCCATCCCTTCACAAACTATCTGTTTGCGTATTTTACTACATACTCAGAGGTTTAAAAACTTGCTTATTTGTCTTCGCTGTCTGTAGTCGATGTTTAAGTTCAGAATTTAAAATGCTTATCTTCATGACAGCCATACCCTTCCATCAAGAAAAGCACACTACTGACACTCTTTTCTTGTTCTCGTAAAATATACAATACCTTCATTGCGTAAATATCTAACTACTTGCTTCGCTACAGCAGTTAACTAGCCAGTCCGATATTCAATTTAATTTGGTATTTTTCAAATATACGACACAAACTTGAGTGTTTATCTGTCAGATTTTTCGTATTCTCTAATGATGGCTTATTTTTTACATTCAAATGACACCATCTACGGTGCTCGGTAGGGTTGGGTGCTGGGGTCTTCTCTTTACTAGAACTAAGAACTAAATAGATGGCAAATTTAGTCTTCTGTTTAATTCTTGGTCCCATTATGACAAATGCGATTGAACTGAGCTATGACGTTTTCTGTTAATTCACCCTGAATAATGAAAAGTTACTTAACACAAATATTGATTCACCCAAAGAAATTATAAATTTTAAAAATCAAAGTTTTTTTGTTTTTTTTTATTAAATTTTAGCACGCTTTTGAAATTATAAATTTTAAATCAAAATTTGTTTAGCTTGTTTCGCAATAACTCCAACCCTTAGAATGAAAAATTACCAAAAATCAGGGAGTTATTCATATTTCAAAAGTGCGGATGATATTCGAGGTGTTTGCAAGAAATTTTAAAAATTTTTTAAAAATGATAATTAAAAAATCTTCTTTTTTTTGTTGTTTATTTGGGTCAGCGCGAATATAGACCCCACACTTAGAAATAGCGCATGCAACTCGTCCACATTTGGGGCGATTGCAAAGGTCACCCAACCGGAGTGCAATGGAAGGGTCTCGCTCTGGGAGAATTTGGTGTGAATTTTAGTAAATATAAATTATTTTTTATTTTGAGGTGAATTAATAGAAAAGATCTCAGAGCGGTATTATTTGTCTAAAGTCATTATTGCGTTTTTAATTTTCAAAATAAATTAGAAAAATTCATTTTAGTTTTTTAATTTTTCAAACAAAGAATAATATATTATTTAAAAATATTCATTTTATGTGAGAATCAGCTGAAAATAAATCGAATCAATAATCTTTAAAACATAATATCTCATTTAAACCCCCCATCATCATCATCATCATCATCACTTTTAACATCTGATTTATCTCCCCTCACACATTTTATTTTATAGCACCCTGCTTGAATGACATTAAATTTATGCAGAACTATCTTTCCGCTTCTTACTGTATTTATCAGTTTGATAATTAAAATTTCTTTCACTCAGAATGAGGATGTCGAACTTCAGTTACAAATTCTGGCAATATTTGACTGGACGATTTAACAGCTGTATTTTATTATACATGTTGTCTTTTATACCAGTTTTTACGATTCAATCAAATCCCAACAATGTAAGAAACTTAGATTAAATAATTTAAAAATGTTTGGATTTTTAAACATGTTTTACTTTCTTCTTTTTTAGTCTAGTTTTTCCTTAATTTCTTTCATTTTTTTGTTGCTTCTGATAGCAACGCTCAAGTTTTACGGGGTCATTCAATAGGGACCTAACTGTAAAATTTGTAAATTTAACCCCCACATTGAAACACCCTATAACAGTTATTTGATAGACCGCCATAACAACTCCCCGAACTTCCAAATTTAAGGTTTCAGATGTTTTGCGCATCGTTAAGCCTAAATTGGTACACCCAAATAAAACCCGTTACTACCATGTTCCATTCGTGAATACTAAAAAGGGAAATACGATGAAAATATAATGCAATCAAATACTGTTCAATATAATAATGTGTAGCACTTTTTCATGTTTTTTAACCATTATACCCCAAGCAAGGTAATAAAGTCACTAAGATATAGAGCGTTATTGAGTGTGAAAGAATGTAAGAAAAGGAAAAAATATTAATAAGTAGAAAGAACAACAAAAGAACAGAAAATAAGAAGACAGAAGATAACAATTGACATTGCATTTACATTTTTGAAGATCAAACTTGATTGGAAAGCAAGAAGCCGGAGAAAAGTTCCACAAGCGAGAAGTTCGAAAAAAGAAACTATTATCATAGAACTTATGTTTACATCTAGCCATTTCAATGGTAAAAATATGAAACCTTGCGCTAATCTAGTACCATAGAGGAAAGTGATATTTATTCTGTATAAATTACAGAAATATGGCACATGGCCGAAGGGGGGTTGGGGAAAGGACGGTCTTCTGTCTTAAATATAACTTAGCTAGCCGCAAACACTGACCCAATCGTACGAACAATATTCCTTACACCAAAACAACACATTCATACGTACCTTTCTTACTACAACCAACATAATACCTCACTGTCTCTATGAAAATACTAACTAGTCCCCATATTTACAATTCAGTGTACCATAGAGGAACAATTACCATGAAAGTATTTATAGAAAAGGAAACTGCATTACGGCGATGTTAAAGTGACTGAAATCTAGATGCCAGATCATGGCCAATGACATTGCAGCTTCTTCTTTAGATTTTATCAAGGATCACTGAATATATAGTGGGAGCACCAGACCATATATATATATATATATATGGACGAATGTTAGACATAGATATGTAAGATAGATTCTGGGGAGAAACATTGTCTAGCATGAACCAAATTTGTTAGCAGCTGACCTAGCAATGGATTCAATATAGTCTTTCCACTCTATGTCAGCTGAGAACATTAGTCCGAGATGATTTACTCTCCTGGAGGGTATAGAAGGCAGAATGTGGTCTCTGAGATGATTAACGGAGTGCTGTTTAGTTTTGGAGGCGTTACAATTAACAAGCTCTACCCTTTGCTGTCGTTAACAAAAGACTGAATGTTGTTTTTGACATCAGTCGACAATTTGACTTCATCAGACCGATCAGACCGAGACAGGAGTAAATTATTGTGTCATCAGGATAGATAACAAGTTGAGAGCCGATGCCATCGGGAACGTTGTTAATTAAAATTTAAAACAAAGTAGGATAGAGCCCTAGGGGTCACCTGCATTAGTGCAAAAGGATCTGGAAAAGTGGCCGTTCAGTATCATTATCATTTCACGACTTGATAAGTGTTGAGTCTTGACTCAATGTTGAATCTCGCCTATTGCATGGAATAATAATGCAACACAAAATGTACTTGGAACAAGAATGTATTATAACAAGAAAGTGTACACAATAAGTACATATAGTATTTCTGTATATTTCTGGGAAGACGTTCCTGGAGAATGTGTTGACTAGTCGCAGTCGATCAGAGTCTCTAGTTGGATCTCGTGATTCCACTTTCCTCCTTCTCTCTCGTCTTCCGGTATCAACCATTATTTATATAGTTGGTAGTCACCTATGCAGATTAGGTGGATTCCACCACAACAATAAGAAAGACCGGATCAGTTCAAAAATATGTCCGGAGACACTATAACTTTTCAAATTGTGAAGACAAACCTGCATGCTAAACCCTGTCGAAAGCTTTCGAGATGGCCAAGCTTCACCATTTTTGTCTAGAGCTTGATAGACAATTATTGTCAGCACATCAGCAGTTGATCTAGAGAAACGAAAGCCATACTGTTTGTCTGAAAGAAGACCCCGCAATGTGAGATGCTTAATCAATTCAGCATTGATTAGGGCCTCTAGTAGTTTCCCAAAAGGAGGTAGAAAACAAATAGGCCTATAGTTAGAAGGGTCAGATGGTTTAGATGAGTTCTTAAAAACTGGAGCACCAGATGAGGATTTCCAGGATGCAGGAAAGCAAGAGTCGGGATCCAGATTAGAGATGATAACAGAAAATATAGAAGTTACCACTCAACAGAGACTCAGTTCGAAGTAGAAAGTTAGGCAAGGATACTCCAGATGAATTAATAGTAAAGTTAAAGGAGAATTTACAGGCGAAACATTCAGCTTTATCAGCAGATGTTAACACTTCAAATTGATTGAAGAGAGGAAGAATAGAAAACTTACTTTTACAGAGCCGCCAGTAATCACGAGAGCCAAAGTTGCTAAATGAAATACGGTGCCTCATTCTCTCAGCAAACAGAGACTTAGCTCCTTTGAGGACACGTTTACATTTATTACCTGCTGCCAGGAATAGGCATCTGTTATGAGAACTGTCTCGTTGATATAGCTGGAAATAGTGATTCTTGTGGCCTATATCGGTAGGATTGAACCATGGAGAAGATTGAGATTTCACCTGGTATTTCCTAGTAGTAATGTAATCATCTATACCGGCTTTGACCCAAACGGAAAACTCTGTGGCGCAATTCTCGATATGGAGGTTAAAATGTCTCGAAGAAAGTCACGGAGTGAATCCAAATCAGCACGATGGTAACGGAAAGGGGTCTTATGAATAGGTGGTTCCTGTCTAAAAGTTAATTGGAACTAGATATCAATAGATACTACCGAGTGATCCGAGTTGCCAAGAGGGCAGTGTTGCGAAGCTCGACAAGAGCTAAGAGAGGAGGTAAGAAATAAATAAGGAAGTCTATTTCCCGGATTTGCTAGGGAAACGAGTAGGGTAATTCACGATTTAAGTAAGGGATTGAGCAATGGAAAAGTTGGAAGTCTGAATGCCGGCATTATCAGTAACGTTATAGTGTTTAAACCACGTGTCTTGATTCTCATTAAAATCACCGAACACAAAGATGTTTGAAGATTTATGAAGAGAGAATGCCGTTTTAATACTATCAGAAATTATGTCTTATATACAGATATATACCGAGAAGAGGTGAGAAATAAAGGAAAAATAGATAACAGAGTGCAATAGTGAAAGTCGAAAGCACACATGAAAGTGTTGTCTCGAGAGTCGAGTGACTGTCCCCTTGCCATTGGAAGATTATCCCGGATGTAAACGTCAAGGCCATGTATACGAATGCTGGAATATTTTCGGCAAAGAGGAAGATGGCCTAGAACAGAGAATTCATTGGTAGCAATGGAAGTATTTAAATAGGTTTCACAAAGTGCAAATATATCCGGCGACCGTGCGAAGATAACATATTCTATACTGCAAAAGTTGGAACGAATACCACGACCAAAGGTTGAGGTGTTTTTATTTTTTGTTTGTTTACTGGTTTTCTCGTATTTCTTTACATTGTATTTAACATGGGGACATTTTTTAAGGAAGAAAGCCAGTATAATTATCACTATCTGTAGTCAGTGGCGATACAGACTAGCCAGAACATGGCTGAGACCAAAACAAAATGTGACCGGAGGGTTTTCCACCGGAAATACGTGCAGGGACACCTACCCATGTGCGACATAGCACTACAAATACCCCAATATTATGCGACCGCTGAACAGAGAAGCCTCTGCAAGTCCTGCCAAAGAGTACAAGCTGCTTACTACCAGTCAGATGCAGCAGCCAGACAACTGCCAACCCAGTACCCACATAATGGAAAGTCGCTGCCACTGATTAGGCTGATTACCAAAAAGTTAAGACAGGAAGAAGAAAGAACTGAGAAACCATGTCCAAGGGATGATCCTCTACACCTGTTCAATAAACATGGAAGGAGCGTCGACCTGACGATATTTATGAAAACAAACCCCGTAAAAACACTACAAGATCTGAAGAAATTTTAAAAAAAGAACAAATCAAATGAAAGTTATGAAAAGTAACGTCTTCAAAAATTTTAAAAAGGTTTTTGAAACTGGAAATACTTTGATTCTCCTGACAATCAACCTTCTTTTGACTTGTCATTCCATATCGGCTCGCAATCCTCGATAACTCGAGTATGCGTTACTTATCGCTCCTCTGGTAAGTCGTCATTGATGCTATAACATATTAATTTAAAAAAAAAAGCTAATGCGAAAAATTTCATTTTTTAAAATATGTTACGTAATAGTGTTCAACCTAAACACACGCATCCTGCTAAATTTATTTAAAACTCTGTCACAAAAATGAGCTCAACCCACCCAAATCCTTCACCGTTACGTATTTTCTGTACGGCACCTAAAGGAAACAGCGCAAACTGAAGTTAAAGAGGTAGATTCCGATATTTAAACTATTAATATATCTTAGCGCTTCTCTTACATAGACATCACTTATGCCAATTAAACTACAGAAGCTATAGGATTTTAAAAAGTTAGTAAAAACTTAATTATAATTAACCTTAAATGTAACTTAATATGCAATAATGATACAATACGTCATCAGTTCATAAGAGCGTGACTATAATATTCTGAAACTTATTTCGTAAAATCCTATTTCGATTATACTCAGTGTTCAGTTGACAACTGGCACCACTTTCATAATTGCGTTTCACATCCGCCGGATCTTGATCTCTCACTCTTGATACTACATCATCTTTTCTGATCGCAGTATCATTGAAAAGACATGAATTTGCCGACGATATCTCTGTTCACAGCTAATGTCCAACATGATTGCTGGTGTTAGTGACCGCATGTAGCGCAAGTTCAAGCCGGTGCTTAAGAAACTTCATGGTCTACTGGCCAGCATAATGACCAGTGAAGATAATTTACAACTTGGTTGTGTCTACACATTCGGCCCACGTCAATAGTAGACAGGTAGCTACTTATACGGGCTTTTCCCCTATTAAACTGAACAAAGGAAAGTGTTAACCCTGCACTCAAGTTGTAATAGTATGAATAATGGTTACATATATTTCATTTATTATTAGTTACGAAAATAGAGAGAAAAGACATACTATTGTATTATAACAGAAATGAAGATGGTCGCTGATTTCCGATTTCATTTTTTATTTTCATATTCTTAATATTAAAGCGACGATTATACAGAT
>OZ038499.1:67931431-67967253 GCA_964036315.1 Acanthosepion esculentum | reverse complement strand
GGCCTAGAACAGAGAATTCATTGGTAGCAATGGAAGTATTTAAATAGGTTTCACAAAGTGCAAATATATCCGGCGACCGTGCGAAGATAACATATTCTATACTGCAAAAGTTGGAACGAATACCACGACCAAAGGTTGAGGTGTTTTTATTTTTTGTTTGTTTACTGGTTTTCTCGTATTTCTTTACATTGTATTTGACATGGGGACATTTTTTAAGGAAGAAAGCCAGTATAATTATCACTATCTGTAGTCAGTGGCGATACAGACTAGCCAGAACATGGCTGAGACCAAAACAAAATGTGACCGGAGGGTTTTCCACCGGAAATACGTGCAGGGACACCTACCCATGTGCGACATAGCACTACAAATACCCCAATATTATGCGACCGCTGAACAGAGAAGCCTCTGCAAGCCCTGCCAAAGAGTACAAGCTGCTTACTACCAGTCAGATGCAGCAGCCAGACAACTGCCAACCCAGTACCCACATAATGGAAAGTCGCTGCCACTGATTAGGCTGATTACCAAAAAGTTAAGACAGGAAGAAGAAAGAACTGAGAAACCATGTCCAAGGGATGATCCTCTACACCTGTTCAATAAACATGGAAGGAGCGTCGACCTGACGATATTTATGAAAACAAACCCCGTAAAAACACTACAAGATCTGAAGAAATTTTTAAAAAAGAACAAATCAAATGAAAGTTATGAAAAGTAACGTCTTCAAAAATTTTAAAAAGTTTTTTGAAACTGGAAATACTTTGATTCTCCTGACAATCAACCTTCTTTTGACTTGTCATTCCATATTGGCTCGCAATCCTCGATAACTCGAGTATGCGTTACTTATCGCTCCTCTGGTAAGTCGTCATTGATGCTATAACATATTAATTTAAAAAAAAAAGCTAATGCGAAAAATTTCAATTTTTAAAATATGTTACGTAATAGTGTTCAACCTAAACACACGCATCCTGCTAAATTTATTTAAAACTCTGTCACAAAAATGAGCTCAACCCACCCAAATCCTTCACCGTTACGTATTTTCTGTACGGCACCTAAAGGAAACAGCGCAAACTGAAGTTAAAGAGGTAGATTCCGATATTTAAACTATTAATATATCTTAGCGCTTCTCTTACATAGACATCACTTATGCCAATTAAACTACAGAAGCTATAGGATTTTAAAAAGTTAGTAAAAACTTAATTATAATTAACCTTAAATGTAACTTAATATGCAATAATGATACAATACGTCATCAGTTCATAAGAGCGTGACTATAATATTCTGAAACTTATTTCGTAAAATCCTATTTCGATTATACTCAGTGTTCAGTTGACAACTGGCACCACTTTCATAATTGCGTTTCACATCCGCCGGATCTTGATCTCTCACTCTTGATACTACATCATCTTTTCTGATCGCAGTATCATTGAAAAGACATGAATTTGCCGACGATATCTCTGTTCACAGCTAATGTCCAACATGATTGCTGGTGTTAGTGACCGCATGTAGCGCAAGTTCAAGCCGGTGCTTAAGAAACTTCATGGTCTACTGGCCAGCATAATGACCAGTGAAGATAATTTACAACTTGGTTGTGTCTACACATTCGGCCCACGTCAATAGTAGACAGGTAGCTACTTATACGGGCTTTTCCCCTATTAAACTGAACAAAGGAAAGTGTTAACCCTGCACTCAAGTTGTAATAGTATGAATAATGGTTACATATATTTCATTTATTATTAGTTACGAAAATAGAGAGAAAAGACATACTATTGTATTATAACAGAAATGAAGATGGTCGCTGATTTCCGATTTCATTTTTTATTTTCATATTCTTAATATTAAAGCGACGATTATACAGATGTATTAATGCATAAAATCTCACTTATTTCACAGTCCACTGACTTACTGATCTCTCTCTTTCTCTCTTTATCTCTCTTTCTTTCTCTCTCTCTCTTTCTCTTTACCTCTCTCTCTTTCTCTTTCTTTCTCTCCCTTTCTCTCTTACCCTTTCTCTCTTTCTTTCTCTCTCACCCTTTCTCTTTCTCTTTCTCTCTCTCTTGATATCTAAGTACACATGTACACAACGTTGTTATTTCTATCGACAGATACGAGGGTAGGCTGAAAAATTAATTGCTGACTATGAAGGAGTGATGCTATAGCTGTGAAGTCTTGAATACATTAATTTTAACATTTCTTATTAATAACTGCATTGTTTTTTTTTCTTCAGGTAAACCAACCTCTGACAGTTGAAAGAATACTTCAAAATTAACTAGTAGGGACTTCTCTTGAAACTGGACAACATTTGGCATCGTGGTGTTACCAAGTACCTGCGTAAAAAGGGTTTAGCCCCCCAAAGACATTCATGTTGACATCGTTGATACATTAGGGGGTGGCGCTTCAACTTTATCAACAAAATTGAGCAGCTGGATTTAGGAGGTGAAGGGAGAGTCTTGAAGATGACTCAAGGTCTGGACATCCTGCAACAGCTACCACCGAGGAAAACATTGATGATGATGGATGGCAGACAACTGACTATAAATCAAATAACCAATGCTATTAACATATCCGGTGAGAGAGTTAAGAATATTCTGCACAATGAACTTGGCATGACGAAGGTTTCTACTCGTTGGGTTCCACGTCTTCTGATACCTGATCAAAAGCGCACCACATCACGGAAGAATCTGACATTGTTTCAGGCAGATCCAGCTGGTTTCCTTGAACGTTTCGTAACTGAAGATGCGGGTTGGTTTCATCATTTTAAAGTAGAGACAAAATGAGAATCCATGCAGTGGAAACACCCCTCGTCAGTTGCTAAGATCTTATCATCTGCAGGGAAGGTGATGATCTCAGTTTTTTTTGTATGCAAAAGATACTGTGTTTATTAACTATCTTCAAAAGGGTCCACACCATCAATGGGGAGTATTATGTCAACTTTCTGAGGCAGTTACGAAAGGCTATTAAGATCAAACATCCATAAAAACTGACGAAAGTAGTTTTGTTTCATAAAGACATTGCTCCAGCACACAGATTCTGGTTTCAATATCTGTTGTGCATAACTGTGGCTTTGAACTGGTTGAACATCCTCCATATTCTCATTTGTCCCCCACCTACAAGATGAAAAAGAAAACAGTTGGATGGGAACCAGTATCGCAATGATGATGGCGTCATATCTGCTGTTGACATTTTTATAAATAGAATGACGTCTTCTTTGAACAGTCAGATGTCAGTTTAGCTGGAAAGAAACAATGCAGTTATTAAGATGAGTTGAAAGTAATGCATACAGTGTTTCACATTTCTAGCATCACCAATTAATTGTCAGCCTTTGAACTTTTCAGCCCACCTTCGTACCTGGAAAGAAACAATGTAGTTAAAATGAGTTGAAATTAATGTATACAATATTTCACAGTTCTAGCATCATTAGTTCATAGTCAGCCTATTAACATTTCAGCCCACCTTCGTACCAGGAAAGAAACAATGCCGTTATTAAAATGAGTTGAAATTAATGCATACAATATTTCACATCTCTAGCATCACTATTCAGCCCACCTCCGTACAAACTTGCAACACTTATGGAATTAAAACACTTAGTGGATGATCACAATTTTTTTATTTAACACATGACGTTCTTTTTCGCTCTCGGTAGGACGACGAGATTTGAGACAGGCCTCCAGTTCTGGGCGAGAGATGCATTACGATTTGGCCTTCAGTAAAGAACGCCATGATTTAGCAATAAATAAACTAATGAGGGATAAAACTCAAAACATTTTTATTTAATAACTTAACATTCTAGCTTGATAAAATATACCTTAAACAAACTAGATTAGAGTGTATTTAAATTAACGGTATAATTTTTCTTCAAGCCATGAACATCCTGTAAGTGTGCTAATTCCATAATTTATAGCGCCAGAGGCTGTACATTTGATTGAAATGCTGTCAAGATTGACTGTATGGGTAATAATACTTTCGCTGTTCTTGCTTGGACAGGTGAAGTAAGTATGGAGGTGTGAATTGCCTAACTTCTCACATATCCATTTCCCTCGCGATTGTCCATCGTGACATGCTAGTAACAGACATTATTGTGTCAAGAACTTGATTCACTGATTCCAGTTTCCATGCTGTTATGCCACTCAGTAAAGATAAATATATACATGAAGAAATGTAAATAAAGAATCGACACTAATTAAGTCAAATGATCGTGTCTCATATTTTATTACACATTATTAAAGCAATTACAAAATTCATAAGTATATTATATATACATCTAGATCAAATTATGTCATAAACATCGGTTAGAACACATGTTTGCTCACTGGATCACAAAATAGCTCGTCCCTGACGGCAAATAATGGTAATATATACTTGGATTATCCTCTGTTTTATTTCTGTTTTTGGAATCTTATTTCATAATCTATCGCTAATGTATTTATCATTAGAATGAGTCGTATCATTCTAATATTTCTCGGAAAGCAATTGCGTGCGTGCGAAAGAGAAAGGGGAGGTACCTCAAATTTGGAGGACAGAATTCTTTAGAAAAATGTCTCTCGAGAAGTATAAATAACGTGTTTATTGTCCCTTTTAGTTTAGTTTAGCACAAGGAGGAGTACAAAGATTGTGTCAGATTGCCTTAC
The DNA here is from genome assembly GCA_964036315.1 of Acanthosepion esculentum. Classification (NCBI taxonomy): domain Eukaryota; kingdom Metazoa; phylum Mollusca; class Cephalopoda; order Sepiida; family Sepiidae; genus Acanthosepion; species Acanthosepion esculentum. Next base: position 67,962,631 of record OZ038499.1, on the reverse strand, counting down.
AAATTTGAAGTCGACATTATCGATTTTAACCAGGCTCGAAAACCGTTCCTTGGCGCCAGTTGGAGACTCACTGATCTAATGAAACAATTTAGGTATTTATTAAATTTAAGTTCGTCTGGCACAAGACCACACCAGCGGAGCACCTAGTGAGGATAAAATTCGCAGCAGACATAATCGTCTACCTGATTAGCTTGCTTCACGATGTGACGTTTGTTTATTGTTTATAGATTCAGCTGAAAATGCAAGTTAGAGAGAAAGAAACGGGAACTGAAATGTTACGTAATATCAGTTCTCCTATTGAAAAAAACCCAGAAATACGGTTCTATAGAAGGATGCTGAAAATACCATGAACCGAATACGTGAGCAATGGCGAAGTGTTAGAGAAAATTGAAACAAAAAGGACACTTATACTTAGAATCAGGAAGAAACCGTTGCAATTTCTCGAGTAAATTTGATACTCACAAAACAGATTGAAACTTGATGTTCACAGGAACTATACTGAAAGCAAGAGAGGCAGAGGAAAACAAGGTATAGTCTACCTAGAGAGCTTGGGTAAATGGTTGGCGGAACAAGTTTTAGGAGAAATAATAAAAAGAGAAAATTTATTAAGAACTATAAAGGACAGGAAATTGGGGAGAGCCACGATCGCCAATAGCCTGAAGGAATACGGCACATAGAGGAATAAAAAGAATGGAACTTTCTTACGAACGCGATGGGTTTCTTGAGTTTGTAATTTCAAATGTTTGGGGGAAGTAAGTAAGAATAAAGGTTACTACTTATATAATAGAAAGAAAAGTAGGAAAACCCGTTTTGGGAAATCATTTTTGTAGATTATCATTACTTAGATAATCCATAGGGCACGACGCTTGCCAGAATCGTACAATATTGTTTTTTTATTGATTTAGTAGTGCAGCTTCTTTTATGATATCGATGTTATAATATGATTTGGTATGCTAGCCTATTCAAAACTTTGCTTTCCAAATCGTGGTGAATACAACGGAAACTACTCCACTATCTTTCCTAGGAACTCATGACAAATCAATTCCATCCCTGACGTTTATGGAACTATTGTCATGACTTTCCAGGAAGTCATAACGATTCAAGTCGATCTCTGACTTTTACAGAGTTATTGTCATGACTTTCCAGGAAGTCATAACGATTCAAGTCGATCTCTAACTTTTACAGAGTTATTGTCATGACTTTCCAGGAAGTCATAACGATTCAAGTCGATCTCTGACTTTTACAGAGTTATTGTCATGACTTTCCAGGAAGTCATAACGATTCAAGTCGATCTCTGACTTTTACAGAGTTATTGTCGAGACTTTCCAGGAAGTCATAACGATTCAAGTCGATCTCTGACTTTTACAGAGTTATTGTCATGACTTTCCAGGAAGTCATAACGATTCAAGTCAATCCCTGACTTTTACAGAGTTATTGGACTTAGTTGTTTTTTGTATGAAAAACAAACCTTTTGGTGTTGTAGTAAAAAAAAAGATTTGTTCATATAAATAACTTATACATGCATTTTAAATTAAAGACAAAAATTTTCATAGATAAAAATATATATCCATTTATACTTCATTTAAGATAAATAATTATTAACCTTAAATGTTTGTGCATATACTTCCGAAAAAATACCATACAGAAATTTTAAATTTTATTTGTATAAAAGTTTTTAAAATTTAAAAATTAAAAAAAACATTCAGATATCAATGATGCTACCACACTTTCAATATTTTCATTTGTAAATAACAACTAAGTCCAATAACTCAGGGATCGATTCTATGTTATGTCGATATTATAAATAGGACCCCATTTCTAAAATGCTAAAAATTAATATTTTTCGATTCTTACAAGTAACGCGGTCCAAGGAAGGTCTAAAGAATGCCGATGTGAAACAATTATTTCCAAAAACATTTTCCCTATTTATACGAAGGGACCAGTTTATCTAAGTAGTGCCAAATAAAGATATTTGTAATATTATTTCTGACACTGCTTTATTTGTTGTTATTGGTGCTGCTTAAGAAAAATTCAAAACAAAAAAATTATTTGTTCGCACAAAACAATTCCAACCTTTTCGGTTAACATAAAAATAATTGATATAAGTACAGGTTGAGTATCGTTTATTTAAAATTCCAAAATCCGAAAACCTCCAAAATCCGAATATTTTTCAGGTGCTGACATGACTTGCCGTAAATGAAAAATTTCAAAAAGCACTGGGAAGTTTCCTAGGTGACATCTTCATCTTCCCTGGGTGGGTTTCCCCAGCCCAGTTACGTTGGCTACGTTGGCGCCCGTTTTTTGTTACCGCTCATCACAGCAACACATTTGTTCGTGGATTAGTTACTAGATGTTTCGTGCTCAGTAAAGATATTATTCAAAATGTCAAGAAGTTCAGCATTTATGTATTTTTTTTGTAAGTAGTAATCATGTTTTTGTACAGGTACAGAAAATACAAAACATTATTTTTACGTGAAATCTTAATTTCACCACTTAAAAATCCGCGTGAGCATTACCTGTATCTGAATGTACACAAAATTTATTAAATTTTATATAAAACTACTTCCATAGTATATGTTATTTATATAAAACAACCTTCAAGGTATATGTAAAAGCTTTGTTATGAAATGTAAAGGGATATTGCGTTTATGTTTGAGTTCCATTCCGGTTATGGTCCAATATCCTCGCACCACGGTTATGGTCCAAGGTAGAACCAAGGAAGAACAGCACGAACACAAGTAAAATAACAAAGTAGTAAATAACAAAGATATATTACGACAGAAATATAATACAAGAAGTTGAAGGTGTTAGTATTAACTGTCAGTCTGGTTTACAGTGAACTAATATTGTTTTGACTCGTTAGGTCTGAACTCATTCCTCGATATTTAACAACCCTCCCACGTGGGTCGAATGTGGCACAAGGCCGGTTTAATGTGGGCTCCCCGAGCCCGTAGGCTCGGCCAAAAATATGCCCATTTAGAACCCGTATAAACGGGTTCAGGGACTGTCTACCTCCCCGGACGACACTTTGCCCTGCGGCAAAGCCTCGTCCGGGTTCCTCTCTGCCAAAGCAGAGAGTTCGACAAGAGTCGGGAACAGTCAGAGACTGCGTCTCAACTCATTCCTCTCCTCTCTCTCAGAGAGGCGCAGTATTTGTAGAGTCAGGAAGAGTCCATTATCGTTATAGGTAAGTTCCCATAACAATTCCCAAGCTGCCCCATTTTATAGATGCTATAAATAAATAGTCTGCATTCCATCATCTGAAAATCGAAGCGCTTCCAGTCCTAAGAATTTCGGATAAAGGATTTTCAACCTGCATTTTTAAAAAAGTTTATAATCGGTTACCCACCCCACGCAAGGCAGTAAAGTCACTAAAACACAAGAGATTACAGGGTGTGGAAGAATTAGGAACAGAAACATTAATAATGAGCGGTAAGAAAAAAGTGTAATCAAGAGGACAGTAGCGATTGACATTGCATTTAAACTTTTGCAGATTAAAGCTGGCTGGAATGCATGCAGTCGAAAGGGAGTTCCACAAGCGAGAAGTGCCAGAGAAGAAACTGTTAGCATAGAACTTACGGTTATATCTATACAGCACAACTGTAAATTGATGAGATCTCGATGCCAGTCTAGTACTACGCTTAAAAGTACCATAGTGAAGAGCTCATTAGAACAATTACCATGAAAGTATTTATAGAAAAGACACAGTGAGGCAAACTTATGGTGGTGGGAATCCGAGCCGCAAAATATTGTTGATTCTTCTTTGGATCTTATCAAGAAGCTCACGGTAAATAGCAGAGGCACCTGACCATATGTGAAAACAATATTCTAAGCATGGACGAATGGCAGACTTATAGATATTTAAGATAGATTCTGAAGTGAAAAAATATCCCTCACGACACAGTGAACCGACTTTCTTAGTAGCTGGCCTAGCAATGGATTCAATACAGTTTTTCCATTTTCCATGTCAAGTGAGAACGTTAGCCCGCGTGTATGCAATGAGTCATTTTCCTGGAGATTAGCATCAGCCATGCTGATGAAAAGCAGAGAGGGATCTCTCAGATGATTAATGAAGAGAAGTTTAGTTTTGGATTTGTAAATTTTTCACTGTTTTCTCTCATCAATAAAGCTTGTTGGTTCCTTTGTTTCTTAGACGTTTATACGTTTATTACTGTATAAATTTTTACTTTTTGCAGCTCATTTTGAAAAGTTTACATTCCTGTCGCTTACCAGACAACAATGTATCATAAACCTTTGCTTTCTAATTCTATACATTACAAAAGAGTACCATACAATTATAAAACAATTTAAAACATTTGAGAAAAAGTGGATATTAAAAAAAAAGATTCCTTTTTTAACAAACACCGGTGATCCTTTTTATAAAAGAAAAACTCCTACGTTAGATGTCAGATAAGCAATAACACAGACAGACAATAACTAAAATCTATAATAAGCCATTTATTGCGCGGTGGATTGACTGTGGGAAAGACACATTCTTCAAAATTCCATCTTAATTACGATTTTGTTCTTATATTTTAGCATTCGAAACATAAAATTTATCAGGGGCGACCCAGTACATCACATTCATAATAATGGGTGTCTCGATGAGGATTTAGCTGATTAGCAAGACTACAGTAGACGAGATTACAAAGCATAAGCTTTACCATTTTTAGGTATTTATTGAGATGAGTCTCGCAAAATAAATATAGTGCAATTTTTTAATCAAAATCTTTCTTTTCTCTTTATCATTTCACTCCAATGAAGGCAATAAAGCCACTAACATACAAGGGTTACTGAATGTTAGAGAATATGAGAAAATATATATTAAGGAAAGAGGACAATGAAAGAGGAAACATTAAGAAGACAAAAGATAATGATTAACATTGCATTTAAATTTATGAAGATCAAAGTTGACCGGAAAACAAGAAGCCGGAAGAGAATTACACAAGAAATGCGAGAGAAGAAACTATTATCATAGAACTTACGGTTACATCTCGTCATTTCCACTGTAGAATCATGATACCTAGCTGCCGATCTAGTACGGTACTTAAATTCCTAAAGACGAGGCACCGGAGAGGAAAATTCTTCTGAAAAATTACCATGAAAATACTTTTAGAAAAGGCACGGGGAAGCTACGTTACGGCGGTTATAAAATGACTGACGCTGAGATGCCAGGTCAAGACCGATAACATTAAATATTCTTCTTTGGATTTTGTCAAGAATCTCTAAATACATAGCAGAGTAACTAGAACAGATGTGATAATAATTTCAGCGAATGCTTTTATTTCTAATTGATATTTCCTAAACTGAGGATAGTTTGACACAAGGTAATTATAATGGAGAACTTAGTGAGTGTTTGTATTACGAGCAACGGTCTGTGAGCTTATTTAAAATTCTGTATCCCAAACCGTTGTGAAGGCAACGGAAACCACTCCACTATCTTTCCAAGTAAGTCATGATAATTCACAGATAATGAGGAAAACGTATCTGTGGAGAGCCATGATCGTCCACGTCCAGAAGAGACATAGCCTTAAAAACAATATGTGTAGCACAAATATCGTGCACGTGATGTCAAAAATTTATATCATTAATTTTGCGTTCAAAGGAAAACTGATTGATTACTAAATCGAACCCAAATTTACAGTTTTACTTCCTTTTTTCCCCCTTAATCAAGTTTTGATTGCGTACGGGCATTTTCTTTGGTATTTATTACTTTTATGTGTGGTACACAAATTATTTCGATAAATAGAAAAAAAAACCGACACAAGCAAATTCACACGCGCACATTTGTGGTTATTTATTTTCAAAGGAGATTGTGTTATTCATAAAAAATTACAGCTACCCATAGGATCGTAACCATTACCACACTCTTTACAATTATGAGAAGCAATATTCCATTAAGTGGACGTGTGATTTCCTGCAGCGGCCATTACTTTGCCTATATTAATATTACTACTACTATTATTTCTACTACTCGAATATTTCTTTTTCTATGAGCCGTGTCCCTTCGGGATGTGGGCGATCACAGCTCTCCATAACTTCCTGTCCTTTGTAACTCTTAGTAAGTTTTGTCTTTTCGCTGTCTCTCTTAATTCATCTTCTGCCAATCGTGTACACAAGCTCTTTAGGTAGATATGAGCTATTTTCCGCTATACTTCTTCTTTCACTATGTCCTGCCAATGTCATTGTTTTCCCAAACCCTTGTAACAAGAGGGCTTGCAAGAAAGATTTATTCACTATTTAAGTTTATCCCTTTATAGGCATTGTAATATCCATGATATAACAACACCGATATTCTACGGACGTAACGGAATATCTGGGCGGAAAATGAATGGCAAACATACTTTGTTCTCAGAGAGACTTTTATATACTACGACATAGACAAAGCCATATATATATATACATATATACACATGTCCCACAGGGAGAACTATATATCACATCCAACAGCGAAGCAAAGTATAAAGAGGAACAAAAAAGATATTCCTGACCTAGAGAAGCCATTTTAGGACTCCAGGTTTAAACGGGCCGGAGTCATCTCTGTTCCAAAGGGAAACGGCAGCTGGGGAAACAGATTTACTCTCGGCCTGCGTCAAAGGGTCCAGGCTAGAAAAAAGCAACCTTCTTGTTTGGTTCACGAACTCCAAATCGACTCCCACTTTGGGTCAATGTATGGAGTGACGTCACAAAGCGGCCGTCATGTGATCACGGGACTTATCTTCTGTATTCCTACACCCTCTTTCCTTTTATGTGCCCCAGAAATTTCAACTGTCTCTTTCTGATTTTTATTATTGTCCTTTTTGTTTCCATTTTCTCTAAAGTTTCATCTTTCATCACATGTTCAGTCCATGGTATACTTAGCATCCTTCTGTAGAAACATATTTCTATGGCCTCAAGTATCTTCTTCATCTCTGAAGAGATTGTCCAGCATTCACTGTCATATAGGAAAACTGATACTACATAACGGTTCAATACTCTTTTCTTTGTTTTTAGCGATATTTTTTCTTAATACTTTGCTTAGCTTTTGGAAGGCATCTTTCGCTATTCCAATGCACCTTCGGATTTTTGTGTCGCACTTTCCGTTCTCTGTTAACACGCTTCCCAGATATCTAAATTGTTGCACCTCTTTGATTTCGGTATTGCCAATCGGTAATTCACATGTTCAGCTGTTCCTTTTACCTACAAAAATGAATTTAGTCTATCCCACTTCAGATTTCGGTTTCGTAGTTCCCGTCTTTTGTTAAAACACTTCCTGGAAATTTACATTTTTGTACTAGCTTGACTACTATATTAAATTATTTATTTCGTCCTTGAATTGATCTGTTCGAAAAATGTCAGTAAAACTGTACATGACATTTACACCCAAGAAACCATTGTTTCAAACTTTTCCTGCGTAAAGAGCCAAACTTTTCAAAATGATGAAAAAATAAAATAGGAAGCACAAATAGATAACGGTGTGTTTATTCGGAAGAAATATAAATGAACGGCTTGAATCTAACATTAAAACTCTTACATTGTCTTATAAAAAGTAAATTTTAGAGCTGCTACTACTTATTTTTTTATATCTTCAATGTCAGACATTTGATAATGCAGCTCGGAAGAATTTATTACTTGTAAGTAACAAAGAAGACTTATTCATAAATGACTGATTATTATAGGATGACGGTGCATTAAAAGAAAGATGTGTTGTGGCTATGAACTGTCAAGATATTGTTGGTTTTATTGTTATGCGTTGTCAACAAAGACTGATGTTAGTTGATCTTGCATTTGTATTTTATCAAAGGGTGTGTATGCGTGCGCACACACTCGGCTTGAAGCAATCTGTTCCGATAGGGCCGTCTGTACAAGCAAAGGTCATCTAGGAAAAGGCTCCAAAACAACGTCCCTTTTCCAGCTTTTGCAAATAATTAGTAAATTAGAGATACATATGCAATCACACACACACACACACACACACACACACACACACACACACACACACACACACATATAAAATCTTATTAAAAACTACAAACTAGTATTATTCTGATTTTTAAAAAATGATTTTATATTCATACAAGATAATGGATGTTGTTTTTTTAATATGTATAAATGTTTTTTTCTTAAGCATTTCATCACAAGCAAGGCGGTGGTGCCTTCAGCAGGCACGGGGTTACAGAGGGCGGAAGCAAGAGTAGAGAGACGTGATTGAGGAAAGGATAAGAGAAGGACGGGGAATTAGATCAGAATATATCGATTGACATTACATTTGAATATTTGAAGCTTATAGCTGTCAGCGAAACACGTTAGAGGAAGGGAGTTCAACAGACGGGAAGTGCGAGACTTGAAGCTAGAAGAGAGTAGAAGAGATGACTACATTTAACCGTTTCGAGAGTGAAAGGGTGAAACTGAGATGCCAACCGAGTAACACACTTAAATTCATGCAGTTTGGGAACCAGCGACCATAGCTCATCGGAGCAGTTACTGTGAAAGTACTTTTTGAAAAGTCGAAGGGAAGCGACGGCACGTCTGTGATAAAGTGACTGTAGGCGAGATGTCAGACCAGGACCAACCACATTGCATATCCGGCTAAGAAATTAAAGCTGCTTGTGCGTGCATCTTCTGCCTCTCAGTGAGAAAGCAGACGATGCGTTGGGCTCTTGTTTAATTTTTGAATTTCGAAATTATTTTTGGTACATTTTGATTTGTGGTAAAACAGCAGCCTTTGTTTTTCATCCAAAACCAATAAAAAGGTTTCCTTCAAATTCTGAGAAGTGTATTTGGAACCTACCTAGGTTATTTAAGAGGGGGCATTGGATTTAATATTCGGAGTCAACAAACAGCTGCTGCAGGAACTCAGGTCGCTCCGTTCCAGAAAGAAAACAGCGCAGAAGTAATTTGACACCCAGCAGACGAGAACTGAGAGGAACATCAAAATCGCTCCCACGTCAAGGAAAAATCTTTGGTTGGTGTGCTTTATTTAAGCTTCGCTGTTACTGCGAACTTTGCTTAAAAAATTACACCAAATTTTATTCTTTTTTTTCTTTTCTGAGGACATTCTTATGCAGCATAATACTTTTTGTTGTAAAAAGGCATATTTCATTTTCATTGATAATTTACATACATGTTATTGGCCATCATTTGGCACACAAAGCCTTTTTTGTAATACATTTATTGGAGCAGGAAAATGTAAATTTTGGGTAGAATCGTGCAAATTGCGAGATAAGCATGAAATTTGGCATGAGTGTTCCTGATAGGTCACTTATTCAGAAAAAAGTGCTAGCCACGAAAAAAATTCAACATGGCGGTCATTTTTCAAGATGGCTGCCAAACGGGCCTCTGTTTTATGGTTTTGCTCAAAAACTATAGTGCAAATTGTGACATAAACATAAAATTTGGCATGAGTGTTCCTTGTAGGCCACTCATTCAGGTGAAAGTGCTAGCCACGAAAAAAAACAATATGGTGGCCACTTTTTCAAGATGGCTGCCAAACGGGCCTCTGTTTTATGATTTTGATCTGAAATCATTAAATTAGTTGAATTTGATGAAATATTTTTGATTTATTGCCGTATCAATTATAAATCTCAATGATTGCACTGTTTCTATTGATTTGGCATGATATAGCGCCCATGCCCTACGGTGGATAATTACATGAAATGATTTAAAGTCGACATTTACAATCCTGGTGAAATGTCCAATTCAACGTCAAAATTACTTTCTGTAAATGGAAATTGTCCATATCTGGGAAAATATCTACAGGTCATATATATCCTTACAACTCTCTGCATTTGAATTTCAATAGGCTAACCTTCCAAGAACCGGCGACAAAAGTTCAGCCCGAAGTTCATTCGTTGTTGTTTACTAAATCTCACAAGGGCAACTGCAAAGTACAGCCTGTTCCAACCTTTGAGCACATGCATCGTCCTCCACCACATTTTATCTTACATCCGCACTTTGTCAATTCACGACATCTTTTAGAAATTGGTTCCAAGGAAGTCCAGGCAACTTTCCATTTGTTACCGTCTTTCAACCATCTCCACTTGGAAGGACACGGAAGCTCTGGATCACGAACGACGGACTGCCCCCAGATATGTCCTGCTTGGAAGGTAGCACATTTGGCATGTTCCTTGAGCGCTCCTTGTGTTGGCGGGATTAATTCGTATGACCACTGCTTCCTGGCAAAGAGATCTAACCTTGTTTCATCTACTGTAGTAGCATCACTTGACCGGTTGTACATCAGAACAACAAATATCTCTAGAACTTGTAGATCAGACTCATTAATTTTAGGAGGACATGTGACTGAGTTTCGCAAATGTAGCCGCGGCGTCGTTGCAAACATTCCATGTCTGCCATGCCGTATTTTTCCCTTTGCCATTGAATCCAGATACCACATCACATCCGGAAAACGCATAGTATCCGTTCGGTTTTTTCCGGTCCCAAAGAAGATGCAAGGTCGTGTATTGGGATCCATCGAGTGTGCTCCCCCTTGCCATAGGAGATTCACATTTTCTCCATGCCCATAGCAGTGAATGATGACATCAGGCTTAAGCCTAAGACTACAATGTCCGTGTCATTAGCTTCAATCATGAGAGACTTGTGTCCATCCTTAGCCGCATTCCAGACATGCAAATATATCCGGGTATCTGCCTCTTCATGTGTGCAAGGAGCCAATTCGTCTATCTTAGTATCAGGATGGCTGGAACTTGGTAGAGCATTTTCCTCTCGTGTTACAATTACTTCATTCGTTGTGGTCACTTTACCCACTTCGTCAGCAAGGAAATTCAACAAATCTGTTTTGTTGGCGCTGTCCCTTAGAAAGCTCTTCCAATTAGTCGGTGTTTTGCTCTTTGCCGTTACTCTCCTCCTGATAGCTTTCCCGCGTTTTGATCGTGCTTCAGACTTCAGACTAGACTCTTGATAGACAGCAAAAATGATATCTGTCCTCTTGTAATTGCTACTGTAGTATTGCACCTTAGGCAGAATATCCTGTCTGGCATATTCTTCAAACGTCTTCGATGTCCTAGGCGTTATTGTATTGACTAGAAATGCACCATCTACTATGAGTACGTCAGTTTCTGGCTTCGTGTCTGGAAGCTCCACCTTGTTTTGCAGGACGTCCACGAGATCAGACTTGGTAGCGACATGTAGTTTGCCTCGCTTGCTGAGTGACGGAGGGAATGTTTGAAAAACTCTGGTAAATCACACCCTCTGCTTTGGCAGGAGATGAAAAGGCGGGAGAAAAGTTGACAATCCTCCTTTAGCAGCCGTGTTTCTGATTTCTCTGTTGGATCTGTGCTTGTTTTGAAGAAGTCTTTATTATTTTGTTTGATTGGCTGATAGAAATGCTGACGGTCGGTCTTGAGTTTATCCATGAATGTTTGGAATTGCTCTTTCCCTTTCTCCAGATGAGATTCAACCAGCAGCGCTGCTGTAGGATCAGCAATGTCCTTAGTGTCAAGCGACAGTATATCAGTGGACTCCTCCGAAAATGGATTGCCCATTTCTTCTATGAGACTTGTAAGCCGCTGAACCTTTTCAAAGAATGCCTTCTGAGCAGTTGGCGACTGCTCATGGTGATGACTTCCTTTCTTCGCCTCTTTGCTTCCTGATACGGCTTCATAGTCAGCAACGAATTTGCTAATTTCTGGACCAGCCACCAGCCACCTCCGAAGAGCTGATGGATCCTCTGTCAGACCAACAGCTCCCTCATCCCCTTTGATGACGGCATAGTTTTGTTCATGGGCCTGGTCGATTGCCATTGCGGAGGACTTCCTGTCAGTTTTATGAACCACGAAATTCCCATTGTGGAATTCTCTGGCAACCTCGGGGTGCTGCTTCTCTAGGGATATCATATCACGCAGATGAATAGGAAGCCATCTTGCATAGTTAACATTGTTGTTGGCAAAGAGGTAGGGTATCAATGCCGACAGTGATTCTCGATACAGATTGAAATTCCCTTCTCTAAATGCTCGCACCAGTGTTAAGATTGTCAATAACATGTTCAAGATAGAGAACCAAAATGCGAACTGTGGACTATCACACCATTACACAAAGCTGGAGGCCTCCTCATCGCCATCAGAATGTTCGGCAAGGTACGAACTGTAGACTTTCTTCAGGAGCTGAAACAAACTGCATGCTGTGACCTGATGTGCTTGACGTGTTTTAGTGACATTGGTTGCCGACAGGAATGAATCTGCAGTTCCGGAAGTGGCTACATCAGCTTCAACAAGTGCATTTGTCCATCCAATGTCTGCTAGCATCGACCCAATAGACTTCAGTGCTGTCATCTCAATGTGCAGCCCACCAAACATGATCACAAACTTGTCTTCTCCATATTCCTCTTATCAATTAACTGCCCTACTCTGCCTCCTCGATGAACTGCCACTATGAGGCACTGGCTGCCATCTTTGAAAAAATGGCCTCCATGTTGAGTTTTCACAATGCCAGAACTTTTATCTGAAAACAGGCCTTGGCAGGAACACTCCTGCCAAATTCCAAATTTATATCACAATTTGTAATATGTTTTTTGAGTAAAACCATGAAACAGAGGCCCGTTTAGAGGTCATCTTGAAAAAAGACTGCCATATTGGAATTTTTTCGTGGCTACCATTTTCATCTGAATAACCTACCTACAAGGAACACTCCTGCCAAATTTCATGTTTATATCACAATTTGCACTATGATTTTTTAGCAAAATGCATGAAACAGAAACCCCTTTGGCAGCCATCTTGAAAAATGTCAGCCATATTGGATTTTTCCGTGGCTAGCACGTTTTTTCTGAAAAAGTGACCTATCAGGGACAATTATGCCAAATTCCATGCTTATCACACAATTTGCACAATGGTTTGCATAATCTGCTCCACTAATTCATTTTTTGTGAGTTAACAATAAATTCATCTCTGTTTTTAAACTCGGCTCGTATTGTCCGTCTTTGTTGTGCTCATATAAATTAAATGTTACTTCAATCATTTGTTTGAACTATTTTTTCGAATGTTTCTTTTAAATAAAAAAACTTCTATAATGTATCGCCTGTACGTATATGTTCCAGAGTTTTACACTGACATACGTCATTTCCATTAATGAAATATGCAATGGATTTGAAAATCAAGAAAACTTTGCAAGGCACCGTTGAAGATGGACGTAGGAGAAGATGCCAACGCAAAAAAAACTGATTGGACAATGTCAAACAATGGACACGTATACTAGAATTGCTGATGGCTGACGTTGACAGACCGTTGTGGAGGGGATTCAATTGGGCTTCTTCATTCGGATCCTCCCCCTACGATTACAAAAATCAAGGGGATGATGATAACGGTGAATTTAAAATCATGTTTTGATGGCGTAATATATTTCATGCAATAGTTCCTGAGATCACATTATTTTAGACAAGAAACTAACGTATTAAAATAAATATATTCAATAATTAATAAATAAGCCCAATATCCATAATACCACGAGCAGCCTTATATTTGTTGTAAGCGGCCTAAAATTACGCCATTAACGTGAAAATATTCTTTAAAATTATAATACAATTATATAAGCAGAATCCGGTTATGTAAGTTGCATTATCTCTTCTAATTTATTTTTTAAAGACAAAGGCAGAAAGATTTTCATTCACTTTAATAATTACGTTTAAAGTAGATACTCTGGCAAAAGTAGAAAAATGAAATAAATATGAAAGATTAATACAGGCTGTATTGGAAGTTACATCGGAAAGGTTTTTGTTTTATTTAACACTTCCCAGTTGCTTTACTAATACCTCCAAGTTTCATTTCCTTTTCTTTTTTAATTTTAATCTAAATATTTCTGATGGTAAGAGAAGGTGATTAAACATTGACTGATGACCAAAACTTTTGTTTTTAGATTCTAGCATTCAATTTTTATAGAGAGCATAAAAAAATGATAAAACCTTGATTCACATTGGTCAGGAATTAAAGCAAGCGTTATTAAATATAGAACTATTTAACGTATGACACAAAGAATAAAACTAATTTCAAAAAACAAATAAATTGAAGACTGCTCAAACTCGCTGCTTGTAATTATAACAACGAAATAAATAAACGAAAATAAATATAAAAACAGTAACTTGGTAATCCTATGGATTAAATAATATGACACATATCTGGAAAGACCGTAGTGTTTCTCAAAAAATGTTAACGCAATGCTCACACGCAAAATATATTCTTACAATCCAAAATATGTTTCGGTCTTAAATAACCCATAAATGGTTGATAAATCATAGCAAAAAATCAATCAATTCAAAACTCTGTCAGAAATGAAAATATGGTACAACTTTTTAGAAAAATAACAAATTGGCAAAAAGTTTTTGTGACGCGTTTCATCCTTTGGGATTTCATCGAACTGGGCTTTGTTGGTGTTTACACATGCGGACGAAACGAGAGATGCTAGTAGTTTCAAAATTTTTGAAAGAATATTTTTGTTTTGAAAGAATATTTTTTGAAAGAATATTTTTCAATCGAGCCAAAAAATATTATTCCAAAAATATTCTTTCAAAACGGATGAAACGCATCACAAAAACTTTTTTTCAATTTCTCATACTATTTTTCTAAATACTGTTTGTTGATATATAAAATTATATATCGTAATATCATACCGTCGACATATAAACTATTTACAATATAGCATTTTTTTTGTTTCACTCCAAGCTAGGAAACAAAAGTATCTTTATTTGCCTTGACACAAGCATAATTGGAGAGTGGAGATGAATTCATGCCTTCTAAGCAACGAAACCGACTAGAAATCGAACTCGGCTCTCCGATTTTTCTTACCAGTCTCTACCCATTACACCACCCACAAACCGGCCACCAATTTTGGAAATTCTAGCATTACTTGGAAGATTTCATTAACTTTAGAGAGAACTTATCTAAATTATTATTAACTTCATTATTATGTTATTTCTAAATAATTCAATATTGTTACTACTTGTTTTCTATTACCACTTTTATATTTCTTTACTGGTTCCAGTATTGACTATTTAGTGCCGCTATCTACATTTAATTGTTTTCCACTAAGCCTGCCACGATATCCACAAGAGAGCGCTTCGACATATAACCATTGCCAAATAGCCGACCATACAAGTATCGTACCGACAAATAGAGCCAGATGACCTGATTTGAAAAAACAACTTCGATTTGGCTTGCATAAAATAGTGAACACGATTTGTTACAACTACTTCATCAAATTGTTAACTCCGAGAGTTAGACATGGCTCATATGTCAATAAATATTTGAAGCTGAGTTTAATTTTGAATTATCCAAACTAGGTTCTTTAAATACATCGTGCTGGTACGTAACAGAAATCTGAAAACAATCAAATAAATCAATTTTCCTGAACATGACACCATGGCCAGTGTTTGTTTGTTTTTTTTAAATCATTTCTCTCTAGGCAAGGTGATTATGCGACTAAGATGCAAGGTGTTTCTGTGAGTGAACGAGAATGAGAAAACTTTAGTGAGGATAAAGTACATTGATAAATCATGATTCGGGAAGACAGAAAAAAGCAATTGACGTTGCATTTAAATTTTTTGAAGAACGTAGGTGGCAGAGAAGCAAGAAACTGGAAGAGAAGTCCACAAGCGAGAAGTGGGAGAAAAAAACTATTAGAATAGAACTTAGGGTTACATCTAGCTAATCCAACACTAAAAGGATGAGTCCTATTTACCAATCTAGTAGTGTGCTTAAATTTATGCAGTCGGGGTACCAAGGACGAGAGCTCATTAGAACAATTGCCATGGAAATATTTATAGGAAATATAGAGGGAAATCACTTCACAGCAGTGGGAAAGTCGAGGTGCTGGGTCAGGATCAGTAACATTACAGACCCTTCTTTGGAGTTTGTCGAGAATCTCGAGATATATAGTGGGAGAACCAGAGCAGATATGGCTGCAATATTCAATTCAACGAGGAATGGTAGATTTATAGATGTGCAAGATGGAAAAATTGCCTGGTTTGATACAGTTAACCGGCTTTCAAACGTAACCAACTTAGCAAATGATCCATCAAAATCACTCATTCATGTAAGTGGAAAACGTGAAACTCTCAAGGCGCAGTGAGTCGCTCCCGTGGAGGTTATTATTAGCCATACTGATGGAAGTCAAAAAGGTTCTCTGTGAGGATTAAAATATAGCAGTTTTGTTTTGGAGGTGTTAGAATTTGCAAGCTATTTTCTGTCCCAGTTAACAACTAATTGGATGTCATTTTCGAGAGCAGCTGCCAATTTTACTTTGTCAGGCCTATCAGACTTACTAGTAAAACAAGAATAAATAGTTGTGCCATCAATATACAGGGGTTGGACAAAATAATTGAAACACTTGTTAAATTCAAAGAAAATTTATTTAATATGGAGTTGATCCTCCTTTAGCCTCACATACAGCTTTAATACGTCTAGGAATGGAATCACATAGCTTCCTGACTTCATTCAGAGGAATTTTCAGCCATTCTTCCATTAATACCTGCTCCAGCTTTTTAAGACACGACGGTGGGGGATAGCGGCTCCTAACTTGTCGCTCCAAAATGCACCGCAAATGTTCAATAATATTGATATCTGGAGATTGGGGAGGCCACTCCATATGTTCTAGCTCACTTTCATGCTCTTCATGCCAATTCTTAACCACTCGAGCGGTATGTATTGGAGTATTATCGTCTTGGAAGATGCAGTCACCATCAGGGAATAAAGTCTGAGCCATTGGATGAATATTATTTCCCGAAATGTTCAGGTAACCCTTGCTATTGATTTTACCATGCAGGGCAACTATTGGACCGAGACATTTCCATGATATGGCAGCCCAAACTATCACTGATTCACATCCATGCTTCACTGTTGGAAGAAGGCAGTCAGGGTTGTAAACTTCTTTGGGCTGCCTCCACACATAAACTCGCCCTGAAGTTGGGAAAAGAGAAAAACTGGACTCGTCTGAGAATATGACTTGCTTCCATTGGTCTGAAAACCAGGCATTGTGATCTCTGCACCACTTCAACCTCTTGTGAATGTTGCGAGTGGAGAGAAGAGGTTTCCTTACGGCGGCTCTTCCATGATATGCAGACTCATGGAGCTCACGACGAACAGTTTTAGTAGAAACTGGACTATTCAGATAATTATTCAACTCAGCAGTCACTTTGGCCACAGTAGTCCGATGATTTTTTGCCACATTGCGTTTCAATGCCCGTCGGTCCCTGTCAGTATGTTTGCAAGTCCGGCCCGAATTTTTACGGTTGCTAGAAGTTTTGCCCTGTTTCTCAAATTGCGTCATAGTTCTTGATATGGAAGCTCTTAAAAAACCTAACTGTTCAGCAACCTTAGTGATCGAGGCTCCGGCCATGCGAGCTCCAACAATTTGCCCTTTTTTGAACTCGGAGAGGTCACGCATTTAGCTTAAATTTTATTAAATTCTAAAAATAAATAAGACAAAGATTAGATAAATAAACGTATTTACAATAGATATAACCTGCAATTACAAAGTTTTAGTTAAAGTTTTTAATATAATAGATTTTTGAAATATAGGAGTGGAATTTGCACCTGTTCCAATTATTTTGTTCAACCCTTGTAGGTACCTAGTAGGAGACTGATGGCACCGGGAAAGTCGTTAATGAAGATTAAAGAGCAACGTAGGTCCAAGGCTAGCTCCCTGAGGAAGCGCATTAATATGAAATGATCTAGAAGCGTGGCCGTTTAATATCGCCTACATGACACGACTTGTTAAGAACAATTGGATTAAGTCAAATATTCGGCTACAAACACCATAGCCCTTGAGCTTGTGAAGAAGGCCAGTATGCCAAACCCTGTTAAACGCGTTCGAGATATCTTAAGCGGCAGCACGAGCCTCGCTGTTCTTATCTAAATCCTGATAGACAAATTCAGTAATAATTGTTAAAATATCGGCAGTTGAGCTAGAGAAGCGAAAACCATATTGTTTGTCGGAAGGAAGGCCATGAGCAGTGAGCTACATAATCAATTTGGTAACATCTAGTACTTTACCAAAAAGCGGTAAAAAATAATAGGGCGATAATTAGAGGGATCAAAAGGTTCATCAGAGTTCTTATAGACATGAACTACAGAAGATGGTTTCTAACAATCTGAAAAGCAAGAAATAACAAAGCATTTGTTGTAGAGGTTGCAGAGAACAGAGGCCAGTTCAGGTGCAAGAAAACAGGGGTCAGTTCAAGAGCATGCAGTGTCAAAGATTGCCTGGCAATCAAAATCCGTCCTAAGGAGGGAAGTGTTTTACTATGAAAAATATTCTTAATTGATTTTCGGAATGGTATCACTTTGTTGGGTAATGTGGGAAGTGATATTAGTTCGTTTGTGGGTGGGGGGAGGGAGAATATTAATCGATTACGAACTTAGGTGAACTTGCAGCTGAAAAGGTCAGGATTATTCACAAGCAGTTCAGTTGAGTGATGTTACTGGATACCGTCCTGTTCACAACACAAAATGTGAGTATATATAGTTGGTGGGGGTGGGGCCAATTCTACAGTGATAAATCCGTCAACACCCTTTTCTGCAAATTTCAACACAGCGTGCGTGCAGAAAGCGTGTGCGCAGAAAACATTGACGGGTGCTTTTTGAGGCCGAATTTCCTCATTTAGAAGTCTGGCGTATACCGACTTCATTTTTCTATTCCACTCTATAATAAGTTCAGTAAATCTATAGGAAATGTAGGGAATATGGTCACACTAAGGATATTAGGTAGTTATCTTACTGGTTAGATACCAAGATAATTCAAAACTAAGATAGAAAGCGTGTTATAGACTGTAGTTTGCGCGTGTAGTGAGTTTGAACCCCACTGAATGCCCAACTATTGTAGCCATCAGCAAAAACTGTTGCTTTGTGGAACAGACCCCCGGTAGGGTGTTTTTCCAATCACTACGATCTTGACCTCTTGAAATCTTGTGTTAACCGTTATTTTTCCTGCTTAACCTTCTTGCATTTCTTACGCTCACACTACGCAACACAGTAACCCTCTAATTTGAGTGACTTTTGGGCCTTATCTTAGGTGATCATTAGTGTATGTATATATATATATATATATATATATATATATATATATATATATATATATCAGATATTAATCAAAGATGAAATAGGGGAGTATTTTCTTACTGACGCCAGTAGCCGTTTAAATCCAGGTAAAAAGGTAGAATTTAGAGTGGTTTTAAGGCAGACAGATTCTCCCCATTAAAAAGACTGGAGTAGACAATCTTCCTTCCTCCAGCCCCACTCGGTAATAAATCTCTGGAAATTGGAGAGCATATTGAATAAACGCGAAGAAAACGACTTTATGAAGTAAAGCCTTGGGTATAAAATCTCCAAAAATATTCAACTTTTTAAAAAGCTGAACAGTTTGAAATTGCTCGAATTTTCAGTACTTAAAAATGGTTACTTTTACGTGTCGTGACTATTCAACAAAACGAAAATTTGATTGAAACTTTATTTTTTTAAAGGCATTTCACTCCAAGCAAGACAGGAGTGCCACTAGCACGCAAGGGGTTACAGAGGATTGAGAACAAGAGTAAAGAGGCGTGTTTGAGGAAAGGATACGGAGAAGGACGGGGAACAAGCTCAGGGTGTCAGATGTCGATTGACATTACACTTGAATATTTGAAGATTATAGTCATCGTGGAAGCAAGTAAGGGGAAGGGAGTTCCACAGACGTGAACTGCGGGAGAAGATGTTTGAGAAGAAGAGACGGTTACATTAAACGTTTTCACAGTGAAAGGGTGGGACCGACATGCCAGCCTGGTAGCTCGTTTCAATTCATATAGTCCGGGAACCAGCGAAAGTATCTCGTTGGAACAGTTCCCGTGAAAATATTTGTAGAAGAGACAGAGTGGAGGTCATCGCACGTCTGTGGGATAGCGATTGTAGACTAGATGCCAGATCATCTTGCATATTCGTCTCTGGATTTTGTCAAGGACCTCGAGACTTACAGCAGGAGCACCAGACCATATATGATAGCAATATTCCATGCAAGGACGGATGGATGATTTATAGATGTGAAGGATGGACTCAGACGAGGAAATGTTTCTGATTTAATGGTAATTGTAAAAAGGCGTATGATTTTTAATTGAATGAGATTAGTTATTTTACCTAGTGATCATCAAAAATACAATTTTTGAAGATATGTGTATTAAAAGTGTGATCATGAATACAGCAATACTAGATATAGCAATGATGGTGATGACCGCCTTATATTGATGCATCCAAACACAAATTTTCTAAATCAAACAGACCTGGAAAATATGGCCACAAATAAAATGAACCAAAATTGCTTCATCCGATTGTCGGTATTCTCTGATTTATTAGCCAATGAACAGTAAATTCCACCTCGCCGTAAGGTCGTCATCACAGAGAAACTTGTATAATTAACTCTTACTAAAAGAGGATTACTATAATTCGGAGTTTTCCACAGCTGTTATAAAAGTCGTCCAGTCCGGAGACCCCGTGGGCCCAAGTGAACAGTACAATTTACGGGGCGCTTGACGGCTTTATTTGATTGCCGGAAAGAGGTGTTTGGACTGCTGATTGCTTGTCGTGAAGATTCGATACGACTATTGCAGGTGATAGATGTCATGTGACCAAGCAATGAAAACTCTTCAGAAAGATCTATTTCCCTTGAATTTCTTACGCTTGGCATTATTGCACGAAGGAACCATCCACACACACACACACACACACACACACACACACACACACACACACACACACACACACACACACACACACACAGAGAAAGAGAGAAAAGAAAGGGAAAAGAAAAATCTCTTAAATAAAAGGTTTCTGTGAAGGCAAATTTCTTAGGCAAACTTACATCCTATAAATTTGACGATGAAAGGAAAGATCGTCAAAGAAAGAATTTTGATTTTTTTTTTAGAATAACGATTCTCCTGGAATTGGACTTTATGGTGATTTTCTAAGCGTAGCTTAGATGTGGCACATGTCCGAAAGTATGGGGCACTCATTGACGCTCAAATTCACTATTCAGTTGTAATGGATATGGCGAGACAAGCTTGTTAACCATTACACCATGTCCAAGTGAGCCTGGAATTAGACATTAGGCTTATCTCTGTTTTACCAATTGCCAAATAGCCGAGCTGACTGAATGTATAAAGCCATACATCTACAAGAATGAAATTATCAGTAGAATGAACGTTTATTAAGAAACAATTTTAAATCTTGTTGGGAGACTTAGTTATAAATATATATATTCTTCATAGAATATATATATGAACTTCCAAATAAAAGAGCATGAGGAAAAAATAATTTTAAAAGAAGATTCGTCTACAATGAATTACTAGGAAAGAATAAATCGTTTCGACCATTCTTAAATGTTATCAGAATGCGAGATTAGCGTTGGTGCTTCAGAGATTTCTCTTAGCAATCGTGGGAAATGATATTGAAGAAGAAATAATGATGGGGAGAAAGAAGCAAGGGAAAAACTGGTTTACAAAGGAAAGGGGAGCAGAGTTGAAATAAAAGAAAAGTGATAAAAGAAGGAAATTTAAAAAATGAATCGGCAAGAAAATAAGAAAATAAGCATATAACGAAGAAATGTAAACAAAAACAAAAAAAAAGTATTTTGGTGGACGCCTTTGTAATAAATTTTGGGCAAATCTAATCCAAATTTTGTCCCAAGACTTGCATAAAACAAAAGCAAGGAAATGGAATCGGACACCAAATATTAAAAAAAAACAAAAAAAAAAAAACAAAAAGCAAACGCTCTGCATTTCCTGGAGAAAAATATATCTAGATTGCTGAGCTGAAAAAAGTCATAGACAAAATCTTCCCAAGAAAAGAAATCAAAATTTTAGCTTAAAAAAATTTAAAACGAACTTTTTTTCTTTCTTTAAAATCATATTCGTCTTCATTCCTTATTAGGCAATATTTTTTTCGAAAAGCAGAAATCAAATGACAAAAGTAGTTTTATTAAACGGATAGAATCGAAACTGCAATGTCCAGTAACTAATAAAAATTGGTGTGCAAAATATTATAAATATTTTCTGTCCAATCAGATGCAAAGCTGATGATTATTTCTAGAACCTTATCTCGAACCCATCTTAATCTGTCTTATATAACAAGAATTTCAGTTAAGCTAATCAATTGTGACAAAAGTTAATAAGATTTCCTCACACTATACTTTTACATACATCGACATCAGTCATTAAACTCTGAACTCACAACTATGCGGTAATTTAAATACCCGATGTTGTAAGAACTTTTCCAAGCTATTATGAACTTGTGTATTCTTCATTAATTCATCACGCAAATAATAATGAAGATTTGTGTTATTATTAATTCTTCTTTATGTACGTGTCCCTTCAGAACGTAGGCGATCATAGCTTTCCACAATTCCCCGTCCTTTGTAGCTCAATAAATATTGTCTTTCTGTTATTTTAAGCCTTGTTCCGCCATCCATTCACTCAAGCTCACTAAATGTTATGCGTTGTTTTGTGGAATATGTCACTACCCCCACCTTCGTTTTTGACGCACGCGCGACTTTTCACCCTTTCCTCTCACGTTCGGTCAGTCATAGTAGTAAACCGTCGTCTTAGCCGAAGATGAGGAAGAATTCATTCATTTTTCGCGCGCTTTTGCGTTGACGTCACGGCAAATTTGGCTTTTCAAAATCAGTCGCCCTCGTGGTCGTCTGACCATCGGCACGGGCTGGCTCACCTTATCCTCTCGCCGGTGAACCCATAGATACTGGCAGAGATTTTTATTCGGCAAACCTTGCCTAGACCTCATGGCTCGTCTCGGTATCTTAACGCATACGACACGGTCGTCACTTTGCAATGACAGATTTCTTGTTCCAAGGCTAACATCTTTTAGCGAGCCGCTCAACTTCCAGGAACTTTCAAAAACTTCCAACCTGATGAACAAGCATTTTTCACATTCTTCGAACTCATACTTTCAGAACCAGTTACTTTAAAAAGAACTACATACACTCACAATCATAAACTCTCGCAGTGAGTATTTTTCCTTGCCGTATGTTCACTATGCATTACAACTGACTTTCTGAACATTTATTCTCGAAGAACTCCTTCCCGCCATAGCCATCTTGGATTTAAATTTTGGCGCGAAATTTTATCTTGTCAACTACCATATTTCCAGTATCTTACTGAAGGTCTTCACTCAAGACAATTAAATTTCATTCACTACAATATTTCCAGTACCTTACTGAAGACAATCTACTTGGCCTCTTTTTCAACTACATTTTCCAGTACATTTACTGAAGGTCTTCACTGAAGACACTACTTGTTAAACTCTAATAAAATTTATGTTTGTTCTTAACCTTTTGTTGTTTTGCCTGTCTACTTCTTTTCACTTTGTACGTTTGTACGGTGGAAAGAGCACGTCTTTATATTTCCCTCCTTTTTTTACTTTGTCTGTGGATCCGGTAGTGTAGTGTGTAGTGTCTGGCACAAGGCCTTATTTTCGTAAGCCAGATCTGCACCGCTATCGAGTCCGCAACAGTTTTAATCTGTCTCTCTTGCCCTCTATCTGTCCTGTGAGTATCGGATTTTCCAAGCCCGCCTTCCTCATTACATGCTCTAGAAACCTCAGCCGTCTCTTCTTGGTGTTAAGTATTAGCTTCCTTTTTGTTTCCATTTTCTCCAAAACTTCGTCGTATTTCGTTCGTATTCTTTATTTCTTCACAATCTCCAAAAGTATACTTGGTTAGTTTTGGTAAGCCATTCTACTTAGCCTGCTGATATAATTTGAAGCCTGCCTCTCGGCACAGTCACAATTAGGCAACCACGCAAGTGAGCTACTGGCCGCTACACTTTAATTTCAAGGTACCAATGATATTGAGAAAATCAGCAGTTTGTTACTGTGTATGTGTTTCTATGTGCCTTTTCTTAAAATTAAATTGACATATTTAATAGTCTAGCCACTCTCATAAAGTCATTAAGTTATTACTTTATAAAGCAGGGTTTCCTAACCTGGGCGATATCGCCCACCGGTGGGCGATTTCAACTGTTGGGTGGGCAATGAACAACTGATCGTAAACTGGTGGGCGATTCGGAATTTTGGTGGGCGATATAGGGATGCGAGTATTAAAAAAGTATTTCAGCATATACTGCAAAAAAAAGAAAAGAAAAAAAAAGAAATTCAAAGAAGATATGCAAAGAATCTGTAAAAAACAGTAAACTAAATGGGAATAACTGGGCCAAAAACATTCCTGCAAGCAAGAAATATTGTTTTTGTATTTTCTATCTAGCTTTCAATGTTTGTTTTCGTTTCTAATGACAGCAGCAGCAGCCACATAAGTCAGAATTATTTGTTACCGCCCTTTGGTATTTTTACTAGGGCATAAAATCAGTTTATGAACTAGTAACAAACTTTTACCAAACAATCATGGTATGCTTTTGAATATTTTCTATACAAGTAGGCGGAGGAAATTTTTTTCCATGTGAACGTAAGCAATGACGCAAAAAAGTTAGGAAACCCCTGGTCTAAACAGAAGGAAAGGCTGTGTGCCTGTTTTTTTGGGGGGGAGGTCTTTTTTAGATTTTATGTCTTATTCAATTTGCTTGTTTTATGCAAAATTGGATTAAATGGGGTAAAATTTGGATTAGATTTTCCTGAAATATATCACAAGACCGTCTACTATAAATGCCATTTCTTTTTTGTTCCCTTTTGTTGTTGTTTTTTTTACATAAGTTGGTTCTCTTATCATTTCATTCGCAAATTCTTTTTTCATTTGCTTTTTTTATTTACTCTCTTTCCCCCTTTCCTTTTTATACCACTTTCTCTCCACCATTTATTTCTTTTCTCTCCTTCATTATGTCTTATTTTAATCATTGCTTCTTCTTCAATATAATTTCCCGCGATTGCTAAGGAAAGACCAATGACAAAACTCCGAGCACCAATGCTAATCTCATATTCTGATGACATTTAAAAATGGTCGAAACGATTTTAATCTTTCTTAGTAGTTCATTGCGGACGAAACTTCTTTTAAAATGCTTTTTTCCTCATGCTCTTTTATTTGGATGTAGAATATATATTTATCATTCTCAGCGCCACAGGAGGAAATGGAAAGTGGGTTCAGAAGCCCCACCTCATCTTTGGCTGAAGCTGAGAACTAAATAGGAGAGTAAATTTGTTCTCTTAGCCTCAGTCAATGCCACTGAACTGG
This sequence comes from Acanthosepion esculentum, assembly GCA_964036315.1. NCBI lineage: Eukaryota > Metazoa > Mollusca > Cephalopoda > Sepiida > Sepiidae > Acanthosepion > Acanthosepion esculentum. The sequence goes on along the minus strand of OZ038499.1, from coordinate 67,937,497 downwards.
GATGTATCCTTTGTCTAAAACATTACTTTCATTAATTTTAAAATAAAGCAAATAAGCATCTTTCTTTTTTACCCCAGAACATTAGCTTCTAAAATTGTTAAATAAGTCTTCAGTGCGGGAAAAGCCTGTAGCGAGAAACAAAATGTATCTCTCTTTGACCAAACAAAAATAACAATAAAAATTAATTATAAATATTCACGAGAATAGAAAACAGTCACGTGATCTGACGAGGCCTGCACGAGACACCCTTAGGTGTGAAAGTCAATTTAGATCTTTTGCTCCAGGAAGTTAAGGCATCAAGACGCATGCATTTCACGTTAGGGACAAACCGAACAGATAAGTACATAATTCATATGGTTTTTGGTACATAATCATTTGAAAGTAGATACATGCTAACTTTGTATTAAAAATTTCAAATACATTATATATATATATATATATATATATATATATATATATATATATATATATGCAAATTTCTTTATACAAGGACTTTTGTGTTTATTTGAACTTTTCATATATTTATGTTGTCATATCTCTGATTCACTTTTTAAATGAGATCTATGTTTCATATCCGCGCACAAGTCCGTTGGGATTCGTCTACCCAAGTTTTTGTTGCTTTTTGAGTGTCGGGACTCGAAACATTTAACAACAACAACAACACACCTTTAAAATGAAACATATAAACGTTCTCAGCTTACATGAAGTGGAAGACTATATTGAATCCATTGTTAGGTCAGATGTTAAAAAGGTTGGTTCACTGTGTTGTGCTAGACAATGTTTCTCTCCTGATTCTATCTTACATATCTATAAGTCCATGCTGAAAATACTGCTGTCACATATAGTCTGGTGCTCCCGCTATTAATTTAAAGATTCTTGATAAAATCCAAAGAAGAAGCTGCAATGTCATTGGTCATAACCTGGCATCTAGACTTCAGTCACTTTCCCACTACCTTAATATAGCTTCCCTGTACCTTTTCTATAGATATTTTAATGATAATTGTTTGGATGTGCTCTTCGCTGTGGTACGTAGACTTTTTGAATTTAAGCGCAATACTATAGACTGGCGTCGAGGTCTTATCAATTTACAGTTGAGCTGGCTACATGTAGCTGCAAGTTCGATGGTAACAGTTTATTTTCACGCTTATGGATCTCCTTTCCGGCTCCATAATTTGCAGCCAACTTTAATCTGCAAATGTTTAAAGGCAATGTGACTCATTATCGACTATCTTCATTATTACTCTTTCCTCTTCCCGCTCATTATCAATATTTCTGTTCCTAATTCTTCCATGCTCTGTAACCCCTTGTATCTTAATAGCGGCGTGAAATGTGTGAGCAGACTTACTTTATGACATTCATCTTAATGTGTTCTGTCAGTGCGTGGTCAATGTCTCCGAAACTGTTTTGAACCCCGAGAAGTAGTAAGCTTCTATTTTTATATACTTGAGGGAGATCAAAATCTAATTTCACATAGACGTGTGAAATTTTTGATTACAAGGTTTTCATTAATTAGAAAATAATTTCACACTGGCTTGCAAATTTTTTTTTCCCAAATTCGTGGGTGTGGTGAAGGGATTTATTATTGCTATTTCCTAAATGGTCGAAAAATAACGCCTGGTAGGTCTACAACCACGTCCGCATTAATTTATGCAGGATTTTCCCTAGTTATTATTGTTTATGAAACAAACCTTCTGATGGGATTTTATTGGTTGAAAAATATCTAGAGATATACAGGATTTAATTCCCATACGATTATATATCTAAAAATGTTCATTTTATGAGTAGATCGCATAAATTATAGAATCAAGTGTCTTTAAAATTGAATATCTTATTTAGCACACCCCCGCCTCACTTTCAACATTTGATTTAGAGTCACCTAATTTTATTTTGTGTCGTTCTCGTTGTTTAATATGTCTCGAAACAAGATTTAAAATCGTTTCCTAATAAACTTGTATTCTACTGTTAATCTCGATAGATGTAAGATTTTATATATTTCTCTATCTGCGAAAGAGAACGGAAAATATTGTATCTAGATGTAACCTGTTAATTAGTTTAAAAGACACAAAACTCGCAATTTTTCCAAATGTCGATGCCAGTCGAGTAATCCTCAAATTTGCGATACTGTAGTAATATGCTACGCACGCTATAAAATACACACCTCAATAACTTTCACTGTGTAAAATACGAATATATTAAGCTACCTCATTTGAACCAATTATTCGATATCTGTCTATATTTCTGAGATGAGTTAATGTAAGTATTTAAATTGTTCGGATTGTTATCTTCATGTTTGCGATATCATTAGACATTCACCTTACAGTCCTGACTTTATAACTTTTGACTTTTTCTTATTTCTTAACCTTAAAATGTTTTGAATGGTACACATTTTGAAATCATTAATGACGTAAAGTCTGCTTTGACATGGTTAAATTCTCAGGATGTTCAGTTTTTCCAGCTTTGGAATAAATGGTTGGTATCGTTGCAGACTGGCGAATGTATCTTAAGATTTCAGAAGATTAGGTTATCAGAAGGGTTAGTGATGTTGGTGTTCTTAGACATTCATCCACAACAAATTAAGAAACAGGAATATTGAAGGCAAGTCATTCAAGAGAAATCAAAGTGAAAACAACATAATTAAAAGTTTAACAATAACATTGATTTATATAAAATTACCATACACAATTAAGTCAGATATTGTTGGACAAGTGTGAATGGTTGAATTGAATTATGTAGTGTATTCATGCCAAGTTTCAGTGTGTGTGAAACTGTTACTAAGGTTTGTGTGTGAAATTAAACAAAGTGTTTGGTCGTGTACAAAAGTGTCTTTTATGAGAGTTCAGTCAATAGTGTGTATGCGTATGTTTGTTTAAATTAATGTCCAAAGTTGGTAAGAGTTGTGTATCTTTAGTTGTTTTGGTGTTTGATTGAATGTTTATGAATACTTATTTAGTAGTGTGTTATTTCACTTTCTTTAGTATTGTAAGCAGTTGTTCCTGGGAGAGCGAAATGCTGTTTGTTGAGTCAGAGAAGTTTGCGCGGGAAAAGTGTAGTTGGTCAAAGTTTTGACTAGCGTGGATTAGTTTGTCATCTGTCCAGGATGAAGTTCTGACTAGTTCGAATCGATTCGGACGCTTCTATATTGATTTTTGGGTCTAAAAAATCGGCTAAAAACGTTAGGCGCGAAAAGATTTTTTCGCATAAACTTGCTACAGTTTTAGAGGTCTGAGCCAATGAAAAGTCTAGTTTGCTAAAACTAAGATGCTGATTGTTTAATAGGTGATTATCGGTGTAAAGTGCATTATCCCGGAGGAGTGAAAGGTAGGTATGTACTATTCCATCAGTATCATCACTTAGAGAAGTGCCGTGATGTTGATGGAACTTGTACAAAGATGGTTAGAGCTTATACTTAAAATATGTTTACTTTTAATTCCATTTCTCCGCCAACATTTTGAATATTCCTTGTACGTTTGTAATAATCCATTAGGCACTGGAAGGCAAAAAAGGCTAACAGCAAGCGTAATCATTAAATAGTAAAATGCTCGATGGTCGCAAAAGAAATTCTTTCATTAAAATATTTTAAAGAATTATTTACACTATTTGTATTGTTCAGACTCTTGTCTTCATCTTTATTGTCATATTCACGACGTTTCGGCCGTTGTACGCTCAGCCCTTCTTCAAGTCATTGGAATCTAGAACCGTACGGGGTATAATATTCTAGTTCCACATGCCATGCCTCTTCCAGATATCTCAGTTTCAGTTATTTCTCTTTAACTCACCTCCAAGTTTTTGTTCACCTCTGCTCTGTGACCAAGTATTGAACTCACAACTCTTTGGGTCTAGTTACTGGATTACTTCAATTAACGCTTTTGTCCACTGGGCCATGTGTCCTTGAGTGCATGGATTTTGGGGATTTATAAACCTAATGTCTCAGTTTAACATCTTTTACTGCAACGGAAGAAATAAAGGGTTCGGTTCGAAATTCCAATCGCCTGAAGAAGGCCGGGGCTTACAACGTCCGAAACGTTGTGAATATGACAACAAAGATGAGGACAACAGTCCGTACAATGTAAATAACATAAACAATGATTCAATATTGCGAGTTATTGAATATCCGATTCTATGTGCAAAGCAAAACTCAGGACGACACCGCAAATATCTAGTATAGATTTCTTTTCTACGGAAGTGAGCTGTTTAGTAGCACATTCTCATAAAGCCATTGTTTATGAAATTATTTCTCAATCGTCTCTCTAAGGCCTTGATCCTTATACCAGACGAAGCTGGTAAGCCTGCGTATATTAATGTTTTCTGTATGATGCTCATTCATTGTCAAGTTGCATTAGTTCTGGGATATCACTATTTTACCCGATCGTATCTAATTTTTTTTGCGAGGGTGGGGAGCGGACTCCCTACATTTATTTACTATCATATTGTTGTTGTCTCAACTCTTGAACACGCTTCATACTATTTTCCAACCAATCAGATCACTCCACTAATTTAAACACTCTCCACTAATCAGCAATCAGAAAAGAGGAAAACTCATTTTTTAGGTAGTTGGAATGTCTTATTATTAATCAGAATGCCTTTCCAATCTAAAATGTCCCTCGGATCAATACAGCTCTTATCTCTTCACCTTTCCTCTGATAACAAAGGCCTTTTATTTAATTTCGTTTTTTTTTTGTTTTTTTTTTGCATTCTTTTAAATTTCTATTTTTTTTAATCAAAGTGCAGCCTTGATGAGGATATACTCACTGCAGAATCTGCCATTAGAATCAATTGTCTTTTTCGTTCACAAGATGGCGCGCGCATGCGCAAATTGACGCGTATTCCAGTGAATGGCCGACGACTAGTTAGGAACGACGAGTTAAAAATTACAAAAAGCGTGCAAACGCAAATGAATATCGAATCAAGCTTAAACGCATTTTTCTGTTTTGTCTTTAATTGTTTTATTTTACCCCCCCCCCCTTTATACGGAAAACAGCTGGAAAAATGACTTGAGAGATTAGCGTTGATGAAGTCGGCGAAAATTCATTCAAGGTTTTATCTTTATTTCACAGGATCGCTAAAATATTTTTTCTCTTCTTTCAGTATTTTGCTTTTGGAGTTAAATAAGAATTGATTTTGATCCGTAAGTGTTAAAAATCTTGAACGATGCACAAAAAAGAAAAGAAAATTTAAAAAAATTAATTAATGAGACCGAAAAATAAAGTGAATAATGTAAAAATGAACAAATTTAAAACCTAACAAAGAATTCCAAAAGAAAAAAAAGAAAATTAAAGAATTGAAATAACACACGTCTTTGCACAAATGGCCAAGGACAAAACGTTACATTAAAAATACATTACAAACATATAACGAAAATTGCAGCGACTGTTATTACTTTTGCTGCAAGGAAATAGATAGATACATACCCCAACCTTGCCAGGGAGCCGAAGAAGCTGTGGAAAGTGACAGTCGTTACAGTAATTGCTGGCGCACTGGAGACAGTGTCGAAGAACCTAGGAAACAGAGTAAACGAACTGGAAACAAAAGAAAGAGTAAGTGCCATCCAGACGACAGCATTATTGAAAATTTATTTTTATACTGTTGTTCACCTAATACAAAACCCAAGAGCCACTCAAAGTAAAACCTAGGAAACAGAGTAAACGAACTGGAAACAAAAGAGTAAGTGCTATCCAGACGACAGCATTATTGAAAATTTATTTTTATACTGTTGTTCACCCAAGAGCCACTCAAAGTAAAGGTTTACTAAATGAGGTTGGTGAAAGGGAGTAAAGGGGGAGTTTAAGAAATCCATATTATGAGGATATGGAGGATAGATAATGGTTGACCTGAAGTTAAGTTTATAGTGATGAGGAAAGCATGTTCTCGAGAGTCTGTTCCATAATGTAACAGTTCTAGGGAAGAAGCAGTGTGGGTGGAACTTCATGCTTACTAACGGAATATGAAGAGAATGAGGATGAGTATGTGACGTAGCGAGTCTTAGCTTTGAACTGGTGGAACTAATGAATAGAGCTTGTCAAAGCATTTGCCATGGAAATAGCGAGAAAGTTGTGAGAGAGTTACGAT
>OZ038499.1:67908931-67928931 GCA_964036315.1 Acanthosepion esculentum | reverse complement strand
AGACAAATGGAAATAATAGCAGATCAATCGATGTGAACATGGCTACGTAAATGAAACCAAAAGTGAGAAACTGATTTGATTTTAACAAAAACCGAAAGCAACGCCATCAGTATAAAATACAGAAAAGCTAAAAGAGATAAAACTCAGCACACATTGACTGTATGAAAACAAAGATTAAGAAATAAAGGTAACAAAATGAACCTGAAATACTCTAAGAATAGACTGGGTTGGATGTCAGGGTTTCAAAAGAGGAGTGAAAAATCTTTTACTTTTTCACAAGTTTCTCATTGACTGTAAGCTTCATCAGAATAAAATGGATTTAAATACCCTGATCTTTTATTGAACTTTTTGTTTATTGAATTACAATAGCTTGGCATTCTATTGAACTTTTTTCATTGAATCATGCTTCAGTTTATTCATTTAATAATTAGTTAGGAATTATAACAAATTACTGTACATGTATTCAAGTTTAAAAATCCATCGACCTTTTCTATTGCTATTAAATTTGGGAAAGTCCCCTAAAAAAATAATCCATATACATATGTCCTAAAACGGAAAAGAAATAAGATTTTCAATAAGATATGCATATTATTTGGAATGCACCGTTTGAGTTGGACAATCTTGGAAAGGTGGGGAATGACATTCTGACATCGGTTGAAGATTATTGGGCAAAAAAGGTAGAGGACCACTGCTATAGCGTAAAGTAATCTTTGTTTGAAAAATATAATATGGAAAAGAATGAAGATTTTAAATAATATGTGAATAATACCTGGAATGCACCTTTTGAGTTGGACAATTTGGCATCTAATGAAAAGAGTGCATTGGACAAAAAGGGTGAAAACCACTGAGGTAGACGAATTGTGTTGTATTCTTCATATCACGCCCCTTTGAAAAATTTACCCATGAGGCATTTGTGGTGGGGGAACTGCTAGGAGGCCATATTGAAATAAATCGATTCTGCCATGATGTATCGGATTTTTTTGGCGGCGTGGTGTCACTGAAAGATATTGGAATTCCTTTAACACCGAGTGAGACAAGTCCGCCGTATTGAAGAGACTGATTTACAAGTCTTCCAATTCAAGAGGTAATTGCAAGGATTCTTGGACATTACAAATTTTGGTAAGTTAAATGAATTCACTGGTAAGGAAGAAGCGTAGTTGAACTATGTTGAACGTTTGATCTTTAATGCTCTATAAGCCTATAACTGCTAATGTCGGAGTCAATGGAATTGCTTTACCCATAGAAGATGATGTTGGAGGCATTTTTTCACATTTAGGAATCAACCTTCACTCAACTGCAAAAAGTTATTACCATTCGCCCCTGTACTGACTATTGCTGGCCTGGTGCTCCTGCTTATATATCTCGTCATATCTGATAAAATCCAAAGAACGGTCTGTACTGTTATCGATCCTAACCTGGCACCTCGTCATCAGTCTCTTTGATATCACCGGGACGTGATTTCCATGTGTCTTTTCTATAAATATTTTCAAGGTAATTCTTCTGATGAGCGTTCCTCTTTGGGGTAGGGTAGAATAGGCTTTTTACCCTTGAAGTTAACTTAGCTAGGAGATGTATGTCTAGCGGTCCACTTTACGTTTGTCCCTTTTTAATGTGCCGTGTCCCTTCAGGACGTAGGCAATCATGGCTCTCCACTTCTCCCTATCCCGTGTAGTTCTCAATGTTTTACCATTTTGCTACTTCTCCCAAATCCTGTTCTGTCATCCACTTACTTAAGCCCGCTAGGTATGTCACGTGTCCGCCCTGTGAGTATCACATTCTCCAAGCCCTCCTTTCGCATTACGTGTCCCAGAAATTTCAGTTGCCTCTTCCTCATGTTAAGTATAAGCTTTCTCCTTGTTTGCATCCTTTCCAAAATGGTTTATTTCCCCCTTCTCTCCACCGTCAGGTGACAGGTGTTATTTTTCTAGTGGATGCAAGACGCTTTTAGTTTTTTTTGAGTACTTTCATATTTATATCTGGATGAGTACCTCCGTGGATAATTGAGTGTTTGGTAGGATGATTGTCTCTATTTTGGTATTCAGTCCAGCATTAATTTCATCTGATTAACTAATATTTCTGCCGCAGTTTATCATTATGGAGGGTTTTTATTACTAACACTATTTTGTTTAGTTTTCTAATAGTTAACTAGGTCTTATCCTTTAATTCTTGAAATAGCTCTATGTAACCGGAAGTTATTTTCCAATAGTTTCTTTTCTAGCACTTCTTGCATGTGAAACTCTCTTCCGGTTTCTTACTTTTCTATCACCTACAATTTTCAAAGGTTTAAATGTAACATCGATCAACATCTTCTCAGTCTGTCTTTCTGAAACCTGTTTTTATTAACTGGATTTTTTCCACACGATTACACGTGTTGTAAACTTCATAGTATTTAGTTTTGTTGAAGTTTTCGCTACCATTTTTACAGATTTACAAACTCTTCGTTTCGTTCAATTTCGAAAACCAATCGATGAAATTTAAATAATCTGATTTGTTTGGAAACTGTACTTTATTTTTGAATTGGACATAGTCCGACAATTTATTTAAAGACATTTATAATATGTTTAACGTTGTATCTATAAAAAGAACGTTAAACATATTATAAATATCTTTAAATAAACTGTACTTTGTATCTCCTCACCCTCGCAAAATTTGGTTTCGATGGTTATTGTTGCGGGTGTGACAGACGGACGTCACAGAATTTTATATATAGATACTCTTTTCTACTCGCTAACGTTTTCTCATTTTCTTTGACTCTCAGTACCCTCTCGCGCAGCAGAAGCATTATCAGAAAGAAATGATAAAATATGCTTCATATTCAGCTAATGACAACCAAAGGCTGGACCACTGAAACGGTCAATGCATTTGGAAGGATTGAGGTACTTGATACATATGAAGGTTAGAAAATGATAATGCTTATATCTCCCTCCCCGGAGCCTTAAACATTGTCAACTCTCATCATTGTTATTCAGGGCGTTGGCAATCATGGCTCTCCCCAACTCCCTGTCCTTTGTAACTTTAACAATGGGCTCTGTACTATCTCTCGCTCCCACTTAAATTTCTTTATCTGCTTGTTTTTGATGTGTCCAATTTCAAGTTCATATCTATTGCTAACGATCAGACTTTCTATTTTATGATTAATGGTTAGTCCTATGTTCTTGGTTTCCTTTGCTAAGATCTATGCGATATTTTGTAGATTTCTTTCTGAGTTTGCCACCAGCTGATTGTATTCCATGTGTCTTATGTGTTGAGGGATCTCCCCTTTTTACACAAATGGACTCACCCAAGGTATACATATACTACTACCAGTGAATACCCGGAGAGTAGTAGTAGATAGACAGAGTCACACAGAGGAGAGTAGTACCAGAGTCACAGTAACGAGCCCGTAGACATAGTAAGAAGTCATACAGCGATACGTCGATATCAAAGACTGTATATATATTTTGCTACTAACCCGCATTCCTGGAACTACTAACCTGTTTAACCGGTTTGTATTATTACGTTAATACATTTATTTTCCTATATTCATTCTTGGCGTTTGTTATTATTTGATACCGGATTTCATCCCGTAATCCACAGCATTATGTTATTAAGATTCTGACCAATTCTGTTGGGTTGAAATTTGCTGCAACACTTGATTTAAGTGGAGAAAAAACTAATTCGTATTATACATATGAACAATTCATTTTAAAATGTAGTTGCCCTCAAAGTAAGAATTAAAATTTAGTTTGATAGATTGGTGTGTGAATGTATTTATCAGCCTGCAAAATCAGTCGGAACGCGATTCTCTAATCATACCATTGTAAAAGATGACGCGACAAAGTGATCTATGCTGACCGTATGCAAACTGCCAAGAAATCAAACACCTTTATCCACCATTTAATTCCAGAAACAGATTTGCTTCTAATATTGAATAGAGAAGGCAACATTTTAAAAAGATATTGCTCTTTTTAAAGGAGCACGATCTTGTTGGATGCGGACTCTCAAGGACTATTACCGCCAAATACTTATCAAGGACTTTTTCAACCGGCACATAACCTGTGGTTCATTTGGCCATGAAAATTTTTTTCCGCTTGTTTACATTCTAGTGGGCGACATATTATATAATGACAAAAATCAATAATGATGAACATTTCAAAAGTCTTGAAGACGTTCTGCATATTCCATCTGACAATAGTCCGAAGTGGAAACAACTTAGCTGCGTCTTTATAGTTCCAGAACAAATCTACATCCAAGCATTCATACTCTTCATCTCCAATGTAGGCCGCCAATTACCATTGGTATGAACACTTAATGAGATGATGAAGATGATAATAATGAAGATGTTACTCCAGGTATAACTATCTTGGTTTCTGATCTTAATTGATTGTATATATTTGAACAAAGATGACCGTAAAAGATCCCGTTTGGTAACAGATTTGCTTGTCTGTTGCATGAGCTTAGGTAACTGGGCATATCGCTGGCACCCGTGCATCTCTGTTCATGAGTGTCAGTAGTTAGGGAAGCATCATGGTCAGGTGTTGTCAGGATTTTTTTGAAGGGTGAGTCACATCTAGATACTTGGGAACACTCAATGGGAGACTAAGTAAACTGGGTTAACTGGCCTGAAGGTATTTTTAAATGGTCCTACCTGCAGATCTATGTGTCGCTTTTATCAAAAACCGGCCACCACATCACACAGATTTGATTGTGATGCATGTACCTGGTATCTCTGAACAGGTTTGGTGTCGTGACATTTAAATTGAATCCCAATGTCACTTTGTTGGCATATTGCTCTCTTATACATCGATGATGATGATGATGATGATGATGATGATGATGATGATGATGATGATGATGATGATGATGATGATGGTAATAATAATGATAATGATAATAATAATAATAATAATGATAATAATAATAATAATGATAATAATAATAATAATAATAATGATAATAATAATAATGATAATAATGATAATGATAATAATAATAATAATGATAATAATAATAATAATGATAATTATAATAATAATAATGATAATAATAATGATAATAATAATAATAATGATAATGATAATAATGATAATAATAATAATGATAATAATAATAATAATAATAATAATAATAATAATGATAATAATAATAATAATAATAATGATAATAATAATAATAATGATAATAATAATAATAGTGATAATAATAATAATGATAATAATAATGATAATAATAATAATAATGATAATAATAATAATAATAATGATAATAATAATAATGATAATAATGATAATAATAATAATGATAATAATAATAATAATAATGATAATAATAATAATGATAATAATAATAATAATAATAATAATAATGATAATAATAATAATAATGATAATAATAATAATAATAATGATAATAATAATGATTATAATAATAATGATAATAATAATAATAATAATAATGATAATAATAATAATGATAATAATGATAATAATAATAATGATAATAATAATAATGATAATGATAATAATAATAATGATAATAATAATAATAATGATAATAATAATGATAATAATAATAATAATAATGATAATAATAATAATAATAATGATAATAATAATAATGATAATAATAATAATAATGATAATAATAATAATAATAATGATAATAATAATAATAATAATAATAATAATAATAATAATAATAATAATAATAATAATAATAATAATAAATATGGCTGTGTCATCAGATAAAATTATATGTTAATGACAAAATAATTAAATATGACGATCTTGAAGCGGAATTTAAAAATATGAATGCTTATAACTACAGTTATAGTTTGTTCTCTGTTTCGTGTGTGACAAGTTTTCTTTCCGGAATCTGTCCTAGATATGTCTACCTTTCGTCAATGCTTAGAATATTACTGCCACATATGGTCCGGTGCTCCTGCTATTTATCTAGAGCTCCTTGATTAGATTCAGAAGAATCAGCAATATTATTGGTCTTGATCTGGCTTCAGTTACTTTCCAACCGCCGTAAGGTAGCTTCTCTTTGCCGTTTTTATAAATACTTTCACGGTAATTGTTCGGATGAACTCTTCGCTATGGTACCTAGACTTTATGAATTTAAGCGCATTACTAGACTGGCGATGAGGTCTCACCAATGTAAAATTGAGTTGGCTAGATGTAACCGTAAGCTCTATGCTAACAGTTTCTTTTCTCGCACTTCTCGTTTGTGGAACTCCTTTCTGGCTTCATGCTTTCCAGCCAACTTTAATCTTCAAAAATTTAAATGCAACGCTAATTTCTATCTACTGCCTGACTGATTACTCTTTTTGTTCTCGGTTATTAGTAATGTTTCTATTTTCTAATTTTTCCACACCTAGTAACCCTTTGTGCCTTAGTGGCTTTACGGCCTTGCATGGGGTGAACTCAATTTAAAAAAAGGAGAATTATGTAGCGTCAGACATATTATCAAGATATCATGTAGCCCTCCGTTTACAAAAGATTTTTTTAAAATTGTGTTGTGTAGAACTGCTCAACAACTCGGAGTATTATCGATATAAGGAAAATATAAACAATGTACATATTAAGTACTTGTTAAGATCAGACGTTTTGCGAACAGAATGTATATATTTACTACGGTCCCTTACACTAGATCTTTGGTAATGACGCAGTAAGGGTTTGTACTAAAGAGAAAACAAACATTACTACTATTACTACAATACAGTAAAACAGAAAAATAAATAAAAAGTAAGCACATAAAAAGCATAAAAATGATTAACAAATAAATATATATAAAATAATTTTGAATATCAAAAAAATATTTAAAACGAAATGTCCAGAAAAATAAACAAAGAAAAATGTCTTTTAAAAGTCAGACAACAAAATGGCCACTGGATTATTTTGTCCCTCATTCGATCATGCAACTCTTTTCGAACAAGATAACGTTTCATTTTTATTTTATTTATGTCGATATTTTAATTGCCAGACTTATGAAATCGGCACAATTTCATTTCACAACCTTATTTTTATCATTACCTCTCACTTTTTCGCATCCGTTTTTCTGAGTCATTGCTATTTTCTCCTCTAATTAGTTTTTCCCTCCTTACCACTCTTAAATTCATCTTGCTTTTTCCCATCTCTCTTTGTTTGATTCGTCTCTCGCTTTCTCCCCTCTCTCTGTGGTGCATCTTTTTCCATCACTCTCTGATTCATCTCTTTTTTCTTTTTCCCAAGTAGTTTAATTCATCTCTCTGTTTGTCCTATCTCTCTCTCACTCTCTCTCTCTCTCTGATTCATCACTCCTTTTCCCCTATCAATCTCTCTCTCTCTGATTCATCTCTCTTTTCCTCCCTATCACCCTCTTTCTCTCTCTTTGATTCATCTCTCTTTTCCCCCATCACATTCTCTCTCTCTCTGTGATTCATCTATCTTTTCCGCTATCAGACCCTCTCTCTGAGTCATCTCTCTTTTCCCCTGTCATTCTCTCTCTCTCTCTCTGATTAATCTCCTTTCCCCTAACGCTCTCTCCAATTTATCTCTTTTACCTATCTCTCTCTCTCTCTCTGATTTATCCTTTTCCAATCTCTCTTTGACTCATCTTTTTCTTATCTCTCTCTCTCCAACTTATCTTTTTCCCCATCTTTTTCTCTCCCTGACTCATCTTTTACCCATCTCTCTCTGACTCATATTTTACCCCTTTCTCTCTGACTCATCTTTTTCCCCTCTCTCGCAGACTCATTTTTCCCTCTCTCTTCAACTCATATTTCCCCTCTGTCTCTGATTCATCATTTTTCATTCCCTCTGACTCATCTTTTTCCCTCAATCTTTCACTCATCTTTTTTCCCGCTCTCTCTCTCTCTCTGTCTGACTCATCTTTTTTTCCTTCTCTCTTTAAACTCGTCTTATTGCCCTCTCTCCGATTCATCTTTTTCCCCTCTCTATGGCTCATCTTTTTTCCCCATCACTCTCTGCCTCATCTTTCCCCTCTCTCTCTGACTCATCTTTTCCCCCATCTCTCTCTCTCTCTCTCTCTGACTCATCTTCACGTCCTCTCTCTTTCTAACTCATCTTTTATCCCATCTCTCTCTGACTCATCTTTTTCCCCTCTCTCTTTCTAACTCATCTTTTCCCCCTCCGTCCTTGATTCATCTCTTTCCCCACCTTTTCTTTTCACTCTCTCTATTCATCTCTTTCCCCCACCATTTCTGATTTCTTTCCATTTTCTCCATCTTCTCTCTGATGCCGCGTTGCCAGATACCCTTCTCTCTCTCTCTCTCTCTCTCGGATCCATCTCTCCTTTTCCTCATCACCCTTTCTCATCTATTTCCCGACCCCATCCCTATGACTCTCTCTGATTCATCTCATTTTTCTTTCTCATTTCTCTTTCCCATCTATATTTGATTCATCCCTCATTTTACACTTTCTCTTTTGAATCCATGTTTTTGTTCATTCATTCAATTCAATTCAATTTATTTATTTATTTATTTATTTGGTTGATAGCATATACATGTGAATCTCACCTTTTCATACCTCATCACATAAAGTTCTATGTTGTTTAACCATCTGTAAATGATTTCTTCTTTTGCAATAGGTTGAAGTCTCAGGTGTCATGAAATTGATGTACAGTGTTAGCAGGGAAGCTTTTAACGCAAGCGGCTGATCATATAAATTGTCACTTCCACATAGCACTCGAATACGAATCTGCCAGAATTATAATTGTCATTTCTACACTGCACTCGAATACGAATCTGCCAGAATGATAATTGTCACTTCGACACTGCACTCGAATACGAATCTGCCAGAATTATAATTGTCAATTGTACACTGTTCACGAATACGAATCTGCAAGAATGATAATTGTCAATTGTACATTGCACACAAATACGAAAATGCCAGAACGATTATTGTCATTTATACACTGCACTCAAATACAAATCTTCCAGAATTACAATTGTCACTTCTACACTGCACTCGAATACGAATCTGCAAGAATGATAATTTTCACTTCTACACTACATTCGAAAACGAATCTGCCCGAATAATAATTGTCTCTTCCAAACTGCACTCGAATACGAATCTGCCAGAATTATTATTGTCATTTCTACACTGCACTCGAATACGAAACTGCCACTATGGTAAATATCACTTCTACAATGCACTCGAATACGAATCTGTCAGAATTATAATTTTCACATCTACACTGCACTCGAATACGAATCTGCTAGAATTATTATTGTCATTTCTACACTGCACTCGAATACGAAACTGCCACTATGGCAAATATCACTTCTGCAGTGGACTTGATTACGAATCTGCCAGAATGATAATTGTCACTTCTCCACTGTACTCGAATACAAATCTGCCTGAATGATAATTGTCACTTCTACGCGGCATTAGAATACGAATCTGCCAGTATGGTAGTTGTCACTTCTACACTGCAATCGAATATGAATATGCCAGAATGATAATTGTCACTTTTACACTCCACTCGAATACAAAACTGCTAGAATGATAATTTTCCCTTATACACTGCACTCGAATACGAATCTGCCAGAATGATAATTGTCATTTCTACAATGCACTCAAATACAAATCTGCCACTATGGTAGTTGTCACTTTTACACTGCACTCGAATAGGAATCTGCGAGAATGGCAATACCAACACAATACAAAACGTATTTAAAAAAAAAGAAATTAATCCCCATTTTTCCCTGTATTCATACTTTTTCAAAACATTTTTCAGTGGCTGAATATTTGGAAGCAGTGTTAAAAAATTATTTCGAATTATTTGTCATTTTTAAATTCAAAGATCCGGCCCATTTGATATAAACGGTGGTGTTACTTAATTCATTGTAGCACAAAATCAAAATAACTAGGTATTATTAAGTGAGGACTAGTCTGTTTTCTCTGGTAGCAATGACCTTTAATTTTTAACTGCAACTATTTCAAATTGAACACTGTATTGAGGAGACATGATATATTTACCTAGTTAAATTCAGAAGATGGTGATAGCAGTGGTATATGGTGAAAATCAAACACATTACGTTATCAGTGGTCTCTGAGATTAATTAACCAAACCAGTGATGGACAAACTGCCATGATTTTATAAGGCTCACAAGAGTCCAATAAACATTATTTGAAAAATATCCATTAGTTACATTAGTTAAGAGGAGGCACGGTAAAGTAATGGAAGGCAGCTCGAATTGAGGAATCGGAGAACCAAGTTCGAATTCCAGTTGAGTTCATTACACTTACTTACATTCTAATACCCTTGGGAAAGGTATGAATCCATCTCTTCTCTCCCGCCCCCACCAGCTATAGGTAAATAACAGGACAGACTGGGTTCTATAGAGTTGAGTGGCAACCAGTCTAGGTGAATGAAAACTGAATGCAAATTTGTATGTAGCACTGGCGACGTACATACTATGGTCGACTTCTTTTTTTTTCTTGTTGCTATTCAGAACATGAACAAAGAGAATAAAGACAGAAAACCTATGAATCTTTTTGAAAAAAGTTTGCCCATACCTGAACCAGAATATTGTTCTGTAATTTTAATTTTTAACTTGTGTATTTAACAACAACAAAAAATATCTGTCTATATTTCTGAGATGAGGCATTGTAATTATTTATCGACATTGTTCAGACTGTTGTCCTCATCTGTATTGTCATATTCATAACGTTTCGGCCTTCTTCAGGTGATTGGAATTTCAAACTGAAGCCTTTATTTGTCCTCAAGGACATGTGTCCCAGTGGATAAAAACGTTGTTTAGATCCAGTGTCTTGACCAAAAGAGTTGTGAGTTCAATACTTGGCTAATGCAGTGGTGAACAAAAACTTGGCGAGTTGAGTTAAGGGGAGATAAGTGAGACATCCACAACTAGAACAATCTACCCCGGTGGACGAAATAAAGGGTTAAGTTCAAAATTCTAATCACCTGAAGAAACGTACAGCGGCCGAAATGTCGTGAATGTGAAAATAAAGATGAGAACAACAGTTCGAACAATGTAAATAATTTAAAGAACAAAAAAGAATTGCCTGACAATGCTCTACAGAAGTGGGGCACCTCGTAATAACATACTTCACGAGAAATATAAGCATAACAAGCTTTTTAACTATTACTCTACACTACATCGCTCTATTGCTTACCATCGATCTACGGCAAGTATCTTATTTTACTAAGAAAAGCTGTGTTTGTCACGCGGGTATACTAGTAAGGAGATAACTCTTAAGCAAGAACCTTAAAAATTAACTTGTTAACGAACCATTACTCCGTAGCAGACACACTTAATTTTGATACCACACTTTAAGTTCGTGAGTCTTATTAATCGGGGTGTGTGTCGGGGGTTCAATATGAAATTTTATGTAAATGTGATAAAATTGTAGTTTCTTCTGGTTTGAAATCAATTCCCGTAATCCGTTTCCCTAAGTCAACCCCCACGCCCACTAATCACACCCAGTCGCTTCGTTATGCAGCATTTTATATCTTCATTGACATCCAAAAGTATCTAAAAAGAAACTCTCGCGAGACTATATTCAACTCCGAAATCTATCGGTTTAAAATGTGTGACCTGCGAAGTGGCCATTTTTTTTCTTTTGGAATAGTTTACATACGAGACACGTTCGAATCTGTTTTTCGTACTAGAGGTAAGTCATTTTCTCTAGTGTTACAATGACTGTTGAAAAAAAGGCGTGCAACCCTAGGCTTCTTTGTCTTCTGCGGTAGTTCACTACAAAAATAAACGGTAGTGTTTTCGACCCCAGTTATTTAAAAAAATGTTCAAAATTAATGAAAAGGGCTGGGTTTAAACTAGGCACCTCAGTACACTACAGGATACAATTGTGGAGCATCCAATAAGAATTAAACTCATTAGTAATGTCTACCAACGTGGTTCTTATTGAGAAACATTCTGCACTATTGAATAATAGTACAGTGTAACCCGGATATAAGAGACCCTGGTATAAGAGAAACCCGGATATAAGAGAGATTTTCTCTGGTCCCGTCCTCCCCGATATAAGAGAGTTCGTTTTGTGTGAGTGTGATGTCGTAAATCGGTCAAACAGAGGTCAGAGAGAGAGTGAAGTTCAATGACTTAATCTTGACTAGTCTAGAGACACGGTGTGTCCAATCTGTGTCTGTAGGAGACACCCTCTACCTTATGATTTTGCCTTGTGCGTCTAAGGGTAGCGCCGCCCGCTTTTTTGCCGACTTTGCTTGTCGTTGCATTTACTGGACAGCACTTTCACTTTACCCACTGTTCTGTTGAGTCAGAAGTTTGTCTGTTTGTTAATTTTGCCACTGAAAACCGTTTGCTTGCGATCATTGCGATTAGTGATGTTGGCGTCGGCGTCTCAACGAAAAACTCTGAGCATTTCTGAACAGTTGGAGCTCATCGACGATGTCAAAGTGAAGAAACTCAAACTGGCCGCTGCAGCCAAAAAGTACGGAATCGGTTATTCAACAGCAGCAAAAATTCTCAAGAAAGAAGACGATCTCAGGTCTTGCATGCAAATGAACGGAAACACTAACCGCAAACGAAAGCGCCAATCCGTGCACAAGGACGTTAACGAAGCGCTTACACAATATTTTACGCAAGCATGTGTTCATGGAGCTACCGTTACCGATCACGTCATCAGGCAGAAAACATCACAACTGGCCGCAAATCTTGAAATTGATTTTGAACCAAGCAATGGCTGGCTCATGCGCTGGAAGCAGGCCAATAACGTTTCGTTCAAAAAATTTCACGGCGAATCAACGTCAGCAGATCACGGTTCTGCCAACGAATGGGTAACAAACGTTTTGCCGCAACTTTTTCGTGGATATGATCCAAAAGATGTTTGGAACTGATGAAACGGGAATTTTCTACAAAGCCATGCCGTCTGGATCTTTGCGATTTGCCGGCGACGAACAGTCAAATGGGACAAAAGTTCCCAAAGACAGACTCACGATTCTTCAGTTCACAAACATGGACGGCAGTGATTAAGCAAGCTGTAGTTGTTGGTAAGTCGGCAAAACCACGCTGCTTTAAAAATGTCAAAACTCTGCTGTTTTCTTACTTCGCTAAGCGTAAAGCCTGGATGATTAGTCAGCTGTTTACTGACGTTATGAAAACGCTTGATAGAAAAATACTCGACGAAAATGATCGAGTTTCTCCACCATCGGGCGTGGAGCAAACAGATTTTGACGAATTTATCAGCTTCGACGACCGTACACAATGTTATGGAGAACTGACTGACACGGACATCACACGTTGTATAAAATCGGATGATCAAGATTTTGACGAAGATGATGATGCTGAAAGCGTAAGTTCTGAAGTTTCTGAAAGTGACAAACCAGTGCCAAATTCTCTGGCTGCATTGAATGCACTTGAAACTCTGACAGCCTACTTTGAAGCAAAAAGCAGTAATCCTGATGGCGCATTGAAAATGATTTACGGACTGTATGAAAGTGTTCATGATGTTAACAAAGAGATTTCTGTACAATCAATAATGACTGACTTTTTTAAGAAAAAGTAATTTTTGATTGAATTATTTGTGAAAACTGATTGAAAATGTATTTTTGTCTGTGTTTTTATGTTTTTTATGTCTATAACTGTTAAATAAACTAGTGTTCTGTACGTAAAAAAGCGTTATATGAAGTTGTGGGATATATCACTACCCCCACCTTCATTTTTGACGCACGCGCGACTTTTCACCCCTTCCTCTCACGTTCGGTCAGTCATAGTAGTAAACCGTTCTTAGCCGAAGATGAGGAAGAATTCATTTTTCGCGCGCTTTTGCGCTGACGTCACGGCAAATTTGTCTTTTCAAAATCAGTCGCCCCCGTGGTCGTCTGACCATCGTCACGGGCTGGCTCACCTTATCCTCTCGCCGGTGAACCCATAGATACTGGCAGAGAATTTTATTCGGCAAAACCTTGCCTAGACCTCATGGCTCGTCTCGGTATCTTAATACATACGACACGGTCGTCACCTTCATGACAGAAGCTAACATCTACCGAGCTCCCAATCCCAGGAACTTCCAAACTGATGAACAAGCATTTTTCATATTCTTCGAACTGTACTTTCTGAACCTGTTACTTTAAAAAGAATTACATACACTCACAATTATAAACTCTCGCAGTGAGTATTATTCCTTGCCGTATGTTCACTATGCATTACAACAGACTTTCTGAACCTTTCTTCTCGAAGAACTTTTTCCCGCCATTAGCCATCTTGGATTTAAATTTTGGCACGAAATTTTATCTTGTCAACTACCATATTTCCAGTATCTTACTGAAGGTCTTCACTCAAGACAATTAAATTTCATTAACTATAATATTTCCAGTACATTTACTGAAGGTCTCCACAGAAGACAATTTACTAATCTACTTGGCCTCTTCTTCAACTATATTTCCAGTACATTTACTGAAGGTCTTCACTGAAGACAAACTACTTGTTAAACTCTAAATAAAATTTATGTTTGTTCTTAACCTTTCGTTGTTTTTCCTGTCTACTTCTTTTCACTTTGTACGTTTGTACGGTGGAAAGAGCACGTCCATATTATTTTCCTTTTTTTTACTTTGTCGGTGGATTCGGTAGTAGTGTGTAGCGTCTGGCACAAGGCCTTATTTTCGTAAGCCAAATCTGCACCGCTATCGGGTCCACAACAAAGTGTTCCCATACTTACCTAAACAAAATAGACCAAACCCGGATATAAGAGAAACCCGGATATAAGATACTTCTTCTCCGGTCCCGACAACTCTCTTATGTCCGGGTTACACTGTATATGACAAGTAAAACCCAAGCCACAACAGTGAACCTTATTATTAGGAAAGGTCAGTGAGACACCATGTTTTTGTTTTTAATCCATGGAAGGAAGCATTCTATTTACTAAGCTTAGTTCAGTCAATAATAATGGAGCAACTAGTGAAACTTGAACACATTATAATAACTATTGTATGCAAAACCAGTTTGTTAGCCATTGCTCTACAGCAGGCTCTTTGACTTCTCTACCATTCTCTTCATTTCCTCTTTCTTTTTCTCTTTATCTCCTTATTCTCGATCTATCCCATTTTTTTTCACTCTACTTTTTATCACTGCCTTTTCAGCTGATATATTCTTCAGCCTTCAGTTACATTGCCAGGATTTGGACAAAGAAGTCACTTCAAATGCATTGTCAATACTACAACAGAAGGGCAAAATTGATGTGTAGTTTTTTATATAGACAAAATTGGTATATGATATATCATGCATCGGTGGGTCATACAAAAATATTCCGGTTACATGGGCTCTTACAAGTGACATGCAGAGGTATGATGATGTCTGCTGCCAATTCCTTGATTGTATGCCCCTAGGACTCAACTAGGGAGCCTATAGAGCCTAATGTGAGAAAGGAAGTGTGGGTGAATAGGTTGTTTTTCTTATACACGTTGGTGGTCACCATAATGTTGTGGGTTGTTATTCACTTACACTACATCATAGCAGCAGAAATTAGACTCGTGTTCATGGAGATAAAAGCATACTTGACAGGAAATAAAACATACACAAATAACAGGAAAAACATGGTAAATTGTATGTTAATTTCATACAATATATTTATATTTTTCTTAAGTGTATTTTTTAGGTTACAATTGTTTTATGGTACATGTGATAAAAGGGAGAATTTAATTTTCCTCCGCAGTATAAGCCATATCACAGAGAGAAGTTGGACACATGTTGCCCATAGCAAGGTTTGTGGTGAAGAGATTAATTTTAACGTTTTTTGGCAGGATCTCCATATTTCCGGTTGGAACAGTTTTTGTTGCATCCTGGGAGTATTTTTATTATTTTTAATTTTTATTAAATTTATTTTATGTAACATTTTTATGTTTTTGTTTTATTTAATTTATAATTTTCATTATTATGCTTTCTATTTTTATTTATTTATTTATAATAATAATAATAATAATAATAATAATAATAATGTTATCCCTACAGAAGACATCTTGAATATATAAAAACAGATGAATCATGAAACTTTATTTCAAATTTCAAAAATTAATTTTTCATTTCACTCTTTGATTGGATGTCCTCCCAATATGGATGCCCCTGGTGGGGTCACACCCCTGAATCCTCCCTTCTGCACTCTACTTGATGTTACCACAGATATCAATAAACACACACTTCCTGAATTTCTTGTCTTTTATGATAATATCAGGTCTGTTAACTTTTATTCCCTGTCAGTTTGAATTGGCATGTCCCAGAGGATAGTTACATTCTTATTTTGGGTAACTGTGTCTGGTTGCTGATCATACCATCTCTCATTGGTTTTGATTTTGTGCTTCTTGCATATCTTCCAGTGCACATATATCGCTACTTTGTTATGTCTGTGGGTATATTCATTTTTTGCTAGTTCCAGACATCCTGAGATAATATGGTTGACAGTTGCATCATATTTTCTGCAGATACTGCATTTCAGGTTAGTTCCATTCTTGATTATGTGACAGTGATAGGATCTGGTTGCGAGGCTTTGGTCCTGAGCAGCAATAATTAGGCCTTCTGTCTTAGCCTTCAAATCTGTTCTCCTCAGCTGCTGATGCGTTTTCTGTTAGTCCACATCTTCTTTCGTTCATTTTACGTATTTGCCATGTAATGCTTTTTCCTCCCAGTTTATTATTATTTTCTCTCCTCTTATTTCCTCATTTGTAATCTTTCCCTTATCCTCCAATCCCTGTACACCACCCTTCATTATTTTTTTTCTTCAGATCTATTTATCTCCCCACCACACCTCATACACAGGGACTCTCTTTCATTCCTCAGGCTCAGTGCTATCAATACTCAGCTTTGTGCCCCACCCTATGTCCCTACTCACAGAGAATAAGGAGAGAGATAAACCACAAAGTGAAGATCTTCTATAGACCAGAAAAAACGGGAGTCAAGAAGTGTTGCTGCAGGGACCCAGGAAAAAGCCAAGCAGAGGCCCAACAAAGACAGACGAGCCTGTTTCAGGCTCTCCCCAACTCCGTCCCTATTCCCCTGCGCTCATTTTTCTGTTCAGCTACCCTACAAACCAACACCCCAGCTCTTTGGTGATGCCGATATTAATTTTGTCATCTATTGAACCAATTTATTAAATGGAAAGAAAAGATTGATGGGGAAAAGGGAGGCTAAAAAGAATTATCTCGCTTCTCCTCCATGCGAGAAACATTGTTCCTCCTCTTCTAGCAAATACCACATAACAAAATCTTTGAAGCCAATGGTGACCATAAAAAAAAGGGAGGGCAACTGAATTTCGGTCTCCAAAATGGCAAAGAATGACCGGAAAGAAGATTCCCAGCCAAAACCACACTTGAAGTCTTCCAAACAATACAACATTTTCAACAGATTTCTCATTCTTTTCCTCCTTCTCCATCATTATTATCATTAGTATTATTATGATTAAGTGTTCAAATATTAACTGGAGGCCTACACTGAAGCTGAAGTGACAGCAAGTCTGCTCAGTGCTCCAGCTCACATCTCACTTTTCTTATAATACGAGCATGTCCACATTTTTTTCATCACCCTTCCTCCTCTTCTACAGCCGTTCTTCTTATTCTCTTGACTATCTCTTTTTTTTCTTTTTGCCATTGTTAATAGTCTTGCTTCATGACTTTCTCTTTGCTATTCATTATATTACCCTCTTTCTTCTTAGCAAAGAGTATTTTCTTAACTGTATCTTTTTTTACTTATTTTCTTCTCCATTTCTCTTTTTCTCTATACTTCTTTCTTTTTTCATCTCTTTTTTTATCTCCTACTCCTCCCTATTTACTTTCATTTGTTTCCTTCTTTTCATGTTTGTTCTTCTTTCTTCATTCTTGGATTTTATTTTTCTTCATGACTTATCACTATTCTTGTTTTTTTTTTATTCTTTCACTCAGCTTCCTTCTTCTGTAACATTATTCTCCATCTTTTACCCATAATTCTCTCTGATCAAGATTCATTTTTCCCTTATGAAATGATAGATCTAAATACTTTGGCTCCTTCCCCAAAACAAATTACCCATATATTCTGAATACACCCCCCTTTTCCTTGCTATGTCACCCTATTTTGTGGTGGTTTCTAATCCTTTTTCCAGATTTCAGAGTTGGCCCCTAAAATGCATCCTTATCCAGTATGATGTATCATGTCAAATGTCTATGAATGCATAAGTGCAGGGACTGCACCGTTGTCTGGATTGTGTGTGTATGTATCCTTACCTGTCATCTGTATTATAATTTCTTGACTATGCATTTCTTTTGTCATTAATTATTAAAGATATTAAATATAAATATAATTATATTAATATATTAAATATATCCAGAATCTTTGCAGCTTAAATCTTGATTTCCAGCTTGCTTGTCATCTTGTCTACACAAATAAACATCAAAATGCACAAATAATAATCACCTTTTATTAAACACTATTGCTTCTGTATTGTTAGGAAATAACTGAATTTTTAAAAAAATATCATTTTTCTTTATTTGCCACTGTATTTTTCCCTTAGAAATAAGATTTGATTTGTATACATCATTGAACACAAAACAACATTTGTACTTTTTATTAAAGAATAGTTTTACAAAAATATCCTAATATCCAAATAAACACTTTGATTGGTACAGATGAATACAAAATAAGGACAAATTGACTATATTAGAATTTTTGAGATGGGGAATTTACCATTATTTTATGCTTTGGTATTTGAACCAGCATGCTCATCTAGGTTGTTATGCTTACAATATTTCATCTTCAAAAGCTTAGTCTAAAATTCCAAGAAGGTTACTGAATATGAAGAAGCTGGAAAAGGCCAGAGGACACAACCATCAAGATGAGGTCTGAATGGAAAAGCATATAAAGACAAACTGTATTGTTCAAATACACAAATATTTTGTTATGTTAGACTTAGAGTAATTCAGTTGTTTCACCATTCTTCAAGACTTTAAGGATTTAGTTTGACATTCCAGGAAGGTTATAGAGTTCCAAAATGGTCTCTTGAAGTATACTGGAGTATACAGGAGATGAAAGCTTGGGATTATAACAACTGAGTTATCAATCAAGCAGGTCCAAATAGCCAAGCATATAATAAGGACAAATTGTATCCAACATTGTTCAGGCAATTACGTCTCTTATTTGTACACTTGCTGTTGTTAACACAATATTTTGACGCATCTGTTCTTTGGCCTTCATCGGTGATAATGAAGGAAACCTCTTTCCCAAGAAAGAGATTCCAGTGGCTGAATAATTTTAATTTCTTTGAAAAGAAATTAAAATTTAAAGTTTTTGGCAAAGACAAATTGTGTTGGCAATTTTGCCTGTGCTTAAGTGTACATTCTTTTTTATCAAGATTCATTTTATGTAAAATCAGGAATTAGTAACTCTTTTATTTGTACACTTTGATATGAGTTTGAATTTGATTACTCAAGAAAATATTGACCAATAATAAAGGAACATGACCTTGAAATTTATATTAAAAATATATAAATAAGTTTTTTTTTTTTTTAAATGTTTTTATTCAAGAAAATTCTATTCTATCTTTTGGATCCTGCATTGAAATCGTGACATTTTTTAACTTTCTCTTTACCAATGTTGACATTTTTTTTTACATCAAATTTTTTTGGAAGATTTCTCACTTCTGAAGAAAAAATAATTTTTAATTGTTTGGCTGTTTTTCAATTGTTTCATTCAATGTTATTTTCATCTCTTGTCACAAATAACAAGATAATTTGGCTGTATTTATATGTTTTGGGATTGTACAGTTACATTTGTTGTATACTTATGCAATAAAACCATAAATTCCTTAGATAGGCACAAATTTTAAAATTGCCACTAAAACAACTATAATAAATCATGTTAAATTTGGATCTGATTTTGAAAATAGCAAGTTATGCTTGAGCATTATTCCAAGCACAAAAAGAAAAAATCAGACTTTTCCAATCTTTGTCTCTAAAAGTCTGAATAATCTATTGAATCCATGCCACCAATATATCATAAGCAAAGGCATTACTTCATTGCATGAAATTAATTTCTTCTATGGTTTTGTCTTTCACTCCCA
>OZ038499.1:67703931-67903931 GCA_964036315.1 Acanthosepion esculentum | reverse complement strand
AAAATAAGAGGCTAATATAATATTCCTTTGAATTGTGGAGAATATTATATCTGTGTGTGTGTTTGTGTGTGTATATATATATATATATATATATATATATATATATATATATATTAATCATATCACTATAAACATATATAAACAGTGGATATATGTATTTGAATGGATACACCTAGTTAGCAAAGTCCAAATTACTGTTTATAATCACCCAATCTTTGACAATTTTTCTCAATCAATGTAAATTTAAATTTAGAAAAAATTTATTTAAGAAAATATATCGATAGATCCAATTTATTTAAGAATATAGATTAAAATAATTGTCAGACTTAATCCATTTCATTATATGTTGTCATTGTTTACATTAAAATACATGAGCAGATATAATCAATTGAGAAAAGTCATCAAAGATAGTGTGTTTATAAACAGCAATTTGGACTTTGCTAGCCAGACACTTCTCTGTAGCTAAATGGTATAGCACATCAGATCAAATGATGGTTTCCGTAAAGGTATACAGGTTCGATTCCTGTTGAAGAACATATTTTCTACAAAATTTCTTGAATATTCAGGACAATAAATGTAATTATACTATTTAATTAAAGACAGAGCATTTACTTAAATAAATTGTATCTATAAAAATAATGTATAAACAGAAAATATATTAAAATAATTGTTGGACTTAATCAATTTTATATATATATATATGTGTGTGTATGTGTTTGTTGTTGGTTTTGGTGAGTATATTATATATATTTACCAGCTACCCTTAGTATAACACATTGGATTTGCAGAGGCAGGAATAAAATCCCAGGTCACTGAACATTCAATAACTATCACCTGGAGAATGTATGCATAGCACACAGGAAACTGACAGTCATAGTTAGACCTGCACCAGAAGATTATGATTAATATAATATGCTCTATCATTGTAGAACTGAGCTCACTTTTTTTTTCTGGGATATCATTTTAAATGTTCTCCTTTTGAAAGTTCCTTGCATTTTTTGTGTTTTCTCTCTCTCTCTCTCTCTCTCTCTCTCTCTCTCTCTCTCTCTCTCTATATATATATATATATATATATATATATATATATATATATATATATATATATATATATATGATAAACATATATAAATCTCTTGCATAAGTCTTCACCCCCTCAAAACTTTTCCACATTTTGTAATATTACCAACTGAAATTGACTTAATTGTTTTTACCATTAGATCAACACAAAATGCAGTGTCACAGAGAATTAAATACTTGGAAACAACTATATGCATTTAATATACTGTGAAGTCTTGTAAGTGTAAGCAGATGAACACTCATGTCCAACAACATGTCTTCTTTGTCTGAACAGCATGTTTTCTTTGTCTTCCAATTATGACAATAATATTAATTTGACTTTTTCAGCTAACAAAATTCTGACTTTAAGTGGTGCCATCATGCTAAGGAATTTGATACTGATTCTGGAGAAAACTGGAGAGGAATGATATATGTATGTAAGTATAAGGAAGAAATGACTTGAGAACAGGAAATGCTGCTTTTTTTTTGTTCAAAGAAATTGAGAAAAGTGTGTGTAAGTAAATATATATAGTTCGGAAAAGGAAGAGGTTAAAAAAGAAAAATATTGAAAGAAGGGGAAGAAAAATAGAAAGTAGAGAATAAAGGAAAAGAACAAAAATGTGGCAGAAGCAACAACGTTAAAGAAAAGATCATTCTGCACACTGTTCCTAGTATTATCATGGCTCTTCCCAACTTCTCATCTTTTGAAGCTCTTAGCAATGTTTGTCTTTTTGCCATCCATTTGCACAATTTGCTAGGTAGATTACTCTCTGATTCTCTCTGCCTTCATTATGTCACATGAGTTTCAAATTCTCCAAGCCTTTTTTCCTCATTGTCTCTTCAAGAGTCTCTTTCTGATTTTAAGTATAAGAGTCCTTGTTTTTCCATTTTCCTTGTTGCCCACATGTTCTATATTCTCTTCATCCTTCAGTGGAACCATATCTCTGTTGATTCAAATTTCCTCTTGAAATTTACTGCCGCATTAGAGGATTGATATTACATTGTAGATGACATTATGCCAAGGCAAATGTAGATAAATTATGAGAAAATGGAAAATGTCTTCAATTTGATGTTAAAAATAAAAGATTGAGAAAAATGCAACAAACTGACCTTGTTGAGAATATAAGTTGTCATGACTGTATATGAAGAAGAGTCTTCTGGAAATTACTCAAACAACTTGAATTCCTTCAAACAAATGGTTGATAATGATGGAAATGGTTATGTATCATGTGACTGTTGTTTCATGCAGGACAACTTTGAAGAAAGAGTGAATAACAACACAAAACATTATGTGTTTAACTGATGGTACTCACTCTATTAGTAGCTGCAGGTACTATACTTTATTGGAATGTGATTGGTCTATATAAATAGTTACAGGGGAATCAACTCTACATCTCCCATCTCAAGATATGAGAATTATAATTTTCATTGACAGAAGTTGGACAATCTTTTTAGTTTATAGATAAAAATATTTATATAGTCTGTCATTAAGATATGACATACAAACAATTGCAAGGGTAGACTACTCCCATGTTTCTAGGATAGGCATTATTGTGAGGGTTATTAAATTTCTGTTCTATATCTAATGGGTCTGTGACTTCTTGTTACAATTCTGCCAGCTTCTGAGTATAGCATAATTGAAGGGTTCTGCTCAACAGTATCTGACCCAGTTACTTCTTTATATAGTCAGATATGATTGCTGATCTTCTATTTGGAGATAGAAATAAAAGGATGCAACAAATTTAAACTAAAAATAGGCTTTATTAGAATATATAAGTTAATATGATTGGGTAGGAACAGTAAACGTCTGGTGCTATTTCCATGACAAATGTTCAGATGAGCTGCATTTCACTAATTCAGATCTTTACAGTTAAGATCCACTATGCCACGTACACAGGATCAAATCATCCTCATTCCTTTTGTTATGAAGACATTGTTATGGTAGAATGAAAGAACAAATGAAACCATCAGTGAGACGAAAGGAAAAGAAAACAAGAATTGTAAATATAAAATTCTTCTATATTTCCAATACAGTGATGTGAGCAGAATATCTTTAAATGTAGGTGAGGTATAGCAATTTGGAGGAGGGTTAATCTTGACTATGTGTGTCAGGTCAGTTGACCAAGGTTACGGTGGTGACGTTGAGAGCCTGCAGGGCATTGACAGCTGGCCTATTGGCCACATTCTGTCCTACTCATTTATGAGAAACTTTCTTAAAAGCAATTCTGGTTGCTCCTGAGCTCACCTATTTTCTTTGGTGAAAACGTTTATGGTTGGCTACTTTTTTTTTTTAGGATATGTAATACTTGGAGCCCCTGCCCAGAGTATGAATTTTTTATTTTGGATTTTTTTTCCTTAGTGCTCATGTCTGGCTGACATGTAGAGTGAATCAGAATGTGATCTAATTTGCAGCAGAGTATAACACTTTTATATTTCATTTATAAATAGTAAGTTCCACTCAGACAGCTTCTTCCCAAGAACTGTTACTTTGTGGAACAGAAGATGCTTCCCTGGTCATTATGATCTTAAACTCGTCAAGTCTAGAGTTCACTGCTATCTATCCTACAGATCTTCATAATGTGCACAGCAACTTCATTCAGTAACCTTCTACTTTGAGGTGTTCTTGGGTCTTGTAATTGAGTAAACAATAGAAAAAAACAATAACTGGTCTTCAATCATATAAATAAATGGTTTATAATGCTGGAAACATCATAGCTTGGAGTTCTAGAGGATCTAATGGCACTTCATTTCATTTTTTGAAATCATAAATGCTGAAGATTGTCACAGTAGTGAATGTACTTTATATTGTATAAATTTTATTAAATATTGTAGGGTCAGCAGTCATTTTGCACAATGAGGTGGACTGGGCTTTATAGTTATATATGCAGCCAATGCAATGATGACATGGCACTCTGGCTGGATGACTTCCTAGACAGAAATCAATGGCCAGTGCAGAGGATTTCCCCAATGGAATCAGCAGCCACATATCCATGACTAAGGTAAGCCTTCAAGTTGAAAGACATCAGCTATGGTTTGACTTGGAGAGGGATGGTCTCCGCCAGGTCGACATACCCAAGACACCCTATGCATAAATGACTGCCTCTCTGGCTATCAATCCAATTGTGTAGAGGGAAGTGGTCAGGAGATCAGCTATACAGCAACACTATGACCACACCTGGCCATCAGATGGATGATGACTGAAAGAAAACATTTTGACATCACTCAAATGCTCAAGAAAAATAATGTTTAAGTATGATAATGAACCAAATACATTTCCAGCAAGATAAAAGAGACTTACCTTAAAAGTAAATAACTAATTTTTGAATAAAATCTCTCAAAGAAATATAACATTTTTAAATGAGAAAGTTCATATACAGAATCTAATTCTAAAATGGATAAAGTTTTATTTTACAAAAGAAAATGTAAAGTAAATAAAGATAATGAATAAATCTGAAATACCGATAATGATTAGATGATGATGAAAAATGCAAAAAAAAGGAAAGCGATTAGAAAAACATAACAAAATTAAATAAAGACGAAGGAAAATAAATGAGGGTCAGGTCAAACAAAATGGCTGACTCACCTCTTGAGAGAAAAAATGGAGGTCAGTGAAAGTTAAAACAAGATGCTGACCTGCACTTGAAAACTGAGGTCAAAAAATGGTAAGACTTCCTTCTTTCCTTTAAACCATTATTTTTTTTTTTTATAACCTGTTGAGTTGAGGTAATAGTGGAAGAGCCAGAAAATTTCTATTCAAGGGAAGGAACTGAGCTGCCTTTGTTCATATAAGCAGAAAATTGGCTGCTGTAAGAAATTTTGTAGAGAAAACATTTTTAGCTCATTGAAAATCAAGAAATGTTCATTATATATATATATATATATATATATATATATATATATATATACTCTTATTTCTGACATTCTTTTACATATTCTTATTTTATTATTTCCATATTTGCTTTAATTTATTGTTACTTACCATTTCTTTTGCACATTTTTTGTGAATATTTAATTCTATTTTTTTTATTTTACATTTGTCTACCTACTTTTTGATGTCTTTCTTCCATTTATGTGCACTTTCTATTCTTGTCTTTTTATTTACTTCTTTCTTGTCATCTTTTCTATTCCTTTCTTTCTTTTTCATTTACTACTTTTCTTTGTTTTCTTACACAGCTTCTGCTTTCTTTTCTTTTTATTTGCTATCTCTCTTTTATCTTTTATCTCCCCCCTTTTACTTCCTTTTTTTCCTTTTCTTTCCTTTTATTCTGTTTATTTACTTTTTCTTCATTTTTGTTTTCTTTTTGCTTATTTTTTATTTACTACCTCTTTTTTAATTCTTTCTTTTTCATTTACCTTTCTCTTTCCTCTTTTGTCTTCTCTGTCCTTTTACTCTTCCCTTGTTTCTTTCAATTTTCACTTGCTTGCTCTAATCCGTCTTCTTTTGCCATCATTTTTCTTTCTTTCTAAATTAGGTTACAAGTAATACCCTTTGCTCCAGAATCCTTACCAATCTTCCATTCTAACATCAAAGACATTTCATTTAATTAGTTCTGTATGAATCAATGAAGCCAAAGCTTGAATAAGCCATGGTTATTACACAAGATGTTCTCTGCAACTTATTATTATGGCACTTGTACCTTTCCTCTATTGAATCTGTTCTGAGATTTTTTTGTTTCTTTATGAAAACCAGATGCTATTTAGACATTGATGGTTTAGAAATTAACATTATTTTAACACTATAGTTTATGGGATCATATGTATTTAAATATTATATAATTATATAATTACATAACTATATATATAATTAAATATTATTTAATTGTTTTGCTAATTATCTAATATGTAATTATATAATTACATAATTTAAAATGCAATTACATAATTTTGTAAAGTTGTAATTAACTGCATGTAATCATATACTAGATAAGTATTTTATTATTTAACATTTTAATTATACAAATAAATATGAAATTTAATGTAATATGTAATCATGTTTTTTGTGACCAAACTAGTTTATCTCCCTTTAACAAGATTTGAATTATTTCAGATTAGGCAAAATTTTTCTAAAGTACGATTTCCTATTTATTTTTGCTTCTTTTCCGATTTGACGTCGGCGATAATGGCTTTTCCACAACTTCCTATTCTTTGTAGCTTTTAGTAAGGTTTTTCATTTTGCTATGGATAATCTCTTCATAGATGAAGAGACTTGAGACAAATGTGGTTCTACAGAAGGATGCTGAGAATACCATAGACTAAACACATGAGCAATGACAAAGTTTTAGTGAAAATGGAAACAAAAAAGACACTTTCACTTAGAATCACAAAGAAAGAGTTGAAATTTCTAGGAAACATAAGGAAAGAGAGCTTGGAGACTTTGACACTCACAGGATATGTTGAAGGCAAAGTGGAAATGGTGAATAACCTACCTAACAAGATTGCAGAGTAGGGATTAGGGGAGATTAATAAATGCTTACTTTTAGAAATTATATGATTGATAATTGGAAGCATCAATGCAAAGACCCAATCTATAATCTGACAATTTAGATAAATTGTTACTTTATATACTCTGAAATGTTTCTTCAAGTGAATAAAATTGACAGCAGCAAACAATCAAAAAATTTAAGAATGAAAACCAATGTATATGTGATTTAAGAAAAATGGTTATATCTTTTGGAAAAAATGGTTTTTGAATTAAATTATAATCTATTGTAACAGCCCCTCATAAGAATTTAAAGGAAGTGGCCTAGGTCTCATTAATGGCACTGCTTGAACCAGCATGTAATGTGTCCTCTGACTGGTCAATAGAGAGGCCAATGACAGTCCTGCCTCATTTCCACCTTAGTGGACAATTAAAAACACTCTCTCTCTCTCTCTCTCTCTCTCTCTCTCTCTCTCTCTCTCTCTCTCTCTCTCTCACTCACTCACTACTGGTGCTTGATGGATAAAGATGTGCTGGACCCTGACAAAAGAAAACTTTCCTTTATTTCAGCATACACTTTTACTTCATGTGTCACCTTCAATTAACAGTATGTACCATTTTAATATATATATCCAGTTGTTTAGAGATATATTTGAATTTCAGGTTATTTCAATTTTCTTGTTGTGTACCTGTTATTAGAACTTTCATTACACCAGCAAGTTATAACCCCCACATTTTCATACTTGTAATTGTGTCTGCAACACCGTTAAGGTAAAATATTAAGAATGTAATTTATAATCCATGATAAATTAACAGTTTTTTCACTGTAGCCTGTCGGTAGCAGCCTAGTCACCAATAGTTAAGAAGAAATTTCTTAGGATTGGATCTCTTTACCTGATTTCAGATCTGATGTTTTCAATGAAAATTTATTTCTTCAAACTATATTTTCTTTCTTATTTACTGTTTCTATTATTAAAGTCTACTTTGTTTTTAAGCAGACCAGATATTGTTTAGTAAAAGATGAACTCTTGTATTCAGTGCTATGAGTTTAAGTCCTCTGGTCATCTGCCATATCTGGTCTGGTTCCCCCACTGTTCATCTTAAGGTTTACAACAAAATCCAGAGATGGATATGCAATATGATTGGCCCTGATCTAGCATCTTGTCTACAGTCACTCTCTCACAGACATGCCGTTACCTCCCTCTGTCTTTACTACAAATACTTTCCCAGTAACTGCTCTGACAAGCTACTTTCACTAGTTCCCAGACTGCATGAATTTAAACGTGCTACTAGGCTGGCATCTCAGTCCCACCCTTTCATTGTCAAAATGGTTAAATGTAGCCATCTCTTCTACTCTAATAGCTTCATGTCTCGCACCTCCCATCTGTGGAATTTCCTTCCTATTTCTTGTTTCCCTGATAGCTATAACCTCTAACTATTCAAATGTAATGTCAATCGACATCTCCAGATGCCTTGATCTATTCCCTGTCCTTCTCTTTATCCTTTCCTCTTTCATGCCTCTTTGCTCTCGCTCCCACTCTCTGTAACCCCTTGCGTGCTAGTGACATCCCGCTTTGCTTGGGGGTAAATGCTTAAGCAAAAAAAACAAAAACCATAACCCTTTCCAATTTAAGTTATTTCTAAGTTTTACAAGTTTTAAGATAAATTAAGTTTATAAACTATCTACACATGTTAATCCCTTTATACCATGTTTATACATGAAATAAAATATCTCTATCATGCTGAAGCGGCTAGATCTAGATCAGTGGTTCCCAAACGGTGAGGCGTGCCTCATAGATGTGGTGGATGAGGAGAGTCGGTGAGGTGCAATAATTGAAAGATTTAGAAGTAGTTTCAAAAAATTCATATGCCAGAAATAAACATGATATCAAAATTGAAAATATTATTATGGATTACTTGTAATTGCATGCACGAGTCCTAGTATAAATAGTTATAAATAATTATTCACTGATTTTATCATTGTGATATTTTTGTATTACATCAAGTTTAAGAATATAGTGACTAGGGTCCGCAAATTGGAAGAGAGAGTTATCAATGATAATGTTCTGACTTTGAATCTGCAGTTATCTCCCTTTAACCTTCTCTCTGGACCATCTATGCCCTAGGGCTGCTTGTGCCTTTTCACTGGGACTTTAACTAGGATGTTTAGTTCTGACAAATATCAAAAGCCAAAAAAGGGAAAGGTTTCTTTGTATTGATGAGGAGATGAGTGTTTGTTTATCTCAAATTAAGACTAATATAAAGGAGATTACTCGTCAAAAACAAGTTCATGCCTTTCATGAAATTTGTGTAATTATAAACTGTGTTATATATTATATTTAGCGCACTATTAGTCATTTATTTATTTGTAAATGTACTTTCTATCACATAAAATTTGGTAAGACATGAGCAAATTTTCATTCTGAAGATGCAGCCCAGAGAAAAAAAGTTTGGGAATCACTGATCTCGACAGACTGTCTGAAAAGAGTTAAAGATTTAGACTATTTTGGAAAGACTTCTATACATCTTGCAAAATGTCATATTCTGTTAGAATTGTTTGTGTAGAGGCAATGGCAATTATTTCTATAAACATTTCATACAAAGGTTGTCAGTATGAAATGGCTGTAGAAATAATTGTCATTGCCTCTACACAAAGAATTCTAACAGAATATAACATTCTACATGATGTGTAGAAGTCTTTCCAAAATAGGTTTACCTTAATGGATACATTGATAGCTTGTATAAATTTAAGTTATATAAGAAGACAAGAAGAGTCTGTCTTCTCTCAAAAAGAATTATATTTTCTACCTTATCAAATAATATTTAACAACTGTTAATGTGGTATCTATTTTTAATTTTAATGTTTTACTTTTTGCCATAATTTGGGAGAGTTTAAAGTTTCAACAAATTATTAACATATCCTTCCTTAGGCTTGTTGTCTTGAATGTTTTTCTTGGTATGTTCCTTGGCCTTCCTCATTGACTTGACTGATGTATTTACTAGCCTATGTAGTTTTTAGTGTATAATGTAATCATTGAATGTTCTCTAGCAGTTTTATTCACCTCTTCAATAGGAAACGCCCAGAATGGAAACATCACATGCCCAAACAAATGAATTACATACGCCAATATTATCTATGCAAATATTTGCTATTAAAAACCTTAACAGCTAACTTCCCAGCTACTGGGAAAACTTGATTTATTTTGGAAAGATATGAGAAAAATCCAGAACATTTGATGGAATACTGTTGCCATATATGGTCTGGAGTCCCCACTGCTGTCATATATGGTCTGGACCCATCACTGCAGCCACATATGGTCTGGAGCCCCCACTGCTGCCATATATGGTCTGGAGCCCCTGCTGTTCAACTTAAGGTCCTCAACAGAATCCAGAGATGGATATGCAATGTGATTGGCCCTGATCTGGCATCATGTTTACAGTTGCTTTCTCACCAATGTGCTGTCGCCTCCCTCTGTCTTTTCTACAAATACTTTCACTGTAACTGCTCCGATGAGCTATTTTCGCTGGTTCCCAAACTGCATGAATTTAAACGTGCTACTAGATTAGCATATCAGTCCCACCCTTTCACTGTCAAAATGGTTAAATGTAGCCATCTCTTCTACTCAAACAGCTTTATGTCTTGCGCTTCCCATCTGTGGAACTCCCTTCCTCTTACTTGCTTCCCTGATAGCTATAATCTCCAACTATTCAAATGCAATGTCAATCAACATCTCCAGAAGCCTTGATCTATTCCCTGTCCTTTTCTTCATCCTTTCCTCTATCACGTTTCTTTACTCTTGCTCCCACTCTCTGTAACCCCTTGTGTGCTAGTGACACTCCCACCTTGCGTGGAGTGAAATGCTTAAAAAAATAACAAACTGCCTGCACACAGATGGAAAATGAACTGAACAAGTACATAAAAATAGAAAGGGGTCATAAGACAAGGATGTGTCTTCTTACCAGATTTATTTAACTTTTACAGAGAGGTAATATGAAGAGAACTAGAAGTTCTAGCAGGATTTATTATTAGTGGACAAATCTTAACAACATAATGCACAGAAAAGTCAGTGTTGATAAAACTCCTAGATAAGGTAGTAAAGGAAAGTGGGAAGAAAGGACTAATCATCAATTGTAAGAAAACAGAATCTATTTTTGTTAACAAGAGAAACAGCTCAAGATATGAACTATGAATTGGAGATGTCAAAATCAAGCAACTACATAAATTTAACTATCTTGAAAGAGTTATAATAGGTACCTCCATGAGATCGCTAAAAAAGAGCATAGCATGATGAAAAAGATGCCAAACTTGATGAAAACAAAATTTTATTGTCTAAATGCTTATGTTATTATTAAGAGGAAAGACCAAAGTTTTTTTTAATTATTTTTAAAAATTTTCCCGTCTTTTTAGAACATTCTAAATTTTGATTAAAAAAACCTTGTTTCTCTTTGTATCATCGGAACTAGTAAAATAACATATACAATTTTTAGCATGTTTTTTTTTGTATGACACACATTAATTTGGAAAATCTTGCAAAAATAAAAATAATTGTCAGATGTTAATGAAACTTTCAGAAACTATTCACAGATGATCGAAATTATTATAAATATGTTTTTTTTATTAAAGTCATGGCAGAAATATTTTTTTTATATTTATTACCCCACCTAACTAATTTTATGAAAACGCTAGAAATTCGATTGCATCAGGTTTAGTGATTACAATAGTTAAAAGCACAAGGCTTTGAGGAATGCAAATCATGTTTTATTTTGTTTTTAATTGGAACCCCCTACCTGAAAATCAGCTCTGAATTGTAACATCCAAAACTCAATAAAACAAAGATATTATTTAATTTCAAATGCTTTTATTTGCTTTTAGTTGTTTTTATGAATATGGACAATATTTTCTGAAAGCAAAATGTTTTTTCAATGAAAAATGAATTTTTAATACAATTATTTGTTATTTCTTTCATTATAATAGATTTTTACATTTAAGTTGTTAAAATATTATAAAATTAGTTAAAAGCCGCATCAGGTTTCATAAGTGTCCTTATGAGATAGATCTTTTTTTAGTGCATTGTAAATTGTATCATTTTGACTAATCAGAAGAGCCGCAGTAATTAAGAAATGTTATTTTGTGTTTATAATCGGGCTTTTTTAGTGATCTCATGGAGGTACCTATGTTATAACAAACAATGGAAAATGTAATACAGAAATTCAAAGGCATATTGAAATACCAAAAGATGTCTTCCAAAATCTAAAGTATTAAAGAAAACCAGGTAAATGCTGTCAGAGACAAAGAAAAGAGTTCTAAACTCCTATGTAGTATTAACTCTTCTGTACAACAATGAATGCTGGATAATTTCCTCAAAGAAAAGGAGACTTGAGGCAAAAGAGATGTGGTTCTGCAGAAGGATGCTGAGAATACCATGGACAAGGCATGTTAGCAACAAGAAAATTTTATGGAAAATGTAAATACTTATATTTAGAATTAGAAAGAGATAAGGAAAGTGGGAAGAAAAGACTAATCATCAATTGTAAAAGGACAGAATCTATGGTTGTTAAGAAGAAGAACAGCTGAAGATATGAACTATGAATTCAAAATGTCAAAATCAATTAAGTACCTAAATTTAACTCTCTGGAAAAGTGTTATACCAGACAATGAAAAACGTAACACAGAAATCCAAAGATGCATTGGAAGAGTGAATGTGCCTTCCAAAAGCTAAACAAAGTATTAAGAACAAGAAAACTTTATTAGAAACAAAGAGTGCTGAACTTCTATGTTCACATCAATCAATGCTGAACAATTTTCTCACAGATGAAGAGGAAAGTTGAAGTAGCAAAGATGTGGCTCTACAGAAGGATGGTGAGAATACCAAGGATTGTGCATGTGGCTAATTAGGAAATTTTAAAGAAAATGGAAATAAAAAGAAAACTTACAATTTGAAAGATGAGACTGAAATTTCTGGGGCACATGAGAAAATAGGGCTTGGAGAATTTGAAACTCACAGGACATATTGAAAGCAAGAGAAGCAGAGGGAATCAGTGAGTAACAAACTTGTGTAAATGGTTGGGAGAACAGGAAGTTGGAGGGGATAGTAATGAGACAAAGCCATGAAGAATAGGAAATAGTGAAGAGATATGTCCTGAAGGTACACAGCACATAAAAAAACATTATTTTTTATTATTATTATTATTTTTTTTTTTGCTAATATATTCACTGACCTTTCTCAGGTGTATGTTGAAGTCTATGGTCTTGGTTGCTTTATAGTTTTTACTTGCTTAGTATCTGCTGCTTGCCAGAAGTAAATTCAATTAGTTACTTTGAGTTTAATTTGATCAGAAAATTACTTTTGACTGAGAAGTTTTAGTATCAACAAAGTTTGAAATATTCACCTTTACAGCTTGGAGACAAAATGATGCAAACATTTCTTTCAGAGTAATCTGACCAGCATCAGATGGCAGTTTACAATGTAAGATGTAACACTGTACATATATCCTACCTATCTATGTCAGCCTTTTCATATCTACCTAGTTATTACTACAGAAGAAGAATTAATAAAATAGCATTTATAAAGGGACGTATGCCCTCATCAATTGCTTTCAACTACCCTGGCAGTTATGTGTTCAATCCCTGGACCTGGTAGTGCTAAAAGTCACATACTCTGGATCAGTGGATGTAATAAACAATGGAAAAAGATCAAAGGTGCCTAAAACTGTTGACTATTATGTGATATGGAATATCTCCTAAGCATTAAAAATGGAATGAGAGCAATCTACCCATGTGGATTGAATAAAGTGTCTGTCTTTGTATAGAGTACAAATTGAATCCATGGAGGTAGTTAGTTGTTCATATTCCAGATTTTTAATGTTTTTATTTTTTTAATCAATTAATTCCAAGCAATGCCGCTAAGACACAAGAAGTTACTGGGAGTTAAAGAGAATGAAAAAGACTTTACAAGGAACTGGATGCCCAATCGTAAACAGGAAACAAGTTTCTGTTCAAAAGACTGGGAGGAGTATGAGCCACCATGCTTAGATGTTTTACATTCTGCCTTTGTACAGAGTACAAAGGCAGATATCTGAAGAAGACCAATGCATACTATGGCCAAAGCTTTGTGAGTATAACAACCAAGATGAACTTAATGAAGATAATGGATTTGTAGTTAAATAGAACTTATTGTTATTACTGATTTGGTAAATGCAAGTGGTACTAAAAAATGGATGATCTTTTTTTTCTCCAGAAATTGATAGCATTGGATTTAGTTTTGAACACTGGAAACTTAGACTGAAAGTGGTACGGGAAATGTTAAAATCTGAAATCTTGTGAAAGTATTTTTTAGATGCTCTGTATATATTTACTGGCAAGGGTAATTATTAAGGCTGTAATATTGGGTTAAGAAAAACATTTCCTCTGTTTTCTGTTATTCAATGGCATTAGGAGTGTATAGTTGTAACTAACTTTGTCAAAAAATGATCAAATTTGATTGTATTGTAACAGATTTCATTTTAACATGCCTTTTTTAAAAAAGTTAATTCAAAATTTGAATATTTTTGTTTGTTGATTCATTATTGATACCATGCCAATCTTTATGAGAAATATAGACCACCATGTTTTAATACTAAAGAAGATAAGTAATATCTGTAGTATATTATGCTTTTTTATTTAAAGAAAGGCTAAATGTAATTTAAATACAAGAAATTTTATGGAGAAGGTATTGTGAGTGATCAAATATATCAAAAATTGAGTTTTTTTTTTACTGTTTTTCACCCAATACGAGGCCCAAGAGCTACTCAAGTTAGAGGGTTACTGAATGAGGTTCTTGAAAGTAGATAATGGTTAACTTGAGACTTGAAGTGGTTAAGATTATAGTGATCAATGAAGCATCCACTCGGTACCTGTTTCACAAAGTAGTGTTTCTTAAGAAGAGACTGTTCAAATGGAATTTCCTTTTTACTAATGGCATACAAAGGGAGTGAGGATGATTTGACCATGTATAGATAGCATGGCAGGTCTTAGCTGTAAAGATCTGAACTGGTGTAATTAAGAAATGTAGCTTGACAACGTTTTCCATGGAAATAAAGATAGAGTAGTGAGATGTTTCATCTGTAGCAAAGGGTTGTAGAGCAAAATAATTCATAACTAATAAAGGTCATATAGATGCTTTTGAACTCTGTCAAGGCTGGAAAGTGAGGATTGAGTAGCTACCACCTAAATATGTACTCCATTTTTGGTCAAATCTGACTCTTGTAAAGAGAAAGCATACCAGGAGTTGTCATTATTTCTGGAGTGGTACAAGAAACTGACCTTTGTTCCAGCCTCTTTAGCAATCGATCGCAAATTTCATCCTAATGATTCTCAATGATTGAGTAGGTCCTTTGAAGTTGGGAGTGATCGAGTCAAGGCATAACTTAAGAATAACCAGTGTTATATTACACAGGAGATGGTCAACAGATTCAGAATACCCAAATCAAGTACTTTGTTATGCATGTCATTTTGATATTTGACAGTCACAACTGTTAGGAAAACTGGACAATAATGAAGCCATTTATTGTGGCAGAAATTTTTGTTATTTTTCATTGAATCCAAGAAGTCACAAGCCAAATAAAACTGTAATTGTGCTAAAGGTTGCCAATCTACAGAAGGTGACATTGTGTTGAGTTAAAAAATATCTTCTTCTTATAAGCTTATTTCAGTGAATGAAGTAATTGTTTCAAACAGATATTAAAACTAATTAGGCCAAAATTTCTTCACAAATCAGCCAAGAACTTCAGATGAAGTTCTACAGAAGGATATGGTTAATGAGTAAGTTATAAGAAAATTGGGAACAAAAAGGATCTTCTATGCACCGTGTCCCTTCAGGGTGTTGATGATCATGGCTCTCCACAATTTCTTATCCTTTGTAGCTCTTAATAAATTTTGTGTTTTAGTTATCTCTCCTAAGCCTTGTTCCACCATCCACTTTTGTTGTTTTCCTCTGTCCCTCTTGCATTCAATCTGTCATCTGAGTATTACATTTTCCAAGCCTTCTTTCCTCATTATGTCTCTTCCTAATGTTACATATAAGTGTCCTTATGTTTCCATTTTCTCTCAAACTTCATTGTTGTCCATGTTATTTTCGGCATCGTTCTGTTGAACCATATTCCTGTTGATTCAAGTCACTCTGTCAACTGTGAGGACATTGTCTAGCATTCACTGCCATCTAGGATAAATTTATATCATGTAATAGTAGTATTATTTTCTTTGTTTCTAACAAAATTTTTCTGTTACTAAATACTTTGCACATATACTTAAAATCAGAAAGAAGTAGTTGAGATTTTGGGGGCACATGAAGAAAGAGGGCTTGGAGAATTTGACACTTACAGGTCATATTGAAGGCAAGAGAAGAAGAAGGAAACAGTAACTCACTCACCTAAAGAGCGTATATAAATGGATTGCAGAAATGGGAACTGGGTAGTAAGAAGACAAACATAAAAGAACTTCAAAGGATTGGAAGTTGTGAAAATCATGATCACCGACATCCTGAAGATACAGAGAACAAAGAATGAAGGAAGACAGCAATTGACAAAAAGCATTTGGAACGGAAATAGTGAAAAGAAATAGTGTAATATTCTGTCAGGTTACCATTTGACTGTATATTTCTTTGCTGATCAGGCAAGAATTGTTACAGCTTGGCTAGGAAGTTTTCATTCAGCTGCCATGTTCAGCAGATATTACACTTTCAGATTAGCATTTTTTTCTGGTCTTGCAAGATTGCCTTAAGGGGGAAAAAATTATCTCTAGAAAACTGTAAAGAGCAGTTCTTTACTGAAACAGATAAAAATGCTTGGGGAACAGAATTATGAAGTTGTCGACAAGATGGCAGAATATACAAGATAGTAAATATATTGTTCAATAAAGTCAATGTCAAAAATAAAAATAATTCTTTCATTTTTACTTAATAAACTGACTGAACTTTTTATATTACCCAATATATACTTTCTTCATGTATGCTTTCTATTTGTTATCTAATATATATATATATATATATATATATATATATATATATATATATAATATATATATATATATATATATATATATAATGTATATATATATATATATTGTATATATATATATATATATATATATATATATATATATATAATGTATATATAATGTATATATATGTGTGTGAATTTTTAGTGTAGGGCTCTTACTTTTTTACCCAAGGCTATTAATATTAAAAATATAAAAAGCTAACACTTCCCACTATATGAAGTAACATCTGTA
Organism: Acanthosepion esculentum; assembly: GCA_964036315.1. Lineage (NCBI taxonomy): Eukaryota > Metazoa > Mollusca > Cephalopoda > Sepiida > Sepiidae > Acanthosepion > Acanthosepion esculentum. Next base: position 67,887,189 of record OZ038499.1, on the reverse strand, counting down.
TAACATGCAAATGGAAATTTTTATATCACAAACTGACAGACACCACTCTCTATCCCACACACTTCTTTGCATATGTATATGTGTACATATATATTAGGATGATCGCATGTATATATACAATGAAGTATATTTTCTATATAAGTATTCCTGTAGTTGAATATGTAACCATTTTATTATTATATATTTTTTGAGTCCAGCATCTGCACATCAAGTTTCCACAGAATGTGTAAAGCATGTGTGGTATGTTTTTTAAAGGTGTTCCCATTTTCCCAGTGGTATTCACACCAGAAGAGTGAAGAGAAGAGAAAGGTGGATGCCTGACTGATGCAATGAGTCAAACTTCCTGAAGGAACTCTCACCTCCAAATCACATTTGCTTCGTATTCATTTTACTTCTTTTTTTCTTCATCTTTTTCTCTTCACTTCATTTCTTTTCTTTTTACTTTTATTTATGTTCATTTTTTTAAATTTCTTCCTCCTTCTTTTCTAATTACACTTTTGGATTTTATTTTTAGCATTTTACTTTCTTTCCTATTTTCTTTCTTTTTAGTGTTTCTTCATTTCCTTTTCACTCTCTCTTCCTTTCTCTCTCTCTCACCCTCTCTTCCTTTCTCTCTCTCTCACTCACTCTCTCTTCCTTTCTCTCTCACTCTCTCTCTCACTCTCTCTTCCTTTATCTCTCTCTCACTCTCTCTTCCTTTCTCTCTCTCACTCTCTCTTCCTTTCTCTCTCTCACTCTCTCTTCCTTTCTCTCTCACTCTCTCTCACTCTCTCTCTCACTCTCTCTCCCTCTCTCTCTCTCACTCTCTCTTCCTTTCTCTCTCTCTCCCACTCTCTCTTCCTTTCTCTCTCTCTCTCTTCCTTTCTCTCTCTCTCTCTCTCACTCTCTCTTCCTTTCTCTCTCTCACTCTCTCTTCCTTTCTCTCTCACTCTCTCTTCCTTTCTCTCTCACTCTCTCTTCCTTTCTCTCTCTCTCTTCCTCTCTCTCTCTCAGTTTCTCTTCCTTTCTCTTCCTTTCTCTCTCTCTCTCTCTCTCTCTCTCTCTCTCTCTCTCTCTCTCTCTCTCTCTCTCTCTCTCTCTCAGTTTCTCTTTCTCTCTCACATTCTCTTCCTTTTGGTCTCCCTCTTTCTCTCTATCACTCTCCCTTCCTTCCTTTCTCCCTCATACACTCTTTTTCTCCTGCCTTATACTCTTTTTTTGTGTAAAATTTTCCAGAATTCTTTTGTATAACATTTTTTCCATACATTCATCTATAGTTCTCAAAAAAAGTAAATGGTGGAAACTTTTGCACCCACCTAATATTCCGATTTCATTCCTTTTGTTCTCTCGTTTACGTCACACTTTATTAATTTATTATATTTTCCTCCTCTTTCTTTTTCATTTTTCTTCTCTTTCCCCTTCTCTTTATTCTTCCATTACTCGTATTAAATCTCTTTTACTTCCCTTCTATCTTTCTTACATTTTCCATTTTTGCCTTCTTTTTTCATATTTTCTATTTCTTTGTTTTTTTCTTAATTTTCTCTGAGACAAACACTTTAATTAAAATGGCATCAAGTTATATTTACTGGATATTAAGAGAAAATATTTGGGGAGACATTGAAGGGAGAAGACCAATAGTTTCTCTTTATACAGGTATTTAGCTTAGTATGGCACAAGGCTAAAAGTATAAAGTATTCAGTTTGAATCAAACCCACCAATTTAGTAATAATTTCCCAGACAATCATTTTTCCTTATTTATCTAACAGAAAATTCTACTTTTTTTTTCTAATGGATTAGTTATGCCTTCTCCAGCTTGTTGATTTGGAAAAAAAAAATGAGGGTTAATTTTCAAACTGTGAGCTTTTCTTTTTTTTCTTGGGAGATAAGGGATTGTTCAGTTGTTTATTTACCATCAGTTGTTTATTTACCATCAGTTGTTCATTTACCATCAGTTGTTCATTCTACATCAAATACTGTGTTATATATACAATAAACTAACTGGTTAAAATTCACCTATAAACAGATTCATATTTTTTCAATGGTAATTGTTTGAAAGTGAACACAAGATTCCATTTTTTGTATAACTATACATATGAAGGTACAAGATGGTGTAATAGTTGTACCTGGCCAAGTGGTTAGAACGTTTGCTTTCTAACTATGAGATCTGGGTTCGAATCTCACCATGGTTGATTTATCAGGAAGGTTACTTCTTGATGTTATTGGTCTTGGGGAGGTGAACCCAGCATGTGGCATTTTTGGAATGTGCCTGAAAACCATGCCATAGGTTGACCTAAGCCTTGTGAGTGAAATTGCGTAGATGGAACTCTTTGGTGAGCCATCAATGATGTTGTTAGCACAATGTCGCAAGTCATTGTGACTGAGGGTTTGAGCATGCTGGCTTTGTTCAGACTGTTGATCATACTAGATAATGTGCTTTCTCCCAGTTACTCTATAACTAAGTTCCAACTCAGCATAGCTGCAGTATAAACCACAGGGGGACTGTGGGTAGTGAACAAACACTAATATGCCTCAGTGACCAGTTGTTATATATGATATACACATATACACTCACATCTGAATGCACACAAATATAAGTAAGCCTATAAACATATCATGCCAGCCTGGATCTAATATTACAAAGTGTTATCTGAAGTTACAGGCATGAAACAAACATTACCTAAGATGCTAAATCAAAAAAAAAAAATATATATATATATATATATATATATATATATATATATATATATATATATATATATTCATGACTATTTTGAATATAAATCTATGTACTCATGAACAGTACAAATACTGAGTTGTAAATATTGGCAAATTTGTGTGTGACTATTTGTTAATACAGGCATAAATTGGTGTGTGTCTCCTGCTTTCACATACATCCTTGTGCAAATTAATTGAAACAACCACTTTAATTTTCTTTCTTTCACCATATGGTCAGTTTTAGAACGACTGGTGTGACAGGGAGTAATCAATTTCTATTTTTTTCTCAGATTAGGTCATTTGCAGTGGTGTGTAGTAATATGAAACTCTTTTCAGGGTGTATGATGTAATTGGTTTGACCTTGGAAAATATTGCATCATCTGTGATGGCATCAGATTTTTATCATGCCCAGACACTATTTTCTTGACTGTCGATTAGTTGTCCTATGGCTATTGTCTGCAATGGATGTTACTTCAAGGAGACATATGAAAATTGTAACACTGCAAGAACACACTGACAAGCTTTACCAGTGAGCCAATCAAAATACTATAGACTGGGTCAGAAATTCTCCTGATTTAAATCCAATTAAGAATCTGTGATCAATCTAAGCAATGACTTCGTGGAATAGACATATGAAGTACTAACATGTGCACTGGGTCTCTATTTCATTGGAAAAATACAAAAAAAAGTAAATAATAACAGAATTATTTATTTTGTTTTAATTAATTTGCACAAGAGTGTACATACACACATTAGATGTATGTATGAAACATATTTTGTTTAAAATTTGCTTTATCATAAAAGATTTGCCAGTTTCGGGGGATAGAACATTTGTAAATATAAATGTTGTGGACATAGAAATCAATACTGCATGATGACTGGCAGTTTCATGCCTTAAGCAATCATCAAAACATTGTTGTGAGGGAGAATATTTCCCTACAAGTTTGGACTCTGCTGTTGAACAAAGAGACATAAAAATACTCCTACATCAAGAGGAGGAGCAGTAGCTTTTTCTGAAAACAGTTAGTCATTCATGGCTAAACATTCTTTTCCCTTGTTTCTATTCTACATTATGTTTCCCAGTACCAAAAGGTAATAAACTTGTTGTTAAAGCAATTCCGGTTTTCTACTGTTGTTTTTGATAACTCAGTTACAACACATATAAATAAGGAGTATTTTTATCAACAGATTTTCTTATCCCAATATATGTAGAATTGTGCGTGTAAGTAAATATACAGGGTGAGGTAAAAGTTGCGCACCACAGGGGTTAATGGAGAGGTCAAAGAGGTCCTGTTTAGTGCTGCTAAGGTCATCAGACCTCACAACCTGGGATTTTTCTTTTCTGAGGTGCCATTTGAAATCTGTTGTTTATCAGATGCACCCTGCCAAAAAAAATATTGAATAAATTGAAAGAATGAAATATGAATGCAGTAAAAAATGACAGAGGAAACTCTCCAACATGTCAATGAATCATGCAGGCACAGAATTGAAATGTGTTTTGAAAAATAAGGAGGACATTTTGAACATCTCATATAACAATTAAATAACTAATAAATAAAATTTTCATGTGTAATTATACTTTTATTAAAGTATACTTATGGTGTTCGACTTTGTTGCCTTATCCTGTATATTTGTAACATCTTCCAAGGCAGTTACAATAATAAATGGTTGCATTTTAACATGAAAAGACATCTAATAGCTTTAAGTTTGTACTTTTTAAATAATTTTTAACACTCTGAAAAGTTATAAAAAGAAACTTGTAGAACTATTGAGTAAGGTCAAAGATAGTTTCAAAGTTTTAGATCAATTAAAACTAGCAAGGTAATGATGGGCATTGATGGTCATGACTCTCCTTTGTAGCTCTTAATAATTTTTTTCTTTTTGCTATCTCTCATAAATCCTATTCAGTCATCCATTTACTCAACGTTGCTAGGTACCTTATGTGTTGTTTTCCTCTGACCCTCTTGCCATCAATATATCCTGTGAATATGTAATTTTCTAAGCACTCTTTCCTCGCTATGTGTTTGCTAAGTGAAAATGTCCTTTTTGTTTCTATGTGAAGGCAAGAGGGAGAGTAGAAAACAGTGAGCAACCTATCAAACAAGCTAGAATGGTGACTGGGAGAGTTAGTAAGGTGACAAACATTGCTTAGCGCTACAAAGAATAGGAAGTTGTGGAGGTTGATGACAGCCCATGTCCAAAGGGTCATGGTGCATCAAAGAAGATTGTCAACTTTCAACGAACTGTAATTGTTAACTGGAATACATCTGTTTGACAGGAATTAAACCGTCATTTCTTGCTTACCACTCAACACATGGCTGTGGGAATGCTAAATTAATATTACTATTACTAATGATCAATAAAGCAAAGATGGGTTTTCTCTGAAGGACATTGCTTATTCAGAGCACTTTATTAGATTGTCTAATGCAGGGGTTCTCAAACAGTGGGAGGTCTACCTAGAGGGAATTTCAGGGGGGATTTTATTTGTTTTTTATTCACAGAACTTTGTTTATTGAATTACAATAACCTGGCATTCTATTGGACTTTTGCTTGTTGAAGTATGCTTCAGTTTGTTTATTTAATAATTAGTTATGACTTAAAACAAATTACTGTACATATATTCAAGTTTAAAAATCTATAAATATTTTCTATTTGTAAAACTCATCTATAAAAATAATCTATATAAATGTCTATGTACTAATAATTAAAAGATTGAAGATTTTCAATAATATATGCATATTATTTGGAATGTACCTTTTGAATTGGACAATCTTGAAAGGGGGATGTCATTCTGACATATGGAGGATATAGTGAATTAGAAAAACTATTAATCTAGTGAATACTGAAATCAGCAGATAGTAAATGAATATATTAACTATTACTTAAGTAAGCATCATTTTTTTTATATAGTGTGTGTGTGTTTATGATAAAGATGAGAGAACATTTATTGAAGACTTGTTTGTTTATATATTAATGTCAAATGTTGCCTTGGTTAACTATAAAAGCCTTTAATGCATTTATGCTGTATAAATTTCCCCTTTGAGGCCACATTTCTGGCAGTTCCCTTAGATTTAATTCCCCACAGGCACAAGTCACCCCATTCCCACTAACTCCTTATAATGCAACACAACAATATAACAATCTATTATTTTGGCCTAAATACACCCTAAATAAAAGGCAATGAAGATGTAAAATAACTCAGATTATTTTTGAGTAAATTCCTTTAATAAATTTGTTTAAATCTCTAAATCAGTTTTCGCCGGAGAGATTAACTCGGTGTTTATTTCCATAGGCTTTATTTAATCAAATTTAACTTTTTTTTAATCAATTTTACACCAAGGCAGTAAAGCCACTAGGATACAAGGTGTTACTGGGCGGGTAAGAATTAGAAAATGGAAACATTATTAAGGAGTGAAAGCAATAGAAGAGTGATTAGGAGGACAGTACAAAGCAATTGACACTGCATTTAAATTTTTGAAGATTAACATTGGCTGGAAAGCATGGAACTGAAAGAGAGTTTCACAATCAGGAAGTATGGGAAAAGAAACTGTTAGCATAGAACATACAGTTATATCTAGCTAAACTCAACTCTATTGGTGAGACCTCATCACCAGTCTAGTACTGCACTTAAATTTATAAAGTCTATGTACCATAGTGAAGAGCTCATCTAAACAGTTGCCGTGGAAGTATTTATAGAAACAGGCAACTTTACGGTGGAGGGAAAGTGACTGAAGCTAAGCCACCAGATCAGGACCAATAATATTGCTGATTCTTCTTTGGTTTTTATCAAGGATCTCTCAATAAAGAATATTTTGCATATATAAAGATGAACAGAAAATATTTCTTATATATACAGACCATAATTGTTTGTTAGTAATACATGTTTTAATTCCTGATCACTGATAATTCCTTTCTATCTGATTTCCACTGAATAACATAAATGGAGAAGTGAAATGTGTGCACACAAATTTTAGAGAAAAAATTGCTTAATCTATTAAGTCATCTAAGTCCACAGTTAACTATAAATATTAATATGGTGATTTTCATTTAACAGTTATGTGAATGACCTTCAATTTGTTTTGATTGGCTAATATAGTAATTATATTATCCAATCATATCAGTCTCTGTGTAGGCTATTATAATTCTTTCTAGTGTTATATCTCTGAAGTTAATATTTTATATAAAATATCCTGCAGAATCCAAAGAAGTTTTAAACAATCAGCTTTTCAAATTTATACTCACAAAATCTGTTCATACTAAATGTCTTTCTTTATGTTCCACGTACTTTGGTAAGTAGATGATCATGGCACTCTACAACTTCCTGTTCTCTGTAGCTCTAAGCAATATTTGTCCCTTACTAACCCTTCCCATCCATGTTCTGTCATCCATTTACATAAGCTAATCAGGTATATTACGACTATTTCCCTTTGTCACTCCTGACATCAATATATCTGTGAGTATCAAATTCTCCAGGCTCTCTTTCCTAATTATGCGTTCCAGAAATTTCAACTTGATCCTAAGCAAAAGTATCTTTCTGAGCTCATTTTCCTTTAAACTTTCTCATGTTCCATCCCCAATATTCTCAGCATCCTTCTATAGAACCAGATCTCTGTTGTTCAAGTGTCTGATTAATCTGTGAAGAAATTTCCCCTCATTCACTGCCATATATGGAGGATTGATATTATAGAGCAGTTCAGTACACTTTGTTTCTAATGAAATATTCCAATTTCTTAATACTTTTCTTAGTTTTTGGAAGGTGTCTTTCCCTGTTCCAATGCATCTTTAACATTTGGTGTCACATTTTTTATTGTCTGTTATACCACAGAAACTTTGAAACCTACTTACTTCCCAAGTTTGTTTTTAATATTGGCTGTGTCACCATTTATATAGCATTATATAACTGAACAAAAATAAATGTAATATGAAAAAATTGCCATCTATTACTTACTATATACATACTTTTAGTTACTAGAGTACCATAAATATGTAATCATTAGAATATATTAATGTTTTGATATATTTCTTTAATAAATAGTCCCCATGTTATAACTGGTCATATAAACAAGCTGATATATATATATATGTATATATATATATATATATATATATATATATACACACAAACACACACACACATATATAATATGAATACACACACACACACACATATATATAATATAAATATACACACACACACATATATATATATAATATAAATATACACACACATATATATATAATATAAATACACACGCACACACAAATATATATATATATATACACACACACACACACACACATATATATAATATAAATATACCCACACACACACACATATATATATATATATAATATAAGTACACACACACACACACAAATATATATATATATATATATATATACATATATATATATATACACACACACACACACGCACACACACAAGTTTCATTAAAGGCGACTGACAAGGTACTGTGATTAAGCTTTTTATTTTATTTTTTATCATCTTTAATAAAACTTCTATAAAAGGATTGCTACTCACAAAAATATATATATATATATATACACACATACATGCATAAAATTTATTTCGGTTGAGCCCTCTGGGGAGGATGTAAACAGTGACTATTACGGCTAATAATGCAAGACTCTTCAGTAAATCGAATCGAGTTCTCTCAGTCACTGTGTGTTTATCTAAAAATAAATACGCCTAAATTCACCTTCTTCTCTGTCGTGAGCTAACGGCTTCAGGAGAAAATTCCCAACTGACGCGAATTCAGCCGGTTTTCGATTCTAGCCAGAGGCAACCGGACGTCTAGCCACACTGATGAGCTGTGATACAGCGAAACAGTCTGTCTGTGGATGACAATATATATATATATGGTGGACTCTCCTATTGTATTCGACGTATGAGGGTCAAGCAACTCAGTTCCTAGGAACCGACAGCCTAGACACCAGCACATGAGATTTGATTATAGTGGTGAAGGTTTTGTGCAGAACCAACTTTTTGAAGGCCGAAGACAGTGACCTGCTGCACTATGTGCCACAGGGTCCCCAAACGACCCTCTGCAAGTTTTGAATTCACAGTTGTCCTTCTTCTAGACCAGTTGCCATCCAAGGCTATAGAACTCAGTCTGTCCTGCTATTTAGCCAGAGCTGGAGGGAGAAGAAGAGGATTAATACCTTCCCTAAGGGTATTAGCATATAAGTGAATGTAATGGATTCGACTGGAATTCAAACTCGCCTCTCCAGTTCCTCAATCCAAGCTGCTATCTACTACTCCATCATGACTCCATATGTATATATATATTTTTTTTTTTATATATATTGGCACACACATACACACATATACACACAATTACATTAACAGATTTGGTTACATTTAAACATATACAGACATATGTGCTGATATTCACATGCTACTAAATCTATCTACCTCTATGCTTACCTACCCCCTGTCCTCTCCTTGGTCACTTTATTACATTACTTTAATACTGAATTAGAAACAGAAATATTTAAAAAAATCCTATAATGAAGTTAAAGCTTTTTTTTCCTCCCAGTTAAAGAAATTGCAAAGACAGTAAATTGGCAAAAGACTTCTTCCTATACACGCAGGAACTTTCTCCTGTAATAACTCAAAAAAATGGTGCGAGCGAAATGAAGAGTATAAAGAAAAGGAATGGGGATAAGGATATATATGGTAGAATAAAAAGAGAAAGAGAGGAGAAAATAATTGGAGAGTTGTAAGAGAGGAAAAAGAACAAAACATTAATTGGAAGCAGAATGGACAGAAAAAGGAAAGAAGAAAGAAAGGAGGCGAATGAAAAGAGAGGAGAGAGTATTAGACAAAGAGAGAATGAGAAAAATAGATAGTAATTAAATAACATCCAAAAGAGAAAGAGAGATATAAATTTGAAGAGAGAATGAGAAAACACAAGTACAAATGAGCCCAAAACAAGATATGGCAGTAAAGAACCCTGAGAAAAATAGGGAGAAAGCAAGAAAGACTGGCAAAAGAGCAAAAGAGAGATCACCCATTTTTTTTTTTTTTTTTTTAAGCTTATCACCCCAAGCAAGGCTGGAAGCCACTAGCACGCAAGGGGTTACAGAAGGTTTGGAGGAAGAGCAGATAGGAGTGGTAAAGGAGAGGATGTGGAGAAAGACAGTGGATCGATCAAGGCAAGGGGGTTACAGAAGATTTGGAGCGAGAGCCGATAGGAATGAAAGGTGAAAGGATGTGGAGAAGGGAAGTGGATAGATCAAGGCAACTGGAGATGTCGATTGACGTTACACTTAAATAGTTGGAGATTGTATTTGTCAGGGAAACAGGAATAAGGAAGGGAGTTCCACAGGCGAGATGTGCGAGACATGAGGCTATTGGAGTAGAAGAGACGTCTACATCTAACAGTTTCCACGGTGAAAGGGGTGGGAACGGGATGCCAGCCTCGTAGGATGTTTAAATTCATGAGGCCTAGGAACCAGCGAAAGCAGCTCCTCGGAGCATTTATCATGAAAGTATTTGTAAAAAAGACAGAGCGAGGCAACGTCGCGTCTGTAAGAGAGCGACTGCAGACGAGATGACAGATCAGGGCCAATTACATTGCATATCCGTCTCTGGATTGATTAAAAAGAGTAAAAGATACCGAGGAGTTGGGGAGAGACCAAAAAAAAAGAATGAGAAAGAATTACTGAAGATGAAATGATGATGATATTGTTATGCTATGAAAAGTTAGTTTCTGGTTAACTTGAGATATTGAAGGCTTGCAGCCGAGAATTGAAATTTAGCTCCAGAAAAAAAACAAATGTTGTTTCTCTAATTGAAGGTGGTTTTTATTATTATTATTAATAATGCATTTGAATGTTCATGCTTGGTGTTTGGTGGTTATAATTGAAAATTAAGTGACAGCAAATCCCCAGAATGCTCCAGTACTCTATCCAATATTCCAGTCATTTTCAGCAGATTTTTTCCTGTTTTTTTCTAATATTTTAAACCTGCGCTTTTTATACCATTCAAAATACTTCAACAACAGCAAGCACGACTGTCCCATAATTTTTTCAGTTCTCTTGTAATGTATAAATATTTGTTTAGCTTTTCATTTTGTATCAGTTTAACTTTGTAATATGCTGAAGAGAGAAATTCACTGTTGTTATTGTGAGAGAGCAGAACACAAACAGTGATGTTCTCATGCAAATATATATATAGCCCAATATACTCATCATTGCACCAAATCTGATAAGGGTATACCAGGCAAACACATCACAGCCAAGTGTACACAATATGGTGACAAGTGTTGATAGAAACCACACCTAATCATGTAGGTAAGGCCAAGTTAGAAATACCTTCAGATTGAGTAAACCCATCAACAGAGATAGTCTCTGATTAAGGGTGTTCTCAAGTATCTAGATGTGAATCCCAGGTTGCCTTAGCTGCCTCATTCTTTAAACTTAAAAAAACAAAACCTCTTGCCAATCAGCCATGATGCTCACCCTCTGTTCCTACTCATGAACAACAATGAACAGGGCCTCAGACCCCAGAGGAGATGATCTACTGGTTATGACTAGTAAACTGGCAAGCAAATCTGTAATACTGAACTGAGAAAAAAACATGTAGATATCAGCATCCCACTCAAGATCCAAGCCACGAGAGCCATGCATGGTGCAGCATCAGAACATTTATTATCATTATTATCATTATTTCCAGTTTTCTTGATTTTCTTTTTTGCATAACTTTCACCAACTCTTTTACATGTCACTTTAGGAAAAGGAACATTTTCCTTAACCATATTAAATTGAGACAGTTTTTCTGAGTACTTGATTAGTGTTCAGTAGTAGAATCTTTTGTAGGTTAGATAGTGAGATGTCTTTTGGGATTTTCTTAATGTGTTCATCACTATTCTTTTTAATCATTCCCAGTCCTCTTATTATCATTGGGATAACAGTGTTTAAATGCCACATTATTGTCTCTTACTTTTTACCTTTTATTTGATGGTTTGGCTCAATAATTTTGGTATTTCACCTGCATCATTTTGTTTGATCTTTTTGACTTTCTTTGATAATTGGATGTAACTTTTTATTAGTAAACAATTTTTAACATTGAATCATTGGTTAAGTCAAGATAACTTTCACTAGTTATAGGAATATACAGAGGAATTGACAAGTCTTGTTGTGGATGGTAGCTATAGCAAGTTGAAAAAAGGATCTGATCCCCCAAACCAAGAGGGAGCTGTCACAGATCCTAAAAACAGGGACTCTACTTTTCAATGAATAAGTGTAGACAGCTGACTCAACATTACACTAAGCTGCTACATATGTATGACCTTTTTAACATTCACATGGTTGTTGTTATTTCATTGAGACCAATATATAGAGGCTTGCTGTAGCAAATGCTGAACAGATTCCTTGTAGATATTGTTAAACCGCTAACAGGAAAGTCTTTGTCATATGTTAAAGACTCAAGCCATCTTGTGGAATCAATTCAAGGTGCTCCCATCCATTAAAAATCATATGGTAACTTCGGATGTAATGATGTAGTTTATTTTAGTACTCTTCAGCCAATGCTTGTCCTTTTTCCACTGAGTTTAAGTCCATACTACCCAGCCTATGGAATGAACTCAATTACTGTGCCCTAAAATTCATAAACCAACACTTTAATCAACTCAGCTATTGTCTAATTTGTTGATTTTGTTAATTTGGGGGCATAGTAATTGGGAGATCAATCCCTGGGTGAGAGTTAGTGGGGATTGGGTGAGTAATAATTTGGAAGTATTAAAAGTAAAAGATGAGATTTCCCTAGACAAGGACAGTGGAATAAGAACAATCTACTACTGTAGATTCATTAAAAGTTTCAGTTCAAAATTCCCTGAAGATTACCTGGATTAACAGGCACCTGAAAAGGCCTGATGGCCCAATGGCTGAAACCTTGTGATAATAACAATAAAGATGAGGATATTAGTCCACATGCAAATAATAACTTCATATCCCAAAAGTCCAGACAGAAATGATCTTGAGTATACATTGGCATATTAACAATTGTCTATTAATTAAATTTTGATTGCATGTGAGCAAGTTTTCTTCCACCTTTATATATTACCATATTTTCTAATGGTGCAAAGATATATAAAGATATCTATAAATACATGGTGGGCCAAAAGTAGGTATGCACTACAATTTTTTTTACATTTATTTATGACCATTACATTTGTTTAACACTGTTTAATCTTGTAAATGCTTAAAATGTCCTCCTTCAACCTTGCAGCATTCCTTGAATCTCTCCAGAACACTGTGACACACAGTACCACATAAATTCTGATCCACATCAATATCAATAAATGCTTCCAAGATTAACTTTTTAATTCATCTAGTATGTGGTGCTTTTTCTCATAATCCTAATTCTTAATTATGACCCCCCGCCACGACTACCAAAGTCCATTGTTGTTAAGTTTGGTAAATGTGGTGGCGATTCAATACTGCCATGTCATCTAATCCAACATTGTAGAAAGTTTTGGTCAAGATAGTCCTTTACTACCAAAGCATAATGAGGAGGTGCCCCATCTTGTTGAAAACACAGTTCAGTGAAGTTAACTCTGGTTCTGAATTGTGGCACTAGCACATAAAAAAATAAAAAGTTACATCAGTATATAAATAAACAATGAATTAAACAATTTTATAGACTGGCTCATCCTTACAAGTGATGGCAGTGACTTACTAAAATATTATGAGAATAAGAATGTTTTTAACTAATAAAAGTGAAATAAATGTGTTGAGGACAATGCAAGTAAACTCTGAAATCTTAACAAATTTGGCCATGCTTTTATTATTGATAATTAGTCATTGCCTGGAAGAATAAATTTCTTTCATTCATAATGTTTAAGATTATTTGAAGCATGTTTTTCAGACAGGAATTCTTGGATGATATGAATTAAGATTGGAATTAGGAAGCATATTAAATGCATTTCTTGCTTATTTAATTAGATATTGATTACGTCTAAGTATATTTTTCAGATTTTCTTTCCTTCTATAAGCTTTAAAATTATTAGCTGGATATGGTTTTGGAAAATATTGTTCTGCTATTGATTTTAATAAAAATCAAAGTATCTAAAAATTGACCGGTTAATCGACTACCAATTACCTAAAAGTCTCTTTCATGGAAGTATTTTATATTTTATAAAACTAGGAAGGTTTTATCAAAAGAATTACTGTACATAAATGCAAATTGGCAATATCCTGCATATAATGTAGATAACTATTAACAAAATTAATCACACTTCCTTATTTGGTAAGCAAATATTAATTACCTGTGCATAACTTTTTTTTTTCTTTAAGTTATTTTCTTCCTTTTTGAATTATAAAAATTTTCTTTCTTGGAATTATTTTTGTCTTTTATAAAAGAAAGTCAGTTTTATCAAAAACTTATACAATATAAAGAAATACAAATTGAAAATATTCTGCCAGTGATGTAAATAAGCATTTGAATATTATCAAAATTGCTTCCTCATTTGATTACCTGTAAGTGTATTACTTTCATCGTTTCTCAACTATAAAATCATATAACATTTGTTGATAAACATTTTGCAGTAACTTTATGTCCACACCATATATTCTTGTTTTTGGGGGTATTTTATTGACAGGACACAGAAACAAATTTTTCCAAGTCAAAAATATCTTTAATTTGCCTGAGAATTGAAGATTAAAATTGGAAAATTTCAACTCTGAAATAAGTTCCAGAATTCTAGAGTAAGTTAGATAACAAAAGATGTGAAATAATGGGTTTTTATTTGCTAAAAATAAGAGATCAAAGTTCATTCTAAGAAATCATGAATGGTAAAATCAAAATGGATATTAACAAAAGAAAGATGAAAATCATTTGCATGGAATAATATTTAGTATAAACCCTAGAAAAAATAAAAAGGCAACTTTCTTGCAATATTTGATAGCACATCTCTCTCTTTCAATTTAATGTTACCATATGAAGGAGTTACGTGAAGTACACATGATGGCAGTCTATAAATGTAAACATTAACCTACCAGATTTCTCAACTTTACAAACAAATCTCCGGGGATATTTTTGAGTTATTGTTTGTAAAAACTAGATATGGTAATCTATGAACTAATTACCAGCTGTTGTATACTTGTAAAATCTATAATAACAATGAGTATGATCAAATTAAATTAATTCAAGTAAAGGAGAGATTTTACTAGTAAATCCATCAGTTCTTTAATATGACAAGTTAAAGATCTGGTGACTTAACTATTCAGTCTGTTTATATTAAACTATTTGTATAAATTTCATATAGAGTATATCTGTAAAAGGACTATGAATAAAGACAAAAGGAAAACTTAGTTGATGCATTTTGTCTTCTGAGGGACTTTATCAAGGCAAATGTAAGGATTTTATTTTGTCACAAGGATTTATATACAAGCGCAAATATGTTATTGGTTTTTCAAAATTCTTTGGTATAGGAGTGCTCATGAATATCGATCAGGTTAGCAGAAAGGTCAGGCAAGTTCATGAATGTGAGGTGATACAATTCGATGCCTAATAAATGAAAGTGAGTAGGATATTTGTTTTTTTTTTATAAATACATAAATCAATCCCAATCCAAATGAATTTAAACACTAATTTACATATATATACTTTGATGTTGTTCCTTATCCTTCTCTGTATTCTTTCTTCAAACACACCTCTTTACTCTTGTTCTCAATCCTCTGTAACCCCTTGCATGCTAGTGGCACTCCTGCCTTGCATGGGGTGATTTGCTTTAAAAAATAACATATATATATATATATATATATATATATATATATATATATATATCACCCACTCATTTTGTTTATTACAAACTGAACGATATCACCTCATGTCCATGAACTTGCCTGACTTTTCTGCTAAATTGATGAATATTCATGAGCACCCCTATATCAAAAATTTGTAAAAGCCAATAACATTTTTGCTCTTGTATATAAATACTTGTCGCAAAATAAAATCCTTAGATTCGATTTGATAAAGTTGCTCAAGGGACAAAACATGTCAGCCAAGTTATTCTTTTGTCTTTATTCATTAAACTATTTGTTTAATTTTAAAGTTATAGGTTTATAGACCATAAGATTATATTATTGTGTTTTAATGTAAACTTCAGTAAGAATTAATCTTGTAAAAACTGATTAGAACACCAGCATAAAAAGGTTATAAAAATTGACAGACCTAATTTCACATAAATATCAATAAAATTTATAGACTGTTTGAAAGTAGGAAATATCTTAGGACCATACAAAGAATCTGAAGAAGTCTTTTTATATCTGTATGTAAATATACTTTTCTTTTTATTTCTTATATATGTTTTATTCTTTTCATTCAT
This sequence comes from Acanthosepion esculentum, assembly GCA_964036315.1. Taxonomy (NCBI): domain Eukaryota; kingdom Metazoa; phylum Mollusca; class Cephalopoda; order Sepiida; family Sepiidae; genus Acanthosepion; species Acanthosepion esculentum. The sequence goes on along the minus strand of OZ038499.1, from coordinate 67,871,140 downwards.
ATGGATTTATTTTTACAAAGGTAACACATCATTTGGAAATATGATGTATAATAAATTAGCAGAAAATCAGTTTCAACTTGTTCTGAACTATTTGTATACATAATGAAATACAATTATTTGTATGAATTTTTTGTTTTGAAAAAGACAGAGATGTACAAATAAAGAAATCTATTCAAAATATGTTATGATGACCAAAGCCAGTGTAACTTTGATTAGTTTGTAATTTGTTTGCTATGTTTTCACTGGACTGACTTTTAGGTTACGTGGGAAGATGAGAGAAAAAAACGTCTCTGGGGTGGGGAGAATGAAAAAATATTGAGATTCAATGAAGACAGTTAACTCAATAAAAATGATTAATGTATCAAATTGATTCCAATTAATATCAAATTGATATGTCTGATTATTTTTTTATATATGTATATAATTACATAATAATCAGAAGAATTTTCTTACAACATATATATATATATATATATATATATATATATATATATATATTAAATGAACAAACAAGTTATTTACATATATATTGATATAGTCTGAATAAACACTCTCTCCTATATAGATATGCAACCATGTGTGGGTGTGTTGTTTTTTTTCATTATAAATTAAAAACATTGCACATATAAATAAGTAAATTCTATGATGAACTTTTTATTTATGCTGAATGTATATCAGGCTATAAAAAGAGAAACTCACTTTCAACTATGAAGGGGTGGTGAAAAATTCTCAGCCCTAAAACAATATTTCAGTGATCAAATCTCAGGATACTGATTTTGGGAAGTTGGTCAAGCAAAAAACTTTCCAGAACTCCACTGCATAACATTTTGAGAAATGACATGAAAAAAGACTGAAATAAGAAAGAAAATCAAGGACACATGGCACAGTGGATAAAGGCATTGGTTAGATCCAGTGACAGACCCAAAGAGTGTGAGTTCAATACCCGGTTAAGGCAGTGGAGAACTTTCAGAGGGAAAATTAGCAGGAGATAACTGATAACTGATATCCATCAAACATGGCTCATGGAACTAGAACAGTCTACCCCAGTAATTGAAATAAAGGGTTCAGTTCAAAATTCCAACCACCTGAAGAAGGCCGGAGTGTACAACGGCCGAAACGTTGTGACAAATATGGCAACAAAGATGAGGACAATAGTCTGACTAATGTAAATACTGTAAAATCAATTTGGTATACTGAGAATGATGTGAGCCATTACTGAAATATGAAAAATGACATTTGCCTTTTAATTAAATATAAATGACTATATTCTTTAAAGTTTGGGGAGTGATTATCCATGGTTGAATGCAAAATAACAAAATTTACAAAGTTTGCAATTAGCAATGACAAGAAAAAGAAAAGAGGGCAAAGAATAATGCAAAGGAAGAAAACAATATGTGCAAGGCAAATTAATAGCAAATATGGCAGAACGTTCGCAAACAAAGAAATGGGTTATTTACTTTGTTCAGACTGTTGTCCTCATCTTTGTTGCCATATTTATGATGTTTTAGCCATTGTACGCTTTGGCCTTTTTCAGGTGATAAAGGGTTCAGTTTGAAATTCCAGTCACCTGAAAAAGCCCAGAGCTTACAATGGTTGAAATGTTGTGAATATGGCAACAAAGATGAGGACAACAGTCCAATGTAAATAGTGTAAATAATTACATTACATCATCTCAGAAATATAGACAGCTGATAATTGGGGTTGACACTAAAGTAAGTTCAGACAAGTGGACATGGTGTTATGACTTCAAGACAAACTGGGATGGAGTAAGATGGAACTGAGAATCGGCCTATTTTATAGGCAAGGAAGAAGTCCCAGCATGCATTTGCATGCTACTGCCTATAAATTGTGGAACTGCAAGTGTTTTGCAGTCTTTCCTCAACAGATTGGAACCAATAAAGTTATTAATCTTTCTCTTAAAATTGCCCAATGAAAATGGTTTCTGAAAGTTCATATAACTAAATTATTTTTGATTAAACAAATGTTTTTACTCTCCTTATTTGAGCTCCAATTTTTCTTTCTCTGTTGCATTGTCACAGCATCCACTGTGGCTTGAATTGGTGTTCAGTGAACTACAGTTGTTGCTTTGTAGTGGGTTATATCAGCTGTCTTCTGGCCAATACCCCAGAGTTACATCCCCATACTTTCTCACTGAAAATCAAAAGCTATCTTTTCACCATAAAAAAGTTTTTCTTGTTACAATAGATACCACAATGTAATGGGATTTATACTAGCCAATTTTATTGTCTGCAGCAGGGAAATGTTGACTACTGCTCAGTGACAGAGAGGATACAGTGAGTGAAAGAATTTCCCTATACTTATCTGCTTGATATCAAGCCAAAAATTCCTTGGAGGGAGGAATGTTTTTTTTTTCCTTTTAACCAACAAAACTAGATGTCTCACTAGTTGCTGATTAATCAATTCATAGCCCAAATGAAAAGACCTCACTACATCTTGCACTTTTTCCTTTTTCTTGCAGGATTTATGATTATTAATCTGACCCTGTCAAAAATATCTTATTTCAGAAATCCTCAACTTATTCTCCTTTACCCAGTGTTACAATTTTACTGGCCAAACATTTACTTGGAAAGAGACAGTTGAAATTTCTGAGATACATAATATGAAAAAAGGGCTTGGAGAATTTGAAACACACAGGACATATTGAAGGCAAGATGGACAGAGGGAAATTGTAACATATTAAATTGTTGGCAGAACAGTGATGAGGAGATATTGTAAGGAGATTAATATTACTTAGAACTACAAAGAATAGGAAATTAGGGAGAGCTATGATCAATCACATCTTGAATGGACACAGCACATAAAGGAAGACCAAAGATAAAGACAAGAATATTTCCAAACAGCCTACTTTAAGCTATATTGTTGAGTGCTTTGACAATATACAATATATACCGAGTATAGTGTGAGTTTTTCTGATCAGTTTTTTGCTCCAAAAATAGGGGTTGTACTATACACAGGTATTTTTTTTGAGGAGGTTAAAATCATGTATTTTTGTTGACCAGTTGCACAATACACAGGTAAATTTTTTCTGGATGGATTAAAATTCATACATTTTTGGAGAAAATAACCTACCTGGTAGGCTTACATTCTCACAGTAGCTCTGGCTAATCGTAACAGTGCAGATAAACTTTTTTAGCCTGCCTCCCATAGCCTAGATTCTACATAAACAGCAGAACATCATTCACTGTTTGATGCTTAAAATTTTCAAATACCTTATATAAATGGAAAATTAACAATGTTTTTTTTTTCCTTTCTCCAATTTGTGTTCATTTTCATTCCCACATGTTTACATCACTGAAGTATTGTTTTTCCAGCAGCACCCTTTTCGTATGATATTTATCTACAATGTATATGCTTCAGTTGTGTTCTTTATACTGTTTATTTATATTTATTTATTATATTTTTTACATCTACTGGCGTTACTTTATCTTATAATTCTCTGTTACATATTGCACTGCAATATACAGTAATTGATGATTGCACAGGGTGAAATACCAAATGAATTTTAATTCTAGTAACGTTATCTTCAGTGTACAGTAATATTATCAGTAGGATTCAACAAAATTAAGCAGCAAAAGCATATCCCACAATATGAAAAAATCAGTTTTTTTCACAAACAAATTTAACAGTTGCTTTATACATGAAGTAGGCTAATACACAAGAATATATAGTAATATATAAAGATATATTGTTTGACATTTGTCATATTTATGGGAAAGGGTGTTCAGTATTGGGAATAGCAGATAAGTAGATATAACAGTGTGGACAGAGAAATCATCATTGTATGGTGACTGGCAGTTACTCACTTAAAGTAATCATTAGACAATTTTGTACTCCTCTTTATATAGGCTCTATTTATATAGGACACTGAAGGGTTATGGGCATATCTAAGGGAATATTAGTTTTTTGTTTAAAGCTAATGTTTTCAGTTAGAGTGCTTATAATCCTGATCTTGAGTTTGTCTATTTCATTTTATTAAATGCTATATTTATTTTGTTTTACTTCATTTTTATTAATTCATTTGTCAACTGTCTTTTGTTTTAATATTTAGTATTTGCTTTTGAAAAAAGTTTATTAGTTTCAGTAAGTGCGATGCTGAGATCCAAAGATGCATTGGGATGGCCAAAGATGCATTCTAAAAACTAGGCAAGTATTGGTGTGTTTTGGTTTGTGTTTTTAAAATCCCATATGTGTTTTGATAGTGTTGTGCTATGTGCATATTTTTTGTTGTTTTGTGTGAGTAGCTTCTATTTCCAGGAACCTTCCATTACTACTAAGATATTTTCCAGTGGAAATTGGTAGCAGGAACACACACACAAACACACAATAACTAAGCTATAGTTATTAGAATAATGAGTTTAATCTTCACTTCTTTTTCAATGTGCCATGTCCCTTCAGGACATTGGCAATCATGGCTCTCTATGATTTCCTGCTCTTTGTATCTCTTAATATATTTTTTTTTGCTATCTCTTCTAATCTCTGTTCTGCCAACAGTTTACACAAGCTCATTAAATAGGTTAAGCATTGTTTCCCGCTGTCCCTCAATATATTCTGTAAGTGTCAAATTTTCTAAGCCCTTTTGAACATTATCAATACATTTTAGACCTTATAAAGGTAAAGGATAGCATGAGGTGTCAGGTACTTACTGAAGCGGTACAGGAAACCAACCATTTTTTTCAATATCTTTAGCAATGGTTTGTATATACGAGCTCCTCTTGGGGTCTGGGTTGAGTTTAAGACCCAGTAGCTGCTCAAGGTATGGGGCCTCCCTGAGTTAACATCGATTCATCATGATTTGTGATAGTTCAGGGTCCAATCAGCAATGATTGAATGTAACTAGTTTTCTTTTGAATGTGTCCAGCCAATTTTTTCATCACTGAGATGTTAGGGATCAAAGCAGCAGGCTTAGCAACTGACTCAATATAATTTGACCACTTTCTGTGAATGGAAAATGTTAGACTGAGAAGCCACAATGAGTTGTTCTTCTGGGGGTTGGCGTCATTGCTTATGGAAAGTAAGGTTTTCTAAGATGATTAAAAGAGAACAGGTTAGTTCTGGAGGCATTAAAATTAACTAGACATTTCTTGCATCAGTGAACAACAAATGAGATGTCTTTTTTATGTCGGCTGCCAATTTGTCTTTATTGAACATATCAGGCCCTATTAAGACAGGAGTAAATAGTTGTCATCAGTAAAAGTACTGATTTGAGATGACATCGGATATGTCATTGATAAAAATTATTATTATGTTGTTTGCATAAGTGTTTGACTCCAACCATCAAGTAATAAATACTTGATGCTCTTTTGGCTCTGATAACTGGTAATATTTTCTGTAAATATTTTTCTTGATAAGCTTCTGTATCTCTCAACTTTTTCATCATTCTTCTATGCAAAATCATTCCAAATCAATGACTTGCATTTATGAACAGAAATTTTTAATCCAGACAGCAAATGTTTGACTGGATTTATGACAGGCAAATGTGTTTATTCCATTACACTAGCCTTATTTAAACTATCTTGCAGTGGTTTTTGAAGTATGCTTTGGGTCATTACTTTTTTGGTAGAGGGTAAGATTTTCCAAAAGGATTGACTGATATTTTAGTGACTCCATTACTCCATTTATCTCTCAATCTTGGTGAGTTCCTTGTTACCTTCAGCACTAAAGTAACAATGTAAAATATAACTAAAGTAACATAAAATGACATGTCTACCACTACATTTCACTATTGGGAGGATATTTTTTATATTATGTGCTATAATCTTTTTTTTCTTTAAGTTAGGTCTCATCATTTTACAGTTGAAATTACTAAGTCTACTATTCACTGATGCTTTGAATATTATTGCTACATCTGGTCTTGTGATCCATGCTATATATTCAGAGATTCTTCATAAAATACAAAGAAGAAACTGCAATGTTATAGATCCTGACCTGGTATCTCAGCTTCTGTCACTTTCCTACCACTGTAACATAGCTTCCTTGTGCCGTTTCTATAAATATTTTTATAGTAATTGTTCTGATATACTTTCCTCTTTGGTATCTAAACTTTATCAATTTCAGCACAGTACTAAATTGGTAGCAAGTCTCATCATTTTACAGTTGAAATGGCTAGATGTAACCGTAAGTTCTATGCTAACAGTTTCTTCTATTGCGTTTATTACTTTTAGAACTTTCTTCTGGCTTCTTGCTTTCCAATCAACTTTGTTCTTCAAAAATTTAAATGAATTGTGAATCATTATCTTCTGTCTTCTGAATTTCTGTTCTTTTATTCTCTCTCCCCTTAATAATGTTTTTCTTTTCTGCATATTCTTTCACACCAAATAACCTCTTGTCTTAATGATTGTATTGCCTTGCTTGGGGTGAAATGATTAAAAAAAGTTTCTCTTCAAAGACCTATTTTGGTTTTATTCTGGTAATCATTTGACAGATCAAATAACTTTTCTAGAAATGCGTAATGAGCATTTTGATGTGTTTTCTTCAGCACTGACCTCATTTCATGCAACCCATATACAAAATCCTTGTCAGGTTGATGTTTGTCATATAGGAATAAAGTGTGACTGCCAACACTGGAGTTTGAACACAGGTCCCCAGAGAGCAAACACAAGCGATCCCATTTTGAATTTGATGGCAAATGAAATGTATATATGGGAATTCACCATTTCTATTCTATCCTCTATTACTATATGGATCACTGTTTCTACACTATCCTCTATTACTATATGGATCACTCTTTCTACACTATCCTCTATTACTATATGGATCACCTTTTCTACACTATCCTCTATTACTATATGGATCACTCTTTCTACACTATCCTCTATTACTATATGGATCACTCTTTCTACACTATCCTCTATTACTATATGGATCACCTTTTCTACACTATCCTCTATTAATATATGGATCACCTTTTCTACACTATCCTCTATTACTATATGGATCACCCTTTCTACACTATCCTCTATTACTATATGGATCGCCCTTTCTACACTATCCTCTATTACTATATGGATCGCTCTTTCTACACTATCCTCTATTACTATATGGATCGCTCTTTCTACACTATCCTCTATTACTATATGGATCGCTCTTTCTACACTATCCTCTATTACTATATGGATCGCTCTTTCTACACTATCCTCTATTACTATATGGATCACTCTTTCTACACTATCCTCTATTACTATATGGATCACCCTTTCTACACTATCCTCTATTACTATATGGATCACTCTTTCTACACTATCCTCTATTACTATATGGATCACCCTTTCTACACTATCCTCTATTACTATATGGATCACTCTTTCTACACTATCCTCTATTACTATATGGATCTCCCTTTCTACACTATCCTCTATTACTATATGGATCACCCTTTCTACACTATCCTCTATTACTATATGGATCACACTTTCTACACTATCCTCTATTACTATATGGATCGCTCTTTCTACACTATCCTCTATTACTATATGGATCAACCTTTCTACACTATCCTCTATTACTATATGGAACACTCTTTCTACACTATCCTCTATTACTATATGGATCACTCTTTCTACACTATCCTCTATTACTATATGGATCACCCTTTCTACACTATCCTCTATTACTATATGGATCGCTCTTTCTACACTATCCTCTATTACTATATGGATCGCTCTTTCTACACTATCCTCTATTACTATATGGATCACTCTTTCTACACTATCCTCTATTACTATATGGATCACCCTTTCTACACTATCCTCTATTACTATATGGATCGCTCTTTCTACACTATCCTCTATTACTATATGGATCACTCTTTCTACACTATCCTCTATTACTATATGGATCGCTCTTTCTACACTATCCTCTATTACTATATGGATCACTCTTTCTACACTATCCTCTATTACTATATGGATGACTCTTTCTACACTATCCTCTATTACTATATGGATCACTCTTTCTACACTATCCTCTATTACTATATGGATCACCCTTTCTACACTATCCTCTATTACTATATGGATCGCTCTTTCTACACTATCCTCTATTACTATATGGATCGCTCTTTCTACACTATCCTCTATTACTATATGGATCACTCTTTCTACACTATCCTCTATTACTATATGGATCACCCTTTCTACACTATCCTCTATTACTATATGGATCGCTCTTTCTACACTATCCTCTATTACTATATGGATCACTCTTTCTACACTATCCTCTATTACTATATGGATCACTCTTTCTACACTATCCTCTATTACTATATGGATGACTCTTTCTACACTATCCTCTATTACTATATGGATCACTCTTTCTACACTATCCTCTATTACTATATGGATCACTCTTTCTACACTATCCTCTATTACTATATGGATCACTCTTTCTACACTATCCTCTATTACTATATGGATCACTCTTTCTACACTATCCTCTATTACTATATGGATCACTCTTTCTACACTATCCTCTATTACTATATGGATCACTCTTTCTACACTATCCTCTATTACTATATGGATCACTCTTTCTACACTATCCTCTATTACTATATGGATCACTCTTTCTACACTATCCTCTATTACTATATGGATCACTCTTTCTACACTATCCTCTATTACTATATGGATCACTCTTTCTACACTATCCTCTATTACTATATGGATCACTCTTTCTACACTATCCTCTATTACTATATGGATCACTCTTTCTACACTATCCTCTATTACTATATGGATCACTCTTTCTACACTATCCTCTATTACTATATGGATCACTCTTTCTACACTATCCTCTATTACTATATGGATCACTCTTTCTACACTATCCTCTATTACTATATGGATCACTCTTTCTACACTATCCTCTATTACTATATGGATCACTCTTTCTACACTATCCTCTATTACTATATGGATCAACCTTTCTACACTATCCTCTATTACTATATGGATCACTCTTTCTACACTATCCTCTATTACTATATGGATCACTCTTTCTACACTATCCTCTATTACTATATGGATGACTCTTTCTACACTATCCTCTATTACTATATGGATCACTCTTTCTACACTATCCTCTATTACTATATGGATCAACCTTTCTACACTATCCTCTATTACTATATGGATGACTCTTTCTACACTATCCTCTATTACTATATGATCACTCTTTCTACACTATCCTCTATTACTATATGGATCACTCTTTCTACACTATCCTCTATTACTATATGGATCACTCTTTCTACACTATCCTCTATTACTATATGGATCACTCTTTCTACACTATCCTCTATTACTATATTGATCGTTCTTTCTACACTATCCTCTATTACTATATGGATCACTCTTTCTACACTATCCTCTATTACTATATGGATCACTCTTTCTACACTATCCTCTATTACTATATGGATCACTCTTTCTACACTATCCTCTATTACTATATGGATCACCCTTTCTACACTATCCTCTATTACTATATGGATCAACCTTTCTACACTATCCTCTATTACTATATGGATCACTCTTTCTACACTATCCTCTATTACTATATGGATCACTCTTTCTACACTATCCTCTACCTCTATACTATTCAATATACTATTTCTCTATCCTGATCACTATATGGATTACTATACAGTGGTTACTTTTCAAGTAAGTATTATTGAGCACATACTATTAGTGCGAGTGTTATTTGAAGGCGTCTGATACCAGTACTGTTCAACAGCATTACGAAAGTGATAACAAGTATTCGTTGACATTACAAAAGTGACGAGTGTTCATTGACATCACAAAAATGTTCTAGCAATTGTTAGACATGGATATCTTTTTCACTGTTTGCATCTCCTTTATACTTGATTTTGTGCTGATTGAAACTTTTTGACCTGATCTTGCAAGCATTAATATGGTGCCAATTTCATTCTATTATAAACAATGAATAAGAAAGTAGGATGTAGTATGCCAAACAAAATTTTTAATTTTCTTAGCATTCCCCAGATTGATAACATTCTGCTTGTTTCTTTTGCAAGTTTTCAATGTGTTCTTTGATTTTAATCATTATTTCACAATCAGATGAATGTTTAATTTATAAAATAAATTTATATAAGCCTTACAAAATGATATTGAGGGGTATTTTTCCTAAGAAACAAAGAAAGAACTATTGTTATGTAGTATCAGTCATCCCAGTGAATGCTGGAAGTCTCCTCACTTATGAAGGAGAGACTTGAAACAATAGAAATATGGTTGTACAGAAGGATGTTGAGAATACCATAGACTGAACATGTGAGTAGTAACAAAGTTTTAGAGAAAATGGAAACAAAAAGGACACTTATAGTTAGCATCAGGAAGAGATATCTGAAATTACTAGCACACTTTATAAGGAAAGAGTGCTTGGAAAATTTGATGCTCAAAGGATATATTGAAGGAAAGAGGGACAGAAAAACAACACATAACCTCCCTAGCAAGCTTGAGTAAATGAATGGCAGAGCAAAAAAAACAAAACACCCCAGCACTTGGTTCTAAATCCACCCAGGATTTAGAACCAAGTGCTGGGGTGTTTTTTTTAAGTAAACACTGGTAGCAGTTGTACATACATGTATTGGCATGCCCATACATACACACACACACACACACACACACATGCTGAAAAGTTCTCAGCCTCACAAACTTCCAGAATTTCTTCTGGAAGAAGTGCTTGGTTTGACTGGAAGCTTTTCACCTCACATATATTCTTTGAGAATAGTCAATATTATAAAAGACACTGAAATAAATTGAATCTTTACTAAAGACTGGTTTGGATCAATGATTAAAGCATTGGATTGTTGATCTCAAGGTATGAAAACTCAGATATTGACTTATAAGGTTAGGGTCAGCCTTTCTCTTCAGTATTCATTTATTTTATAGAATCTCTTAACATGCTATGTATTTTATTTATAAAACTATGGGAATCATCCATATGTATGTAACTAAGCAACAGTCAGCCAATGAAAACCAATGAGGAAACAAAAGGTGAGAGAAAGCCAATTGTAAATATAACAGTTATCAATTTTTAAAACCCAAGTTGAAACTAGAGTTTTTCTTCTTCTTGATAACAAAATCTGACTCTACAGACATTACTGCTTGGATGACACTCTATTGAACTCTCCTAAATGGAGAACAAAATAGACACATATCAATTTTAAAATCACAAAAATAATAGATTACAATCCTGCTGGTTTTGCTACTTCAACTGGAGGGATGGAGTTTTTATTTGACACCCCCTGCCTGTTTCTTCATTCTGTATTTTTAACTCTGATATTTTCTTATAAATTATGTAACATGTCCTGTGAAAATTATAAAAACTATGAAAAGTTTTTAATTTTTTTTTTGTTCAATAATAAACAGAATTATGTAACCCATTTTTAGAAAATTATGAAGACTGAAAAATGTTTTCTCTCCAATATGAGACAGACATACTTTTTCTTGTATTATTCTCTTGTCTGTAAATCAAATTGAATAAACATGTCTAATCGCAAGCTGATTTGATGTCCTTATATATGTTTGTATCTATTTATGTACACGCAAAGTAATCAGAAAGGATTCTTAATATCTCACTACACTATTAACAAAGCACAATGACTATAAGCTTTGCATAGAATTATTGCTTTTTTATTTTCCCAATTATTTAAGCTATTTCTTATATAATATAATATATTAAGTAAGTATAAGCAAATTGCCACAGTGTATAAGTATGTATACCTTTATATATTATATCTATTGTATAATCCAATCTACTGATTATTTTGGAGATTGAACTAAATAGATTTTCTGTCTTCTTCTTTGGCCTAAGCCGATTGACTGGAAACAGTCTTAAATACCTATATCTATTCAGCACACTAAGTAAAAATACACTTTGTTCACATATGACTACATATAACGTTATGTGCATGGAGCCTCTCTGATCATAAGTTAGGTAAAGAATTGGTAAAAGACTGGAATCTAGGTTTCACAGAAAGCCAAAAATTCTATCCTGCCAGAGATTAATTTAAACCTCAACACGATATTGCCAAAGTGGAAGGGTGGCTAATCTTTTAAAATGATTAGATACATCTTAATCTGGAACCCTTAAAAACTTCTTACTATGAGTCACACTATTGTTTGGACTGTATTTTTCTTTTCCCCTCACATAATCTTCCACTCATTATTTACATTTATCTTTCTCTCTCTCATTATCTCTCTTTGTCTTTATGGCTTTCGCTCTATGAATTTTTCTCTCTTTCTTTTTCTCTTCTTCCTCTCTCTTCCGCCTGTCTTCCTCTCTTTCTTTTTCCCTTCTTTCACTCTTTCTTTTCTTCATTCTCATTTCTCTATTTTTTTTTACTTCTGCTCACTCTTTCTCTCTTTATATTTCTCTCATAGTATCTATTTTTTTATTTTAAATTTTTAACTAACATGTCTCTCAGATCCAATTCCTTTCTTGATCTTTGACTTTTATTACATGCTTCATTTTTGGTCATTTTTTTTTTTAAATTCTTTGCATTTCATTTCATTAAATTCTTCATTCCTCCATTTTCCTCCTCATCATTTCCATGTTCAATTTCACCTTTTTATTTAGTCTTGTTTTTTTTTCTTTTCTTTTCATATTTTTTTCTTTCTTTTTATTCTTAGATAATGCTACTCTTTCCTCTTTTTTATCATCTTTCTATTTTTTTAATTCTTTCTTTGCATCTTTCTTATTTTTCTTTGTTTTCTTTTTTTTACATTTTCTAATTTTCATTATTATTTTCTTTCTTGATTTCCTTTTTCTTTAATTTTTTTCATATTCTCTTAATGTTTTTCTTTTTTCAGCTTTCTTTCTTTATTGGTCAGTTTTTTTTTAATTTAATTCAATTTTCTTTTTTTCTCTTTCATTCACATGTACCTTTACTCTCTTGTTTTTTTTCTTCTCTCTCATTCTCTTTCTTCCTTCCTCACTTTCTCTTAAACTACTTGGCTTTAAATGAACAAAGTGTTATTTTGAAAAAAAAAGATCAAGAATTTAAGTCCTGCAAAAGACAACAAACACAACATTTTTTTTATACCAACATATTATCTGTTGTCACCCTTTTATTATTTTGTTTCTCCTTTACAAGTAAACCGAAAGTATTGTCCTTTGTTCTTTCAACTTAGGCTTATGCCTGTGATTCCCAAAGTGGGCAGTACCACGCCTCCTGGGGTTAAGTTTGGGGGGTGGGGAGCAGTTAGAAAAAAGGGTGTGGTAGGGGGTTATGGTAAGAAATATTTTTATTTATTTATTTATTTTTCAGGAGAGTGGGTTTTTGGTGCAGTTGCCCAGTTTCTTTACAAGCAAAGAAACAGACTGAAAATTATTGAATGCCATCATCTAATGATAATGTTAACATCAGCCATTTTCTTATAAGGAAACATTCAGTATTCACTGACTGGGAAGCCAGTGCTTTTTTTCAGTTAAAATTTAAAAAATTTTTCTTTTAAAACAATTTTTCAAAAAAATAAATTTCTGAAGTCTGGTAACTGTTGTCACTCTTTCCAGTATTGATGGGGAATTCCTTTGTAAAATTTTGTTCAAAGTATTCTAATTATGCCATTATTTTCTTTTCAAGTTACATGTGCTATTTCAATTTTTTGTTGTTGTTGTTGTTGAAAGTCCTCAAGGGATATGGTTTCTGCTATTTGGTAAAGTTCTTTTTGATTCTGTATCACTGAGAATCTGATATCCCTTCATCAATACATCATCTTATTAGATCTGTAAATTTACCTGTTAAGCAAAATAAATTGGTTTACTTGGTTAATTAGTTGTTGCTTTGAATTTGCAGTATATCAAATACTAAGAATGAAGTGTCCTCTCTCTCTCTCTCGATACTGATTAGGAGCCAAGGCAGCTAAAAAAAAAAAAAATAGGAACCACTCACTAATGTTTACGATACTTATTAACCGATTCTCAAATCCAGTAAAGGTAACAAAATACTGAAATATTAAAGAGTTTTTTCAACAGCTCAGTGACTAAAATGGTTTTAATTAAAGTTTCGGAGCTTCCATCTTAAGCTTTTCCCAAAAGAAAATGGCCTCATCCTAATGCTTTCAGCTGATAATTTGCTTAGTGATTTTTTTATCATTTCACCTCAAGCAAGGCAATAATGCCACTATGACACAAAGGGTTACTTGGAGTGAAAGAGAATGTGAAGATTTTAGTGAGAAGAAAGAACACTATTTACATTGTTCAGACTATCATCCTCATCTTTGTTGCCATATGTATCACAACGTTTCGGCCGTTGTATGCTCCGGCCTTCTTCAGGTGGTTGGAATGTCGAATTGAGCCATTTATTTCACTCGCTGTGGTAGACTGTTCTAGTTCCATGTGCCATGTCTAATGGATGTTAGTTATCAAGTTCTCCACCACCTTAACCAGGTATTGAACTCACACTCTTTGGGTCCTGTCACTGGAACTAACTAATGCCTTTATCCACTGTGCCATGTATCCTTAAGGACATCTGTGTATGTATTTCTGGGACTTGTAAACCATTTTCACCAGTGCTCATACTGCAATTTTTGCTGTTATCATTGCATGTTTTTACCAGAGCTCATATTGAAATTTTCATTGTTATTATTGCTTTTCTCTGGCACTCCTTATTACTTGCTCCCATATTGTATTCATTTCTATGCTTGGTTGGCTCAGGAGATTTTTGTGACATAGCATATGTGCTGATTCCTTAAGTTTACGAATTTTCCAATTATGTCCTTTGTCTATATTTCAACCTGATTCCACACAGGGTTTGTGTTCTCACTTTTCCCTCCATATGTGATCAGCCATGCCTGATTTTTCCACTTCCCACTTTTTGGTTTTCTTGAAGACTTACCACATATGGAGAGAAAAGGGAGATCACCACCCTCTGTGGAATCATCATTCAACATTCCAACCACCTGAAGAAGGCCGTTGTGATAAATCTAGCAACAAAGATGAGGACAATAGTCTGAACAATGTAAATAGTGTACATAATACCTCATCTCAGAATTATAGACAGATACTGAAGAGAAAGGACAATAAAAGAAAAGAATTCAGGAAGACCGAAGAAGGAGGTTTCCAATGAACTTACATTTTTTAATATTGTAGTTGGCAGGGAAGCAAGAAATCAAAAGGGAGTTCGATGAGTGAGAAGTGCAAGAAAAGAAACTATTAGAATAGAATTTATTATGGTTACATCTATAGTTATTTCAACAGTAAAATGATGAGACTTAGTTGCCAAGCTTAAATTCACGAGTTCAGGTATCAAGGAAGTGAGCCATGAAAATATTTATAGAAAAGAGAGGAAAGCCACACCATAGCAGTTGGAAAGTGACTAAAGTTAGAACAGTTTACATTACAGACCCTTCTTTGCATTTTATCAAGAAGTTCAAGATATATAGCAGGAGCACCAGACCAGATATGGAAGCAATATTCACTCACTGAATGGTAGATTTATAAATGTGCAAGATGAATTCTAGCAAGAAAAACTGTTTGGCATGGCAGAGTGAACCAACTTTTCCAAGTAGACCTAGCAATTAATTCAATATAATCACTCTACTTCATATCAGTGGAAACTGTAAGACCAAGAAGGTGCAATAAGTTGCTTTTCTGGAGGTTAGCATTAGTTGTGCTAATGGAATGTAAAAATGGTTGATTAAAAGATAGCTGTTTCATTTAAGAAGAGTTATGTTAAATTTAACAAAAGCTTTTCCTTACATCAGTTAACAACTAAGTGGTCGTCATTTTTTAAACCATCTGCCAGTTTTACTTTGTTGGACTTTTCAGACTTACGACTATGACAGATTAGTTAGGTCAGTCAATTAAGTAAAATGTTAAATTATTATTATCTCCAAAAAACTGTTACAATTTTAAAATATTTGCTGGCGTCAAATAACCTGTAAAGAGCTGATAAGCCATAGAAAATAAATCAGTCCATCACAAAAAGTTCTTGTGATCTAAAAAATATATATTCTGGCTTTAAATAACATGCAAGAGGTTGTAACTCATTATCCACACTACGCCATCCATTCGCACAAACTTGTTAATTAATCTACGCATTGTTTCTGTATGCCTTTCTGCCTCTCAATATGTCCTGTAAGTCTTGAATTTTCCAAGCCCTCCTTTCCTTATACTGATAATATATATATATATATATATATATATATATATATATATATATATATATATATATATATAAAATAAGATTTTGCACAACATTCAAGCCTATTAATGTACCATGTTGGTCCTCTATATGACACACTCAGACATTGTTCATATCCAGAAGAATTTAATATCTGAATAATGATACAGAATTGGATATCATTGTTTTATTATACAACTTTTGGTTAAGATATCTTCCATTCAAGATTTTGTAGACAATACTTCTTGCTTGTAGAAGTTTCTTCTGGATTCTTGCTTTCCAGACAAGTTTTATTTACAAAAATTTAAATGCAATGTCAATTATTATCTTCTGTCTTAATTCATGTTCTTTCATTGTTCTCTCTCCTTAATAATGTTTTTCTTTTTCTTATATTCTTTCATACTCAGTCACCCTTTCCATCTTAGTAGCTTTGTTGCCTTGCTTGGGGTGAAATGATTTAAAAAAACCTCATAGTCACTGTAATAACCTAAAAATGTGACAATCACAAATTATATTTTGATTTTTGAAGAGAATTCTTTTATTTTCCTCACTCCTTCTAAGGGTATACATGTGTGTAAAAGGATTTCTGTCTAAAGTTCTGGGATGAGGAGTTATCATTATTTACACTACTTACATTTGGACTATTGTCCTCATCTTTGTTGTTGTTATCACAATGTTTCAGCTATTGTGCTCTCTGGCCTTCATCAGGTTTATATTGATCTAGGTTACCTACAGGGAATTCAGAACCAAACTATTCACTTAATCCATAGAGGTAGACTGTTCTCATTCCAATGCCCATGTGTAGGATAGCTTGCCGAGTTCCCATTTTTAGCACTGCTCGCTCTGTTTTTATTGAGTTCAAGGACACACTGACCAGTCCAGGGATTGAACTCACAACTACTGTCATCAAGCACACAAACCAATACTTTAATACATTAGGCATTCCCTGTAAGGTTGCCTGGTTTGGTATATACCTGATGAAGACCAGAGAGCACAATGGCTGAAACATTGTAATAACAACAACAACAGAGATAAAGACAGTAGACTGAATGTAAATAATAGTGTAAATAGTAAAAGGATTATTGTTGTGGTAGGATCCACCTAATTTGCATAGTGGAGTACCGACCATATAAATATGGTTGGTACCGGGAAGACAGGAGAACGAATCAAGAGATTCAACCAGAGACTCTGCCCGACTGCGACTCAGTCAACACATTCTCCAGGAACGGTCTTCCCAGGAATATACAAAAGACTATATGTAGATATTGTGTACACTTTCTTGTTTCAATACATTTTGTTCTAAGTACATTTTGTGTTGCATTATTATTCCATGCATTAGTCAAGTTTCAACAATTATTTTTATATTCTGAGCATGTTTGTAAAATATGATGGTTATCCTACTTTTTCTAATTTGAGTATACATCGCGTTGAAACACCAGTTCACATACAATCCCCAAAGCAATGTTGAGCCTGATCAGTACCTAGATGGGTAACCACTTAGGAATACCAGCTGCTGTAAGCTTGGATGTGTGGGTGGTGTAATGGATAATAGCTCGGAATTGTTAATAGGAGAGCCAAGTGCCAATTCTCGTTGAGTTTGTTATATTCACTTACATGTAAATCCCCTTGGGAAATGAATTAATCCACCTCTTCTCCCTTAGCTATGGGTTAATTAGTAAGACTTATATCACTAAATCATTATTATCTACAAAAAAATTGTTACAATCTAAAAATATTTTCTGGCTTTAAATAACCTGCAAAGGGTTGATAAGCCATAAAAATGAATTGATCACTATTTTGAGTGCTTAACACAAATAGTTTCATAGTGGCACTGTATTATTATGTTGCTCTGGAATAAAGGCGATAAATCATTTTCAAGCCCACAGACAAAATGCTGCAAGACTCTCACTACTCCATTGCTATTTCTATGGCAAATATTCAGATGTACTACACTCTTTAGTTCAACCAGTTCATGCCTTTACAGCTAGGAGCCACCAGGCCATTTACACAGGATCGAATCATCATCATTCCCTTCATATTCCATTGATAAGAAGGAAGTTTAATTCAGACAGCTTCTTCCTTAGAAAAGACTCCCATGTGGATGCTTCTATGGTGACTAACTTTAACCTCTTCATGTCTAGCATGAAATGTTCTCTATCCTATATATCTTCATATTCTGTACTTACTTCCTCCATTTGCAACAACCTGACTTGCAGCCATATCACAATGAAATGCCAGTTGTCATACAGTCATCAAAAATTAAGGAATGTCGAACCTGGTCAGTACCCAGACAGGTGACCGCTTTGGAATACCAGGTGCTGTAAGTGTGGATGTGTGGGTGGTGTAATGGTTTGGAATTAGAACTTGAAGAAACAAGTTCCAATTCCGGTTGGGTTTGTTATATTCACTTAGACACAAATACGAATCCACCTTTTCCTCCCAGCTATGGGTTAATTAGTGTAACTTGTATCAGTAAAATTCATTATTTCCAAAACGTCTTGCAATCTAAAAAATATTTTCTGGCTTTAAATAACTTGCAAAAGGTTGATAAACCATAAAAAAAAACAAATCAATCAATACAACAACCTCGTACAGTAACCCTTCACCTTGAGTGACTCCTGCATTGGGTGAACATTTAGTTAATAAAAAGTTTAAATACCAGTAGCCATTGATAAACAAACAAAAAAATTCAAATTTGTAATAGATTTTTTTTTTTGTATAGCTTTTAGCACACCATTTAGTCTTTGCATCTCTCATCTACAAATGTGGAATGAAGAGAGACATGTTTGAACTAAACACAACACAGTGTAATAAAGCTTCTCTGTTGATTAACATTTAGCATTCTACATCATCTTTAAATAAATCTTTCGCTTTTAATGTATATGGAATTCCTTCAAAAGAGTTTTATATATTAGTTCTAGATATCTGAAAATGTAGTAGCCTGGGTCTCAATTTCAGTCAAAATTGTTCTAGGTGTTGCCATAGAAGGATATGACTGCACAACCAAGACATTCAAATTCATCTTGTGTTGACTAACATTTTGCTTGGCAAAAACAGTCACCTACAGAGTGCTAAAGGTTTTAAAGATGGACTGACTTTAAAATGAGCTAGTAAAATGTAACCTTTACCATAATAAATGTACTAACCAGGTAAGAAAAAAAAACTTAGAACAGTTTTAGCCATTAAACAACCAAGAATTAGCTTAGAATGATGATGATAATTTTCCCCTGAAAGTTGATATTTGTGTCTTTGTAGTAAATTTATTGAAAAACTTTTCACTAAATTAACCAAATCTACCAATATATTTTAAATTAACTGACCTAAAATTTGAGTGCTGTATTGAATGTTCTTGTTAATTAAATTATTAATTAATATTTTTACTTGTTTTTTAATAAGAATATTTTAAGGTGAGTCTATCATTGCTGAGTGCATTTGTTTTTTTATTGAAGTATTTATATTTGGTTTTAATAACTATGAAATAAACTTGCTTATATTTAATACTATATTTGTTTGTTTTATTTTTTATCTAAAAATGTTTTTTCCTCATATAATCCAACCTGGAAGTTTTGTTGTTAAAATTTCTCTAATTGAAAGCATGCATTTTTATCGGCTAAGTAACTAACGAAACTAATATTTCAAATAATATTGATTACTTAAATATATTTAAAAATCTTTCCTTTACTAGTTTATGGACAGATTTCTTTGAAATTATTGATCTAGTGTTATTATTTCTGATCAATTTATTGATTTTATTGTGTATTCTTGTTTTGACTATTTAAAAAGAATTTTCTAGAAATATGTTTATATTCAAAGCCATCACATATGCTGGTCAGTGCTTTCCTTAAACTAAATTGATATTTCAAATAAATCAATTTTTTTAATAAATAACTTAATTAATGTTATTGATTTGAAATTGGAACAGGAATGCACTTCACTTTATAACTATTTTAATTCAAATAAACTTTACAAAAAGATGAAGTTGGGATGTGAGTCAGATTATAATAAGAGATTTGCTCAGTATCCTTATAACTTTATTGGTTACTTTTTTTTTTAAAACATCTGATACAAACAAATACTAAATACTGCAATGGTTCATGACATTTTTGTTAGTAGATCTCTCTTATTTCATCATCATAGCATAACAGTTACTGACTGGAATATCTTTTCCATTTTTTTTCTCTTAAATTAAATTTCTTCGTGTTTTTTCTCGTTAGTTGGCTATTTTCAATGATTGCGCAATTTGTTTTGTATTTTATGGTTTCTGCTAAATCTTGATAGAAAGAAATACATGCAGATATGCTTATACAAATACATACAATCTCTTTCTCGTTATATGCTGGTCATCACTGCCAGTCTGTCTCTAAATTTGCTTTCCATTAAAACTTTAGCCTGACCTTGGACTGGTTACTAGATTCTTTTTCTTTACAGATCTCATTTAGAAAAGGATTAACGTCTGCTTCATGTGTATGACCAAGAATGTGTCTCTCTCATTCCATTCACCATTATTAAACAAAGAAAGAGCCTTTTTGGATTGAGAATAAACAGATGATATGTTGCTGGATTTTGAAGAAATTTGACACATATATATATATAAAATTTATTCAAAAATTATAACATGTTATAAAATCACTACAAAAATAGCCATTTTGTTTCAACACTTCTGGTGTCTTATCAAGTGATGGTGTTGAATCGACATTCAAGATTCAACACCATCACTTGATAAGACACCAGAAGTATTGAAACAAAATGGCTATTTTTGTAGTGATTTTATAACATGTTTATGTTAGAATTTTCCAATAAATTATATTTAGTCTACTCTATATTGAGCACTCTTTTAAGAATAGTATTTTTTGGTTATTGGAATTTATTCCATATACACCAATACTATACTTGTGTGTGTGTGTGTGTATATATATATATATATATATATATATATATATATATATATTTTACAGTAGACATTTTTGAACATTTAGTTTATTGAAGTATGCTTCAGTCTTTTTATTTAATAATTAGTTATGAATTAAAACAAATTATTGTACATGTATTCAAGTTTAAAAATTTATAAGTAT
Organism: Acanthosepion esculentum; assembly: GCA_964036315.1. Taxonomy (NCBI): domain Eukaryota; kingdom Metazoa; phylum Mollusca; class Cephalopoda; order Sepiida; family Sepiidae; genus Acanthosepion; species Acanthosepion esculentum. The sequence goes on along the minus strand of OZ038499.1, from coordinate 67,849,903 downwards.
TTTCTATTGCTATTAAATTAGTAAAACTCCTGTATAAAAATAATCTATATAAATGTATATGTACTAATATGGAAAAGAATGAAAAGTTTCAATAGTATATGCATATTATTTGGAATGTACCTTTTGAGTTGGAGGGGAGTGATCTTCTGACATATGGAGGAAAAGGTGAACTGGACAAACTACTGATCTAGTGAATATTGAAATCAGCTCAATAGTAAATGAATAAACTAATCATTACTTGAGTAAGCATCATTTTTTTGTATGGAGGGGGTGTCATAAAGATGAGAGAATATTTGTTGAAGTCTTGTTTGTTTATATATTAATGTCAAATATTGCCGTGCTTAACTATAAAAACCTTTAAATTAATGTATTTATGCTGTATAAATTTTCCCTGTGAGGCCACATTTCTGGCAGTTCCCTTAGATTTAATTCCCCACAGGCACAAGTCACCCCATTCCCACTAACTCCTTATAATGCAACACAATTGTATAATGATCTATTACGTTGGCATATAGCCTAAATAAAAGGCAATGAAGATGTAAAATAACTCAAATTATTTTTGAGTAAATTCCTTTAATAAATTTGTTTAAATCTCTAAATCAGTTTTCACCCTAGAGATTAACTCAGTATTTATTTCCATAGGCTTTAAATTTAATAAAGTTCTTTTTTTTTTAATTGATTTCACCCCAAGCAAGGCAGTAAAGCCACTGAGACACAAGGTGTTACTGGGTGTGGGAGAATTAGGCATAGAAGCTTTACTAATGAACAGGAAAATGTAATCATGAGGGCAGTAGATAGTGATTGACATTGTATTTAAGTTTTTGCAGATTAAAGTTGGCTGGAAAGCATGGAACCAGAAAGGAGTTCCACAAGCGAGAAGTGTGAGAAAATTATTAGCATAGAAAATATGGCTACATCTAGCCAGCTCGACTGTAAATTGATGAGATCTCAGCACCAATCAAAAAGTCTAGAGCTCATCCAAACAATTACCATGAAAGTATTTATAGAAAAGGCACAAGGATGCAACCTTATAGTGGTGGGTAAGTGACTGAAGCTGAGCTGCCAGATCAGGACTGATAATATTGCTGATTCCTCTCTGGGTCTAATTAAGGGGGTCTAGATAAATAGCAGAAGCACCGCACCATATGTGGCAGGATTATTCTAAGCATGGTCATACCTATTTTTTTTTTTTAAACTGTGTAATTCTATGTCTACCAGCCTCTGCATTTGAGTTTCTTAAAGAAAATATGCAAACCTGCATATCCCCTTTATGGGGGAAAACCACTGCTAACCCCAGGATAGTTTAGGCTGCTCAGTCACAGAAAGCTTACAGTCAAGCAGAGTTCAATTATCCTATTCAAATAATGCACATATCTTGTTTGGATCCTTTGAACCTCAGATGTGTTAACTTAATGTTCCTATCGTGAATAGTATTCTTTAAAGAGTCAATAGATTTAAATGTTATATTTAGAGGATGCACTTGTTTGAGTAGACATCTTTGTTTTTTAGATAGTGTAAATTTATGTCTTCTGACCTGGGAATTTGAAATTTTTAATGGAAAAAGGGATTAAGGTCCATCCATTGTTGTTGTACATTTATCACTAAAAATTCATAAGGAACCAGTTTTCATGTGTTTCTTCACTGAACTTACATATTCCTCTTTGCAATGATTACGTAAAAGTAGTAGTTTGTTCATTTTATTAGTCAACCATTCTGTATCTTTTCACTCTTTTTACATTTCAACACCAGCTTCTTTAAATAATTTCTTGCTGTTCAGTTCACTTTTCTTGCTTCATTTTTTGATGTGGTGTCTGGTTTTTGGCAATGTTATTTGTTTTTGATAGCATTGCATAGTATGTATAAGATCTGATGAAGGATAGTTTTCTTTAACACCTACAGGGTTCATCCACTAGAATTCATTTTTAATCTTTATTCTGTGAAAACATTTGTATGAAGCTGATAGTTTTGATATTTCTAAATAAGATGGATGCCATGCATGAGATCCAATATGGAAGTTGAGATCAGATGAGGCTATTTAAGAACATGACTTGTATTATTAGGTTAATGTTTGGGATTTGTAGCCTCTTGCAATATTCGAGAAAATTACCTATAGCAGAGCCATTCTGTATTCAGTTTCCTTATCTTCTACACTAAATTTGTTATAACTGGTCTATATATAGATGTATTTGAATGGGTTTGTAATGTAGAAAGTCAGCATCTTGATTATATCATTATTTTCTCTTCACATTACATGTGCTATCCATTTTAGTTGTTGCTGCTATTGTAAGTCTTCAAGTGATGACATTTCTGTTATGTGGTAAACTTCTTTGTTATTCTGTAGTCTTACGAGAGTTGAGATCAAACGATTTAAGAACATGACTTGCAATGTTAGGTTAATGTTTGGGATTTGTGGCATCTTGCAGCATTGGACAAAACTACCTATACCAGAGCTATTCTGTATTCAGTTTCCTTATCTCCTACACTAAATGTGTTATAACTGGTCTCTCTCTCTTTATATATATATATATATATATAAAGAGAGAGAGAGAGAGAGATTATGTAAAAAACCAACAAAGAATGCTACATGATTTGAAGTGGTTTGTATTCATTAATTTCACACTTTGAATTTTTAGGATGACTTCTGAATATGTGCCATTAGCGTTCTCAATTCCAATTACAGATCATACTTTCTGTTTGGAAAAATTTGTCTTAATTCCTACTTCTTGGAACATGTGCTAGAAGATGTTGATTTTTTTTTTCCTATCCCAACTATCAATACCTATGACCATCAGCATAGAGTGCCTCATCATCAATACACTATCTTCTGGAGGGAAAACAGGAAAACTGTTTCTTATTAGTAGACAGAACGTTTAAATGATCAATATATATATATATATATATATATATATATATATTGCATGTATTTTGGCAGCATGTTTTCATTAAGACATGTCTCATTAAATAATTTAAGTTTTGTCTACTTATTTTTAATAAGATCCTCTCATAATTACAGGCAAGTTTCTTCGTATCCTTATTAAAGGGAGAAAGAAAATTACCATAATGATGTATATTCATTTTATTCCAAGTACTTTCGACCTTAGCATAATGTCATCATCAGAGTATTTTTTTTTCTAAGACAAAAATTGTTGTATTCATCATTTTTCAAGACTAAATTGTGGCATTCATCTGAAAATTGTTTTTACTTGTGAAGTGAAAAACGCTATGGTTATGCTCTGTAAAATTTTAAAATTTTATGATATAAACATCAAAGGAGGTAACGAAGTTACTAAAATGTCTAAAAATAAAAAAAACTGTTTAGTTAAAACCTAGATATTTTAAACTATCTACTGTAAGCATTTTAAAACATTTGTGCAGTATTCATAATTAATTTTATTAAGAGTTAGTTTCAATTTTTTAATATAGATAGCTTCAAGAATATTTATTTTATCATTATTTTCATGAAAAAGTATAGATGTATTTTTAATAAGAATTTTCCTAAATTGTGAATGTGGGCTGTTGTAAATGTATGAGAGGATCGTATTAAAAATAAGTAGACAAAACCTGTCTAAATTATTTAAAGGGACACACATATATATATATATATATATATATATATATATATATATATATATATATATATATATATATATATATACACTACTGAGAAAACTGCAACAGTGTGTCCAATAATACTTCTATTAGGTGATGATCCTTGTGTCAAGCTTTGTTTCAGAGCCAAAGGCATTATTATCCATAACCCAGGACACCCCAGCAGGCAGTAGCTCCCAGTATCACCAGAATTTTTTTTGTTGATACAGTTAAGGAATATCAGATTCATACAGAATACTGAATCTTGGAGCCTCTTAATATATTTCCTCTTATCTGTTAATAATAATTTGAATTTGATCAGATAGGCTGAGGTTGATTTGGCATACAATATTGATAGGAAAAAACAATTATTCATGCACAAAAGACAATAAACAATATTATTTTACTTAGACTGACCATTTAGTAAGAATACACTGATTGATATTTATGAAGAAAACTCAAGAGAAACAACTGCACAATCACCTCAGATAACCTGATGCACCAGGAAACCACCAGATTTTGAAACAATTATTGTTATAGACAATTAGCAATAGGGACAGTCTAAGATGTGATCTATAAATTGGAGATATCAGAGTTCAGGGCTTTTATTATCTGGGAAGTATTATAACATATGATGGAAAATGTAGCAGAGCAATGTGAATAATGAAAGGTGCCTTCCAGAAATTAAACAAAGTATGATGAAACAGATAAAAAAAACTTTATTAGAAACAAAGAAACAAGTCTAAACTGCTATGTAATTATCAGTCCTCCTATATGGCAGTGAATGCTGGACAATTTCCTCACAGATGAAGAGGAGATGAGGCAAAAGACATGTTCTACAAAAGAATGCTAAGGATACCATGATTTCAACATGTGATGCACAAGTTTAAAGGAAAAGGGAAATAAAAAGACACTTGTACTTAGAATCAGAAACAAGCAGTTGAAATTTCTGGAACGCATAATAAAGAAAGAGGACTTAAAAAAATTTGATACTCACAGGACATACTGAAATCAAGAGGGAGTGGTATGCTTATGTAAATGGATGGGAGAGCAGGATTTTTATGGATAGTAACAGGATAAGTATTATAGCTACAAAGGATGGGAAGTTGTGGAGAGCCATTACTGCTCACGCCCTGAAGGGACATGGCCCATAAAACAAAAAGATATATTGTTGGTCAGTCTAAATGTAATAGAACCTTGAAATTGAGAATTTTACTTAGGACTATGACTTTCATCCTTGTCCAATTCACTAATGGCTCTGTTCTGTTTGCTTTGCAATAACCACACTTTAAGGAAGATTCTGTCCAAACCTTGTTTTGTTAATTTACCACATTTTCCATTTTACAATGATTACAAAGACATATTTTTGATAGCTCAAGTGAACTTGAATGAGACACAAGTTTTTCTTTCATTAGTGAGCTATAAGAGGATTCAAAGCTGAAAATGGAATAACCATTTTTGATGCTATTTGATAATTGCTAATTCCCCTTTGGATTAACCATCTATATATCCACTATTAAAATCTGACAAATCTTTGGCTCCTGAAGAATGAGGTATTGGGAAATCATTTCTCTTTGGGTTTTGTAACAGTAGACAAAGTAATTACCAATGTGTTATTAAATTCCAATCTGAACAAAATATCTCTGTATATGTATATTTTGACATAGAGGGATGTTTGTATATATATGTATATTCTCAGCTGTGTATGTTTGTGGATATTATTATTGTATAATATGTACCTGCATACTGAATACAGACATAAAAACACATGTTAGTCCTTATATGTGCGTGTGTGTGCATGTGTGCATACAAAATTCTCTCAGCCTGACTAAAAAAAGGCATTCCAAAATTTTGAAGTTTGTTTGTTCTGAGACCTTTCCATCACAAGGTCATGTGTGTGTGTGTGTGTGATTATTATTTACCACTCCACCACAAAGAACATCATAGTCCGCTATAATAACATTTGAAGAACTAAAAATGTGAGATTAAAAATAAAGCCATTAATGTAAAGATGCACTTATGTCTATATATTTACATCTATACTTGTATTAATTGAGGTATATATATATATATATATATATATATAGAGAGAGAGAGAGAGAGAGAGAGATCAAATGAAGATCAGAATCCAACAAGATGATAAAATAAAGAACAAATAGGCAATGTATATCAATCTAACATGTTACACTTTTATTTTATATATATATATATATATATATATATATATATATATATATATATATATATTATATAACCCTCCACATATATAATTTTATTATTTTAGTTAGAGGAAGTTCTTGTAGTGTGTGTATGTATGTGTGTGTGTGTATATATATATATATATATATATATATATATATATATATATAGAGAGAGAGAGAGAGATCAAATGAAGATCAGAATCCAACAAGATGATAAAATAAAGAACAAATAAAGAGCAATGTATATCAATTTAACATGTTACACTTTTATTTTATATATATATATATATATATATATATATATATATATATATATATAACCCTCCACATATATAATTTTATTATTTTAGTTAGAGGAAGTTCTTGTAGTGTGTGTATGTATGTGTGTGTATATATATATATATATATATCTATCTATATATATATATATATATATATATGTATGTATGTATGTATGTATATATGTGTGTGTGTGTGTATGCTTATAATGTAAGCAATTAATACATATTTTAATCCTAAAATATTTCTTATTACTATAAATATTCTTTTAGTGGATATACATGTTTTTGTAAACACCCTTTTTTATTTGCAAATTGTGAACCATCTACCGGACTAGATCATTGAAAGACCAAATTAGAAATTTTACCTGTTGGCAAGTATTGAATCTTTATTTCTTTTTTTTTCTTTTCACTGTAAGGACCTCTGTAGTGAACAGTAAATAATGCTTGGATAAAAGGTGATTTTCTAGATAAAAATAGGGAATGAGAAGGGTTCAATCCCTTTTGAGAGGTAAATTTTCTTAAAAAGTTTTGGCAATCTGTGCCTCTAGATGTCAATTTTACAGTTTATCAAATAAAAAGGGCTGTCTACTGAAACATGTATACCCACTAAAATAATGTCTGTGTCCTTGTGTTTATGTCGACATGTATACTTGTGTACACATGCAAACACACACATGTATACATGTATGTAAAACTATTGTTATATGTTTTACTGGTTATTCTGTAAAGAATTTAAATTGGTACATTAGTGAGAGTCTCAATTATTTGCTCAGTTAAATAGGGAAAATGAATTATTAGTTTTTAAGACATTTTCTAAATTCCCATTTCGTTTTTATTTCATTTCCTCTGACTGCTTAGAATGTTAATTTAACTTTATTTTATTACTCCTCCCCATTTTTTATTTTTTTATTTTGTCACTGGTAGCCATATTGGAAATAAAATTATTAAAAAAAAAGTCAAGTTTTCTGAAAGGAAACAGTCCAGCACAAGGTCATTAGGAAAGAGGTGGATCATTTCTTGTCCACTGGTAATCACCAACTTCACAGTTTCGTTATCCTATTTTTTTTTTTTTTTTTTTTTTTAACATGAACCAGCAAACAAGCAATTCCTAGAATTTCCCCAAGTTCCTGGTTGGCACAATACTCATGACTCACAGGCCATGTGACAGTGCTATTGCCTGAAGCTGGAGCACAGAAACGAATTATTCCAAGATATCCAAACCAATGCTCTGGAACAGTGTGGAACATAATTCCATATAATTTAACGATGCAAGTTAAGGCTGGGTCACTCTTCCAACTCTTGTGTTCCTTCCTTTTCCACTTTTGTGTTGCCTTTGCTGCTTGTGCACATGGTTTTCAAATCAGCCAATCAGATTTTATGGAAATCTGTCTTGTTCCATGTAAACATAAGAATATGAATTGATGGCTGGGGTTGTGCTATGTGGTGGGGTGGTGATGATTGGTGGTTGCATTGCAGTGTGTTGGGTAGGGACATTATATTGGAACCATTATAGATCCACTTTGCAAGGAAAACTCGATTGCTTTCTGCTTGGGGACAGAAACGAGAGAACCAGAAGAAGAGAGAGTTAATATTGCTGGCAGGTAGTAATCTGGGAGAGATTTTGAGACAAAATTATTGATAGATGGTTAGAGAGATAGATATGGAAATATAAGATGGTATGGTGGTTATCATTTTGGAAAATGGAATCAAGAAACTGAGTTCAAATTCCAGCTAAAGCTTCTGATATTTATTTAGTAGTAATACCCCCCCCAGAAAGGCATGAATCTATTTCTCCCTGCATTCTGCATATCTATAAAATAGTGATGAAATGTTCTATAAATGTTATTTGCATGAAAAACAGAATCAGTAAACTAGTTCAATTTCCAGCTGAGGCTATTTTAATCACTTCACACTCTTATACCTTGGAAAGGCATGTGTCCACTTCTTACATTCTATATGTATATTAAATAGAGGTGCAAGGTTGAATAAAGGTTATCAGCATAGAAAATGGAATCAGCAATCTGAGTTCAAACTCAAACTGAGACTGTTGGTACTGCTTTTTATAAATGCCATAAAGGAAAGGCATGAATGCAACTCCCCCTATTCTGTACATTGTTTTTCTTTTTTTTCTTGATTGTGGTTTTTCTCATTGAGCCATCTAACATGGTGGTAGATATTTCAGAATCAAGTCAGTGATTTTTTCTCGATACTGATATCATTTAAAGAAGTAGAACCTGCAAAATGATTTTTGGAGATTAGAAATATATCCCCAGATACCATGAAGCAAGTGACTCTCCCATTCCTAAGAGATTAGTTCAATATGTTCCCCCACTTCCAAAATACTTCCACTTATAGAATGAATTTTATCTCACTGACAAATGCAAAAATAATGACATAAGTAAATATAGACAGACTGAGATAGATATTAAAAGAATAATAGTTAAATAAAGCTAGATAGATAGATATAAAAGCTGAACATGGATTAATAAGTAGATATATAAAAGTATCAAGAAAGAAAGAAACAGATTATGTACATTTATATAGATACCTATATATACCTTTTGACTAAATTACCAATATATGTATTGATATATAGACAGATACCAATATAAATATTCAGATAGATACAAATATAAATAAATATATTATTGAGTGTGTGTGTATATATATATATATATATATATATATATATATATATATATATATATATATATATATATATATATATATTATACAGCAAAAAAACAAAAATTACCTCAACATAGTATAGTCTATTTCAAGTCTAATAAATTTATAGTTTTAAAAAACAAGGATCATAACATTCATCAAGTGATTAGTGGGTTGATGCATCTTTATATTTTAGTTAGCGAAGGGATTTTGGCATTTTATATCATTAACTTTTCTAATTTACTTTTTGTATGAATGATTCATTGTAATATATATATATATATATATATATATATATATATATATATATATATATACACACACACACACAAAACAAGAATGTTCGTGTGACCAACAGACAACTTGCCAAAAGTGAAGAAAAAATCCAAACAAGGAAAGATAAAAAATAATGGCAAACATTTACATATACAGTAAATTAAAGTGGTCAATGCCTCGATTATGTAGACAGCAGAAAATGTTTCATGTTTACCCTCAATGAAGGACAGCTTGAGATGTTACTCAAGTTTTACCTTCTTGTGATCTTTAGTGGATTAGAACAATTAAAAAAGAAAGCATTCTAGTTGTCTGAAGATCAGTAGTGACTCAAGCTGTCCTTCATGAAGTATGTGTATATATATATATATATATATATATATATATATATATATATATATATATAATCATTTTGAAGAGAATTTTGTAAGTATCAAAATAAATGGTAGTACAAAGGTGCAAGGTTAGTCAGTGTAGTACAAAATCACAGTCAAATTGTACTAATTTCTGCTTGATTAGCAAAGATAGTTGAGGTTCAGTATCTTCCTAATGGATGCTTTTCATAATAGATTGCTACCTTTTTAGTTGATTCAACAATACTTGTCTGAATTTCAACATCTGATTTTGCGGAAGGAGCATGTATTATATAAAGCCCTTCCAAACCCACCAGATACACAGCAACACCTTTGGATGTAGATTGGTGTATGAATGTTTGGGACTTATAAACCTAATATCTCAGTAAACATTTTTTGCCAGAGCTCATATTACAATTTGGTGTTATTGTTTTTTTCAAGCAATTTGTATTACTAGTTCCCATATTGTATTCATTTCTATACTTGGCTGGCTTTGCAGATTTTTGTGGCCTAGAATATGTGCTGATTCCTTAAGTTTTTGTATTTTTCAGTGATGTTTTGTCTGTTATTTCAACTTTATCCCACAGGAGGCGGTGATCTCCCTTTTGCTTCCATATGTAGTCAGCCATGTCTGATTTTTCAATCACCCCTTGTGTTATGGCTTTATGATATTCCTGCAATTATTTCTTAAGTGGGTAGCCTGTTTCTCCTTTATATTTCTTACCACAGCTGTGTGGGATGGCATCCAAAAATTTATGCACTGATGTCCTCAAGGACACGTGGCCCAGTGGATAAGTGTTGGTTGAACCCAGTGACTTGGCCCAAAGAGTTGTGAGTTCAGTAACTGGCTACAGCAGAGGTGAACAAAAACTTGGTGAGTTGAGTTAAAAGGGAGATAACTGATACTGAGATATCTGGAATAGGCATGTCATATGGGACTAGAAAAATCTACCCCAATGGTTGAAATAAAGGGTTCAGTTCGAAATTCCAATTACCTGAAGAAGGCAGGGGTGTACAACAGTCAAAATGTTGTGAATATGGTACCAAAGATGAGAACAATCTGAATAAGGTAAATAATTACAATACGTCATCTCAGAAATATAGACAGACTATGATCAGTCTCTTAGAAAATGGGTTGTTTTTCTTGCATTTGGACAGAATTGCAAATGGAAGTTTTTCCTTCAAGTCTGGAGGCATATAATCATTGTAGAGAAGGACATATCCAAGTGTTTTTAAATGCCTTACAATTCTCTTATGAGTATATCTGTGATGCCCTGTGTTATGTAACCTGAATTATTTTTAATCAGGTTTTGCTTTGCTCATCATAAATGACTACATAAACGTATTTGTTCTTCAGGGACAAGATTTCTGCATATGAACACTACACTCAGCCAGCTATGGCACCATCTCCCTAAACGGCACATATCTTTTTTTTCTGTTTGTACAATATTGTTATCTTTCTGGAAATAAAAGAGCATCAAATGCTGATAAATGTATTCAATGTTCCTCTATTTTGACTTTTAATATAAGAATATTGAAAATTCATAACCTTGCATGCAAATCATATAATATAAAATATAATATCATATAAAAAGACATGTTGGAATGTCCCCTTTCAGAATATGTATATATATCATGAATTTCAATTACATGTGAAATGAAATTATGTGTTCAGATGTTAATAAGTATTAATAAGTGTTAAAAATTTTTGTTTCAACCCAATATATCCAACATATAGTGAAATGAGTAAATCATTTTACACAACAATTTTTTAATATACAATATAATCTCCTAACTTGTTAAATGAATTAACTCTTGTTCTCAATTAATCATAAAGACTGAACATTATACACATCAACTTCAGCTGAAGAATGTGAGGCTATGAATTTATAGATTTACCCCCATCCCTCTCTCTTTGCTCAATTGGTGTTTTTATGTAAGCCAGTATCTATCCTATATATCCTCATAATGTGCAACTGTTGTTCCCTCTATATATTTTTACAGCATCTCCATTTAGTAATCATCTACCATGAATGACACTTAGGCTGGGTAAACAATACTAAAAAAAATAAAATAAAAAACTATTTCATTATATATATATATATATATATATATATATATATATATAAAATGAAATAGTTTTATACATATATATATATATATATATATATATATATATATATATATATATATATATATACACACACACACACACACACACACAGATGCACATATATGTACAAACATACATATATGCATGCACACACACACACACACATATAGACACATACACATATATGCTCACACATACACAGACACATACATATATATATGCATACACACATACATATATATGTAGGCACACACACACTTATATTTGTATAAAGACACACATATATGTATATATATATATATATATATATATATATACAAACACACACACACACATATACATATATGCACACACACATATATTATATATAGACACATACACATATATGTACACACATATACACACATACATACATACATACATACATACATATATATATATATATATATATAGAGAGAGAGAGAGAGAGAGAGAGAGAGAGAGACACATACACATATATATGCACACACACACACACATATACACACACACAGGTGCCGAGATGGATTAAAGAAGAGATTATATTTCTAGCAGCTTGCAATCTTGGCAAGCATCCAATGAATAACAATTTCTCGAAAATTGACCAAAAGTAGAAGGTGTGATTAGTTGCCATAGTGATGAATAATGTTGTCAATATGAAAGTTGGATATTCTATCAGGGCATGTGGAGATGCACTAACTCTAATCGGGTCTATGCAGACCACTTCCACCAAATCGTTGTCAAAATGGCCCAGCACTAAACAAAACGAGTCGATGAATGATGACATACCTCACCACTGAAATTATGGTGGTTCAGTGGACAGGAATTAGTCGAGACGTTAGTGGCCATTGCCTATCTACTTTATCTTAGGCCAGTCACTTTACAAAGGCAAGCCTTGGCAACAACTGGTTGCTGTCCTATACAGTAGCTTCCAGCCATCCTGACCACAAACTAATCTAGTTAAATGCGTGCACATGCACACACTGACTCTCTCTCACACACACATGTATATACAGTGCTGTTCGATAAAAGTGACTCACCTGATTTTTTTACTTAAAAATTTTTTTGCCTATTGTTTTGGGGGTCAAACTAATTTTTAATCTTACTAATATAAAGACCCCTTCCCGACCACCTAGTAAAAAAGTTTACTCACCCTAAGGTATTCTATTGATAATTATAATTTTGGATATAAATGAGATTTAGTGAAAAACTCTGTGCAAAAAAAGTGACTCACTTATTTCCTGCAACTAGTAATCAATAAAAACATAACTGAACAGCTTTCAATAAAGAATAATAGAGGTATAATTTATTTATAATAGGTAATATAGTTTGAAATATTTAATAATATATAGATCCTCCTTTATTTTGAATAACCTTTTCAACCCTTTTTGGCATTGACTTGATCAGGTTCTGGCAAATCTCATCTCCAATCATTGAATTCCATTTGGATATGAAATTCACAATTAAATCCTCTTTGTTGCTCAACTGCTTTCTTGAGAGCCTGTACATTATAATGCTCCATAAGTTTTCTATGGGGCTGAGGTCAGGAAATTGGGGCGGCCATGTCATAACACTCACCTGCTTCTGATCAAAGTATTCCTTCATCAATTTTGATTTGTGATAGGGAGCATTATCCTGCATAAAAATGAGCTTGGTGGGGTCGATTTGCACCCTTTCAGCAGAAGGAAGCAGACAAGACTCTAAAATTCTCTTGTACTGCTCGCTCCTGAGGGTCTTTTCAATAGGTTTTAAGAAACCAGTTCCATGAAAAGAAAAGCATCCCCAGAACATTATACTGAACGGATGCTTGACAGTACTTACTGCTAAATTCAAAGAGCTTTCAAAGATTCTTCGGATTTTAGATCGCTTATCCTTTGAATTTAGCTCAACTTTCGTTACATTGGAGAAGGGAACATTTAGTAAAAAAAAATCAGGTGAGTCACTTTTATCAAACAGTACTGTACATATGCCTGTGAAACAGAAGAAATGTATATATATGAAAAATGATAAAAAACATTTTTATATATACTGATATATAAACATCTGTGTATCTATCTATCTATCTATATATATATATATATATATATATATATATATATATATATATAACGCGTGTGTGTGTGTGTGTATGTGTGTGTGTGTGTATATATATATATATATATATAGTGTGTGCATACATGAACATATATGTATGATACATTATTATGTAACAATACTGATATATTAATATATAGATATGTGCTGAAATGAAAAGAAAATATATCTATTAATTGGTAATGCATATATATATATATATATATATATATATATAGGGTGTTCCAGTAACTTGGACCAAATTTACATGTGAATTAAGTTTAAGCATCTAATAATTTTTTTCTTTTTCTTTCAGATTTAACAACTATATCTTTGGCAATTTCAACCAGGGAAAGATTAACAATCAAATAATGTGTTAAAGTTATCGAAACCGATTACAAAAATGGACGTTCAAACTTATAAATATAAAAGTTTTTGTGTCAATTGAATTTTGTAAGCATATAGAGACAAATCTTTTGTCAAAATTTGATATAACGTTGTTGTGGAGAGGCTCAATTCCGGTGTGTGATGACGAATAGAGGTGTCTGGATTTTCAGCCACATTCTTGTTCATTGCAGCAATGTTTTCAGCTGAATGGCGAAAATGAGAATGCAATGGTGTTTTCACATCTGCCACTGACCCAGTTTGAATTTATGAACAATTTTTCCAATTGCTCTCTTGGTTGGTCAATTATCTTGACCAAAAAATTGTGAAGTGCGCAAAATGCATTTCTGTTTTAATGTCCATTTTCATGGCACATAGAAGAATTAGTCAACTGCTAAAAGTACTGTATTTATGGGAATGGGGGCATACCCATTATCGTCTATAGGTATGCTACAACAGACATTGATACTGGAACATAATGATAGACTAATGAATAATGGCATGATAGACTAATGAATGTCCGAGATAGCTCAACCTAATAAAATAAATTCAGAGCTGAAATAAACATATGGTCTGTATATATATATATATATATATATATATATATATATATATATAACAATATAGTCTCTGGGTTAAAGTGTTCAATATCATGGATAGAGCATATGTTTGTTTTTTTTTAAGCATTTCACCTCAAGCAAGGCGGGATGCCACTAGTGTGCAAGGGGTTACAGAGAGCAGGATCAAGAGTAAAGAGGCGTGATCGGGGAAAGGATGAAGAGAAGGACAGGGTATAGGTCAAGGCATCGATTTGAATAGTTGGAGACTATAGTTATCAGGGAAACAAGTAATAAGAAGGGAATTCCACAGACGGGAAGTGTGAGACATGAAGCTGTTGGAGTAGAAGAGACGGCTACATTTAACCATTTTGACAGTGAAAGGGTGGGACTGTGATGCCAGCCTAGTAGCACATTTAAATTTATGCTGTCTGGGAACTAGTGAAAGTAGCTCATTGGAGCAATTACCATGAAAATATTTTTAGAAAAGACAGAAGGAGATGACAGCATGTCTATGAGAGTCCAACTGTAAACAAGATGCCAGATCAGGGCCAATCACATTGCATATCTGTCTCCAGATTTTGTCAAGAACCTTAAGGTGAACAGCGGGGTCACCAGACCATATATGACAGCAGTATTCAATGCAAGGGTGAATGGTTGATAAACGTGGACATTGATCCCAATACCCTGCAGTTTGCACATGTGGTTGGATCATCAGGATATTATTATTCATTTAGAGTTCTTAAAATGCAGTGAAGCAGTAAATGCACATTTATGCACTTATGTATGGGCATAAATGTGCATTTACTGTTAAAAGCTTAATCAAAATGTGCCCTGTGCTAGTCAATATGAAAAATGTTCCTCAGGACAACACAAAGCTCATACAGCAAGAATAACATGGGGGGTATTTGGAACTCTGTTGGGGTCTATTCTATTCCACTCACCATATTCACCTGACCTTATACGAACTGATTGTTACCTTTTTTTTTTTTGATCATTGCAAAATACTTTGATGGACAATACCTTTCCTAATGAAAACCAGATTCAAGAGTGACCAGATAATACATTGAGAAATCAACAGCCTAAAACTAAAGTTTAAGTTTTTTGATCTATTTTTAATCATTTCATCCCAAGCAAGGCAATAAAGCCACTATGACACAAAGGACTACTGAATGTTAGAGAATATGAAAAACAAAAACACAATTAAAGAGGGAGGACAATAAAAGAACAAGACAGAAGATAATGATTACATTGAATTTAAATTTTTGAAGATCAAAGTTAACTGCAAGCAAGAAGCTGGAAGAGAGTCCCACAAGTGAAAAGTGTGAGAGAAGAAACTGTTAGTGTAGTACTTATGGTTATATCTTGCCATTTTAACTGTTAAATGATAAGACCTTGCCACTAGTCAGTCAGTTATGTGCCATTTGTGATACATGCTTAGGCGATCATGTATCAAAAGATACATGACTGACGAAAGAAATTTTTTCACACAGTAGGTTGCCATTTCTTTCTTCTGTAGACCAGTTGCCACCCAAGGCTATAGAACCCGGTCTGTGCTGCTATTTACTCATAGCTGGGGGGAGAAAAGGATTCATAGCTTTCCCAAGGGTTTTAGAACATAAGTGAATGTAATGGATCTAATTGGAATTCAAACTCAGCTCTCCAATTGCTCAATCCGACCATGCCTATCTAGTACTGCACTCAAATGCATAAAGTCTAGTTACCAAAGGGGAAAGTAATATTTATTTTGGAAATACAAAAATGTGGCACAAGACCAAAAGGAGGGATGGGGGGAAGGCCGGTCTTCAATCTGTCTTATCTTAAACTTAGCCGGCCACGATTACTAACTCAAACATACCACAGTATTTCATACAGCAAAATATATTCTTACTTACCATCCTTACTACAGCCACTAGAATACCTCAAAGTCACTATGAAGTCCTAACTAGTTCCCATATGTACAATTTGTTTGTTAAAAAATACCTTACAGAAAAGTTCATCAGAACAATTTCCATGAAAATATTACATGCAAAGTTAAAATGAAGCTTTATTATGACAGTGGGAAAGTAACTGAAGCCATAACTGGATGAATAACATTACAGTTTCTTGTTTGTATTTTATCAAAGATTTCTAAATACACAATAGATTATAATTTTGATCATCCTTATTAGTAAAATGTCAATTGTTTATGAAGAGAAAAAATGAAGCAGTTTATTATTATATTGAAATAGTTAATGAATTGATCATGTTAATGATGATATGTTTCAAAATGTATTAAATTTATGATTAATTAAGCGAATGTTATAAATATTCTAGCTTAACAGAATTGGATAAAATGAGAAAACTGAATTATGACAGAAAGTTTTAGCCATTTTATATTGGTAATTTTGTTTTATTCTTTAATTTTTAAATTTATCAACAATCCTCTTCGATTAAAGATTAATTGGAAAATTGTTTTTTTTACGAGGACTGGCACCATCTTTTACTTTTTTTATATTAATTTTCAACATGTCTCTGCTCTTTTATCCTATACTTAAGAAACATTAAATGCTAACTTATGAACTCCTGGTCACAGACAGGTGAATCATTTAAATTTGTTTAAATGATTGGTGATCTGATATAAGTAAAGCAAATACAAAGTAGCCTAGAAGGTTTCTCATAGCTGACAAATAGTGTTTTCTACTGGAAGAAGGAGTATACATCATTTTCAAGCCTTCAACTGAGAGTTTTCTATTTGCATTATAGGTTTAGGTTCTTGAATAATAAAATGCTTTCATGACATCATATGTAAGCATTAGGGTTAACAATCTTAACAAGATTTAAATCTTCATTGCTTCAGATTTTATTCTCTCCAATATTTCAACAGTTACTCTCAGTTAATCTGTGGTGTAAGCCCTGTTACCTCAGGTTTGATACATGGACGTTATATTCTGGTCATGATGTTGTAGAAGGAAAAGGCAAATAAAGAAAAAAAATGACTTAACGCTGACACAGACTTCACATATGCATTGAGTTTTAAGGAATCCAGAAAAAAAGATGGCCACTCATAAGGTGAATATTTAAGAACATTACATTCTCACAAATATGAGGTTTTGCTGGTAACATGCAAATTTCCAATGAGAAGAATATAAAAATCACATTACTGATGGGGGAAGGGAGAATTGTTTTAGATCCTAAAAGTGAAGCAGTGTAGTGTGGGTGGTTCTGTGGTGAATGAATGGTAAGAGCACAATAGTTGGAGAAGAGAACAAAAAAACAAAAGAAGAACAGATTTATTGTTGTCAAAGTGACCATCAAAGAACCAACAAAAAAGACAGTAAAATTGATTCTCTCACAGGTGAACAAAAGCTACATGAGAGACTGTTCAACTCTCAGGCTGTTGTTGATATATCCATCTGTCCAATGTTGTTTTTTTTCCTCATTTGCATATCAGGTGCTATCAGGTCTACTGATGTTCACCTATCAAAGACACTACTAACAGCAGGTGAATCACAGATCTCTAAATCTGGCTGGACTGGCTTCAAACATCTGGTGGGAAATTGTGGCTAAGCTTATTCTGGCATGATATCACATTGAATGGTCACCAGAACAGACTTCTTAAACTGTTCCAGTCTCAGCCAAACATCATGTTCTATTTAGTACATGTAGACTGTTTGCAAGAATCTTTGTTGGTCAAATATGGAATCATCTGTGAGAGGAGAAAAAGTCAAATAGATTAATTACACATCTATACAAAAGAGGAAAGAGTACATTAGACAAAATGTTCCGAAAAGAAAGAGGATGTCTCAATAACAAGTGGAATAAAGACAAGAACACATACCAGACAGTTATGTTTTTGATGTTCCTCTCAGGAAGAATGACACTGTATTTGCAAAACATTACCCAAGAATAAAAGATGTGTTCCTCCTGTTTGCAAAGAGAAAAAATTCATGACTTCATTCTCAAGAACACAAGGATTATCCATTGAGGGAATCATTCACTGTAGCTTCACACAGCAAAACTATTATTCATTCTTCCTGAAATTATTGCAACATGCTGACAGTGTAAGATTCCAAAAAGAAAGGGGGTTTGATTTATATATCATTTTATCTATGACAAATATTAATATACACACATGTAAATGTTTGTGTGTGAAAAACACATGTATGCACTCTAACCTGTAAATATGGGATTTTGCAAATAATATAATTTGTAGTTTTTTCTCTTATAGAAAACATTACTTTTTGAAAATGGCAACCAGGAGTTGAACACTTCAGAGAAGTTTTCCCAGAATTCTATACTTCAATGAAGAAAAATGAAAAAATTTGAAAAATAACTTATTAATATATAGTTTGTAAGGTATGCTATATTTATGGGAGATAAGTGCTCAGCTATGGGAACAGTCTGTATGTAAGCAAAAGCAGTATGAATATGGGTATCAATATTGAATGGTAACAGTCGCTTTCATGCTTAAACACAATCATTAGACTATGTGGTGGGTACATACATATATATATATATATATATATATATATATATATATATATATATATATATATACATAGATTGATACTATATCAAATTTTATGGGCATGTGGCTGAGTGGTTAGAATGTTCATATTCTGACCATGAAACCTGGGTTCGAATCTCACTATGTTCGATTTGTCAGGAAAGAGACTTCTTGATGTTATCGAACTAGAGAAGTCGATCTCAGCATGCCTTTGGAAAGTGCCTGAAAACTATACTATAGATTGACCCAAGCCTTGTGAGTGAAATTGGGTTGACAGAATCCTTGTGGGCCGTCAATAGCTGTGCTAGCATGAAGTCACAAGTCATCGTAGTTGAGGGCTTGAGTATGCTGACCTTGTTCAAAATGTTGATCACGCTAGATAACACACTTTTTCCCAAAAACTGTAACTAAGGTCTGCTAAGGATAGTTGCAGTATAAACCACAGGTTTGCTCTGTGGGTGTTGAATAAACACAAATGGTGGGAGATTTCATTATGCCACTAGAGAGCTGTTCATCATATTGTAAATAAATATATTTAAGAGTAGATTTATTAATATTTATTTTTTAATTTCATATGTATAAGGATAGGTAATAAGATAGATATAATTTCAATGTCATATTTATCATGCAATTAAATATAGTAATAAATACAAATTTTAATGTACAGAAATTATAACATTTCAAAAATTAAACTTAAACATGGATGCCATAAAGTATACGCATGATACCTACACAACCAATGAAAATAAAACAAACTGAATTTAAAAACTGATACATACATGGACACCTTAAAAAGTGCTTATGACATCTACACAACCAAAGCAAGCAAAACAATATAGAATTTAAAATTTTAAGCATAACATCACATTATTTTTTTCCAAACGTTTCTGATGAAACAAAATAAAACATTAAAGATTTTCCTACTTGTTTATTATTTAATCAAACAAAATATTTCAATTTTACTAGTAAATGACACACAAGCTTTCATATCAACAAAATATGAGAAAACCCAGTCCAACATGCTTCTTACTAGGGGGCTACTTAAACATACGTCTCTTCCAGCATGCAAAGGTAGAGTCCTCTGTTCTTCTTAGGGCTCATTATGCCCATTTACATTTTCATTGTCCTTACGATACATATGTACATGCAACTTCCAGTTAAAGTTTATTGTTTTGGTGATCTCGTGCAATAGAACTTTTTCACATAGTTCACTAGTTCGAGTGTTCTTTCCATTTTTTATTATTGGAGTTTGCAACACTCCTTACCAATTATTTCAGTCTCATTACTAAAAGAAAATTTGATTTATTTCGTAAATCTGTCCCTCCGATTTTGTCTTGCCCACACAACAGGCTTTGTCAAATCTTTTGTTGGTTGAGGTCCTTCCACGATAATTGTGGACTCTTCTTCAATATCAGTTAGGGGTCCCAATACACTTGAGTCGGACCTACCTTGGTAAAGTGCACTAACTGGAATCCCTTCTTCACTCATGCACTCTCATGCCAGTTTATTCTGCCCAGTCGACAACACCACGCGCCTCTTCAACCACCACCAAACCAGCAAGGCCACGACTATCATTAGTATAATTCCCACAACGGTCAGCCAGGTTATTATAGCAACCCAATTCTCTCTCCAGCCCGAATTCGACATACCTATCTTATCTAACTCCAACTTCAACTGTCCAAGATCAATCTCATCGATTGGCCTTAACAACGCCGGCATCTTTTCTAGCGACATCTTAGGAATCTCCCTTAAATGGGTTCCCACAATCCTGTCCATCCACTGGTATTCGTACCAGCTCTAACAAAGCCTCATTTTCTTCAAACTTTTCTTCTGCTTGGTAGTAGGGAGGTAAAGAGATAGATGGACCATGAACTCCACAACCAATGCGTATCTCTACAAAAAACAAAGGGGGAATAACTCTTATCATAGTGGTGGGCTTCCCTTCACACACCTTAGATAATTCAATCTCTTCTTGTGTGGACACCACACAAATTCCATCAGAGAGACTGGTTGCTTTAAGTAACATTACACTAGCCAACACCTCTACCTGACAATGATCTCTAATTCCCTTCTTATTTTTCTTAAATAAATCTAGTACACACAAATTATGACTACCTGTCACGTAAATTGGACTTACAGACCCCCAGGTACCTAAGGCATCATTTTTGCATTTTTCTGCTTCTCCCTTTGTTAATAGCATAAACTCTGTCCTGGCTAGGTTTAGGGCAACAAATTCCATCTCTTCCTCGTACCGAGCCACCGCTCCTATCTTCGGCCTTAGTTTTGGATAGGGAAGGGGAAGATTCATCACCTGATAAATTTCAAAGGTACCATCTCTGTCCAGTAAGCACTAGCAATTTTACATCTTCCAACAAGGTAGTACATCCCAAGGCAATATAATACCTCCATAACTGCTGGGTGGGGTCTACAGGTAATCTAAGGTGATGGGGTAGTTTGGCTTGTATCTCCAGTAGCACTTCCCTTAATCATTCCGGAGTTATTATACTTGGAGACAGGTGTCCAACGACAGCATGTCTAATTGTGCTCTCACATGCTCTAACAACACCATTAAAGAGTGACTTGTTTGACGTACCTTACTCATTATAGCTAATTGAAAACACCTTTGCAAAAACCCCTCTAATTTCTGTAATTCGGTTATTACAGACATGGTTACATTTATCACTTCTTTTCTAAAAACCTGAAGGTGAGAAATCAACCAATTGATACTCCCTCTATTCTTAGCCAATTCCAGCTTAGTAACATTGAGTATAGATATGCTCTCTCTAACCGACTGAGCCATTGCTTGTTGTCTCTGTTCTACCACCTTTAATTTCCTCTTAATTACTCTCACTTCGCCTTCGGAGACTGTACCAAACTACACACTTAATGCCATTCCCACTATAGGTAATACTGCCCTCTTTTGCCTGGTCCGTAACAACTTTATTCCTTTCAAATAGTAACTCATATCCTTCCATTGTCTCTCAAGTATAGGGATTCCTGAGCTAAGGGGTATAATATACGGTGGTATTCCAGAGTCTGTAGATAGTCTCTGGCAACTTGGGTCCTGGCTGTATCTATCAGGTCATCCCATAAGTTCTGTCCGAATTTTGAATTTTGAAACAAGTGACCAAATGTTACATTTAATTAGATTCAATCAACATTGTATTTTCCCTGATTATCTATGACTTCCTTCCATCTATTAACAAGCTTACTAATTCCATTACTGTAAAATTCTTTTGGCTTTGATTCAAAGAACTCACAAATGTCAGTTTTAACCTCTTCCTGTGTTACAAAAGCTGTTTCTTCCAAATGATTCTGTAAGCTACGAATAAGGTGGATGAGGAATTTTCTCCCAACCAAGTTCTTCGATCTTTTGTGACGTGATTCTTGCTGTGTGTGGTCGCGCATTGTCCTAATGAAAATCGCCCATTTTCGATTCACTAGAGTAGGTCTTTTTTCCCTCAAAGCTTGGTTCAAATGCTCTAATTGCTGACAGTATATTTGAGCATTAATTGTTGCATTAGGTGGTAAGAATTCAAAGTGGATTATTCCTTGGCAATCCCACCAGATTGAAAGAAGAACCTTTTGCCCATGAAGTTCCCTTCTCAGCTGTGGCTGGGGTCCTTCCCCTTTACCAAGCCACTGTCTACGACACTTAACTTTTTGATAAAAGATCCATTTTTCGTCGCCAGTCACAAGTCTATCCAAAAAAGGTGAAACAAGTTGACGAGAATGGAGAGAAGAGCAGATGTCAACTCGGGATTTGAGGTTGTTTTCAGACAATTCATGAGGCACCCATTTTCCAAGTTTAGGAACTTTTTGTTGAAGATGATGATGAACAGTTGTATGGTTTGAACTGAGAACCACTGCCAATTCCTCAACTGATAAAGCAGGATTTTCTTCAAGGGCTGCTTCAAGAAGCTTTTCATCAAACTCAACTGGACATCCAGTTCGATCTTCACCTTCAAGGGTGAAATCTCCACCTCAGAATTTTGCAAACCATCTTCTGCAAGTTCTTTCATTCACACATTCCTCTCCATAAACTGAGTGAATGTTTCTAGCCGCTTCAGCTGCTGAGTTTCCTTTCTTGAACTCATAAAGCATTACGTGCCTCAAATGATTCTTGGGTACCTCCATGTTAGCAGGGTTTTAATCAAACAAAATTTAATTTTATTGTTCTCTGAAATAAAATTTGATCAGTTTAAATGCATCTAAACATAAAAATAATGTTCAGCTCCATTAGACATTATAAAATACTCTTTAAATTTCATTCATTTTAACAAAAAGTTAAAATTCGGATAGAACTTATGGGATGACCTAATAGTTTGTCCACTTCGGTCTTCAACTTACCCAGTAACTTCTCATATGGCTGCAGGTCTATCACCAAAGTTATCAACCCCTTTGATCTAGTTATAATCACTTCGCTAGTCTTCTTAAATACAGTATTCTCACTGTTCCCAGGTATTAGCTACCACAACTAGCATCGTCAGTACCATGAGCCTCTTCTCGTCCATGTCTGCAAAGAGATGGAGAGAATAATTCATCTTACTCAATCATTCTCTTATTGTTTTTAGTGGGTGGTTACATCTTAGAATGATACCTCAAGCACCAACCCACACCACCACCAGTGCCGGGCATGCATGGAGCCCGTCCACACAGTTCACCAGCACTGATGATAAAATGTACAGTTGGTCCCAGACCGTCACTCATTCACTACAGCCACTGTACTGGTTTCACTTCATCTTTGGGCTTGGGCTGCACCCCCCTCTTTAATCACAGTTTTAGTGGTAATTCCTCATTAACACTAGGTGCTTTTTCAGCCTGCAATTTACTCTGCAATTGAGCTAACAGAATTTCATCCTCTTCCTCCCATTCACTCAGTCCTTCTTCCCTATGGTTAGGCTCAATCCCTGCTTCCCCAGAATGTCCCGCTGGGGTCTGACTTACCTCCCTCAACCTTCGAAGGGTAGTTGGGCTAAATTCAATCTCCTCACTCCCTTTATTTTCACTCTCAGTCTCTAACCCTTCAAGTTCTACCAACATAGTTTTCCTCAGCATTTTCTGTTGAGTTTTTGTTTCGGCTCCTTTCCATTCTTCTACTTCAGCTAGCTTTATATCATTCACATGCATTCTCTTTACCTGTCCGGTCAATTGGTCCTAGATCACAAAGGAAACCGGACCCATCTGCTCCACGATCCTATAGTATGGACTCCATCTCTGGTCCAATTTACCTTCTCTCAGGTGTATTTTATAATACACTGGATCACCTATCTGGAAGGAAACCTCTATTTTTATTTACCCTATTGTTTCGCCTTTCTGGGCTCTTTGAATCCTCTTCTCACCTGCGTAAAAATTTTATGCTTTTGTTCTAAAACTATTTGGTGATGATCCTCTCCTAAATACTTCTTCCTAGGTTGTAACAGATTGTCTATGGGTAAGACTACATCCCTGCCATAAATCAAGTAATAAGGGGAAAATTTTGTTGTCTCATTCATCAAGAATCTCACAGCTGCTAACACTTGGGTTACGAATAAATCCCAATTTTCCCTATTATCCTCAGTTAGTTTAGCTAACACATCAGCGAAGGTCTTATGAAATCTCTCTACCTTAGCGTTACTTTGGGGGTGATATGGAGAGGTGGTTATGTGTTGTATGTTTAATTCTCCCAACCTCTCTCTCATAATCTGATTCACATTCTCCGATCCATTATCGGTAACCAACTGTTTGGGGGCCCCATACCTAGGGAATATTTCGTTCAGTATTATATCTGACACCGTTCGTGCCTTCTTATCTGTTATGGCAAATGCCTCAGGCCAATTCGTCAGCCAGTTCACAAAACTCACTATGTAAAGATTAACTCTATGTGTTTCTCCATAGTGCCCGGAAATATCCATGCTTACTTTCTGAAATGGATAATTCGGAACATCCGTTTCTAATACTGGGGCAACCCTACTCCTTCGACTCTGTAGTTGGCATGTTACACATTTTTTTACATGGTTCACAACATCATTAAACAACTTAGGCCAGTAGTAATTTCTCATTATTAATCCATATGTCTTATCAATTCCCAGGTGTCCTAACCTCCTATGGCATTGGTCTAGAATTTCAGCTCTCAACTTCTCTGGTATCACCATTTTTAAACTTCCTCATCTCTTCCTGAAAGGTAATACAACACTCCATCATGCACCATATATTTGGAGGTACACCCTGCCTCTACCCTGACCTGATAGTTGCTATCTCGCTATCCTCTTGGTTTTACCTAATAATATCTCTCCAGTGGGGGTCAAAAACAATCTCCGTTTCACTAGTTTCCTGATCTTCCCAACCAAGTCTCTCCTTCAACACTTGTGAATTGATCACATTAATTTGGAATGCTTTATCATCCACACCCAGCTCCAACCTGACAGATTCGGTCTCTAATTGCCTTGGAATCCTCAATAATAGGTCAGCACAGGTATTATCCTTCCCTGCCAAATATTCTATTCTGCAGTTATACCCACTTAACTTCAATGCCCACTGTTGTATCTTCTTATTTGTCCACTTCGCCTCTAACAAATATTTGAGGGGTTTGTGGTCTTTTTTAATGGTAAACACAGCCTCACTCAAATAATAATCTAATTTCTGCACAGCATACAGAATGGCAAACACCTCTTTTTCTATTACTGGCCACCTTTGCTGAGTCTTGGAGAGCTGATGAGACAGAAAATAGATCGTCACTTCCTCCTATAACGCTCAGGGGCTGTTATATCTTCATCCCTTATTTCATTGCTACCTGTCTTATTCCCAGGCCTTTTCTCCTTCTATACTCTCACCTGTTCGACTTCTCTCACTGGGCACGCCTGTACCAGCTCCTCTCCCTGTTTTATTTTAATAGTTTTATTGGCAGTATTGGTTAATAGTAAGGGAATGGTCCCCGACCTCTTCACCAATGAATCACACACGGTTATTTCCCCTTCACTATTATCATACCTATCAGTAGGGACCACTTGGTACCGGTCACTGTTCAGCACTCCTTCTGTTATAATCTTGCCCTTCCCAGATACAGTAGTCCTAGGGGGAAGCTTGATATCTGTCTGGGCCACCACTGGCAATTGTTCATAATTATCCTCTCCCAACAGTATCCCTACCCCGTCCAATGTTAGGGTGGTGGGGTCGAAACGGATCTGTGCCTTATTCTGCCTAAGCCAGTCACTCCCCAAAATTAGCTCGCCACACAAGTCAGGTGCCACATAAACCTTAAGTTTACCTCTGGTTCTAGCCAACTGGAAAGGTAGCCACATCATACCCTCTATCCTCATCCTGCTACTATCAGCCTGACTTATTAGTAGATCGACACGACTAAGCTTCGTTTTCAGTCCCAACTGTCTAAAAACCTTGGCACTAACCAGTGACACTTAAGCTCCAGTATCGACAAGGGCCTTCACCTTCTTGTCTCCCAGCAACACATTACAGGTGAAGTCTGGCCCTTCCTTCAGCAAACGGTATACCTGTGCTTTTCTCCTTTCCGTATGTTTTCTCCCTTCCTCTCGCTTTCTTGACACCCGAGACATGGGAGTGGGTGACAGGAGTTCAACTTTATCTAGGGGCTTCAATTTCTGTCTAGGGGCCCTCTTGGGTGGGGTAGAGCTCGGATGACTCTCTTTTCTCATACTAGCAACCCATTTCTCCCCTCTATTCAAGTTAGGGTTGTTCCGTCCAGTGTGGTCCATCTTTCTCCTGAGAGGACAGGTTCATCTCAGGTGACCCACTCCTCCACAGCGCCAACACCTTCGCTCCTTACAACTTGCTGAAAAGTGCCTGACCACACCACATGTCCAGCATCTCAGAGGTCTTACTTGCACTGGGGCTACCCTGCCTCTTACTTCTTCACGGGTGACCCATCGGCGTTTCCTGGACCCTTTTCCTTCTCGGTAGGGGGAACCAGCATATTAATTCACTTTATCCCCAGTTTACGGTCTCCCTCTGCCATTCACCACCGAGCCTTGTACTGAAACTCACCACAAGTCATGCAGTCCGGTCCCAATGACCTTGGGTCGCCTCCATAGTTTGTCAGACAGTTGCAGGCCCTATGCTCACCATACTTGCAAGTCCAGCACACCAGCCCATGTCGGCCCAGTGTGGGCTTGTAAAACCCATAACGCAGATCCCAGGCTCACCTATTTTTAACTGCCTCAGCCTTCCAGTCCTATTCCACCTTTTCTTTCGGGTCCCGTATCTGGATCCGCTCCTAGTCCTTCTTTTTCCTCACTACTTTGGCTCCCCGGGAGTTCCTACCTACACCCTCTCTTATTCTATCTCAGAGTTGTTCGCTGGTCTGAGCTGCCTCTATAGCTGCGGCCAGGCTGACCAGTCCCCACTTCAGAACGTCGGCCCTCAGGTCCCTGTCACTCAGTG
Source organism: Acanthosepion esculentum (assembly GCA_964036315.1). Classification (NCBI taxonomy): domain Eukaryota; kingdom Metazoa; phylum Mollusca; class Cephalopoda; order Sepiida; family Sepiidae; genus Acanthosepion; species Acanthosepion esculentum. Next base: position 67,822,512 of record OZ038499.1, on the reverse strand, counting down.
TGTCCACATACACATCGGCCAACAAGGCCTGAATAGGACCACTGTCCTGAGTCGCCAACTCTGGAAAAGCTAATGCTGCTAGCCCCGCAATTCTTTCCCCAATTCCTCATTGGTCTCTCCTTCTTGTTGCTGCAGCCGGAATAATTTCCTGACTGCCTCAATGGCCATACGCTCACTTGCGTATTGCTGCACCAGAGTGAATTTAAGCTCGGTCCATGTCAGGGCTGGGTTTTCTTTGTACCACTCCCCTATGAACTTGGACACCTGCCGCGCTGTAGCGTTGTAAGATAGGAGCACCATTTCTTGGTCCGTGAGGCCATAGATCACCTGCTTCTTCTGAATGGACAGAATCCTTTATAAGTAAGTAGCTTCATGCTAACTAAAAGCCTCCTGAAACCCATCGATATTTCAGGGACATCTGTGGCATGTGATCCTGCTATGCTCATCCTAGCATCTTGTCAACTAATACTTTCCCACGAGAAGAGAGATCAATGACAGAATGAAAGCAAAAATACTTAACACGGTGGTGGCGCTTCAACTGCGTACAATGTCGACAAATTCAAAAGAAGATCAACAATATTACTGGCAGATCTAAGTGTTTTGTTTCTTTTTCCTCCTTCTTTTGATTCCTTCATTTTTCCTCCTTATGTCCCTTTTAGACCAATATAGTCCGAAGACTAAAGTCCTTTCTGGTCTTACTTGGTCCCGACTGGACAAAACAAATGCAACCTCCTCTCCTCTTTCAGACTGCCGTGGTAATTCCCACGAGTCTATCCTGGTCATGGCCACCAGTCTAACACTTTCGCCCCAGCCCCTCAACCTCCGGCATCTTACTCTCTGGGTTGAGGTGTCTACTCGGTCCTAACCGAACTTAAGGGAGTGGCTGTAGGTCCCCTGAGCATCCGTAGATTATTCAACCAGTCCACTGGCTTAATCCTGCTTCCTGCCCATGCTGTGATTTGTGAATCTATTTCTACTACCCCAGCTATCAGTTGAACAGAAAGACTGACTGGGTTAGTAACCAATTTATCACAGAAAGAAATGGTAACCTACTGTAAGAAAATTTTCTGACTTGTCAGTCATGAAACAAAGGTGACAATCCCCCAAGCATATCATGTATGACACTTAACTGACTGAGTTCAGTACCTTTCATTTTGCTTATGGCAAGATGATCAAATTTCAATTCTATATTGTCTGTCCATTTTAAAATTCTACCTTTTATTAGAAAATATATTCCATTTAAATACAGAAGGAGTTACAAAACTGACCGCAAAGAGCTGCACATTTTTGCTTATACTCTTTTCTTTTTCTCTTTGGGTTGTTAGACAGAAATGGAAATTAACCTTGTGATACAGATATCTATTTCATTTTCATTCAAACTGTTTGTATGTATGGTTGCACGGTCTCCCTCTGCCATACACCACCAAGCCTTGTGCCCGAACTCATCGCAAGTCATGCAATCTGGTCCCAATGACCTTGGGTCGCCTCCATAGTTTGTCGGACAGTTGCGGGTCCTATGTACTCCAATTGCAAGTATTCCAATTCCATAAAATTTATTATGTACAGAATATCCCTAAAGTCTGGACACATAGGTAATCTCATTAACTATATATTTTTTTGCCTCCACAGATTAAACATAGTTTTGTCGAAAAAAAGAATTGAATCTTTTTCTAGGGTATGCTAAAGGAGAAGGTGTATATATATATTGGTTTGATAATATATATACATTGGTTTTTTAATACTAATTTTATTCTGAAAATGTTGACTTGAATAATAAAATCTGGTATACTATGTATCTATTTCTCTGACTCCCCCTTCTAACCTCTCTCTCTCTCTATGTATATTTGAATTAATTTTTTTATTTGCTATTATTTCTTATTACTAAAAACATTATTTTTGGTGGATACATGTTATTGAGTTGCCATCCGTTTTTCTAATTTTCTTAAACAATGCAATTAATAACAGCTGGCATAGACTGAGAAGTCCTATTAAAAAAAAGATTGTGCCTCTGACAGGAATCGAATCTGTATCCCCTTTTTCATAAGGGAAACCATTTCTATTACTGAAAGGAGAATTTACTGTTTAAGACAATAAAAAAAATGGGGATTGTAATTCAAATACATGTACCTACTGAAAATAATGTTTATAGTAATAAAAATAGAAATATATATATATATATATATATATATATATACACATTTATGAGGGTGGATTAACTTATTAGTTAGTAGCAGAATTTTTATCAAAAGTTTTCCATGTATAATGTTAGATTGCTGATTAATTTTAATATTGCTTCCCCATCTAGTCTGGTGCTTCTGCTATATAGAGATTCTTTATAAAAGCCAAGGAAGAATCTGCAATGTTATTGTCCTAACCTGGCATCTCATCTTCAGTCACTTTCCCATGCCATAATGTAGCTTTCCTGAGCCTTTTCTATAAATACTTTCATAGCAATTGTTCTGATGAATTTTCCTCTATGCTACCAAGGATTTATGAATTTAAGCGCAGTGCTAGATTGGCGGCAAGGTCTCATCATTTTAGAGATGAAATGGTTAGATATAACCATAAGTTCTATACTAACAATTTCTTTTAATATACTTTTCACTTGTGGAACTCTCTTCCAACTTCTTGCTTTCCAGTCAAGTTTGATCTTCAAAGATTTAAATGTAATGTAAATCATAATCTTCTATCTTATTAATTCTTAATAGTTTTTCTCATATTCTCTCACACTCAGTAACCTCTTGCATTTTAGTGACTTTATTGCCTTGCTTGGAGTGAAAAAAATCATTTTAATAGCATTGTCAAAGAATGAGATCTTGAGAAATAAATATCTCCTCAATAAAATAAATGTTTGTGTTAATCAGTAGGCTATGGATTTATTGATGTACCTATATATATATATATATATATATATATATATATATATATATATATATATATATATATATATATGCATTCATGCTTTTTTATGTAGATTTATGCATATGTATTTTCATATATGCATTCACACACACATGCACATACATACATATATGTATGTATGTATTTGGAAGATTGAATATATATGTGAAGTTTTTCAATTAAATTTCCATTACTCAAACTATCAACTTTCTAACCCAAATTCAAATGATTATTTTTGAAGTACTCTTATATATTCATTTTTCCCAACAAAAGCCTGTGGGTGGCAACAGAATCATTTTTATTTTTCCTTTTGACTTGTTCCTTCCCTCCTTTTTTAATTTTAATCTAGTTTTTCATTTTATAAAAGTAATTATCATGGTAAGTTAATTAATTTTGCCTTTGGCAGTACAGGCAGTTTGCGATTAGTAAACTTTAAGCTAATTTATGAAAATGATATTAGAACTGGCCCAAGGTTTTATTTCAGAAATTGCTCATTGTTTTGGCTTTAATGCCAAATGAAGGAAATGGTACTGCCATGTTGTTTAATATTTGAAGAATACTTAATTAGGAATGTCCTGTGACATGAATTTCAGACCCTTTTTTATAAACTGTTGTTATTTTTCTCTTTTCCACCAACAGGAAATAGGCTACCTGGGAATTGTTGCTATTTCAAACTGATGTTGTGAAGATAAAATATTTTGCTTAGCAAATTCTATTTAGGTTTGTGTAGGTGTTATTAACGTCTATAAACAGCTTTTATTTGTCACCCTCCAAGCATTGCCCATATGTACTTTCTTTGCTTGGTTTCTATCTTTCAGTTTTACATTTTCTTTTATGATAAGTCTGATGACTACATGTCGTCTTCAGTGTTACTGCCAGAGAGAAAGTGCTATGAAGGTTAAAATTTCTGTATAAACAGAAACTAGTCCTGGGAAGACTAGAACTGAGCAGCACATTAGTAAATTTTTTTTTTACTTAAATAAATTTATATTAATTCTCTTCAATGTTATGTGTATCTGTAATTAAATCACTAGCCATTTATATTTCTTCAGCTTTTATGTAAAGTTGTTTCTGTTAAGATTTCACATCCAAAGATAGTTGCAATACTTTCTCAAGTAAAAACTGATCCAAGACTAATTTTGGTAACAATTCAGTCAATTCTCTTAAAAGGCAATTTGTTTTTTAAAAATATATACATAACAGAAATATTTTCAAATTTTGTCTTTAGAGTTGTAGAATTTATTTATTCTAGGATGTTGTACCTTAACCCTAGAACACTAACCATGGGTATAGAGTACCCAGTGCAAATTTTTCTTATTTTTAACTACAATTTTCAGTACCTGATTTTCTTACCTAAATAATGTTTTTCAGTTCCTGTTAATGTTAACTCAAATTACAAAGTTTGAAATGCCTGAATCTAAAATATTTCAAATAAAGATTTATATTTAATATTTTTTTTGCTATTTTCAAAATCAGGTATGATATACCCATGGTTAGTAGTGGTATAACTTTAATTGATGGTTAGTGTTCTAGGGTTAAGAAAAAAAAAAAGCAAAATATGTCATAGTAAGAACAGAACCAGTGAATAAACTTATACCAAAGCTTTATTGCACGTTACTCTGACTACTCGTCTACTGATGGATCAAACAGGGTGCTTTTTATACCTCTTATATTTTAAGGGGAGGTAAATGATGATTTATCAGTACATATGTAATTAATAATAATATTTCTAATAAAGAAACAAATGGAGAAAAAGTTCTAATATAAACTTAACATTAGCCGGTGATGTAAACACCAACAACTTAGTATCTCACAGTGATGCCCAAGAAGTGTGTTGATTTTTGTAAGTTTATATATTAATGTGTCATAAAATCATAAAAAGAAGAAAGTATTTATGTAAACTAATATTATTCAACAAAGAGATTCACTAATATAGTAATTTTAATTTCTGCATAAATTTCAGATTATCAAAAGTATTATCCATATAGTTGTTGGACTAAGAGGACTAATATTGAATAAAAAGGATATTTTCAAAAGTAGTTTCAATGTAATTATCAATCCAAGAGTAACAGGTCAGGGCCAGTGAATACTACCCCCAGTATGAAGCCTGATTGGGGACCAGATCAGTGCTTTGTGACTCTTGCTGTCTTATCAATGTTTGCTTTTTCTACCTACATTACAAAAAGTACTAAGCACAACTGACTGTTAAAGGGTGAAGAATTTTTAGATTTTGATGTCATTCTGTGGTCTTTTTTTTCAAATCTGTGCTTTGTTCATGCTATGTCTTGCAAAAAACACTATATAAAATTCACTATATTTTTATCCATAATGTTGACCGTGTTAAATTTTATATGAATACTACCTTGAAAATTGAGATGTAGTAGAGTGCTTCCCCCTTCATAAATTGGGTGGGGGCATAAGACCCATGCACCATCTCCTGACATTAATAGTTTTTCCAATGAGGGCTTCCACTGCTGTGATGAATTTGGTTAATGCGTATATTTCAAACTCTCAAAGTGCATCTAGGTCTTCAAAAAATATTAAAATGTTACATACTTATGTGTATAATATATTTATATGAAAAAATACAAGTACATAAATTATATAAATGTATATTTATTTATATATTATAGTCTGCTGAAAAGTTCTACACACCCCCGCTTCCCAAAATCTGAGCAAAAGTCTTGTATCTCTGAGAGAAGGAGAGTCCAAGCATCCATACATCTTAGATATACTATAAACCTATAATTAAATAGTTAAATCACAAAAATCAGTCATCCTAGCCTGAATTCCAGGTTATGTTGGTATACTGTGCAATGAAATAGCAGACAAACTAGTGAAAGGCATCCCAAACAATCAACATAAAGTTACCCTAAACAGACTACAGAAATTAAATAAAAGAACATATCAAAAGAAAATGTTGAACAATATGGGCCTCAAAGCTTAACATGCTATATGATATCCAATCAACTATAGAAGAATGGCTCTCAGGTTTCAGAGAATAAGATGGGAAGAAATCCAGACTCCAAATAGGACATAGACATCTGACACACTCATATCTACTAAATTTCCCCCATCATGCTAGAGATGTCAAGTATCTCTCACAATCAAACATATTATCATAAGTTGCCATCTTCTTGGTCAAACCCAAACAAAATATTATCAAGCAAACAATACGAAAGAACTCTTTGAAAGCACTAAACTGAATGATATCTTTGACTTCTTAAAAGAAATCAAACTTCATGCCAAAGTATAAAACTCCCAACAAAACTTTTTATATATTTTGAAAATTGAATAAAAAGGAAAAATATCTTTCAGACTTCATAAAGATCCCCACAAAAACAACAAAGCAAACATTAATAACCAACTTATATCGGAAACTGAATATACAAAATAACTTTTATCAGAAAACAGCATCTGATTAAAAAGAGAAAGAGAACTTTCACCAACTAACCTGTAGCCAAAACTATCACTGATCCATATATAACATCAAGTTCTACCAAAACAATCATGTCTGTCTATGTCTCTGAGATGAGGTATTATGATCATTTACATTATTCAAACTGTTATTCTCATTTTCATTGCCATATTCACAATGTTTCGGCCACTGTACACTCCAGCATTCTTCAGGTGATTGGAATTTTGAACCAGACCCTTTATTTCATTCACCGAGGTAGATTGTTCTTGTTCCACATGCCATGCCTCTTCTGGATGTCTCAGTTATTTCCTTTTAACTCAACTCTCCAAGTTTTTTGGTTCATCACTGCTGTATCCTGGAATTGAACTCATAACTCTTTGGGTCTAGTCACTGGATCTAACCAATGCCTTTATTCACTGGGCCATGTGTGGATGAAATAAAGGTTCAGTTTGAAATTTGAATCGCTCGAAGAAGGCCAGAGCATACAATGGATGAAACATTGTGAGTATAGCAATGAAGATGAGGATAACAGTTTGAATAATGTAAATAATGTAAATATCACAAAAACGATTTGAAACTTTTATTTAGCCTTAAATAACCTTATAGTGGTGGAACCATCATTAAGCAGAAACCCAACCAAACCAAATGACCAATTATAAGAATGTCTTTTGGATTCCCTTCTTGATTGAGCTGGGGAATTATCAGTAACTACTACTATATCTTAATGTCTGGTTAAAAAATAGAAAATAATGTTCCTTTCTAAAGTGCCATTTTTGATTGATCTTTTTTTAATTTTTTTTTTTTTTTTTAAGAATATATTAGCCTTGGGAGGCTGAGGAATATGAACTATTTTTATTGAATAAATGTTTATAATAATAATAATAATCCTAAAAAGCAGGCATACACAACAAGGATTCCTTGAAAAATTGTGAAAGAGTTTTGAGAACCTTGAAAACCATTGTAAGAAGGATGCATCAAAAAAACTTTAGCTTGACATAGAGTTATTAACTGAATGAAAGTCTGAAATTGTCACAAAATAATATTTGATCTGTTATTTGTATTTATTACTAAACTGAGTTTGTAGACAAGATAGGAGATTATACTGAAAAATAAATATATGGTCTGTAAAGCAAATATTTATTGTTAGGTACATCAATAGGTTTGAAGCCTAGTTTGAACATAATGAATAATGTATACATAAAGAGTTTTCAAATAAAGTGGGATATATTTATGATGTACATAAACTGCTATTTTATGAAAAATTTCACTATTTGTATAAATATATTTGTTTAGAATTGAACTGTTGGAAGAGATGTTGAATATTGACCAAATCTGTGACACAATCGTGTGAAAGAATTTATAAGCATTGTCATAAGATTACACACAGTGAATGAAACTTTAGACGTACATATTTCTTAAATGCTCTTTGCAATGAATTTTGCCTCAGACTCCATATCACCTGTCAAGGGCCATTCCCTACGCAACTTCCCCACCTCTCACAGAAGACAAACAAAAGTCATTTTACAGTTGAAATGTCTCGATGTAACTGTAAGTTCTATGCTAACAGTTTCTTCTTGCTTGTAGAACTCTCTTACAGCTTCTTGCTTCCCAGTCAACATTGCTTTTAAATATTTGAAGATCAATGTCAGTTGTTATTCTCTGTCTTCTTAATTTTTGTTTTTCTTTTGTTCTCTCTCTTTAATAGTGTTTTTCTTTTTTTTTTCTCATATTCTTTTACACTCGAGAACCCCATGTACCTTTATTGCCTTGGTTGGAGGGAAATGATTTAAAAAAATCTCCATCATAGCCTGGAAGTTTTCAAACTTGACTCCAAGAAGGCTCCTGGTTGTTCTTAAGTTATTTCCAATCTTTGCAATGTTGAAGGGGAAATCCACCCCAAGTCTATAGAAAGTATCAAGTGTATGCTCTATTTTCAAGAATATGGGTGAGTCTGGATTTTGCTCTTTAAGCGCTCTGCTACTGATATCCTAATTGTAACTATGGACATAATCAATTAGACACTAGATAATAAATACATCACAAGGACAATTGCCTTATATATATCAAAAGCCTTTAAAAAGATATGGCATAGGGGGTTGCTATACAAATTCTCCACCTATGGAATCTTTGGAATAGCTTTTTCAATTATTAAGTCCTTCCAAACAGGCAGGTCCATAATAGTTGTCAGTAAATGGACAGTTTTCTGAAGCCCATTAGACGAATACAGGTGTCTCCCAAGGCTCGCTTCTTGGTCCTACTCTCATTCTGATTTATATTAATGATCTACCTAATAACTGTTGCTGAAACAAAGAATAAGTAACCTTGAAGGCTGTAATTGTCGCTGTTGTTGTTTCTGCTGAAGAGGTTAATTTCTTCTTCGCCTCATCAAATGTAAATTCGAGGAAAAGGAATACGTTGTATTTTGGGTAAATAAATGTATAATTTATTTACATATATACAAAGCCAGCATACTACTTATTGGTGTTGAAAAGTCGACAGAGTGGGGAAGGAAGGAAGAAAGAGAAAGAATGTTGGTCATAACTGTCGGCTGATGTTTTGTGAAGATGGTGGCGGCGAAGGATAAAAAGTTGAAAAGTATCACGTTCAGTCTCGGTCTGCCTGCGGTGTTCTTGACCAACCTCAGTGTGTTGACATCTCAGCCAGGTATCTCTCTGTGTGTCTTCTGCAGTGTTGAATCAAGGAATTTATATCTGTTGTATCAGTTCCAAATCACAGTCTGTGTCTTTTAGCGGGAGTTATTTCTACTGGTCAATATATAAAGTTCATTTTATCATTTAATTCCGAAAATGTGTCATGCCATGATGCGCAGAGATGCGTTTTCGCATTCTGCCTTGGGTCGTCAAGCAGTCAACATCAGGTTTAGTGTAAAAAACATGACAGAACACACTATGATCTACACAGATGATATATGATGCATCTTCAAAAATCTAGATGACCAGAGCCTGGCAGCTGATTTCTCCTCTGACTTAGCTCTAACAGCTCAATAGAGGAAGAACTGGCTTGTAACATACAATATCTCAAAAAATTAGTAACATTCTATTATCAAATAGCAGATTCTATATTTTTGCCCATTGCAATGAACAAGTATTCTATGAAGGACTTCAATGCCTCTTGGGACTTAAATTCACCCCAAACCTCAACCAGAACTCATATATACGATCCTAAGTATGCTAAAGGTAATTGGTTCCTTCTACTGCTTCAATAGGTATCCGACTCCTTCTACTATGCTCTTAAATTTTACAAGAGACAAATTAGACCAAAAATGAAGTACAGCTGCCATGTTTGGGTTGGAGCTAGCCAGTATTCATTTAATTTCAGAAGCACTTATGTGGCCTTTTGGATAATGACTAATTTTCCACCCTACAGCCCCTTTCCCCAGAGAGGAAACAGCTCAAATCTGTTGCTATTCTATTGCTATTTCCATGAAAAATATTCTGTCAATCTAAACTCCTTACTTCCCCCATTTCTTACCTTTGCAGCTACGACTTGCCATACATTGGATGGAATCATACTCATTCCCTTTGCTTTCCATTTGTGAGATCCATTTGGACAGTTTCTTTCCATGAACTGTTATTTCATGGAACAGACTCCCAACAGGATACTTTCCTGGTCACTACAATCTTAACTTCTTCAAGTCTTGGGTTAACTGTTATCTTTCACACATATCCTCATAAACTTCACTTGTATATCTGTCTTAGTCAGTTATGTGCCATGCGTGATACACGCTTAGGTGATCATGTATCTTTTGATACATGACTGACAAGGCAGATTTTTTCCCACAGTAGGTTGCCATTTCTTTCTGCGGTAGACCATTTGCCATCCAAGCCTATAGAACCCGGTCTATCCTGTTACTTATGTATAGCTGGGTGGAGAAGAAGAGGATTCCTATCTTTCCCAAGGCTATTAGCATGTAAGTGAATATAATGGATTCGACTGGAATTCGAACTCGGCTCTCCGATTCCTCAATCTGAGCTGCTATCCATTACTCCACATTATTTACACTATTCGAACTATTGTCCTCATCTTTGTTGCCATATTCACAAAGTTTCGGCTATTGAAGAAAGCCAAAGCACACAACAGCTGAAATGTTATGAATATGGCAACAAAGCCGGAGACAACAGTGCAAACAATGTAAATAGTGTAAATAAACATCACTTCATCCCTCTTACGGTTATTGTGCTCGCACAGCAACCGTCTTTAGTGATTCTCTACCTTTAGTGGCTGTTGAGCCTCGTATTGGATGAACATTGCTAAAAAAATCATGTCTATATGAATTGTGATTATGTCTGTACAAACATGAAAGAAAATCTTGTGTTCCAATAAACTGACTTCTAGAATATGTGGCTCTTGAAAGAGCCAATATTTTTCAATATTGGAAAAGTGCAAAAGTAAGTGAAAATATTTCCAAGGCAAAGGAGGAGAAACAGACTCTTAATTAAAATTTGCAACGAAAAAGAAAAGGGAAAAATAAACACAATCAAAAGCAATGAAATTTTTAAAAAAATGAATGAATGAATGAGTTTCTTTGGATTCAGTTACAACGTGATGGTGTTTTGCTGACAAACTTAATTGAAATATATAAAATCCCACACACATAAAAAAAATAAATTAAAAAACAAATTTAAAAATGAAAACCGGATATAATATATAACTGATACATGGGGGATAATGAATAAAAAAGAAATTAAAAAGAGTAATAAGTAGATTATAATGCTATACTGAGCACATCATAATGAAACTGAAATACTTATAGCTTAGTTTACAATAGGGAAAAAGAAATTTTCATATTGAATGAAATAGAGAAAATAATATACAAAACATTTTTTTAAATTAAAAGAAAATGGAGAAAAGAAATATAATGGTGATAATAATGACTATAGTTGTAGTGATGGAGGTAATAATTGACTGAAAACTAATTTTTTTATATAAATTGTTTTTTCTTGTGACTTGAAATATTTGACAGTAGGAGGTGGTTTTAATAACAGCAGATGATACTGATTCCAAAAAGATTAAAAACAATCATCTTTTTTACTATTTGATGATTCTTTAAAGCTCATCTTGGTTGTTTTTATACCAATAATTTGATACCAATAATTTAGTCAAAGTATTAATAAAGCTTGTTCACTTCTACATTATATCTAACCGTCAGGGAAATAGACCCTTTTATCCTACCCAGCAATTTCTGTTATACTTGTTTACTTGCATTCTCTCTTAAAATTTCTTGAATTTGCAATTGCCAAGTTTATCCTCTTCAAGTTCCATAAAGTGTAATCCAGTCTGAACAAGTAGAGACCAAATTTACTAGAAAGAGCCTGTGAGGGGGTTGATAAGCTCAACTATCACTTTTGATAAATGTTTTAATGCAATATCTGTTTACTAAACTTCGCATAGATATGAAGATGTTAATGTACATCAGCCAATTCAGAAGGAAATCAATAAAAAAACATTGCAATATAAGCTTTCTATACAAAACTTAGTCTGGTGGGAATTTTTCAACTTATAAAATAAATGTGCCAGTTCAAATAAACGTTCCACTGGGGAATTTTTATATGTGTTTAATAAATATCTGAGTTGAGATAATAATGCCTGGAAATGTTTTGAAAAAGAATAAGTACACCATATTAAATAAACACTATTGTGGGGTGGGGAAATTGGTGGAAATAGTTTAACCGTGCTGGTACTTGTATTTAGCACATAAGACATTGCTTTTTACTAAGTTTGATGTAAAGCTACAATTCTAGCTGACCAATTAAGTATAGAAATCACTAGCAACAGCTTGTGAGACAAGTTGGTTAACTATCTTTAATAGGGTAGGTTAAAATTGTATAAGCAACAGGGCTAGGATTAAGTTTTCACAGCAAATAAAACTATCAGTGGTGACGATGGTTGTCATAATATCTGTTAATTAAAATGATAAAATCATAACAAATTTCAAAATTAATGGGAATAAAAAACAAAGGCAACAAAGCAAGTTAATTGGAATCAATAAATACTTAAAAGAACCAATGAAATCTCTCTGAGTTCATCTAATAATTGTCTTAATAAAAGTTGTTTTTCTCTCTGGTATTAAGGCTTTGTTCTTGAGCTGCAAATAATAAAACCCATAACTACTTGAGAAAACTTTAGAACAATTTTCTATGTTAATATTTGCATGATAGCTAATTGTTGACCAGGACATGTACTAACTGACATAATATGCAGTTAAACTTAGTTCTGGCATAAGGCCACAAAACAAATATGGAGCACTCAGTTAAGATCAAGTTCACTGTTCAGTAGTGACAGTCAACCAAATTGGCAAGTAAACTGTTACCCCATGCTAAGTCTCCCAACAAAATAAAGAATTGATTAGTCTTTCAACTAAAAATTTTATTCAAAGTTAAGAAAATTACCTCAAGTAAAAAACATACACATTCAAAACACACACTTAAACACTCACAAATATATATATATATATATACACATACATGCATACACATGCACACACACATATATATTGTGTATTTAGGCAGTAATCCCTCTTTTATACATGTTTCATTAAAGACAACAGACAAGGTACTGCAATTAAGCTTTTTATTTAATTTTTCTTGTGTTCAAAGAAGTGTTTTCTTTTCTGCTCACAGAGTGTATAGAAACTGTTTTGTAATTCCAAGCACTTTTTTGAAAGGATATTTCTTAAGTTTGCATTCAGGATCTTACAATATAACTCCATTCTTGGTAGATTTTATATTGTCACAGTGTAGGATAGTCAGGGACAAAAGTGATGGAGAGAAAAGAAAAAGAATACAGATGAATTTGGCTAGATTGAAAAAAAGAAAATATTCTTTCAAAAAATGTTGAAACTACCTGCATCTCTTGTTTCATGCACATGTGTAGACATGGCAACATCAACAAAGGCCAGTCTGATGAAATCCCAACAGAGGAAACAGGACCTAAAAGCTTCCAGTTTGCCATATTTATCTAAATATATATATATATATATATATATATATATATATATATATATATATATATATATATATATATATATATATGCACATTTCATTAAAAACGACTGACAAGGTGCTTTTATTTAGTTTTTTATATAATTTCTCATGCGATCTAATAAAGTTTTTCTTTTCAGATGATAAATTATATAAAAACTGTCTGAATGTTCTTTTTATCCGAGTGCTTTCGGCTATACATTTATCCATTTTCAAAGATTATATTTCAACTATTAGAATTAGAAATAGTTTGTTATATGTATGTTTTATAAAATGATTCATTTTTTTGTTTCAAAATACGGTCAAGATATTATGTCCATGTTCAAAGTTAATATTATTAAGTGTTGGTTTGTTTGTTTTTATTAGTTTATTTATAATGTTTAAAATAGGCTATAGAATCCTGACAAACTTGACAAATGGAGATGTTTCATTGAAACAAAATTTAATTATGCGTTTTGCCTTTCTAGGCACCATCAGATCCAAAAACGATATAAATATGTGTATTTGTCTGTATACTTAAATAATGAATCATAGTAGTTTTTCCCTGCACTGGCATTTCTTGTGATTAAAGAAGACAGAAAAGGAGTGACTTTTTAAAGAAGCCGTTAATATTTATTCTGTATCTTTTCTTTATAATTCTTAGTTCATGTCGGAATTTGTTAATATATTTTCCCAGCCTTCTGTATTGAAGTAAAAGCAAATCCTCATCCGATTTTGAGTCATTGTGTGTCAAATCGACAAGGGTGTGACCATCAGTGAGATAGATGTTTTTCAAATTTGGTACACATTTATAAAGCTTCATGAAACTGAATGGTACTTATTTGACATCTCTAGGTCAAATGGTTTCCAAGATATGACCGTTTGACCCTTACTGAAAAGGTGAATTTTGGAAAATAATTTCAAAGTTTAAATATCAATATCTCGGTTGTTTTTTTCACCGACAAAGCTAAATTATATACCATTTTAAAGTACTCGGATAGATCTAAAAGGTGATCTATATATTGTTTTGTTTAAAGGTCAAATAAAATAATTTGACCTTGGCCTTGACCTAGAGATGTAAAATAGATACCATTCAATTTCTATCATGAAGCTCTATAAGTGTACTAAATTTGAAAAAAGTTCCGTGCTGGTGTTGGTCAGACCCTTTTTGATTTGACATGGAATGACTGTTTTCAGAATGACTTGAAAGCAAAAATTCATATAGCCTTTTCTGAAATTAAGCCAAGTCAAATCCTTATCCAATCCTTCAAAATGGGCTGAAAGTAAAAGATTTATGTTTTTAGGTCCAGCTATGAGTTTTCCATGTTGACAATATGGGTTTAAAGTAGGATATAGAATCCTAACAAAGTCTTTTGAGAAATTTTCAAATGGAAAATGTTTCAGTGAAACTAGATTTGATTGCACGTTCCACCATTCTAGGCTTCATCATATATATATATATATATATATATATATATATATATATATATATATATATATATGATGTGCTTTTGTGCAAATAAGATACATCTAGATCTAGTAAAATCTCAAAAGAAAATAACAACTCAACGACCTAAGGAATTGATCTGCAAACAAACTAATAAACTATTTGTCTGATGAACTTGTGGAATAGTTTTTTCCATTTTATAAGAATTTTTTGTCTGCTATATTTGTCTTCCTTTGAAAGTTTTGGAATTGGAACTTCATTTCTTAATTTGCTTTCTTACAAGAAGTTTGAAGAAAGAATCTATAAGCAATAAATTCATCCACTTTTTCATAAAAAAGTTATTGATTGCAAACATCATATAATGTTGCTACTAATATATCAGACTGTCAAAATACTTATGTTACAGTTTCAAAGAGAGCGACAGTCAGTCTGAGTATATGAGAGGAGGGTAGTTAGATATACAGTGTCCAAGAGAAAGAGAAGGTAGGGAGAGAAAACAAGAAAAAAAATAAAAACAGAGAAAGATAAGAAGTAGGAACCAGAAGGTTTAAAAGACAAAGCAATAGTATCCAATATAAGGAGAGATGAGAAGAGAAAAAAAAAGAAAGACAATAGTCTGGATAGTGAAGAATCAGAAAAAGCAAAGATGTAGAGGGGGAAAAGCAAGGGGAAAGGAATATATTAAAAGAAAACTGGTAAAATCAGAGATTGGAAAAATTAAATACAAAGCAGGGAAAAGACATTAAGTTAAGAAACAAAGGAACCAGGAAATATCTCCATAAAAAATAAGAAAAGGAACCAGCAAAGGAGAAAGAGACCAAAAAAACAATATTATAAAACAGCAAAAGGAGAGACTACAGTTTCCTCCTTCCCCCCAATCATCAAGCTTCTTCAAACATCTTGCCTTGATTGATATACAGTAAGGTGAAAGGGTCAAACAATACGAGACAATTTGTTGATGTTCTTTGTAATTTTGTGTCTGTATATGATTTTTCTTTTATTAATATGAATGATAAGTAAGAAGCATTTATCTTCAAAGTTCAATGAGTCAGACAGCTTGACCTTAAGCAAAGTTGTCAGGATTTAAAATTTGTGGTCTTGGGTTCTGAGAATGAAGCCAGCGCAAATTTGGATGCAAATTAAATTAGTGCATAAGTACCTGAGTTAAATAAATTAGACCAAATATTGAATGCAGAAGAAAAAAGAAACCGGTAAATTTTTTCTTTTATCATTTTACCCCAAGCAAGGTGATAAAGCCACTAAGAGTTACTGGGAGTGAAAGAAACTGAAAATACATTATTGATTTTGCATTTAAATTTTTAAAGATCATAATTGACGGGAATGCAAGAATCCAGAAGAGTTCCACAGGCAAGTGCAAGAGAACAACATTTTAGGTTAGTTACAATTAGAAGTTTGTTACAATTAATGATTTTAACAGTAAACTGATGAGACTTAACTGCCAATCTAGTGCTCTTCATGAAAACCAGATACCAAAGAGAAAAGCTCATTAGAAGAATTGCCTTGAAAATATTTATAGAAAAGGTAGAGAGAAGCTATATTATGGCAATGGAAAGTGGCTGAAGCTGAGTTGCCAGGTCAGGACTGATGACATTGCAAATTCTTTGGATTTTATCAAGAATTTCTAAATATATAGCAGAATTACCAGACCAGATGTGGCATATTCAATAAGCAGACACGTGTTAAACTTATAAATGTGTAAGATAGATTCTGGTGAAAAAGATTTTCAAGCATGATAGAGTGAACCAACTTTTTTATTTACCTACCAACCTATCTATATAATTTATCTATCGGGTTCACCAGTTATTTAAGAACAGACTTTTAGTGAGCCATTGATGAAATCAGACTTAACATAATGTTATGTTAATATAATTGCACATAGCAATTTTTTTCATTCTCTTTGAGGCTCATTGATAGTGTTAATACAAAAGCTTTCAATATAACACAAGAAATGAGAAAGCCTGCTGTGTTCCTGTCAGTAGCTACCAATCACAGACTCACATAGCCAACTTCTTAAAAGTAACAAGGTTCTTTAGATTCAAAGTCTGGAATGAGCTCAGTGTCTCTGACAAGGGTATGTCATGCATAGCCAAGTGAAAGAAATGTTCTAAGTTGTCAGACATGTACTGGACATCATCAGCCATTACTAGAGCAAACTGAAGAAGGTTGTCGCTAAACAGTGAGGATATGAAGTCTGCCATCAGTTTACTATCAGATGTGTGATACAAGTCTGACATCTAAGGAGAGGGTATGTCCTGTCTGAAAAGACCTGGAAGAAACTTTGCATGGTCTTGTTCTTCTCCAGTGAGAGAACTTCAACAAATAGCAGGTAACTTTGTATAGAGCCCAGAGAGACAATTATGCTGATGTCCACCAAGTTAATGTCCTCTGTATTTGTCCTGGGTGTCATTAACAATGAGGGATATGTTATGCCAACCCACTTCTCACAGGATCCCAGGGTCAATGCAACACCTTTATTGAAGTTCTGGACAATGGTGATGACCATATATTTTCCAGCAGTAATGGCTGGCCATGTATTTTCACAGTCATGTCACCTCTGTGTTCTGGTTTAAATCTTCTGAATCATCATCAAGAGGGTGACCAAGAACTCATATATATATATATATATATATATATATATATATATATATATATATATGTGTGTGTGTGTGTGTTTGTGGTCATGTGGTTAGAATGCTTGCATTCCGTCAGATTATAAGGTCTGCTTATTCTAGTTGCAGTATAAACCACAGGTGGACTATGTGGGTATTCAACAAACACTAATGTATCTGAGCATGCATCTGCTACAGAGATTGGGTAACTACTCTAGCAGACGAGTGCTCTCGGAAATGAATACCCAATATACACACACATACATACAAGTAAAAGTTTGTCACTTAGCTGTTTGCTGTTACTTTCAGCATCCCAAATCCAGAGTTTCATAGAGAGATCCTCTGGAATAACTCTGTCCATTCATCAGAGGATATCAGTAATTGACTGCTTATACTTCTTGATTTTTCTTTTTTGCATGCACTTTTCATTGGTGCAAGTTTTTTTTCATCATAGTGTATGTGCAGAATGCTGTGGTTATTTGTCTTTTTATCTTTTTTTCACTTTACACACCTTATTGATTTTTGATTTTTTCTCTTTTTTTTAATGTAGCCATGTTGACTTCCAGTTTTCCTGACATATTCTGTCATTTGTTGTTAATTCTTGAGCATATATAGAATTGAGATGTAAACTGAGACTCACCATGCAGAGTTGATTCCTATATCAACACTGTCCACAACTACAAATCAATTTGATGTCAAGTCCTCTTGTACTATATTTTAAACAATATTTATATATATATTGTTTCAAATTGGCACTATATATATATATAGAGAGAGAGAGAGAGAGAAAGATAGATAGATAGATAAATATAGAGAGTGAGAGATGCATATAGGTTTCAGCATAAAAAAATTTGAACTACTCTGTGCACTACTTAGTGATCTATAGTAACCAAAGAATTAATGTACAACTGTATACATTTGCATATGTATCCATGTCACATGTCCACACAGATATTTGTGTTTTTCATGTAATTAGATAAATTATTTGGTTGCCAACATTAATTATTGTCAAAAGAGAACTTTAATTAGTAACAAGTCTGAATCTGCTTGATTACAAAATCTCTAAACGAGTGGAGAGTCAATGAATGTGATTTATTCTAAAGCTAACCACAATAAATAAACTGCATACATTTGTGTGCCTATGAATAAATGGGTTATTGAATAACAAAATGAAGAAACATCCTGTAAAGCACATTTTGTCCTTTGAAAGGACTTCTTCTGACTAAATAGTATTTTTAATGGTTAAATCATAAAGATAGATGGGGGAGGGGAACAAAATCGCTATGCATGAAGTGAAATGCTGAATATACATAAACACTTCAACTTAAATTTAAATTCAACTTTTGAATTCCTGACATCCAAAGTGTCTCAATGCTCAACCAAACCAATTTCATTCAGATTTCCACACAATTACATTTTTGTATTTATTTATGTTTTGAAATATTCCACATTGTACTAGCACTGGCCTTGTTAAGAAAGGCAACATGCTATATAATGCTTGACATAGATTTACCATGGAAGACACAGAAATTAGTACACCTTCTATAGATTTTCACCTTAATAAATCACTTTCTACCATGATTAAAACTGAATTTTTCAATCAAAATTTACAAAATTTAAAATTTAACTGTAAAGTTATGTATCCCAGCATTTTCAAAATTTCTCTTGAACTATGACCATAACGAACATTTATTATTTTTTAATAATCCTCCTTCTATTTAGAAGGAGGATTATTAAAAATAATAAATGTTCATTAATTGATAAAAATAAATGCATGGAGGCATGGAGGAGTAATGGATAGCGGCTCGGATTGAGGAATTGGAGAACCGAGTTCGAATTCCTGTTGAATCCATTACATTCACTTACGTTCTAATATTCTTTGGAAAGGTATGAATCCTCTTCTTCTACCCCCAGCTATATGTAAGTAACAGGATAGATCAGGTTCTATAGCCTTGGATAGCAACTGGTCTACCGCAGAAAGAAATGGCAACCTACTGTGGGAAAAAAAATCTGCCTTGTAACTTATGTATCGAAAGATACATGATTGCCTAAGCGTGTATCACGTATGGCACATAACTGACTGATTCAGTCTGAAGAAGTCCATTGAAAAGACTAAACATGCTACAGAAGAACTTTTCTATTTTGTCATTCAATTACCCACCATTAGTTCAATATAAAGAGTTTACATATTATATTTCCTCATATGAATAAATGTATATGAATTAAATTTTCTACATCTTTACATAAGGAGTGGTGAAAAATTCTCAGCTCAACTGAGAAGATCTTTCATCATTATGATTCAAATAAATACTAATGCTTAGTTATTTGGTCAATGTGAAGTGAGTCAATTTCAGAATGTTTCAGCACCCCCCCTCTATATGACACGCCTTCCCTTTTAATACAGAGTAGAGATCGAATATACTTCAAAAATATTTTTCTGTTTACAAAATTGAGGATTACGACTGGTGATGGCCTTGACGGGGACTTAACTAAAAAAATATGACATAATTTGCTGATCGTAGAAATAAGATTTACAGTCAGTTCTGAAATGATAAGGATCTTAGGAGCTTTTATTCCAGATGGAGTGTAATCGACTCAGAACCTTGTTGAAGGTAACAGCTGATGTTACACACAAGGTACTGAAGAGGTTTCAGATAAATAAGTTTAAAAACAGTACCCAATGAACTGTATATATTTTTATTATTCCGAATATTATATTTTGCAGGCATACAGTGGAGTAATGGATAGCAGCTCGGATTGAGGAATTGGAGAGCCGAGTTCAAATTCCAGTCTAATTCCATTACATTCACTTACATGCTAATACCCTTGGGAAAGGTATGAATCCTCTTCTTCTCCCCCCCCCTAACTATGGTTAAATAGTAGGACAGACTGGGTCCTATAGCCTTGGATGGCAACTGGTCTACTGCAGAAAGTAATGGCAATCTACTGCAGGAAAAAATCTGCCTCATCAGTCATGTATTGAAAGCTACATGATCGCCTAAGCATGTATCATGCATAGCACATAAAGGACTATATTTGAGTAGACACTCCAATTTATTTTAAACAAATTTTATTTGATGAGTTTTCTTCTGTGTACAGCCTGTTACATGAAAGGAATATTGCTTAAAATAAAACAGAGCATTTACTAAAATACAGGTATCCACTAAATATAACATTTGAAGTAATAAAAATATGTTGGATTAAAAATAAAATCTATTAATTCTTTAGAAACATATATATATATATATATATATATATATATATATATATATATGTAAAAAGAGAGAGAGAGTGAGTTTTCTGAGCTGTTATAACTTCGTAATCACCATTAGACTCATCCAACTCTTTCTGAATCCTCTGCACTGTCCTCAGATTGACAGCCAAACACTCTGAACTGTTCATATTGGAGCTTCCGGCATGAATGCCAAGCAGTATAGCATGCTGTTTCCAAATTCTTTGTAGAGTGAATTGTGTCATGGTGCTTTTTTTCTCACAGATGGTATCCAACTGACCCTACAATAATAGGCAGCTGACAAAAACAAACAAAAATGCATGTGCAAAATTAAAAATATAAAATGGCGACAATTTATCCATTGCACCCTGTACATTTGTAAATATATATATATATATATATATATATTGTAAGGAATGCAAAATATTATTATCTACATTTGGTCAAGATAACATCACATGGGTCACATAATGCTCACTCAGTATTGCTACTTTATACAATGATGAAAGTGGCAGTCATTCAGCTTCCAGGAGTCAAACCATGCAGTTGTTTTTTTTTAATCCAGACCAAGGGACCAAAGCTAAATCTGCCTTCTCCAGCAGCTTAAAAATCCTTGGCATCATTTCCTATACAAAAATACCTTCACCAGAAAATATCTCTGGTTCCCAGTCCTCATATTAGGAAAAAACCCAGTATTTCTTGTTTCCTGTTTGATAATGACATAGCAGATGAATCTGGCCCACTCAAATCCTAAATTCTAAAAATGGCTTCTTTAGCAATACAGAAGACTCTTTAGCTGACTCAATTCCCGTTGGGAATTATTACACTTAAGACTTTCTTTTTTCATCACTTTTTCAACCTGTGTTATATTTTCTGTGTGAGGACAATGTATGTATATATAATTTTGTGTATGACTTAATGGTATAATGTATAATGTATGTATATATAATTTTGTGTAATACTTAATGGTATAAAACTCTCACTGAGAACAAAGCATGTCTGTAATTCTTTTTCCTTTCAGAAATTCTGTTCCATCTGTGAAATAAGGTGGTAATATATCATGTATATAATAATGCTAGTAATGGGGGAAATTCATTTCCATAGCTCACCTATCATATGGGTCAACCTGATGTGACATGATATTATTAATGTTCATTAATGGTAAAAACAAGTATGAAATCTTTTAGAAATTTAACATGTTTCGCTATTTATTTAACTAAGATTTTGGGATTGGGGTGATTTGGAGCTATGCTTCTTTAGCTTTTAAACACTGTTTTGTTTTTATTGGTTATGTAGATATGTGTATATAGGTGTTAGTGTTTCTACATTCCTTTTTAAATTCTGTGCTTCCGTGTTTTCATTGGTTGTGTGTACATCACAATGGCATCTGTGTGCTTGTTTAATTCCTTCAGTTGTCAGCTTATTTTAAAAGAGTCTATTAAAAATTGGTTATATGATAAATTCCATATAACAATATACAGTTGCATATAACTTTCAAAGCTCCCACTTTCTGTAGGTTAGTACCTGGCTAGGGGGAGGACCTAATAAACAAAAACAGGTCTGAACAACTAAAAAAAATAGATAAAACTCAGCAAAAACAAATAGTGCGCAATTGCTGAGAGCAGAAAATCCCCAAATCCAAAAACCAGCCTAGAAAAAAACAGGAATATATTTCCAGACTGAAGAGACATAAGACTTCACATGTGTCTTTTTCTCTCTCTCTCTAATATATATATATATATATATATATATATATATGATACACTTGTCTTGACTATATATATATATAGTAGTTTACCCATGCCATAAAAAGTACAGCATAGTTTCGGAGGAAGATTTTATATGTGAGTTTTTAAATATATAAATATACATAATATTCATCAACAATATTTACATATGGATAAGCACATCTGTAGAAGATCAGTATAGTATCTGTGCACTTTGTTTAGAATAAACGTGTCACTCTGCAGCTCTTTGACTATAATCAGTGTAGCCACTACACACACTACCTTATCTCTATCTCATATTATTTGAAAGTTAATTTTATCATGCTTTTAGGCAAGAGAATGACAATGTAGTGTTTTTTTTTATTTAGGTTGGCTGTTCAAATCAACACAGAAATCATTTGTAATTGTTTTATTATAGAAAGAAGTTACAGACAAAACATATTGAAATATAGCTGGTCTTTTACATAGAGTTATAATTGGAGGAGTTTTCAGCCTGAACAAGACAACTTTCCCAGAAAAATCAGATAGTTAAACATTTGGCTCAGGACAGTTCCACATCACCTCATATATGCTGTATGTGTGTATAATAATAAGATGCTTATATGTAGATCTATAAATACTCTATCTCTGTTACTGTGCAAATTTGAAACTACATATATATATATATATATATATATATATATATATATATATATATATATATATACCGGGTATAACAGCAAAATTGTTAAATTAAGTTTTGAACCATTGTATCTTCCAAATGATTAAAGATATCTTACTGGAATTCTCCGATGTTTTTATAACACTATTGGACTCTACTTTGAACAATAAGGATGCATAATTACTCTCCACGCTTCACAGACAAATCACGACAAAATCAATCATAAACGAAAATGATATGTTCATCATTAATTAATCATAGCTAAAGATTGGAAGTTCATGAAGGACTGAGATAAAGTTCAAATATATATAAATTAATCCAGCATCATTTTCCAACTTATTCAAGATGATCAAGAAGAATCATGATGAAATCAATCATAAACGAAAATGATATGTTCATCATTAATTAATCAATTCAAGATGATCTTCATCTTCTCTAACCTTCTGTCCTGGGGTAACAAGATGCCTCACAAGTTTCATGTACAATTTTATTTTCATGTCTTTTTTCACTACTCCTTGGACTGTCATAGGTGAAACTCCTCTCTCACAGGCCAATTGTCTTATGGAGTGAGTTAGATCTTTTCTAATTAATTTCTATAGTTCTAAGTTGAAATGATGATCCCTCTTTCTTTTGTGACCTCTTGATCCAGGTTTCCTCTCTACTCTTCCTTCTTAAACTTATTCACCGTTCTCTTGGGGGGTTCTTGAATGAACATTGAAGATGGAAGCCAGAGTATGAATATTGGTACCATTACTGAAAACCTTAATGATCTTTTTCCTCTCACCATTGCTCATTTGGGAAGATATAGTGGGGCTGACATAAAATGATTTTAACCTGTCCTTGATTTGCTAGAACCTTGATTTGATAGAACAATTCACTGAGTAGTGAGTTTGATTCTCACTGAGTGCTCCATACTTTTGGCCTTGTGCCACATCTAAGCTACTTACTGAATTACTATAACATTTCTTCGTTATTGTTAAAGTAGTTTTTAATTAACCTTCATGTAATAATGATAGCTGTGCATACATGGTGGAGTAATGGATAGCGGCTCAGATTGAGGAATCAGAGAGCCAAGTTCAGATTTCAGTCGAATCCATTACATTCCCTTACATGCTAATACCCTTGGAAAAGTTATCAATCCTCTTCTTCTCCCCCCAGCTATGGGTAAATAGCAGGACAGACCAGATTCTATAGTTTTGGATGGCAACTGGTCTACCGCAGAAAGAAATAGCAACCTATTGTGAGAAAAATCTGCCTCATCAGCATGGCATATAACTGACTGACCATTCTTCCATGCTTAGAATTATGTTGCCACATATTGTCTGGTGCTCCTGCTATATATCCTTGATAAAATACAAAGAAGAATCTTCAGTGTTATTAGTCTTGACCTGACATCTTGGCTTCAGTCATTTTCCTACCACCATAACGTAGCTACCCTCTGTCTTTTCTATATATAATTTCATGGTAATTGTTCTGATGAACTTTCTTCTAGGATATTGCTACTTCTATGGATATTTGAACTAGTACAACCCATCCGAAAACTAGGCTAGTTTAGGTTTTATTTTTGATGTTTTAGTTTCTTTTTCCAGTTAACTTAGCTAGGGTATGTATGCTCATTTGGCCCCTTTTATTTCTGTCCCTATTTTTCTTTAAGTTTAATTCCCCATCCCCTCCCTCGTTAGGTGGTTAGTGATGTCAGTTCGCAGGTAGGATGCGGGGTGCCTTTCGTTTCGTGTGAGTGTTTTCGTATTTGTTGTTGTGTCTGAATGAGTGCGTGTCAGCGTGTGTGCTTGGGATGAATGAATGTTCTATAATATTATAGTCCCACATAGATTTCGGCCAGCGAACTCGTATTTCTGCCACATTTAGTGATTGTGGGGGGTTTTATTACTAATATTATTTTTCTTTAGTTTCTTGTAAATATTTTGTATTCATATTGTAAATACTTATTGGGGTTAGTTTTTTAGAATTGTTATTTGATTCCCCTCCCCACACACACACTGAATTGTAAATATGGGGACTAGTTAGTATTTTCATAGAGACAGTGAGGTATTATGGTGATTGTAGTAAGAAAGGTACGTATGAATGTGTTGTTTTGGTGTAAGGAATATTGTTCGTACGATTGGGTCAGTGTTTGCGGCTAGCTAAGTTATATTTAAGACAGAAGAAGACCATCCTCCCCCCCCTTCGGCCTTGTGCCACATTTCTGTATTTTCACAGAATAAATATCACTTTCTACTATGGTAACTAGACCTTATGAATTTAAGCACAATACAAGATTGGCCACAAGGTCTCATCATTTTACATTGAATTAGTAGATGTAACCATAAGTTCTCACCTGTATAACTCTGTTCTGGCTTCTTGGTTCCCAGCCAACATTGATCTTCAAAAATTTAAATGCCATATCAATCATTATCTACTGTCTTCTTGATTCTGCTTCTTTTATTATTCTCTCTGCTTAATGTGTTTCTTTTTTCTTCTCTTTTTCACACACAGTAACCCCTTGTGTCTTAGTGGCTTTATTGCCTTGCTTGGGGCGAAATGATTAACAAAATATATCAAACTGCATAGTTTAAGTAGATGTGCCTATAAGGCTTAGTACTGAGAAATGTGAGAATGGAAGACATTTTAAATATGTAAAAACAATTGAAACATGAAATAAACACTTGATTCAAATGAAATATAAACTAAATTTTTTATTTCATGCTTTGACTAGATGCCCTTCTGATATGAAAGCCTGGGGTGGGGGTCTCACACCATTTGCCTCCCACTCTCCACTCTACTGTGGCAAGGTATCATCATTTTATAGTTGAAATAACTAGATGTAACTGTAACTTTTATGTGAGCAGTTTCTTTTCTTGCACACCTCCTTTGTGGAACTCTCTTCTGGCTTCTTGTTTTCCAGTCATGTTTGATCTTGAAAAATTTAAATGCAATGTCAATCATTATCTTCTGTCTTCTTCATTTCTGTTCTTTTATTTTTCTCACTCCTTAATAATGTTTTTCTTTTCCTTATATTCTTTCACGCTCAGTAACTTGCAGCTTCTTAGTGGCTATTTTACCTTGCTTGGGTGAAATGATAAAAATCAAATTATATTAAAACCATATCCTCCTGATGTCAATTTAAAATGACACCCTATTTTTCCATGTATGTAAACTATAGTTACAAACTACAATATTGAAAATTTTCACAGGAAACTATTGAAAAATTTCAAAGTTTTCATCTGAAATTAAGGCAATATGAACTTTTAGAAAAATGGCTGCAATATATAGATGAAAAGAAGTTGCCAAGTTTTTAAACTGATGTCAGTGAGGTTTAATGATGACTGTGAACTACAATTTATTCTATCTTTTTCATTCTAAAGTTCATGTTTTCAGCATTTGGTCTCTCATCCTTATTACTGTCATATTGGACCTGATGCAAAATATTTTTCACTGACAAATATAGCAAACATAATGATGGTAACAATGAAAAGATGGAAAAGAGAACAGAAAGAGATGTTAATTTGATTTCATTGTAGTGTGATAAATTTGTCTAATTTGTTTCAGGTTTCTTTCAAAGAGTAAAAGCAACAATTAAAAGAAACAAAAAAATTTTCATGAGTTGTGTTCTCAACAATTTAATTTCTTTCTAATTTTGTTTCATTCATCTTGCTAACTGCATGAGATAACTGGTTGGTAGGCAACACACGTAATCAGGGGAGGTAATTCTACTTGGTTGTTTAATGCCATTCACATGACACATGCACATACACATATACAGACTGAAACATGAATACTTTCATAAATGCATATATACAACCAGATACACATACACTTACTCTCATGAACAATCACATTATCATCATCATGATCATCATTTCCTAAAATGGGTAATGGCTATATCACATTGAAACACTGATTTTCAGTTCTCATATGATCAGCGAAGTTAAGCAACATCAAACCTGGTTAGTACTTAAATGGGTGACAACTGGGGAATACAAGGTGCTGTAAGCTTGGTGCAATGTATAATGACTGGCTATTGGAAATTGGAGAGCAGAGTTCCAATTCCAGTCTGGTTTGTTATATTCACTTGCATGCAAATACCCTTGGGAAAGGTATGAATCCACTGCTTCTCCCCACAGCTATGGGTTAAATAGTATAACTTGTATCAGTAAATCATTATTATCTCAAAAAAATCTTACAAAAATTTTTTTCCAGCTTTAAATAACCTGAAAATGGTTGATAATTCATAAAAAACAACCAACCAACCAACCAATCAATTGATAAATTTCATAAACTGGGTGTGGTTGTTGGGTCATTGTGCATCTGAACACCTGACCAGCTCCCTCCATATATCTCAGTTGCATGCCAATTTCTGAGTCTCTGAATGATCTTTCAACCTATTGTGATGTTGTCTGCTTCTTTTTTCCTTTGCTTAATGTGGTGACTTGTAGGATGACAGTGGAAAGATTGTTGGTTCTTTGATGTGTCCACATCAATTCAACTTTCTCATCTTGATGGTGGTCTTCCAATGTACTTGCTTCTTATCTGATTGTGTCTTGCAGTGCGTTATTTGTGGTGTGGTCTATATAAGTGATGTCTGCGATGCTTCTGTAGCATCTCATTTTTTAATAATTGGATTCTTCACTGTAATTCTGCTATTAATGCCCAAGATTTGCTGACATACAGAAAGATTAAGAAGGTCAACGCATGCAGTTTGATCTTTGATTTCAGGCATTTCCAGATAGTTCTTAGTTTTGTGACAGCTGCCGTTGTTTGTGCTGTTCTTGAAATTATTTCTATTCTGGAGCTCTCTTCACTGATACTCGACCCAAAACATTTGAATTGGCTAACTACTTTAAATTGCTGACCGCCGACTTTTATCTTGGTTGAAAGACATTTAGCATTGTTCATTGTGTGCTTTATTCAAATTTAGGTAATAATGGCACAGGTAAAAATGGCACAATTGGACAAATAGGAAAAATTCTACATCTGATAGTAGTTGATCTTATAATCTGTTTTCTATACATGTGTCCTTGGAAGCAAATCTTTTCTTTTCCATTATTACTTAATATGACTTCCATGATGGTGTTATGGTAGAACCAATGAGATTAATGGTGTGTACTTGATGGTTCTCGGAACTAGAAGTAAATAAATATACAACTGTCCTCTGATTAGAAATATAATTTTAAATAGCATATAAAATTAAACAGCTGGTGGTGTTTAATTTTAAGCTATTTAAAGAGTCTGTCTTTCATTTGTGCCCTTATTACATTTGGTACTATTACCATTCACCACTTTATTCAGCAGATTAAAAATAAAGATAGAAATAATATTGAAAATAAAGAAAACAAGAGATTTTCTCTATTTTTTATGTTAAACTTGATCAACATATTTACCATGTTGTATATTCTGGTCTCTTTCAGACAACTTCTTAATACCATCCTCCCAGAATTTTTTCATCTTTCTCATTAAAGCACTCAGTGACTTGTGTAGTCTTCTGTGGGGAAGGAATCTTTCAGTCAGATAAATCTATAAAAACCTGAAAGAAACAGTAACCTGAAACTGCAAAGTTCTGGTGAAAACAGGAGATAAGGGAAAAAATTCTACCCAAGCTCTAACAATTCCTGTTTGATCACTGAAGAAACAGTAAAAGAGTCTAGCATTATTTTGATGACATGTGATTCCTTTTCTCTTAAGCAATTCATTCCAAATAATCAACTGCTGCTTTTCTTTAGCATGATTAAATCTGTGTCTAGGCCAATAGACATTAATTTCACTGTTTAAAAAAAACACAGTCTATTCAAACATGTGTACCAACTAAAATATGACATTTATTGTAATAAGAAATATATATATATATATATATATATATATATATATATATATACATATATATATATATATATATATATACTAAGTATAGGATTGGTGTATACAGAATAAATTCCAATAACCAAAAAATACTCTTCTTAAAAGAGTGCTCAATACAGAGTAGAGCAAATGTAATTTATTTGAAAATTATAACAAATATATTATAAAATCACTACTAAAATAGTCATTTTGTTTCAACACTTCTGTAGTGATTTTATAACATATTTATGTTATAATTTTCGAAAAAATTATATATATATATATATATATATATATATATATATATATGCAAGTGTCATTAAAAACGACAGACAAGGTACTACGGTTAAATTTTTTATTTAATTTTTCTTGTGTACGAACAAGAGCTTTCTTTGCTGGACAAAGGGTGTGTAAGAACTGTCCAAATGTTTTATTTTTCCGAGCGCTTTCGGCTATACCTTTAGCCATTATCAAGGATGATTCGATTTTTCAGCTTAATTGAGTGTGTGCATTATGTGTATGTCTTAGTGTGTAGTAGGGGTGTTTTAATTTCCAAATACGGTTTTGTTCGTAGTTAATATTGTTGAGGGTAGGCTTTTTCTTTTTTATTATTAAAGCCTCCATTATTTTTAACCTTTTTTTACAGGTGGAAGCAATTAATATATTTGTGTTTTCTACTAGTATATTTCTAATGGAGTCAGGTAAATTTTTGTGTGTGTTTAAATGAGTTCTAATGGAGCTGTGATCGGATAGGTGTAATGTAAGATGTCTGGATTAGCATGTAGTTGTGTAACTGATGTAATTATTTATGAGTCCAGTTTCGTTAGGAATGCAGTTCCTTAACGGGCATTTGAAATCATAGATAATGTTCGTTCTTTGTAATTTTGACTTAGCAGGTGTGTTGTTATTTTTGAGGATGAGGTTAGCTGTCTTAAATTCTTTATAATAGATAATTAATTTGATTTTTTTATTTGGTTCGATTGGGGTGGTGTATTTCTTTATAATATATATGTCTTAGTGAGGATTCGTCTTGTTTGTAATTCTTATGCATTTTGTTTTTGTAATAAATGTGTATGTGATTTTTGACTGTGCGTTCACTTTCATTATTACTTACTTTAGGGAGAAATAGTCTTATTTGTTGGTCTATAAGATGGTTAGGGAAGCCGTTGTTGATTAGGGTTTGTTTAACGTTATTAAGTTCTTTGAGGAAGAGTAGTCTAGAGGATGAATTTTGGTGTGCTCTTTCTAGAAAGTTTTTTATTACAGCTATTTTATACCGAAGTGGACATTCACTTTTAAAGTTTAGGTGACAAGAGTTCTTGCTGGTGAATTTTTTGTATAAGGATGTAATGAAAGTGTCATTGCTGTATTCAATGAGGACATCTAGGAATGGAAGTTTGTTTTTCTGGCTAATATATATATTATATATATTGGTTTACAGGTTTGAAAGATTGAAGGCTATTTTTATAGCTTTCATGAAATAAAGATTATTACCTATTGTATTTTAAGTGTTTGATCTTCATTTTTAGGATGAGAATTAAAATTTTTAAGGGTAGCCAAATACTGTTAGTGTATATATATATATATATATATATATATATATATATATATATATATATGCATATGTGTGTATGTATGTAAATATTATGCATGTGTGTGTATATATGTATGTTTGTATATATTATGCATGTGTGCATGCATGTATGTATGTATGTGTGTGTATATATGTATGTATGTGTATGTATATGTATGTGTGTATATATGTATGTGTATGTATATTTATGAATGTATGTGTGTATATATGTATGTATATATATACATATATGCACGGTGTCCATAAAGTTTGTGTGCACTTTAAAAATTTATAACTTTATTTGTATTTGCGATAGAAATAATCTGTAAAAAATGTTATAAAGTTTAATGTACCTAGTTTTAAGTATAGCTAAAATAACTAATGTGATTTCAGGCATTACTGTAAATCAGTTGGCAAATGTTTTCCATGAACTGCAAAATCGTATTACCCTTTGTATTGCTAATGATGGGGGACATGTGGAAACTTAAATAAAATTTCAATAAAACCTTAAAAAATATAGATTTTACTTTCTAATCCTTTTTACAAATTATTTCTATTGCAAATACAAATAAAGTTATAAATTTTTTAAAGTGCACACAAACTTTATGAACACCCTGTATATATATATATATATATATATATATATATATATATATATATATATATATATATATATATATATATATAATGTATGTATGTGTGTATATATGTGTGTGTGTGTATATATGTATGTGTTTGTGTGTATATATATGTGCGTGTGTATGTGTGTGTGTGTGTGTATATATATATATATACATATATATATACATATATATATATATATATATATATATATATATATATATACATGCTGTACTTAGTGGAAAGTGCTCAATATCAGTGATACATCTAAATTATGTTATATGGATATGAGTTTGTGATCCTGGGTTTCACGCTGTTGCAACCATCAGACAAACTGTTCATTCTTCCTTACCACATGACCATTATTAGATACAATCTTGGATATATATATATATATATATATATATATATATATATATATATATATATATATATATACAAATGCAACTGATTGATTTTATGACTTGTTAAGTTAATATATATCTTCCGTGTTTGAATTAGAGCCTGTAAATGAGAATGTAAACTTTGGGAAAAATTTTTGATGGGTCATAACTAAAGGTAAAGTTCACTTGTATTCTTATAAAATCTGTGAAAATATAAATTGTAAGCAATTACCAGTAAGTCACTTCCTTCGCGTGTTTTTTTTTGTTGCAGGGGGAGGGTGGTGGAACAGTTTGTAGCAAATAGATTCTATAAAAGCACTCTAAACTCTTCTTTCACCAGCAGGAGGAAGGGAACTGATGATATCAAATGAAGCCTAAGCAAAAAAGAAAAAAAAGAAAAAAAATGGGTCTATCTGGAGAAATTTCATTTTAGGCAGAAAATGGCATCAGCCCCAACAGAATTTTTTGCAGAATCCGTTTTATACTGCACAAAATAAAAAGCTAAGCTGGAGTAGAAGAGATGCCAATGGATCCTGAAAACTGTTCCTTAATTCCAATACTTTTTTTTTTTTTTTCAATAAAATGTTCAACATGTACCTGCTAAGGGCAATGAGGAATAAAAAAAAATGTTGCTAAAAATGTTTTGCTTGAGGATGTAAGACTCCATATGCCAGTAGAGAAAAGGTTTCTGTAGTAGGTTTATGTTTAGAGATTTTTACATTTCATGCAACAGAATAAAATAAATGAACGCATAACTTTTACTTGAGACAATGTTGATTATAGTTAAGTTTATTCTTTAGTTGTGATCTTTTTTATTGTCTTTACCAAAATGTAAGTGGAAAGAAAGTTTTATTTAACCTGTTATAGTAACTGTAAGATATTCACTATTTCAAATTATATTCCAACTATCGTTATCTTCAAATTACAATTTATTGCAGATGTTTTAAATTTATACTTCCAAATCAAAGGATTTCCTACTTTTGTTTACAGAAGTCGACCCATGAGCATATTTATTCTTTTATGTACTGAATCTCTTCAGGATGTGGGTATTCATGGATCTCTACAACTTTATAGCTTTTAGCAATGCATGTCTTTTTACTATCCCTCTGATTCCCTGTTCTGCCATCCATTTATACAAGCTTACTAGCTAGGTTACTCACTGTTTCCTTCTGCTTGTGAATGTCAAATTCTTCAAGCCCTCTTTCCTTGCCACCACAAGATTTCAGCTACTTATTTCTGATTCTAAGTGTCTTGATATTATGGCTCACATTGGGATACCTGGTTTGTTTCCTTACTATACATACACACCCACATGTATACATTAGAGTCATTGTGGTCTGTAGGTTTTTAAATCACTTAAATTCAAGTAAATCTCTGTCCCCATCACCCTCTCTCTCTCTGTCTCTGTCTCTCTCTCTCTCTCTCTATATATATATATATATATAATATTAGTGGTAAATATACACATACATATGCAATCATATATCTAAAATATAAATATATATACATATATACATACACATACATATATGTATAAAAATAATTCCAAGAGGTAGAACTCAATGTCTAGGACAGAGTAAGGATATAATAAAAAGACTTAAACACTAAGAAATATATATATCTTATATTGTATTTGTATATGAACGCATGCTCGTACATTTACCTATTTTATCCATTTGGATATATATCAGGTCATCTCATAAGTTCTGTCCGAATTTTGAATAAAGAAAACAAGTGACCAAATGTTACATTTAATTACAGATTCAATCAACAATGTATTTTCCCTGATTATCTATTACTTCCTTCCATCTATTAACAAGCTTACTAATTCCATTACTGTAAAATTCTTTTGGCTTTGATTCGAAGAACTCACAAATGTCAGTTTTAACCTCTTCCCGTGTTACAAAAACTGTTTCTTCTAAATGATTCTGTAAGCTACAGAACAAATGGTAGTCTGAAGGAGCAAGGTCGGAAGAATAAGGTGGATGAGGAATTTTCTCCCAACCAAGTTCTTCGATCTTTTGTGACGTGATTCTTGCTGTGTGTGGTCGCGCATTGTAATAATGAAAATCACCCATTTACAATTCACTAGAGCAGGTCTTTTTTTCCTCAAAGCTTGGTTCAAATGCTCTAATTGCTGACAGTATATTTGAGCATTAATTGTTGCATTAGGTGGTAAGAATTCAAAGTGGATTATTCCTTGGCAATCCCACCAGATTGAAAGAAGAACTTTTGCCCATGAAGTTCCCTTCTCAGCTGTGGCTGGGGTCCTTCCCCTTTACCAAGCCACTTTCTATGACACTTAACATTTCGATAAAAGATCCATTTTTCATTGCCAGTCACAAGCCTATCCAAAAAAGGTGAAACAAGTTGGCAAGAATGGAGAGAAGAGCAGATGTCAACTCGGGATTTGAGGTTGTTTTCAGACAATTCATGAGGCACCCATTTACCAAGTTTAGGAACTTTTCCAAGTTGTTGAAGATGACGATGAACAGTTGTATGGTTTGAACTGAGAACCACTGCCAATTCCTCAACTGATAAAGCAGGATTTTCAAGGGCTGCTTCAAGAAGCTTTTCATCAAACTCAACTGGACATCCGGTTCAATCTACATTTTCAAGGGTGAAATCTCCACCTCAGAATTTTGCAAACCATCTTCTGCAAGTTCTTTCATTCACACATTCCTCTCCATAAATTGAGTGAATGTTTCTAGCCACTTCGGCTCCTGAGTTTCCTTTCTTGAACTCATAAAGCATTATGTACCTCAAATGATTCTTGGGTACTTCCATGTTAGCCGGGTTTTAATCAAACAAAATTTAATTTTATTGTTCTCTGGAATAAAATTTGATCAGTTTAAATGCATCTAAACATAAAAATAATGTTCAGCTCCATTAGACATTATAAAATACTCTTTAAATTTCATTCATTTTAACAAAAAGTTAAAATTCGGATAGAACTTATGGGATGACCTAATATATATATATATATATATATATATATATATATATATATATAAAATATTATTATTATGAACATTATTTTCATGGATACACATGTTTGAGTACACAGCCTCCTTTTTTTTATTCAAACTATGAAATTAATCTACACCCGCCTAGATATATAAAGTCTTATTAAATAAAATATACCTCTCTAAATATGCATAAACTCTCCCAGTCAACAGTGAGGCACCACTGAATTATATGGAATGTTTTAAAAATGGAAAGGTTACTGGGGTCACAAGTGGAATTTTTTGAAGGGGACTAAAGTAACATTGCATGAGGTAGACTATTTTGTGTATCAATATTAAATGGCTGGATACTTTCAGTTCGTTTTATTATCATTTTGTTTTAATAGCG
This sequence comes from Acanthosepion esculentum, assembly GCA_964036315.1. Classification (NCBI taxonomy): domain Eukaryota; kingdom Metazoa; phylum Mollusca; class Cephalopoda; order Sepiida; family Sepiidae; genus Acanthosepion; species Acanthosepion esculentum. The sequence continues at coordinate 67,787,750 of OZ038499.1, read as the reverse complement.
GATAAAAAAGCTAGTTTCTATTTTGTTTACAATGTCTGATTATATTCTATTTGTCTGAAAACGCTTTTCCTAAAAATTACCTATCAGAATGCATTATCTTTTTAGAAAGATCAATGTTCTTACGAAGTGATGCTAATATTTATGAAGCTGTAGACATGGAGTTTTTCACTTTCAATTTCACTGATTCTTTCACGTTGGAAAAAAAACTTTCTTGAAAATTTGGAAGCATTGGAGACATTCTCTTGATTCTAATGAAAAAGAAGAGAAAAATGCTGTATATTGTTTATATGTACTTTCACTTCACCTAGGCACTGAGGTGATACTGAATGGGATATTAATGATTCAGATACAGTAATTACCTCCCTTGGCCAGAAGCAGTAAGGACATGATGCCGGATATATTTACACATAATGTTTGTATATTGACTGCAAGTGTGTTCTTTTATAACTGAGCAGATGCATGCATAAACATTAAAGTGAACTATGTAAGTTAACATTCATATGCCTCACACACACATGCATGCATGTACATGCGTACACAGACAAACATAGGCATGCATGCATGTAATATGTAGGTTAGGGTTAAAAAATGAATACATTTTTTCTGCTTGAATAAAGATTTGTCTGAACTCTGTTTTATACAGTAGAACACATGGATTATCTTCAAGAATTTACACAAGTACAATTGTATATCTGTGTACATAAAAGTTTTTGACAGAAATGGATTTATTAATGAATATTTGATATATATTGGGAGAATAAAGTTTAAAAATGGAAATTCATGTACGTACAATTGAATATATATATATATATATATATATATATATATATATATATATATACATACTCTTGAAAAAATATATATGTACTATATATATGTGTTTGTGTGTGTGTGTATGTATATATATATATATATATATATATATATATATATATGAAAAATAAGTTAATATAAAAATTAATTCAATTGGTGGACAAAACCATAATCTGTAATTCTAATTTATTACTTTGCATGTGTATGCATATATATATATATATATATATATATATATATATATATATATATATATATATATAATGTGAAGGTGTGAATAAATCAAGCATACTTTATTGACTTTTCGGTAAAATATTAAAAAACATTTCTAAGAAAAGACTGGAAGCGTGAGTTCTTTAATAATTTATTTATTAAAAATATGATGGGCACTTTAATATATATATATATATATATATATATATATATATATATATATATATATATCAGGATTTTCAATTAAATAAAAATCAGAAATAATAGTTAAGTGCAGACATGTATGTTTTAATCCTGGCTAAAAAGCAAACCTGCACATAGACTTAATGATATAAGAAAAAATAATATGCAAATTTACCATCAGCAGTTGGTTAATGCAAATTAATAATAATTCTATGATTTACAATTTCATATAAATACAAAGAGTGAAATGATGGAACAAAATAAATGGTGATTCTGAACAAAATTTTAAAATATGATGCTGCTTGACCACAACTTTATTAGACAAAATCAGAACTATGAGAAGCAACAAAATGCTGGAAAAAATTCCACAGGAGTTGAAAAACTTTTGCAAATCATTTTCAAGCTTGTCTGCAATGTTGGAATGTATATGCATCTAAGACCTGGAAAAAGTGTTAAGATACATCTGAACACTTTTTCCATGTCTTAGATAGGCAAGTAGGATGTGTAAGACAGAATTTTTATGCCTAAATGCATCTCTATTTTGCCAAGTACTTTTTTGAAGTATCAGCTCTTGTGCTATGCTACAGCAGGAGAGTTCACTTTCTCTTCAACATTGCTAGCCAAAATGTCTGAAACTCAATCATATCAATAGTATTCTGTCATGATCGTCTGACAAGCCTACAAGAGGCAGTTATGAATTATCCACCAAGTGACCAGAAGTGAACTTTTGGAATGAATAAAATATGGACACCAGCCCCCAAGTATTGGTGAAATTACAAGTAACTTTGGTTGTGCAATGGCTGAGATGGCACAGCCTAGAGATTAAGCCTTACAAAAGAAAATATTCCACACAACTGACTGGAATTGAACCTGTATTACCTTTATTTCCTTATTACCTGTATTACCTTTACCTGTATTACCTTATTACCTGTATTACCTTTATAATCTGAGGAAATACATTCAAGCTAAGCATGCTTTACCATAAAGCCATGGCAAAGGTCATCAGACATTAACTTCACTGCTTAAAAGAAAATATGGATGTCTACTCAAACACATATAGCCACTAAATATAGTAATATCTATTTATAGATATAGAGAGCATGCATAGAGGAATCAACACTATACAGTTATTGTCAGTTTCACACTTGTATGTGACCATCAAAACAAGTGTTACTACTTTTTAGCAGATTGTATAAAAAGGGGTTGAGTGTGTGGGCTGTGAAGAGGTTGCATAGAAGTTAGGGAAAACTGGCCATCTCATTTTTTTCTGGTTTAGAAGGAGTTTCCTTCTCCTAGACTGGTTGCCACTTCAAAGCAAGAGATCTTAGTCTTTTAACCCATTGCTAGAGGAAGATGTATTGATACCTTTTTGAAGGGCATTAGTGTGCAGTAAATGAAACAGAATTGAGAAAGAATTGCACAAAGTATGCCAAATTCATTTTCTGTACCAATAACTTACACTATTATGTGCCTCCAGGCAAGATAAATAACTGAAAAACATAGTGAACTGGACATATAAGGAGGGTTAATCCAAACCAAGGAGCCTAATCAAATATATAATTTCTGTCTAATTTTTTTTTCAATAATATTTTCAATAACAACATAAATAAAAACAAAACAAAATTCTTTTGCTTTTAGTTCCGATAAAAATTGACTTGTCATAAATTCAAATCAATAACTTTATTTCATTTCCTTGATAATTTTGATAAAATGACATTGATAAATATAATTATTTCCTGACAAGTTGATTTTTTTTTCCTTTAATGCCACCATATAAATTAAATATTCATCAAGATTTTTTTTCTTTTCTTTTTTTCTTGGCAAAATTTAAGAAAAGCAAAAGCATTTATCTGCTATTAGTTTCCTGGATTTGATGGAACATAGAACAGTGTAATCTGTCTTTCAAACTTTTATTTTGTATATAAAGACATCAGAATAATGGGGTATATACATATCCCCATTGATAAAATTTGATTTAAATTTGAGTTCAATAAATTTTTGTGCAAAATGGAAATTTGTGTATTTAAATTGCTTTGTTTTTTATGCAAGCAATTATTTCAGTTTGAAACAAAGGTTAAAACTAGTAAGCAAGCCATTACATTTGAAGCAAGGATTTTATATTCTAATCAGTCATTGTCAGTTATTTAAACCAGTATCTTCATATTTGTTGTTTCAGTTAATCTATGAATGTATGTGCACTGAATTTTCATGCTGATTATACTCCATATTAATTGGTAATTATATATATATATATATAATATTTTCATAGTCAAGCAAAGATATAATTATGAAGTACAATTAAGAAAATCTGTAGTATGAATAAAAAGTAAAATTTCATTAAATTTAAAATATATATTGAAAGGAATTTTATCTGATATTATTTCTTATTGCTATAAATGTTATATATGTTATTTTTAGTGGGTACACATGTTCGAGTTGCTATCTCTGTTTTATTTTATTAAACAGTGAAATTCAGGTATAGCAACTCAAAGTACCCACTAAAAATAACATTTATACTAATAAGAAATATATATATATATATATATATATATATATATATATATATATATACTCAGTTGTATGGATATGAGTTTGTGATCCTGGGTTTTATGCTTTTGCGATCATCAGACAACACATACAAGCATACACACACACACACACACAGTAGAATGAAAGAAAGACAAAACTATATGTAAGGAAAATGTGTTGGGATATCTGAGATTAAGTGGGGACCATAAATCAAATTACCTTATCACATCTGATATATATATATATATATATATATATATATATATATATATATATATGGAGAGAGAGAGAGAGAGTGTGTAAGATTGTGTTTTTTAGACTGCATAAAAAATGTAACAAGCATATATGTAATATTTTAAGCACTTCAGATACAGTCCATTTGAAGTGATTGATGATTGGTTCGATTGAAGCACATATGGGTTTATATTACGTGTTCATTTTTACTGTGAAACTTTTAGAAATCCACATGCTTGTGATATTTTTAATACACTTTAAAAATATAATGTTGCTGTCTGCATAGGATTTTGAGCACTGTATTAAAAAATTCAGCAATGATTTGTTTTTAATTGAAAGTACATTTGAATTTTTTTTTCTTACTAATGTTCACCCTATAGAATTCCCAAGAGCCACTCAATGTAGAGGGTTACTGAAGGAGATTGTTACTTGAGCAGTAAAAGATAAGAGGCGCAGTTTATGAGTGAGTATATCTGGGAAATATGCAGATTTAAACACTATAGATAATAATTGATCTTTGATTAAATGCATAATAACCAGAGAAATATTTTTCAACTGCTTATCTACTTTTTGAAGTCATCAGTATTGAATGGAACAATATTTAGTTTACTTCTGTAAAAGCTATCAGCAAGTTTACATATTTAATATTTGAAGAACTCAAAATGAAAATCTATCTTATACAAATTTAATCTGTCTATTCATTGAATTCTTGCTTATTTCCTCACCAATGTTTTATTAATGCTATAAAAGCTTCATACTTTTCCATTTGTGGCTGGACTCCTCCTTCCCCACCAGAAGTGTATGCTCATAAAATGTTCACTAATTATATATAGGGAGTGTGAAATAATTATAACTCCCTTAACCCACTCCCTTCAAACTTGGGGGACTGTGGAAGAAGGTAAAAAATTGTGAGCCTATGTGAGAATTTTTAGCGAGTTAGCTGAGGAAGAAGGAAAGGAATTTGTGAGCCTATATGAAATTGTTTTTGGACCAATGAAAATTAAGAAATTAATTGGTTGCCCAAGAAAAAGGAAATAAAGTAGTAAGCCTGCGTTAAATTCTTTTTGATATAAAATGAGAAGAAAAATTAAAGTCATGTGAAAAGTTTTGTTTAAGTTCCTCGAAAACAGCGTTGAAGTACTCGCCAGTGTAAAATTAATCACCAATTATATTATTGGCCTCTAACCAGACATGACACTTCAAATAATTTTCTCTCAACAGCCCAAGAAAGCTGAATATGTCAAACTATCTCTCTTCATTCTACTTTTTAACATATGAAAACCATATATGCCTTTGGTGAAGGACAAACTCTCTTACCTTTTTCTTAAACAGTTTTGAATATTATTTTGTGTCAGATCATTTAATCTGTTGTATGAACATTTCCTCTTCATGACAATTTGTTAAAACTATGGACTTAAAAAATTCTGATTTATTTTCCTGAAATGAACGACTGACACTACTTCAAATGTGTAAATTCATCAATAAATTCCTTATCTTGTTTTCTTAAAATTACCCATGTGTTTCCTCACCGTTATCATCTTTCATTAATGTTTTTAACATGGGTAAATCAACAGTTCATTTTAACCCCTAAGCCCCATGCTGCCATAGATCAACACCCAGCAACAAAAGTCTGTTTCATGCTGAAATGCAATTTTCATGGCTTGAAGATTGCATTTAAGCATGAAACACATTGTTGCTGCTGGGTGTTGACTTTAATGTCCACTTTTATATTTTTTATGTTGGGACTATTTTGATATGTATAGACAGACATAACCCAGAATACAACTAATTTGAAATAGACCACTATAAAATCATGAACTTTGAAAATATGGAAAATTGCAGTTCATCATTGAAATAGTGGCATAATCTCAAGAGGCATGTAATAAAAACTCATCATCACACATGAGAAAGAATTGTATATTTAGGGAAAAAAAAGATTAAATTTTATTTACATATGAATTTTAAAAACATAGCCTCAAAAATAAACAAGATATAAGCAGTTGAGATGGATGGATTTCACTATTTTGACACATGCTTGCAGTGTAAACTAGTGCAGTTTCAGATACCTCAGTCAGTTATGTGCCATGCATGATACACGCTTAGGCAATCATGTATCTTTTGATACACGACTGACAAGACAGATTTTTCCCGCAGTAGGTTGCCATTTCTTTCTGCAGTAGGCCAGTTGCCATCCAAGGCTATAGAACCTGGTCTGTCCTGCTATTTACCCATAGCTTAGAAGAAAGAGGATTCATAACTTTCCCAAGGGTATTAGCACATAATGTAATGGATTCAACTAGAATTCAAACTTGGTCCTCCAATTTTTCAATCCAAGCCACTATCCTTTACTCCACTGTGCCTCAGATACTTAATATAACCTAATTATTAATGATAAATAATAGCAGTCGAAATGAATAATATTTCAGAGAACATAGCTTAATTCGTTTTGGTTGTTCTATCAAAACTTCTATATTTGAGATGCAATGACCCCTTCATAATTCTTAGACCAAGGCAGTCTGTCATGCATATATTTTGCCTTAAATAAAATTCATGCATGGAATCCACCCAACAAAAAAGGTGGTCTATATAATAAATATTTATCTATTTGTTATTATTGTTATTATCATCATTTTATTGTATAATATCCTAATCATCCAACTATCCATTTGCTGATATGTGAATTGGCAATTTACTAAGTGACCATACATTACCTTTTATCTTGGTAGATATACTGTGTATAATTTATTTGTTTTTACCACTTCTTTCACTTTATTACTTTGCAAAGTTTTTGTTAACCTGATCTTGTGTCATTTCAAAGACATATGACTCAAAGATAAAACTTTCTATTCTTCGTTTCTTTTATCTCTTCAGAACCATTCTTGCAAATAATGACACTGAAAGCACCTGGCAGCATCTCGGAAAAAAAAAGAATGTAGATATATAATGCATTTACCAATGTATTGTGAAACGGTGCTCTCTTCATATATATTTGTTTAGCTTGACTGGATAGAAGATGTAGCTTCATGGCACATTAATGCTTCTATAATGGTCCTGTTCAGGCAAACAATTTGGTAAACAAGATGCTTATGTCCTCACTAAAATAGTCAAGTAAGTTCAAATAGCTGAAGTTATATAACAGGCATTATAAGTTGAAATCATGTAAACTTATCCATATAAATAACCCATGAAAATTGTACCAAAATCAATTGGTTAATACTAATTTTACTGTGAAAGTCTTGACCAGCATTGTAGTATGTAGTTGGCACCATGAAATACTAGAGGTCTAAATTGAATCTTTGCATTCAGAAGAGTTCATCTGTGGTGACCCCTCATCTCAAGAGATATCAAAGTAGGCTTTTACTTGGTGTCACATCAGAGCATAAAACAAGTCAGGTGCATCAGAATGTTGACTCATAGCCACCAGGTACAGCATCAAAGGATAACACTGGCTGCCTCGGCATGTAAGCAAGGAGGTTGACCCAGCTGAGCTTAGGATGTGCATGTGTAGCACAAGGGGATGACAGGAAGTTATGTAAGCACCCTACCCGAGAGGGGAAAACCAAACTCTTTTAATTTTTTGGGAGAAAATCAAATGTTTGGAAAACTTCCCTTATGGCAATATTAATTGATAAAGTCGATAAGTGAAAAAACAGTTTTATATATGAAAGATTTAGTCTTGTAATCTTAGTTATTACAATGATAATGTTACAACATAATAAAGTTATAATGAAGTACAACATGGTACTTCCCTCTGCTTCCTCCCCCAGACCACGTACTGTCATCCACTTGCTTAATCCCGCCAAGTATGCCACACGTTGTTTTCTCTTGTCTCTATTTCCCTCTATTCAACCCGTGAGTATCAGATTTTCTAGTCTCTCCTTCCTCATCATCTGTCCCAAAAACTTCAGCTGCCTCTTCCTGATATTAAGCATAAAGTCCTCCGGGTTTGCAACCTCTCTAAGATTTCATCGTTACACACTGGCTCGGTCCACGATATCCTCAACACCCTTCTGTAGAAACACATATCTGGCGAAAGATTTCTGTTACCACCAAAAACCAATGTTGGAGTTTTTTCAAAAATCAAAAATAACTTCTAAGCATTTTATAATAATTAGCCCAGAAAAAGTAGATATATATTTAACCTGATATTTTTTTTACTTTAAGAAAACTTTATTGGATACCTGTGCTTGAGTAGATACCCCATTTTTTCAATCAATGCTTATCAAGTCCACCAGCCTGCAAACTGAAGAACACTGGTGCTCTCCAGTAAGTGTTCGAACATATCTCTGCCTTGTAGGATAAGCCACTGTCTAACCAGCCTGCCTTAAACCACTCAGTCAAAGGAAGCATATTTTATTTATTTTTCTTCCATGTGCAAGCTTTTGCATATAATATACACTGTTTAAAAACAGGGTATTTATTTAAACACGGCTATCCACTAAAAATAACATTTGAAGTAATAATATATATATATATATATATATATATATATATATATATATATATATGTGTGTGTGTATATATAAATAAAAAGGAAAGAACAGTAAGATATAAAATCCAGTGTTCTTATAGATATTTTTATTTTTACACAATAGTGCTCAATGTAAATTTAAATTTACAGAGCATTAATATTATAAATTAAATATATAAACCAAAGACATTAGTTCCATTTCCTCATCAAGCGAATTTTGGAGTAACTTTTGGAGTAAGAATTTTGGAGTAACTTTTGGAGTAAGAAGTTACTCCAAAATTCGCTTGATGAGGAAATTTGGTTTAATAACAAAATTAAATTCAGGGGCTTTAGCTTCCATTTCTGAAACATGGTTATCACTGTGTAGCGGTAAAACCATATTTTAAATCTATTAATTTATAATATATATATATATATATATATATATATATATATATATAGCCGTTATCCATTACTCCATCGTGCCTCCTATATATATATATATATATATATATATATATATAGGAGGCACGATATATATATATATATATATATATATATATATATATAGTGCCTCCTATATATATATATATATATATATATATATATATATATAGGAGGCACGATATATATATATATATATATATATATATATATATATATATATATATATATATATATAGTGCCTCCTATATATATATATATATATATATATATATATATATGTGCCTCCTATATATATATATATATATATATATATATATATATATATATATATATATATATATATAGGAGGCACGATGGAGTAATGGATGACGGCTTGGATTGAGGAATCGGAGAGCCGAGTTCGAATTCCAGTCGAACCCATTACATTCACTTACGTGCTAATACCCTTGGGAAAGGTGTGAATCCTCTTCTTCTCCCTCCAACTATGGGTAAATAGCAGGACAGACTGGGTTCTATAGCCTTGGACGGCAACTGGTCTAGGAGAAGGACAACTCTGAATTCAAAACCTGCGGAGGGTCGTTTGGGGACCTTGTGGCATTCATTTCACCAGGTCCCTGTATTCGTCCCTCCAAAAAGTGTGGATGGCCCTACACAAAGCCTTCACCACTATAATCAAATCTTGTGTGGGTGTCCGGCTTTCAGTTTCTGGGATCTGATCTCTCTGGCCCTCATACGTCGAGTTCGACGGGAGAGTCCATCATATATATATATATTCTCCCATTGAGAATGATGGATGATGATTCAGTAAAAAAAATTGTATATGATATCTCATATTTAGGCATTTTTCATTCTAGCTGGCTTTCTCTCTCTCTCTCTTTCTCTCTATCTATCTATCTATCTCTCTCTATATATATATGTGTGTGTGTGTGTGTATATAAATACACATATACCTACGTTTGTAGTTCAACTTAAAGTTTCATGGTTTCCCAAGTTGTCGGGCACAATTGGTGAATGAACCACTTGATGCAGTTGTTTTTGGCTACTTTGGAAACCATGAAACTTTAAGTTGCACTACAAACGTAGGTATATGTGTATTTATTAAAATTTACTTCATAGCTCTGTTTAACTACATTGAGCACTGTTTTGTTTGCACCATAAATTAAATTAAGTCAATATTTATTTGCTTATCTGTGTATGCACACTATTGCATGCATATACATTTGCTAATATATCATTATTTGGTTTATATCCACACTTATCTCTCTCTCTCTCTCTCTCTCTCTCTCTCTCTCTCTATATATATATATATATATATATATATATATATATATATAGTGAGCAGGCTTATTCTTTATTTCAGTATTCTTGAAAGGAATGTTCCAAGTACATACACAAGTTAAGTAGAATTACCATTTGCATACACACAGGAATCATTTGCTCCCAGGTGAACTCCTTGTCTTCTGGTAAGTCTTCAACAACAAGTTTGATAGTAGTGGAGAGAATCCATTCACAAGTGCTAGTGTTTATTAGAGTAAATGATGAATTGATGAAGTGATCTAAGACTTTTTTCTCAGCACTGTATTTATATTGGGTTATTCAATCAAATAGTTTGGGGAAAAGGCAAATGAGATGTGCTAATTTGTCTTAAAATAAAAGGAATATATTCATAACCACACTCCATTTTTTCTTAACTTCTGCTGCCATCTTTTTGACCTTATTATCTGCTTCTATAAGAAACTGAAAGACCTCAAGAAATAGGAAATCTTTTGTCTTTTGCAGTTTTCTTATTCATTTTCTTTCTCTCTATTCTTTTTCTTTTTCTCTATTTTTCTTCTTTTTTTCCTCCAATCATTCTTCTGCTATGTTTTCTTTCATTTTCTTTGTTCAGTTTCTGAGAAATATCTTATTCTTTCTGTTTTCCTTCCTTCTTTCATCTTCTTTATTTTCCATTCTTTCTAATTTACTGTCTTTCTTTTATTTTCTCTTTTTTAAATCTTTTCCTATTTTTCTTATTCATTATGCTTTATTTATTTTTTGTCATTCCTGCTGCATGTAACCTTTCTTTTTGTTGATTGTTGTTGTTTTTATTCTCTCTTGCATTCCTTCTGCTTATTCTTTCATTTGTCTTATATTTTTCTTTCTTATATCTCATTTTCTATTTTTCTTTCTTTCTCATATCTCATTTTTTATTTTTCTTTCTTTCTTATATCTCATTTTTTATTTTTCTTTCTTTCTTATATCTCATTTTCTATTTTTCTTTCTTTCTTATATCTCATTTTCTATTTTTCTTTCTTTCCATTTTAGGCTTTCTCTTATATCTTTTTTTCATTTTTCAGCAATTTTATCTTCAGTTTTTTCTTTTACTTTTGATCTTTTATTCTTTTTTCCTTATTTTCTTCCTGTTTTTCATTCATTTCTTTTCTCTTTTTTCAGTCACCCTCTGCAAGTTTTTCATCATTCTCCTTATTTCCTTTATTCCTTTAATTTTTATCCATTTCTCTCATTTTTCACAATCTTTCATTTTATTTTTATTTTTTTATTTTTCACCGTCCTTCATTTTTCATTCATTTCTTTTGTCATTTTTTACAACTCACCTTCTTTTATTCTTTTCTTTGTTTTTTACACTCATTCCTTCACTAATAGTTTTCTTTTTTCTTTTTCTCCACGTACATTTCTCATTTTCTTTCTTTCTTATTTATTTGCTTATATACTTTCTTTATTTTCCTTCTTCAATAACTAAGCATTGCTTTTTTTTATTATTATTTTCTTTTTGCAACATCCCACAAGTGTTTTCTTTGGACTTGTTTAAATGCTCTGCCAATATAATAACTATGATGAATAAGTCTTGGAAAATCTCACTGGCCATGATAAAACACAATAATAAGTTTTCTTCTTCCTGAATTCCATCTTTATTTTCTATTTTTAAAATTAGCCAGTCTTTTCTTTTTATACAATTTGGTCTTTTGCTATATTTTCCACTAACATCATCTCAAGACATGTTATCATTATCACCTGTCTTGACTTTTTTTTCATGTGATTTACTGTTCTTTCTCTCAATAAAAGCATTTTTCTTTTACATTTTTTCAACATCTTTATGTTTTTTAGTTTTCTTAGTGTCATTTTTCTTCATTATTCTCTCTTTCATCTTTTTCTTCTTCTCATTATCTTTTTCCTCTTTATCAGCTTCTTATTTTTCTTTTATTTCTTCTTCATCATAAGCTATTTCTGATTCATATTGATCAACATCCTTTCTTTTCTTTTTCATCTTCTATTTCTTGTTCATCATATTTTTCATATTTTCTTTCTCTGTCTTCCCATTTTTTTTCTCTTAGCCTTAATAATTTTGTTTTTTGTTTTTTGGGTCTTGATCATCCTTCCCTCGCCATTTTCCTCACTTCTTTCTGTTGATATATTCATCCCTTTCACTCCTGTTCTTTCTTCTTACTTTTATTCATCTCTGTTCATTCATTCTTTCTTTCTTTCTTAATGTTCCCCCAGTACAAGTCTTGAGAGCCACTTAATTTAGAGGGTAACTGAATGAGTTGTATGGTGTAGATGCAAGAGAAGAAAATAGGAAGTGAAGATTATGAGGATATGTAGGATAGATAATGATTGATCCTAGACTTGAAGCAGTTAATATTGTAGTGATTTGGGGAAGCATACATACAGGAGAGTATTTCTTTATCAATTTTTCTCTATCTTTTCAATTTTCTGTTTACATGAGATAAAGATACATGCATGTGTCTAACAAAACCTCCAGTAAAATAATCAGAGAGAAGGGGGCAGATATAGTACTTATCGTCTCAGACATATAGACATCCTATAACTTGTGTCCAGTTAAACTAACATAGGTATTTTTTGTGTGGAGTAGTAGGTAACAGGTCATAACTGTTGTTAGCTTAGTATATACCAATCTCAACCTATCTGTTTAAACTTAAAAAAAGTGAATAAAAATCAACTTACATACAATGTGTATATATATATATATATATATATATATATATATATATATATATATATATATATATATATAAATATAAAAGTGGACATGGAAGTCAGCACTTAGAGGTGACAGTCTGTTTCATGCTAGTGCAATCGTCAGGCGATATATATATATATATATATTACAGCAAAAAAAACAAAATTACCTCATCATGGAGTTTTTGGGAGTAAAAAAATATATATACTCATATAATAAATATATCAAGCTCTCTGGGGATCAGTTTTAATAATTAATATTACTAGAATCCACCCGGATTATATATCAACGGATAGATTACCTGTACTATATATATATATATATATATATATATATATATATATATATATACACATACATACATACATACATACATATATATATATATATATATATATATATATATATATATATATATATGTAATGTCAGAAAAAAATGTGTGATGCATTTCATCCCTCAGGGCTTTATCAGACTAAATTTGTTATGTTGGTGTGTCTTCGTGTCTTCACATGTGTATGAATAAGGGTTTGCTGGTAAATTTTAAATTTAAATTTGGGTGGGGGGCATATAATCTAGCTGATTTCATTTTTGTTATTAGAAATCCCATGCTGTGATAATGGAAGATCTACCAGGAATGGTGAAATGTTGTAAGAGCCAGGGCACAAATTTACTGTGGATGACCTTGTGATCAAGGCTCTCTAAACAAAAAGAAAAAGATCTAAATGAAATTGGCTGTATTATATAGCCAAAACAAAAAGAAATTAAATTTAAAATTCCTATCATCCTTTGCTTGTGCACATGTGTAGTTGCAAAAACATAACAAATTTTGTCCAATGAAGTCCTAAGTCAGGGGTTCTCAACTGGGGTAAATTTTGGATTTTCAGAGGTGAATTGTGACTACAATAAATTTAGGGGTGGGTGAGGAGAGCAATTATAGAATTTGGCCTATCCTGTCTGTCACCTTGAAAAGGAGGGGGGAATGGCATTCTGACAAATGGTGAAATGGGTGCAATGGGTCAAGCAAGGTTGAGAACCCCTGTCCTAAGGGATCAATCATGTCACACAAAAACTTTTTATACTTTTTTATACATATTTTCCTCCAATATTTTTCTTGATATATAAAAATTTATTTATCTCATATATATATATATATATATATATATATAGTAATGGTATATTATGCATGATGTTCAACTTTACAAAAATATTGAAACTATCAGCTTTATACAACCGTTTTCTCAGATCAATGATTAAAAATAGATTCTAGTGAATGAACCTTGTACATCTTAAAGTGGATTATCCGTCATCAGATCTTACAGATTGGTGCTACTGTATCAACAAATAACTTTGCCAAATAATGGAAACTACATCACTTGAAGATTTTCAAAGGCAACAACAGCTAAAATGGATAGCACATGTAACACAAAGAGAAAATAATAACATAATCAAGATGTTGACATTCCATCAGTATTAGAAAGAGCAATAACAGCTACTGGAATTAAGAAAACTATTTTCTGGAAAAGTTCTTTTAAGAGAAAGATTTTATCATTTCAATCAGTAGTAATGCTTACTGTTTAGTCAATAAATACTGAATGTTTCCTTATATGGAAATAGCTAATATAAGGAAATTGAACGTAGAATAGGCTGCACTCAGCATAATCTTGTCCAACACTGCATGTTCCTAAAAATCTAAACAAAACCTGAGTCATGTTCTTAAATAGCCTTGTCAGATCTAGATTCTTACATTGATATCGTGGATGGTGTCCAACTCATTCAGAAATATCTAAATTACCAGCTATATACAATCATTTTCTCAGATCCATCATTAAAAATGGATTCAAGGGAATGAAACCTGTATGCATTGAAGACTACCCTTCATCAAATGTCATAGACTAGCACTATAGAATAACAAAGAACTTTACCAAATAACAAAAACATCATCAATTGAAGACTTGAAATCATTGACATAATTAAGATGTTGATTTTCCATGCTAACTTAAATAAAAGGTTAGGAGGGAAAACCACATCGAGACTAGAAAGTGTGCTAATAGTGAACCTGAGAAACCTATTTTACTGAAAAACTGTTTTAAGTGAAAGATTTTATAAATTTCAATTGATATTAATGCTAATTGTTCAGTCATTGAATGCTGAATGTTTTCATATAAGAAAAAATGTGTATGTCTAGATGATACTCTCTATTCATTTACTTAATGATATACAGAGTAATAAAGGAACCAAATCAAATGAATAAAATATAAATGGTGATTGTTTTTATTTAATGAAAACTAAATGCAGAATGCCATCTTTAGAAGATGTGTATGGAGACATAAATGGAACATTGAATTTCTGATTTGGTTAGTGCTTTGAAATTTCACATCAGCAATTTAGAGAGTTTGACAAAGAATTAATATGAAATTTACTTTAAAAAAATGTCTCAATACATCAATCTTCCAGATTCTTGCTTTCCAGTCAACTTTGATCTCCAAAGATTTAAATGCAATGTCAATCATTATCTTGTTTTCTTAATTCCTAGTTCTTTTATTTTTCTTTCTCTTTAATGTTTTTTCTTATATTTTTTCCCACTCAGTCAGCCCTTGCATATTAGTGGCTTTATTGCCTTTCTCAAGCTGAAATGATTAAAAAGAATTTCTTCTTAACATAGATATTCTTTTTCTGCATTTTCAGTTCTATTTTAAACCTATTTTAAATTTTATGAACGTATTTTGTAAATGAATAGGAACCTCAGGGAAGGATTTTGGTGTATCACAAAATTCAGGTATTAAACTGTGTATATGTCTTTCTTTGTACATACCTATGTGATTGCATCTGTACACATATATACATATATGTATATTTGTGTACAAAGTTAAACATAGCTCTGAACCTATACAGTCATATGTAAAAATATGGATATCTTAATATGCTTGTTCATTTATTTTTCACTCTGTATGTGTTTTATATATATATATATATATATATACACACACACATACATATTATGCACTATGTTAGTATATTGATAAGTACATATACATAAATACATGTTCATATGTTTTCATATATAAATATAATAGAGATTCATATTTATTTTGAAGCAAATCTATACTTACATGTGTGGAAAATATATATGTGTGTGTATGTAAATTCCTTTTTACTTATTTATTCAAAGAAATCTGTTTTATTTTTCTTGTTTGACTTTTGAACAAAATTGTGATTTTGGTTTGACATCTGCATTTTGCCTATGAAAATTAGATTGTCATGAAAAAGAAAAAAATTTTTGTCTAAACCCCTTAGAAAATAAATTAGGAAAAGCCCTAAGTAACGATGAATAAATAGATAACTATGTGTTTTAAATCAATATTTTTTTAAGCTCAAGAATAAAATAAGTTTTAGGGCTCAGATTTCTCCCATTTTCTTGTAGTGTATATTTTTTCATCATTCAGAAAAATCCATGGGGAGAATATAAAAATTTTTAGATATTTTTTCCTCTTTTGGAGACATTTCTCTATATTTCTTTGAATATTTGTAAATTCAAAATAAGGAAAGGAAGAATCTTTTTATTTTTAGCTTTTTACAATGAAGTGGGCTTCTGTCAGTAAGACTATACCTGCACTGAACTGTATTTTGTATTCAAATTCATAAAAAGCATTATTCTACACATTTTTCAGCAGACTTGTGGAGAGCCATGATTGCCCACATCCTGAAGAGACATGGTGTGTAGAAAAAGAAAAAGAAAATTATTCACATCTTTGTTATTTTTGTCACAATGTCTCAGTCAGTATCAAATCTGGTCTTTCTCAGGGAAAATGTTGCACTTTCTCAGGGACATATTGGTCTGAAGTTGTACCTTTTTTCATCTCCTTGTTAGAATAAATTAATTATCAATGGCTTGCAAGACAAACAGAATATGCATATCTATCAATAAATCATTGTAGATTTATATGTAATTATATATTGTGTGTGTGTATATATATACACAGCTACACTCTACCTTGAATGGATCTTGGGCCTTGTATTTGGTGAACATTATTAAAAAATAAATTTAATGAAATTCTTTTTTTTATTAATTTAATTCATTGCTATTATCATTATTGGTCTACCTTTTAATATCAAGCATTATGATTACAAAGATTGCTTACCTTAAAAACATAATAATCTAGAATTAACCTGCTTGACTATTTTTCACAAAATATAATCTTTGTTATATATATATATATATATATATATATATATATATATATATATATATATATATAAAACTATGCCACCCCTCTCCTTCCTCCATAAACCCTAAATACATCTCCTTTTTCTTTACTTCCCCCTTTTTTTTTTTCTTTTTCTCTCTTCTCTCCTTCCCTTTCAACATATCATTTCCGTTGAGTTGACCGATTGAATAGGTCATGGTCTGATCCTTACCCCCTTCTTCCTCAATATTAAGTATGATAGAAAGAAATATAAAAATAAACCTTCTCTAAACTCGACCATGTCTCTCACACCACTCCTCACTACCTTCTCTGTTAAATTACATAAACTTAATACTACCCGTCAAAAGTGTAAATTTTCATTTCATTCTTTGTTTCACCTTTTGAAAGTGATATCTGATGATCCAGAGTACCTTAAAAGGTCTCTGGTGAAATAAACTATTACATTGGAGCCTTAAAGTGGTCTGTTTTTCTTTAAATTATTAGCTCTGAATTTGGAAATTATGAATTTCCCCACTATCTTTTATGAGTCAGCTAAGCAAGGCAGAGCTAATGTTGAATGATAGGAAACTGCTTCTAGAAATAGTTTATCATCTCTTTTGTCTGATAGTGTGTCACTTGTGCATTTTAGAGTTTAATTGAGAAGAATTACTCAGAGGTAATCTGGATTCCTCATGACCTCTCACTTGTGAACTGACAACAACAATCAACCATCTGTAGAGAAATGTCAACCTTCCATTTTCGCATTGCATTGTTACAGATGCTGGAAAATGGGGTTTTTGTCAACTGTAAATAGAAAAGACAGAGGATATCTCAAAATCAGAAACCAGTGCTAACACCAAAACCAGGACTCTATCCACAAAATTCCTTTCTTTGCAGCTAGTGGAATATGAAAGGTAATATTCATTACAGGCTACTGGAGTATGAAAGGACCATCACTGGAGATGATTACTGCTAGCAACTTTATCAGATAAACAAAGCTTAGGTCAGAAGTCTCCTGCTTTGGTAAACGGAGAAAGTATTTTCTCCAGCATGACAATGCCAGGGGACACTCTACAAAATAAACCCAAGAAAAATTAAGATTATTTTGATGGGAGGTTCTTCCATGTCCTCCATACTCACCAGATTTAGCACCTACAGAATTTTTTTTATTTGTTTCAGTCATGACAACATTCTACAAATGGCAAAGCATCCAGAAACAAAGAAATTGAAAACAATATGACAAATGTCTTTCAGGGAAACATCCAGAATTATTTAAATACAGAATTGACAATTTGCCTTCCTGTTGGGCTGCAATCATTGAAAATGAAAGTGATTACATTTTTGATAAATAGTATTTACATAACTTAAAGTTGTTTTTATATCCTGTTTGGTAAAATGTAATTACTTCCTGAACACCCTAAAATTAGTCAAAAATTAATAATAGTTGACAATGCTTCATTTAATAAATTCAAAATAATATGACATATTCAAATGCTTAGCAAATATTTATGTTCTTTCAAAGTGAATTGTCAGGATTGTTTTTGTCTTGCTATATCACATTGCAATCTCCTGTAGTATGAGTAGGAGATTGAGTATTAGAGAAAGCTACTTCAGTGTTCCTAATTTCCATAGTTTCATTTCAAAGGCCAACAAATATATTGATCAGAAATTTGATAATAAAAACAAGAAAATAGTGAAGATACTAGTTAAAAAAAAAGAAGAATGCAGAGTCATGAAAATGTTATATTTGATAGGATATAAGATGTTCCAACATTAACATTTGATATTACAATATTATGGCGTTAGGCTATGTTTATAGTTTTTGGCATTTGAATAGAGATTATCAGATTCTTCACCTTTACATATAAGAACTGGGAGATGTTCCAAGTCGGCATCTATGCGGACGACACCACAATTTACTCCTGCCTCAAACACAAATCTAGTGATGTTGACAAAGTTAACCTGGCAGTTCAATTAGAAAAGCACCTCCAATCGGTTGTGAACTAGGGCAAGAAATGGATGGTTAACTTTAATGCCTCTAAAACAAAACTGCTCTCTATTAACCACCACTAAACCTTCTGTAACCCCTTTGGTGCTAGTGGCTTCCAGCCTTGCTTGGGGTGATAAACTTAAAAAAAAAAAAAAAATATACAATCAAATAGAGTAATCTTAGAATATTGCTGACAAACCTTATAAATTCTGTGGTTTGCTTTCTAATGTGTTAGTGTTGGTATAAATAATGAATTTATTGATTAAACTGAAAGTTCGTTACTTTGAGTCATCTGACATCAGAATTATTTCTCATCAGGTTTATGATATTGTCATCTGTTGATTCAAATGCCAATTCTTTACTTGAACATTTGAGCTAGAGACTTTAACTTCAGATCAGAATTATAGCTTCTTTTTGTTTTTCTTTTGTAAAGTGAATCTGTTTTTTCTCTCCTTATCATAGTTTTTTCTCCTCATTCCACAATCCACTCACACAAATTTATTAGGCATTTTAGTAGCTATTTTCATCTGCCCATCTATCTCTCAGTATATGCTTTAAGTGTTAAATTTTCCAAACCCTCTTTCTTCATAATGTGCCCTAGAAGTTTCACCTTTCTTTTTCTAATTTTAAACATGTGTCCTTTTCATCTCCATAATCTTTAAAACTTCCTCAGTTCTCATATTATCAGACTGTGGTATTCTTAGCATTCACCTGTAGGACCAGTTTTCTCTGTTGCTTTAAGTTTTTTCTTTCTAAGGAAATTTTCCAGAATTCACTGCCATATAGGAGGATTGATATGACAACAGTTCAGCACTCTTTTCTTTGTTTCTAACAAACTTTGCTTTTTTCTTAATACTTTGTTTAGTTTCTGGATAACATCTTTCACTATCCTGTTGCATCTTCAGATTTCTGTGTTACATCTATCTAGGGTATATGATACTGTGACCTAATGACTTAGAAAAAACTGGTTAGATTATATTCTACATTACATTCTCCAAACCTTAAATATAAAGTGAAAAGATTTTACAGACTTACCATCTGTAGGAATTCAGAAAAAAATATTAACAAACAAAACTGGAAATTGCATCAAAAGTAATAAACTATAAAAAAATACATATATTGCAAAAATGACAAATATACTATATATAGTCATGTACAAATCAATGTTTTAAGACAAAATTTAAGGTTAATGTTGAAGGCTTATTTTATAAGCTTATGATATTAACTCAGCCTATTTTAGTATGGTCAAATCCCAATTAGGGTAAATAGGACATGCTTTCAATTGATTGGGCTGACATGGCTGCCTTGAAAATCAGATGCCATATACAGCCTCAAATTGTTCAGAAATGTTTAGACTATCATCTATATGCAGCAGTTTCCAAGGATCAGTGATTAAAAATGGCTTTGGGCAAATGAACTCTGTAGGTCTTAGAGAGGACGATTCTTCATCAGATCTCATAGACTGGTACTACAATGGATAGCACATATATTTTGTCTTTGATGCTCTGTTTCAATTCATAAGACCAACTTTACCACTGAAAAATTTAGAGTAAATCTTTAGACATTTAATAGCCTTCTCAGGTTGATCTTTATGAAATCCTGACAATTCACTTTGAAAGAACATAAATATTTGCTAAGCATTTGAATATGTCATATTATTTTGAATTTCTTAAATGAAGCATTGTCAACTATTATTAATTTTTGACTAATTTTGTGGTGTTCAGGAAGTAATTACATTTTACCAAACAGGATATAAAAACAACTTTAAGTTATGTAAATACTATTTATCAAAAATGTAATCACTTTCATTTTCAATGATTGCAGCCCAACAGGAAGGCAAATTGTCAATTCTGTATTTAAATAATTCTGGATGTTTCCCTGAAAGACATTTGTCATATTGTTTTCAATTTATTTGTTTCCAATTTATTTGTTTCTGGATGTTTTGCCATTTGTAAAATGTTGTCATGACTGAAACAAATAAAAAGAATTCTGTAGGTGCTAAATCTGGTGAGTATGGAGGACATGGAAGAACCTCCCATCAAAACAACTTATTTTTTCTTGGGAAGAAGAATATTATGAAAAAATATATTCCAATTCATAAGGAAAATCTTATCAATGCTTTTAGCAAAAGAAACACACCAACTTTCCTTTTGGCTGTCTGCGTTGAAGCTCTTATCAAGGGTGAGCTTATCAAATATAATAAATGTATAAACAACAGAGATGAGTATTTACACTATTTTCATTGTCCGGACTGTTGTCCTCATCTTTATTGTCATATTCAAAATGTTTTGGCTGTTATATGTGCCAGTCTTCTTTGGGTGATATGCGTTAAAAGTTGAACTGAACCTTTCATATGCTAGGCCACAAACATCTCCTAAGCCAGCAAAGCAGAGACATGATTACAATATGTAAACCAGTAATACAGAGTGCTAGAGAAAAACAAAAATAATCAGAAATTGTAATATAAGCTCTAATAAAAATGGTTACTGAGACATTAGATTTATAAGTCCCAAAAATTCATACACTGATCTCCATGTCACATCGACATCCGTGTATGGATTTTTATTCACTGGGCAAAGTGGATAGAAGTGTTGGTTAAGGTAATCCAGTGTCTTGATCCAAAGATTTGTGAGTTCAATACCTGGAGAGATGAGTTACTAAAGGGAAATAACTGAAACTGAGATATCTGGAAGAGGCATGGCACATAGAACTAGATCAATCTACCCCTGTGGATGAAATAAAAGGTTTGGTTCAAAATTCCAACATATGTCACCTGAAGAAGGCTGGGTGTACAATGGCCAAAACGTTGTGAATATGACAATAAAGACGAGGACAACAGTTCAAACAATGCAAATAGTGTAAATAGTTATAATACCTCATCTCAGAAATATAGACAAATAACAAAGATGAGGAAACTCATCTGAATAAACTATTATGTCAAGATAGTGTCTCATCTCAGAACTTTGGAAATTATTAATAATATCTGTCCTTTGACCACTGTTTTAAAAAAAAATAAAGTTCTGGACAGTTGCACTAAGAGATGGAGGAGCATTTGATTGTATCAATTCCCAAGTAAATCATCTTTTTATGGCAACAGTGAATGGAAGCAGCAGAAAGTTTCCCATTTATTTATTGTTATTTTGGTTGAAAACCCTTGGGAAGAAAAAAATAACATCTACTCTCACCTGTGTAAACATAGAAAAAGAAATAAACAGAAAACACTGAGGGAATTCTGACCAAGTTTATAAAATACAAGCCCAGATACTCGGTGTTGCCTGGATGTTCATAGCTGCAATTGTATAACCGCACACCCTGTATACCTGCACCGCCCCCATCTGCCTGCATCTCTGCTTGCATGCATCATCTGTTGGTATACTAAGCTCCCCCTCATCTTTTTTATGGTATGTTCTTCACAAGTGTTTCATTGTATTTAATAAAGGAATTCCATTGATAAAACTTCTTGTGTGATCATTGCTCAGGGTTAAATTGTTTCAATGTTTTAGATTTTCAGTAAATTTCCTATGGCTGTAATAACTTTCAAATAGTATGGTATTGTTCACAAATCTAATAAACAAAAACAGGGTTGAAGCATCAGAGCTTGATTCAACTACAAATGCATGAATGCGCCCCACCCCGCTTCTTCTTCACACATTTACTGTAAAACTGCGGTTAATAAGAGGTTCTTTGGGAATTTTTCCGTTTTAACGTTTCAATAATCCTTCTCAAAGCAATCTTTGCATCAAAGGTTGTTCAAATGCCAATTTAGGATGGAATCATATGAAGAAACTATTGGCTAAATGGCAAAAACCAATTTGGTACCTAGTTTGTCCCAGATTTGATCCATTTAACTGAAATAATCTAAACCAAGCATTCACATAAGACAATTTGTGTGTCATATATAATTTAGATGGCAAATTTGGAAAGAATTGGATGAAAAATGATGGTGTTATGGCTGAAAAAGAAGCTTTTTGAATAGTTTTTTGTGTTTTTTTTATACACAGGGAAGTGAGCAGGACTAAAACCATGCTCTTATTTCTTTCATGATGGCAATTTTTTTGCAACAGGTTTGAAGATAATCAGATAAAAAAATGAGGAAGTTATTCAATTTTTTATTTTACGTAGTATGAAAACCTGATTTTTCACAGATTTTTGCAATTTTTTGTGCGACACCAATGTTGCAAGAAAACTTTCAAGCACTCTACATAAACCTTGTAATTGTAAATGTTTTGCATTAAGAACATCAGCTCATTCAGTAAAAAATTTGTTCATGTGTAACTTTGCCTTGGTTTTTGCAAAAAGTCATACCCACCTTCAGTTTTGTCAATTTTTCTGCCAAACCTGGGGTGGGGGGAAGCATTGGAGATTGAAATGTTGGTCTTGACCTACCTTGGTAAATTTGCAACATGTGTACAATTTTATCAAAATCAGTTGAGAAATCTGGACATGCATAAATAGCATACATCTTCTGTTATATATATATATATATATATATATATATATATATATAAATTTGTGCACATATGTAAATGTATATGTGATGTGTGTGTTCTAATTTATCATTGCAAATAAATCTTTCTTTTATGTTTTTGTAAATATCTATTAGTAACAGAGTTTTATGGAGATATGTGTCTGCATGTAGTAAGAACTAGCTCAGTTACAAGGCCATAATAAGGAAACTCCCTCTTTAATAATGAACTTTGAAACTACATTGTAACTACATTGCTCTACAACAAGGTTCCATAGGATTAGTCTAGCAAAGGGTCAAATGTTTTGGTCATTGGAGAACTGGAAGATTGTGTTGCACCTCTTTTCTAATTGGTAAAGACCTAATTTCTTTTAAAATCAGTATTCAAAACTTTGTGTTTTAACCTGGCTTAAACACTGAATATGAACACTAGTGAGAAATTGAAAACTACTTAATCCACTAAACAAGTTTAGCATGTGATCCATAATAAGCTAGCCAAGCCATTATGATGTTAATCTTTATCAGATGCTCTACATTTGTAACCTTGTGTCAGACTAAGGTAAGCTTAGTAATTACCTGCATATACATTCATATATATTTATAATGTAGAATAAAAATGATTTTGAAGAACTCCTGTTATGTCAAGGCTTGAATGTTTGCATGCACCCATTTTGGCTTAACCTCTTACCTTCATTTTTCCAGTGACTCAGAAAGGTTAATAGTGTAATATTAAGAGAAGCATCCATGTGAGGTCCGTTTCACAAAGTGACAATCCTTGCGAAAAAGTTGAGTGGAACTTCCTTCTTGCATTTGGAATATGATGAAAATTAGGCTGATTCAATTCTGTGGAAAATAGTATAACATGTCCTATCAGTAAAACCTTTAACTGGTGGTGCTAAAGAATGGAGTTTACCTGAACATTTGCCATGGAAATGACAATAGTGTAGCAAGAGTCCTGTAAGTGTGTATCAGTGAAAAAGAATCTGTAGGGTGGAGAAGAGTCTGCCCCAACAAGATCATGTAAACAATTTTGAATTGTCAAGGCTAGAAAGGGTGTATTGAGCAGCTCAGTCTAGATATTTCAGTAATACATCATTTTTGGTCTAATCTGACTCTTGTAAAGATAAAGAATGGCAGAAGGAATCACATACCTCCTGGAGTGATAAACTGAGTTAACCATTTTTCCAGCTTCTTTAGCAATAATTTTATATATGAGTTCCACTTGAGATCTGGAGGGTATTTGAGACACAACAAGTGTTCAAAGCATGGGGCCTCACTGAGAGTGCAACTATTCGTCATGACTGGTGAAAACTCAGGGTCTGATTGAAGAAATGATACTAGTTTGGTTTTTTGATGGTGTTAAAGTTGTAAACCAGTTTTTTCTCTATTCAGCTGTTAGAGTAAGGTCAAAGGAGAGGTCAGCTGTGTAGCTCTGATTGTCTTGGTTTTGGGAAGTGCATCCATAAATTGTGTTATGTTCTGCACAGAATTTTCAAATGGCGAGTGTTTATAAAAAGCAGAATAAGGAGAGGACCAAAGAAATAGCCTTGATTGATGCCAGAATTGATTTTATGACCTTCAGGTGACTGACCATTAACAACAACCTTCATAGACTTACTTAAGAGAAAGGATGAACACACAAACTCTTCCAGAAATGTTGTAGCTAGAGAGTTTGTGCAGCAATTCCCTTATCAAAAGCCTTTGTGATATCTAAAGCATATTGCTCTGGTGACAAGACTATCATCAAGCACATCACTGGTTCTGTGGATGATAACAGTTAAAACAACAGCAGTGGACTTGGAGTAGTAAAACGTATACTGTTTGCCACTTAGGAATTTGTTTCTGGTGAGGTGTTCAGTTAGCTCTTTGTTGACAATAGATTCAAAGAGTTTGCTAATGACATTAAGGAGGCTGATGTGGCAATATTATAATGGAGATAAACGCACACCAGCATTAAAAACAGAGTAAACAGCTGACAACTCTTGTAGTCTTAGGAAACATTTCTCTTTCAGGCAGCAGCAATTAAACAACATTGGCAATATTGGAGATAATTCAGGGTTAAGCTTTTTAAATCCAACAACAGGAATTTTATCTGCACCAGTAACCTTATTAGAGCCCATGTTTTTGATGGTGTCTGGAAAGTTTCTGAGACTACGTAGTAAGGTCATAAAGCATGTACACCATAAGAGAAGGGAAATTAGGTAGAGAATGTTCCTGGGGCAGAGTTCATTGCAAAGAGCTTTGACGTATCTGATGAAGATGAAATAACCTTAGAGCCATGAATAATATTTGGCACAGATGATTAAGCTGTGGTAAAAATCTAGTTAGTGACTCTCCAGAACTTTCATTGTCAATTCAAGCTTTGGTCTAGCATTCTCCATAACATGTTTTGCAATGTTTGCAGACATTTCTGAATGCAAATTGAATATTACTACACTTTCTTTAGTGGTGAAGATAGCAGAAATGGTTGATTTGATTTGATTGATTTCTTTTTGATGGCTTATCAACCTTTTGCAGGTTATTTAAAGCCAGAAAATATATTCAGAATGTAAGAATTTTTTTCTGATATAATGAGTTAGTCATGCAAGTTCTACTAATTAACCCATAACTAGGGAAGCGTTGAAGAGAGGGATTATTCGTGCATACGTGAATATAATGAACCTGATTGAAATTGGAACTCAGCTCCTTGATTTCCAATTCCGAGCAATTATCCATTACACCACTTGCACATCCAAGCTTATAGGACCTGGTATTCCAAAGTGGTAACCCATCTAGGTACTGACCAGTCTCAATGTTGCTTAACTTCAGTGTTCATATATGATATGGCTATAAGCCAAAGTAATGGTAATGGTAAACTATGGTTGCAGAAAATTCAGGTTTGTATCTGTTGTGGTAGGATCCACCTAATCTGCATAGGTGACTACCGACTATATAAATAATGGTTGGTACCGGAAGACAGAGGAAGCGAATACAGAGATCCAGCTAGAGACTCTGGCCGACTGCGACTTAGTCAACACATTCTCCAGGAACGGTCTTCCCAGAAATATACAGAAATACTAGATGTAAATATTGTGTACACCTTCTTGTTATAATACATTCTTGTTCTAAGTACATTTTGTGTTGCATTATTATTCCATGCATTAGTCGAGATTCAACAATGAGTCAAGACTCAACAGTATCAAAACTGATTATTCAACTTTTGCAGATATTTCTTGAAATACATGACATTCTCAATACAGGACAAGATCAATTCAGAGGGGCTATTCTGGATGCTCTACTTCTGAAGATGGGCTTTAATTTTATGATGGAATTATGGCCACATCACATTGAAACACTGGTTTCCATGTGATCACCAAAGTTAAGCCACATCAAGCTTAGTCAGTACCCAGGTGGGTGACTGCTTGGGAATATCAGGTGCTGTAATGGATAATAGCTTGGAATTGTTAATCAGAGAGCCAAATTCCAATTCTGTTGGGCTCTTTATATTCACATATGTGCAAATAGCCTTGGGAAAATTATGACTCCACATCTTCTCCCCCCAACTATGGGTTAATTACACTTGTATAACTAAATCATTATTATCTCAAAACAATTCTTACAATCTAAAACTATTTTCTGGCTTTAAATAACCTGCAAAGTGTTGATAAGCCATTGAGAATGAATAAAGTAATAAATAATTTTAGGGCTTGTAGCAAAAAAACTGAATATTCCAGACAGCATCTAAAATTCTTATTTCAGAACTTACAAATATAGAGATTATTTGGATCCTTGTTTCAGACTAATAGTAACTGAACCTCATAGCGTTTAACAAATATCCTAAATGTTGTCTGGCTTACGATTATGAATCAAAAACTCGTGTTGCAGGACATTGCTAGTTATTGAACTGAGATTAACTTCCAGTTGTTGTTGTTTGTGTTCAGTTCATAATAATGTTTTTGGAAAAGATGGAACCCATCCCTCCCTGAGAAAAGATTACTGAACTGCCTCACAAAATTCTATGAAGAATTCAGTATGAATCTATATAATGGGATAATTTGAAATAAGTCTGAAGAATTTTATTTAATTATATTTTTTACTTCTTATTTTTTTTAATTATGTTCACATTGTACAAGAGAGCCACTCGGGGTAGAGGGTTACAGAGCAAAGTTTATAAAGCAAAGTTTATGTGGGTATGTAAAGGAGATAACAATTAACCCGATATGGAACAGGTTAAGATTATAGTGATTGGGGAAGCAACCTCTTGGGAGTCAGTTTCACAAGGAAGTGATTCATAGGAAGAAGCCACTTACATGGAACTTAATCTCACAAGTGGAATGCACAAAGGGGGGATGAGAGTGGTTTGCTACAATGTGCATGGCATGAGGGGTGTGGAATTAAAGAGTGTAGTTTATCTGAACACTCTCCATGGAGATAACGATCTCGTCTATAAGAAAGGGTTTGTAAGGTAGAAAATAATTTATCACCTACAAGTATGCGAAGATGCTTTTGGACTCTATCAAGAGCAGAAAGTGAAGATTGGAAATCATCAGATTAAAACTAAAAATGATAAATATTAATCACTGTTCCTCTATAAATCTAGTAAATTTTAAATAATATGCATATATATCTGTAGCAGGCAAAGTTCTATTTTGCCTTTAAAGTGCATTCATTCATTCATTCAAGTTTTTCTCAAAATACATATCTCCTCAGTTTTAAATCTGAAATGAAAACAAAATAATTTCTAAAGAATTAATAAATTTAATTTTTTTAAAACTATGTCACCCCAAGCAAGGCTGTCAAGCCACTAAGGCACAAGGGCTTACTGAGTGTGGAAGAATTAGAAAACAGAAATGTTACTAAGCAGTGAGAACAAAGGAAGAGTAATCAGGAGGATAGCAAATATTATTATCCTCTACCAACCTCAATATTTGAGGAAATCATATTAGAAAAATATTATCTCTCCAGCAGAATTCAAACTTGTATTCCACTAGGGAAACAGTCATTAGATATTTTGTCTGGTATTTCTTAAATATTCAGGCTGTTAGATGATGATAAATAAATATATTGTTTAATATATAAACAGAACATCTACTCAAATATGGGTATCTGCTAAAAATAATGTTTAAATAAAGTAATAATATATATATATATATATATATATATATATATATATATATATATATATTTTTTTTTGAATTGGACATAGTCCGACAATTTATTTAAAGACATTTATATATATTATGTTTAACGTTCTTTTTATAGATACAAGTATTTAAGCAAATGCTCTGTTTTATAATAAACAGTATTAAATAACATTTACCGACCTGAATATTCGAGAAATTTTCATAGAAAATTTTCGCTCTCCGACAGGAATCGAACCTGTATCCTATACGGAACCATCATCATGTGGCCGAACGGTTAAGGCACATCACGCAAAATGATGGTTCCATATAGGAACACTGGTGGTATATCTGAGACTGTTTTAGCCATGAGCTAGGCTTTGATATGCATATATCAATGACCAACTGACTATCAGAAATGGACAGGCTTATACAATTTAAAAACTGTTTAATTTGGACATATTTCTGACAGAAAACATTCATCTAGGCAATGATTATAGAGTAATCATTAGAATATGGACATAACCAGTTCCGATAGAAAAAATATTTGATGGACCTTACTTAAAACAGACATAACCACTTCGGGTTTGTCTGTCTACATACAGCATGATAGTTTTAGTTTGAAAACTAATGTAGTTAACCTGTAAAATTATAAAATATTTAATGGAGATCATTTTGTTGAGATTGAAAAAAAAAAGACTTATATAAATAAATGTTATTTTTAGATGAAATAAGATTGATAAAAAAAACTAGACTCATCTAAATGAATGCAACTTTTAAATCAAATATAAGCTAAAACAGATTATAAAATAGGTTAAATTCAAGTCAATATGAACGGATATAAAAACATCAAAACCAAAAGAAGACTTAATGCATAAGCAGCCAAAAACTTCATAAATATTATAAAAAGTTAGTTAAGATCTTAAAAAAATAATTTGAAATATAAAGATTAAAAATATATAAAAATGAGGTTACTATTTTAAAATGTTTTCAGAAAAATGACTTTATCAGAAGTAACTGACACTTTGGAGATTTCCACTGATAAAATATATACAATTTTTAACACTCAAGCAGACATTGAATATTTTTGTTTTGTTTGGCTTAAAAATTATTCTTTTTAACACTTACGTTTTTTTTTTTTAAATTTTTATGCTTTTTGAAATTTTGTGCCTTAACAAAACCAGTAATAATTTCAGAACCATTAGCCATTATGAATTCATGGAAAGTTTGATGAAATAGGTAATTTTCTTAATCATAAAACACTCAAAAATTTTTTTTCATAGTATTTTTACTGTCTTTCCTGCTTGCCTCAACACCTTTATAGATCTCAGGGACAATCATAGTGAGAAATAAAAAGGCTTACTTTTCCCTCATTTGAAACAAATGGCTGGAACAAATGATTAAAATTCTGAAAATGAGAATTATTTATTCCTTAGGAGATTACTAAGTATTTTGACTACAGTAACACTGACCACTATGGAAAAGGGACCTTATTAGTTTTAAAGAAATGGAACTTGAAAATGTTGTTGGAAACAAAAAAAGAGGGATGAGCTGCTATGTGATACGAATCCTCCTATATTGCAGTGAACGCTGGATAGTTTCCTCACAGATGAAGAAGAGACATAAGGCAGCAGAAATGTGGTTTTACAGAAAAATAATGAGGATAACACAGGCAGAACATGCAGGGTTGACCTGGAGGTACCAAATACAGAAATACATGACATCACACATGCATTTCATATGGCAAGTCTAAGAATGAGAATAGATGGATATATAAACAACCTTCATAGAGATGATTAGGTAGTCTTTCACACATTGCCGAAGAAGAAGGTGGAGTCCATATGTCAAATAGGGGTTACAGGAGAAGCTACATACCACAGATTGGCTGGGAATAACTGACAAATATTGGAGTGAATAAAGTTTTAAAACATCAACAACTTTTTTCTCAGCTTCTGTTTTTTTCCCATGTGATCTTTGCTGCACGTGGCCATAATGGAATGCTCTGCTTTTGTAACTGATCAAACCAAGCCAATTTTCATTCAAAGCAATGTTTAAATGATCAGAATGCTAACAGTATGTGAACCACCTCGAATGATGCCAAAATAGACTTTGCACTCAGTGTTATCAGAGATGCCAGGTGCATCAGCATGTTGACCTGAGAGATAAACTCTTAAACATCAGGTGTAGATCTACACCATCACTTGATATCAGTGGCTGCCTATGATGTGCACACATGAGACAAACTGGATGACAAGTAGATATATAACCACCCACCTGAGAGGGGGAAAAGAAGAAACTCTTATATTCTTGAGATAATGTAGAATCCACACTCAGAGAAAACTCAAAATGCACCCCGCCATTTGCTGATAATAATTAATGATGTCGGGCGCTGATTAAACAATAATGTTACTTATGAAAAATTTAGTCACATCTTAATATTAATATGAATGATGATAATTTTACAACAGCAATTCAAAATGAACAGTACCAACAGAATCTTCCAAAATATTTAGCAAAACATTTCTTGGATAAAGGTTCACTTTGTATTGTATGTTAGCATGTTTACCTGCATTGCTTTATCCATTTTTCATAGATTGAAGTGCATATATCTATTCTTGTATTATGATTAGTATTTGTTAAATCATGGAGAACCAATTTCCATAGTTATTTTTCCAGGGTACTTCAGTTGATAGTGAATTTTTGTTAGCTAATTTTTTGCTATAACATCTCCATCTATAGAATTCAGACAAAAACAAACCACTACTAAGCACAACATTGCACATTTCTTCAGTGGAATGAGTCTTTTTTTAAACCTTTCAAATGAGTTTGCCACATTCTTTAGTTTAAAGAATCTACCTAAAAGACACTATGGATATTTTGTTTTGCTTCCACAACATTATTCATTGCTTTTTCAAACTAACACAGTATCATATGTCCTATGCGCTCTAAAGACGCGTCCATTTTTAAGACAGTAAATTTAGTTGACTTAAGTTGTAGCAGCATAACTCATAGTTGAAAACTGCATGAATATATGTATTTATTGTCATTTCTTATTCTATGTGCTGTGTCCCTTCAGGTCATGGGTGATCATAGTTCTCCACAGTTTCCTGTTTTGTAGCTCTTAACAATGTTTGTCTTTTTGCTCTCTCTCCTAATCTCTGTTCTGCCAGCCATTTGCATAAGCTCATTAGGTAGGTTATTCTCTGCTTTCCTCTGTCTGTCTTGCCTTCATTTCCAAGTTCTCTTCCTCATTATGCTCCTGAGAAATTTAAACTGTCTCTTTCTGCATCTGTCTATATATTTGATATGAGATATTGTAACTATTTACACTGTTTAGACTCTTGTCCTCATCTTTATTTGTCATATTTACAATGTTTTGGCCATTGTACACTGTACAGGTGATATATGCTGGAATTTTGAACTGAACACTTTCTGATTCCAATTATAAGTTTTCTTTTTTTCCCATTTTCTCTAAAACCTTGTTGTTCACATGTTCAGTCTGCTGTATTCTCAGCATCTTTCTGTAGAACCACATTTTTGTTGCCTCAAGTCTCTGTGATGAAATTGTCCATCATTCACAGCTATATAGGATGTCTGATATTGCATAGCAGTCATTACTTCTTTCATTTTGTTATTCTAAAATAGTACCTTCAGTGTTTAATCTGTTTTTGGACATGATGTAATCGAAGACTTGATATTAATTTATTTTCCTTTTCATTAGGGAATTTTTATTTCAATTTTCACCTTGCTCTATCACAAACTTTCACTTTTATTCTTATCTTTTTCTCAGTTTGTCTTCTTTTCTGCAGTTTCCTTTTTTATACATGTTTTTATGGTGTCTTCTTCCTTCGTTCAAATGTATTAGTCCACTTTTCAAAGAATTAGCTTAACAAAAATTCATTACCTTTTCCAAGATCTTCTTCAACAATTGAACACATTTTTCTGTTGCTGATGTTACCACAACAGCAGCTCAGTCTATTCTACTTTCTTTCTTTGTATAATCCTTTGACAGGATCCTTGCACAACTGTTGTTCACACAATCCTCCTATCGATGTCTATCTTTTGCCATTCTTTCTGCTGTGAGCAAGAGGTGATTGGTGTCCTTTTTAATTTGGTCTTTCCAACACTTAGGATATTTACTCCCTGGTATTGGTGCGATAAAATCTTTTTTAAATGCTTGAAGCACATAACTGGATTGGTCTCTTCAAACTACTTGGCCAAACCAGCATAAATGATTCTTCTTCAAGTCAGTGATTTTGGTTTTCATACCTAGTTCTTTTCTAATATTGTCCATTTTGATTCGACAATTGCATGCTACAGCAACCATAGCTTTAAGGTTATCATTCTCAAAGAAGACAATTTTTCTGGAATCTTCTTTTAGGTAGCATATTTTTCAATGTAGGTAGCAATAGGGATAATTAATGCATCAAATATTCTCACTTTCATAATATTAAATATATCTTTTTTCTGTTCCAGATTTTCTCTTTTAGTTTACCAAGTGCTGATGATGCTAAAGTTATTTGTCTGTTTGCATCTACTGATGTTCTAGGTATTACTGATCCCTTGAATGTAAAAGTGTTTACTTTTTCAACAACATTTATTCTACAATCTTCAGAAATGTTATGGTAACAGCTTCAACAACACAAAGATTCAATTGTCAGAAAAAACCTTGGTATCCTAATGGCTTTTCTCAAAATTATAGCATTAAATACGATGTTTCAAATAGTTCCATTCATAAGAAGCAAATTCTGTGCAGTTTTTTCCAAGAATTACTACTCCATGGAATGGATGCTGGATGATTCTCTGAACATCTCTTCAAATCAATTGCAATCTATCTTCCTTATTCTCATAATTATATCTTCCTTCCACCTCCTCTTAAATTCAGTAACCCTTTACCATGTGTGGCTCTTGAGCCTTTGGTGATCTATAGATAAAAAAAGTTCAACCTCTGTTAAACTTATCTTTCTTATGTGAGGTAAAGATTCCATAAAAGCAATTATCAAATTTGATCTACACATGACAAATGCTAGAAAATGTGCCAGCCAAAATATAGATGACACCAATTCAAATAATAAAACAAATAACAATAAAAACAACACTGAACCTGAAAACTTAAATAACACACAGCATTTCATTTTTTTCCATTGATTTGATTTGATAATTTAACTGAACATCATTTTTATGTTCCCAACTTTCTTTCCCATCCTATTTCAGGCCCATAAATGTGCTTCTTATGGACAGACAAGCTTTATTGATCAACGTGATTCAGAATATGAGATGATCCTCATTTGATCTTAGATCAAAGGATGTTCAAGTGCTATTTTTCTAAATAACTCAAAAGCGATCAAATGAAATCGTATTTTTGAAATTCTCAAATAGAAAAACTGAAATAGTGATTTCATCCTAAAAGATCACTTAATATAAATGTGAAGCTCAAATACTCACTTTTGTTAAAGAATATATTAAAAATTTAAGTGAAAAATTGCAGTGTATGGCTTTCTGAAGATAAATAGCTATAATTTACATAAAAAAGGATAGAAAAAAGGTGAAAACCAAAAAATGATGACATTTATCTTTACCTTTGACTTTTTGAGGTTGATCAACAGTTTGTGTTTCTTTTGGAGTTTAAGAACAAAATAACGAATTTAAAATTTAGAATTCAGTTGAAGTAAACAAACAAGAGTTTACTTACCTTCTTGTTTTCTTCAAGATTAGGTTTCTTTACTAGAAATGAAAACTAAAAAGGCTTCTTGTTTTTTTCTCTATATTTCAGATAATTCAGGCAGCACAAGATATTTTTAAGTAAAAAAGAAATGCTGTCCCAATTGTTATCAGTTTGACCATGTCAAGATTATAGTGTCTCATTAATTATTTCTAATAAATAAAAAGCAATTGGTTTTAAGCATTCTCATGGAAAAAAATGTACACAGAGCTATTCACCAGATATAGCTTAAATAAACCTTGAAATATAATCAGCCTCAGTGTGGTCTGCTTCTCAGATTTACTTCAAGACCTTCAATGTTTGTTTTTTTATTTAGTTGCTACATTGCAACCATCTGTAAATTGGACTCAGTTATCTAACATTTTGCATTTAATAACAATGAAAAAATACTTAATCCGGTTAACAAGATGAGTTGATGGCAAGCCGAAATTTCAGCTGGTATCCATTAGATTGGTTTTGTTTTGTTTGTTTTACTGCATATCAACCCACTGAGTCATTTAATGCTGAAATTTAATGTTTTCCTAAATAAAGCCTTGTATTTAAACAGCCATTTTTTTATTTTAAATAGTAAGACTGCTGTTCATTATGGCTATAAACAACAAAAGACTGATTCACTTTACATATTCCAGTTTCTAAGAGAAATTAAACTGATTTCAAAAATATAATTTAAAAAAAAATGTTTTAATCAGTTTCACCCCATGTAAGAAAGTAAAGCCACTAAGACACAAGTGATTATTGGACGTGGAAGAATTAAGAACAGAAACATTAATAATGAGCAGGAGGAAAAAATGAGTAATCACAAGGACAGCAGAATGTCAATCACTATCTACTGTTCTGATTACTCTTTTCTCTTCCCACTCATTATTAAGGTTTCTGTCCTTAATTCTGCCACACCCAATAATTGCTTGTGTCTTAGGGACTTTATTACATTGCATGGAGTGAATCAATATTTTGAAAAAGTTCTTTTCAGTTTGTTGCAAGTAGCATTTTAAGCAGATTGAATTAAACTTGCTGCAGTTTGTCAGTATGTCTTTTAGGGTGAATGGCTATTGGCATGCCACACATACCGGAGGATGTTCCTGTTTTTAGGTTATATGAATGCTTTATGGTAGTATGACCAATATGGAGCCTGGACATAATCACTTCTTCTCTTCTAGTTTCTTGCTTCTGATTCCATTCTCCTATTGCAGGTTTAATTTTGTACAGTTTATTGTTTAAGCAGGAGTTGGTATCCATTAGTCAACATCTGTCTCATGTCATCTTGTATGTGTAATGTCTGTTAAGAACATTGTCAATAATCACTCTCCACAGCTTTCTATTCTTCGTAGATATAAATGTTTATTTCCTTACACTTTTCCATCTGCCATCCATTTATACAAGGTAGATATGCTACTGTTCCATCTTACCTTCAGTGTGCCCTGTGAGTGTCAAATTCTCCTAGCCCTCATTTCTTATTATGTATCCCAAAAATTTCAACTATCTCTTTCTGTACAAGTATAATTTTTGTTTCCATTTTCCTTAAAATGTTTTTGTTGCTCGCATGTTCTGTACATAGTATTCTCAACATTCTTTGGTAGAATCATGTCTCTCTTGCCTTGTGTTTCCTCTTCATCTGCGATAAGGAAATTGTCCAGTATTCAATGCTATATAGGAATACAGGTATACCTCACTCTACATTGTTAAGTGTTTCTAGAGGTCACGACTCGGTCGAAAAATGACTTAAGTCAAAATAACCACAGTATAAACCGCAAAGAAGCACTTCTCATTGCTTATTACCGTATTTATGATATGTATGTACAATAATCCAAATAAAATAATAAATTTTCACCTCATCTTCCAGTGATATTGCCTTACATTTAGCATTAGCACTTGCACTGGGACTTTTCTTCAGAGCCATGAGCAAAAATGTATTCTAAATCACAATTAAAATTTTATTGAAAGAACCTCAATAGCAGAGCACAGATGTAAAAAAATCTGAATTCAAAATCATTATAAGAGCAGAAAACAATGCATAAGTGCAGCTAGTCAGCAGGAATTTGAAATAAGAACATCTACTGAACATACTTTATTATGCTAATTTTTTTGATTTTGATGATATATTTATATATATATAATATACATAATATTATTTTTAAATTTGTTTAAAAATGATTTCATATGTGTTCATTATTTTAATGTTTTGACATTTCTAACGTTTTTAATGGCAGATGTAAACTCAAGTAAAACAACCTAAGTCGAGTTTTATTTTTCCATATGACATATCTTCAAAAATGACTTAACACAGGATGACTTAAGCCAAGGTATCACTGTATCAATATTACATATCAGTTCAGCATTATTTTCTTTGTTTCTCATGAAATTTTCCATCACAGATCAGAGAGTATTTTTAAATTTATCTTCAGCAAAACAAAAAATCTTTTCTGTAAAAAGGTGGTAATGAAATGGGGAAATGAAGAGGTTCAGTTTTGTGGGTTTTTTGGGGTTTTTTTTTAGGATCCTCATGAATTTATTTTAGGATCCTCATGAAATGTTTTAACACAAAAGAAATAACCTAAATAATTTAAAATTAAAATTTTATATTAGAACAAAAATAAATCTCAGTCAACTTAAATGCAGGTTGATAAACCATAAAAAACAAATCAATCCTCTGATTTGAAGGTCTGCTCTGGCCATTGACTTCAGAGTAGGAAGCCCTCTGCCCAGCAATGCAATGTCATAACCACCCTGCATATACTGCCCGTAGTTTGATCCTATGTAAATTTTTTGCTTGCAACCAGTTGAAACTCCTTGTAGTTAATGTCTCTCAATTGAATTCTCCACTGGTGTGAACTGTAAAAAAAACTACACATGGAGTTGGCCAAATAGTTCAGTGCCAGAGGCCATGAACTAAGAGTTTTTTTTGCCACTGGTTGTTGGAATAAATAAGTAAAATTTAATCTTATCTGTGCTGCTTTTGATAATAATTGAAATAATAAACCTGTCTATTGTAGGCAGGCATTTACCCATAATGACTTATCATTTCAATATAAAATAATATTCTGAATATTATAGTATTCTATATAAAATTTTGCTTTGGAAGTCTCGAAAGTTTTCAACAAGGTTTGGCATACTGGTCTTCTTCACAAGTTGAAAAGGCTCTGGACAAATTTTTGAACTGATTCAATCTTTCTTATCAAATCATGAAATTAAAATTTTCCTGAATGGCCATTCTTCTAGATCCTTTCGTACTAATGCATGTCCCCACCCCAGGGCTTTATCCTTGGTCCTGTATTGTTCTTAGTTTTCATCAATGACCTTTCTGATGACATCAGTTCTCAACTTTGTATCTATGCTGATGACACAACCATTTACTCCTGTCTTGATAGTAAGTCTGATCAGTTCAATAAGGTGAATTGGTAGCTGATCTCAAAAATGACGTACAATCTTTTGTTAATTGGGGCAAAGAATGGCATGTTAATTTTAATTCCTCCAAAACAAAACTGCTCTCCATTAATCATCTGAGTGACTCCTTTCTGCCTTCCATCAGCATGGTTGATGCTAATCTCCAGGAGAATGACTAGTTGTACCTTCTTGGGTTAACATTCTCAGCTGACACAAAGTGAATGTTGGTTCACTGTGTCGTGCTAGACAATTTCTCTCACCAGAATCTATCTTACATATCTATAAATCTACCATTTGCCTATGCTTCAAATATTGCTGCCACATATGGTCTGGTGCTCCTGCTATATATTTAGAGATTCTTGATAAAAACCCAAAAAAGAATCAGCAATATTCTGACCTGGTATATTGGCTTCAATCAGATACCTGTGCCTTTTCTATAAATACTTTCATGGAAATTGTTCAGATGAGCTCTTTGCTATGGTACTTAGACTTTATGTATATAAGCATGGTACTATATTGTCAGCAAGGTCTCCTCAATTCACAGTTGAATTGGCTCAAGTTCTATGCTAATAGTTTCTTCTTTCACACTTCTCACTTATGGAACTCTCTTCCGACTCGGTGCTTTCCAGTCAACTTTGATCTCCAAAAATTTAAATACAATGTCAATGATTATCTACTGTCTTCCTGATTACTCTTTTATAGTTCTTCCACTTTAATATTTTTCTAACCCTTTCATACTCAGTCACCACTTGTGTCTTAGTGGATTTACAGCCTTGCTTGGGGTGAAATTATTAATATATATATATATATATATATCAAGAATCTTATTAAAGAAAATACAACATCCTGCAGGATTCAAATTTGCATCCCCTTTTGCAAAGCACATTGGATCTAACAATACTCTCTCTTGCAAAAGGGGACAAAGGTTTGAATCCTGCAGGAAGGTGTATTTACTTTAATAAGATTTTTTGAATATTCAGGCTGGTAGACTGGAGTCTAAATGAGATGGATGTGCTTAAAGGTAGTATACAACCTTGCTTAACTGATGATGCTCTTCATGTTTAAAAAATAAAACAGAGTGTCTACTCAAATGTGAGTATTGTGACATGGCCCGCTATGTTAACTGTTAAATCTGATGTACAATCAATTTAATAAGAGACACACTGTTTTGTGTTTCTCCTTCTTCTCTTTCTCCTTTCTCCTTCTCTCTTTTTTTGCTTTACTACCTATCTGGACTGAGTCTTGTTTCAGCAAGGAAAGGTCAGGAAAGGAATTTGGGACCGCTTGACAACAAACAGAATGACCTCCTAAGAAAGTGAGTAAGAAAAGAATTTGAGATTGCTTGACAACAAGCAGAATGACCACCTAAGAAACTGAGTAAGAATTGGTCAACTACACTCCTGTGACATACATCACCAAGTGATGTTTGGTATTGTAACTTTAGTTTCCTGATGACCTTCAATGATAACAGTTTGTGAAAAAATAGACTCTCATCATGCAAGCATAAGGGATAAGAAATATGCCCATAAAACTATTCCATTACTTGTGTTAGGAATAAGAAAATTTTTTTCACCAAGAGATCTTGGGTCTATTTGACTATTTAATGGGTAAAGGGTAAAGGAATATTGTACCCAAATAGATACAAAGAAAACCTTAATTTTATCACAAATGCAATCCAATCAAGCAAGAGGAAACAGAATACAAATTCTATTCCAGAATCTTATATTTTACATTGTGGAAGAAAGAACCACTAACTTTTGGAACATTCTACAACAATGTTTTTGTCTGTCATTATGAACATTTGAACTCCAAATTGCTGAAACACAAATGTTTGAACTGACATCCAATATCAGTTAAGTGTTCTTTTATTAATTGTATGTCTGTCACTCCATACTTTTTCAATGTTTTGTATTTTGTTATATAAAATTTATTTACAAACATTAATCTTGTGTTTATTGTTCATTGGGATCTGTTTGTGTGTTCCTATCTGAGCAAACTTCTTCTGTTTTTTTTTTGGAACCTGGAATTCATATCTTTTATACATTGCAAATTCATAACAGTAGCCACTAAAATTAATGTTTAAAGTGATATACATATATATATATATATATATATAAACAAAATAAGAAATTAGAAGACTAGTACAGATAAAATGAATTAAAAATCACTCTCCAAATGGTGAAATTTCAAAATGGAGGACAGTTTTATCAAGACACACATGATAGAAAGAAATATTCACAAAGCATAATTTTTAAGACCGACAGCAAAGTCTAAAATAAAGAAGCCAATAAATTTCATTTCTGTACAAAGTAGTCCTTGATAAAATATATTACATATATTATATAAAATATTGTAGCAACAGCAAGTGATTTTCAACACTGTATGCTTAAAAAGAAAAGGAAAATATCAATAAAGACTGCAATAAAAGCTAGGACATGTTTTATACTACTTTTCAAATAATAAGACAATTTACACACGTCCTTATGTTATGACAAGCTTGTGAATCTATGTGAAGTATACAGCCTAACAGGTATCCAGGGATTTTTATCAGGTATTTTATGGTAGAGCATGACAAGAAATGTATTAGGCATCTAAGACAGTCAGCACTGAAAACAGAAAAATGGTTTTGGGAATTGTAAGGACCTGGTTTTTTTATTTTCCTTTTTGGTGTTGGGGTGTGGGGAAAAGTGGATGTCTTGTAAGAATTGCTTCTCCTTCCACTTTGATCCAGTCATGTTTCAGTTGTGTGCATGAGATTTACAACTGGGGAATATAGATATACACATATAGGAAGGCATGCATATATATATATATATATATAAAGGCAGGAAGCCATCTCTCCCTCTCTCTCTCTCTCCCTATACATATATATATATATATATATATATATATATATATATATATATATATATATATAGGTATTAACTAAACAAAGACAATATCTTAGAGTGTTATGCAAGATACAAATATACATACTTTGATCTATTAACACTCTCTATCTTTCTCTCTCTCTCTGTATGTATATATATATATATATATATATATATATATATATATATATATGTAAGCAAATGTGTGGATGTAGATCCGACGGTATGATGAAAATGTGGAAAAGACAAAGCAAAATCCGAATATGTGAGTCTATTGTTTTTATTATGTTTTTGTTTTTATTCCCAGCATATCCGACTCCAAGAAAGAATACTCTGACTTTAGAATTTCAGTTTTTCTGTTTCTGACCAGTCCTGTATATATCGTCTCTCCATCAAACTTAAATCTAATATAAATATGTCTCCATTAACCATGTCCCGAAGAAGGTCTATTTGACCGAAACGTCTGACGTCGACAGAATAACAAAAACAAAAACAAAATAAAAACAGTAAACTCACATATTCGGATTTTGCTTTGTCTTTTCCACATTTTCATCATATGTGTGTGTGTGTGTGTGTGTGTGTCTGTGTGTGATAAAGTCATAAAAAGAGCATGTGATATCTACACAATCAATAAAAACAAAATAACAAAGAATTTAAAAATCAAACTTCCACATTATTCCACTTCCAAAAATATGTCTGATGAAGCTTAATAACATTTTCTTTAGATTATCATACACACACCCATATATATATATATATATATATATAAATATAATTAAGTAATTCATCGAGTATAGAAACCTCAACAGAATACAGAAAGCACTGGACGGGCGTTTCGTCCTATATTTGGGACTTATCAGCAGTGCGCATCCACTACTGAGAATTGAAACCCGGACAGTTACATTGCCAGGCAAACGCCATACCAACTGTTCCAACAGGCCTCAGTGACGAAGAGGTAGCGAATCAGACTCGATATAGTGCCGCTCGATCACATATTCTGTGGTGGAACTCAACTGAGTTTCCTTTTTTACCCATAGGACTGTGCCCCCTCAAGCCACGACTACTATCACCAAGTCACTCCAACTGGAGCATTAGAAGCCGGTTCAAGCTTAGAATATACAAGTAATTAGGAAGATTTGAGAATTATAATTAAGTAAATCATCGAGTCTAGAAACCTCAACAGAATACAGAAACCACTGGACAGACGTTTTGTCCTACAGCTATATATATATATATATATATATATATATATTGTAAAAACATATACATAAGGACAAAATGAATAGTATAAGCACACAGTTGCACTTTTTCCACAGTCATATATTTTCGTAGACTTATATCTATATGTTTATAGTTATTCAAAGTTATATATATATATATATATATAGAGTGTGTGTGTTTGTGTTTGTGTATGTTTTCATGCAATTAATAGTTATTACTATACATGCTCATGTGTGCATTTGTGTGTAAATATATGTATGTACACAGATGAGATGGACATGAATATACATATATGAGTGTGTCCATATATTTATGCTTATATATATATATATATATAAGTTTATACATATATGTATGTGTATATATAATTGCATATGTATGTGTATATTCACCACTAATATTGTCTATATATATATATATATATATATATATATGTTTGTATGATGTTATCCATATATATAGATTTAATGACTATATATTTACAAGTATATACACACACATGTTCCTGATTCCTTTTGCTTTTTGACCCAAGAGACAAATACTAAGATAACTGTCCTCATATATACTTGTTATGATTTGAAGAAAATCGTTCTGAGTCAAATTAAACAACCGTTATCATTATTTTGTCTTCTCAAGGGAAGGCTTGTGGCCTACTTTAGCCGACCACATATTTTTCTGCTTTCTGTATTTCATTTCCAAAGAGAAATCCTTTAAGTAAGGTGCCACGCTAAACGATTTTTCCTCTCTATTATTTTTAGAAATTATAAACAAAGTACAGTTCAAAATATTCTGTTTGAGCCAATAAAAAAGTTGGATAAATATAATAGATGTTCTCAAAGTAATCCTTCCAATTTATTTCCACGAACACTATGGGAATCACAATGACACTGTTGAATGGAGAAGTTTTCAACTAAAAAAGACTATTTTTCCATGAAGTAAGCTCCATTGGATATGCATCCTCATCAGCAAATAACTTTAGCTTATATACCACACTTGTAATAATCTATACCAGTGGAGACAACCCATCAAGTACATCTCTGACAGAAACTGCCTTTATAGATTGAGATATCTATGTGAAAGTGGTGGTATAATGTTTATGGTAGGATAATAGGTGCGGAAGTGTACACCAAATAATATTTTCCATATTATGATAAGATGACTGATAAATATACATTGATATTTGGAGGCTCACATGGAGCCATAATTCAAGAAGAATCCAAAAACTCAGAAAGAAGATGATATTTTTATGCAAAACAATGTTATATCACATTTGGGAAAGAAAACTAATGATGCTCTAAATAAAATAAGCTTCAAAGGTAATTTTTTTGTACATTTATCTTGATAAAATCCATTGGAGAATGATATGTGTCAGTAAAGTAGTGTTTTCATTTTGTCTTTGTTCATATACACATATATATATATATATATATATATATATATTTTAAGAAATTTTATAAATTGTAAGCATTTCATTGAAACTAAATGTTTTATTATGCATTTCACCTTTCTAGGCTTCATCAGATCCAAAAACGAAAGAAAGAAATACGTGTGTGTATTTGTGTGCATGCTTCAATAAATGAGTCATAGTACTTTTTTCCTAAGCTAGTGTTTCTCGTGATTAAAGAAGACAAAAAACAAGTGACTTTTTAAAGAAGCTGTTAATATTTATTCTGTATCTTTTCTTTATAATTCTTAGTTCATGTCAAAAGTTGTTACTATATTTTCCCAGCTTCTTTTATTGAATTAAAGGTAAATCCTCACTTCATTTTCAGAATAGTGCGAAAGCAAGAAATTCTTATAACCTTTTGTGAAATGAATCCAAGGCAAATCCTCATCCAGTCCTTCAGAATGGGTTGAAAGTAAAAGATTTGGGTTTTTTTTGGTCTGTCCATGTGTTTTCTGTGTTGGCTATATATGTTTTTAAAATAGGGTATAGAATCCTGACGAAGTTTTTAAGAAATTTGACAAATGGAAAACAGTTCATTGAAAATAGATTTGATTAAGGAGAAAAAGCAATATGATTCATTATTTAAGCATATGCACAAATACACATACACACATTTCTTTCTTTTGTTTTTGGATCTGATGAAGCCTAGAAAGGTGAAACGTGTAATTAATTCTGTAGTCAAACATTTTTCATTTGTCAAATTTCTTAAAAACTTTGTCGGCATTATATATCCTATTTTAAAAATACACACACACACACACACACACACACATATATATAGGATGTGGGATATGAATGATAATGTATATTCAGTTGTTTGTGTGTGTGTTTACATGTGCATATATTAGGAATTTTTTTAAGAAAATTCTTCTATTTTTAATTTTTGTGTTTTTCATTGGTTAACCAGACCTCATGTGTATCTGTCTTGTCATGCAGTGTCTGTATGTACAATTTATTTGTCTATCATAATTCTATGCCAGAATCAGATGATAATGTATATTCGTTTGTGTATGTGTGTGTGTATGCATCTAGTGGAGTTTTTTTTATGCATGTCTGGTGTTTGTTCACATG
The DNA here is from genome assembly GCA_964036315.1 of Acanthosepion esculentum. Taxonomy (NCBI): domain Eukaryota; kingdom Metazoa; phylum Mollusca; class Cephalopoda; order Sepiida; family Sepiidae; genus Acanthosepion; species Acanthosepion esculentum. The sequence continues at coordinate 67,743,451 of OZ038499.1, read as the reverse complement.
TTGATTTGGGGATTTTTTGTGTGAGAATGAAGGAATCTAAGTTATACTGGTTGTAGTAGCTGGTAGACATATTAGTAGGAATTTTATAAAAGTCACTGATGTAATAAAGTGTTGATGCATGTTTATAGATGGTAAAATATTAATCAGAATTCCCTTCAAGTATTTTCCGCATAAAGAATGATGTTCTTTTCTAATTAGGGTGACATTTATAAAATTGAAGTTATGACCATTTTTATTTTTGCATATTACAAGTGAGTTTAAAGGGTTGTCACAGTGTAGGTCTTTCTTATGTTCGTAGATGTGGGCTTTATATGTTTCTAGTGTTTTTCCAATGTAATTCTTCCTACATTGCATACATATTTATTAAAAATGACTACAGATTCTAGAAGCATTAGGCATAAAAAAAACAGCCCAACATCAATGAAATGCCATCAAATTTAGGAAGAAACATGCTAATGCTTTTCCATGAACTATAATATAAAAAAAAGAAAAGTCAGTGAATGCATGGAAATGCAATATCTGAAAGTAAAATAATTAACAGTAAAAAAAACCAAGTCTTTGATAATGGCAAATGAGACTACTTGGACATTGGACAATTTATATCAAAATATGTACTGGAAACCAAGAAAATGTGACAAAATATAGAAAATAAATAAAAAAACCTCTTTATTGAGGAATATTTGCTGCTCTTTAATCAAACTTATATATACATATATATATATATGCTACAGTTCAAAATTTTGAAGCCTGGTAATTTTTTAAATTGGCCCAAAAAAGTAATTATTTTGCATTTTAAATAAGAGAAAATCATTATACATGGTTAAAAAAAAGTGAGACGTGATTTTTTATTGGAAATTTTATTATGACAAAAAGAAAAAAGCATTTTATGATGAAATTTTGCTCTTGTCAAAGTATACTCCTTTTGCCTTGATTTCTGTAGCACAAAATTTTGGCATTCATTGCAATATTTTTTTTCTTCAGCCATTTCACCATATAGAAACTGTTTAGAGATCTTATCATCCTTCAACCTGACCACATGACAACTCCATTGGAACCATCAGAGACTCTATACTGACAGTATTTGAGAATATCAGTGTCACTCATGAATTCCCAATATATGGCAGAAACACTGTAGGAAAAACTGCTCCATCTTTTTCAGGTGTTTCTGGTAAGGAACCCAGGTCTTATACAACAATGAAGATAATTCATAAGTATTGTGAATCTTCAACATCTCAATCAAAATTCTATACTGAGACGATAGACACCCATCCAGTTTTATAAAAGAATTACTGGCCTTCTTAGTTTGAAGGGAGATTTCCTCATATTTACATTATTGTCTAAATACATGAACCTTTCCACAATCTGCAATTTTCGGTCATACACAAAAATGTTTAACCTAGAGTCAGCTTTATCTGGAGCAAGTTGTTACATTACGGTGGGTTTTTTTTTCAGACTAATCTTTAAATTCAATGTGCTGTATGCTACCAAGAAGGAATCCATAAGATGTTGCATGTCTCTCTGGGAGTAAGCAACAAGATCACAATTGTCAGTGTACATGATCTCCCATATTACTGATGATAATAGCTTTATTTTGACAGCAAATCATCTTATATTCGATATCTTACTCATTGTTCAATATTTGGTGTAAACTCCATATGAGCATTCATTAAAAACCACCAAAAAAACCATAGTAATGTGCAATCTAAACAAAGTCAGTACTGTTATAAACAAGGTATATAAATAAATTATATTTCGATAGCAAGAATTCATTTAAACAAGTTTTTTGAATTCAACCAATGAGGCCTGTCTTGTGTATTTTTACATTTATTGTATTTTTTAAAACTTTTGTGGATAAACTGTCCATTTTTTTCTGACTTTGTTTGTCTGCTTTAACTGAGATGGGTGAATGAACTCAAACAAAAACAGGACAAAAACATGGACAAGTATGTGTGTGTGTATATATATATATATATATATATATATATATATATATATATATATATATATATATTGATAATATTAGTGGTCAATATATATATATATATACATATATATATATATATATATTTCCAAGAGGATAAAATCCTAGTAGAGCTCTATGTCCAAGACAGAACAAGAATATAATATAAAAGGCTCAAACACTAATATTTCATGGTTATAATTTATTGCATTGGAATTGTAATAATCACAATCCAATTCATCATACCGACAAATTCAAAATTTATATATTCAGAAAAAGTTGCTGTGGAGTATTGTTTAATAATCTAGTCTTGTAAATAAGTACTAGTGCAATGAGTTTGAACCTAACTGCATACTCCACACTTGTTGCCTTGTGTCAGACAAATATATCCTTGGCTATTTTACTATGGTCAATAAATGACAGTCCAGTAAATTTTCCAGTGAAAATTTCACCTTGTGCTTGACAAGGCTTAGCCAAGTAAATAGTATAGATAGATAAAGTCCTTGCTCACAGACAATTACTAAGAAAGCAAGTTTGTTCCAGTCTGGATAATCCAAACTACAGTGAGATTATCATTTTCTTTTAATTCCATGTCTCTTCAGGGAATAGGTGATCATGGCTCTCCAGATATTTCTTTTCTTCATTATCTCTGAATTGGTATAACTTCTTGAAAAAGATAGAAGAATACTTTCCCATTTCCTTCTCCACAGTTTAGAATTCAGTTTTCCAACTCAGTGACTGGTGACCAGCTAAGGCTAGAAAGTCTTGCCTATCCTTCTATTTAACCCATATCTGGAGAGAGAAGTGATGGATTTATATCTTTTCCAAGGTTCTAAGTGTAAAAGTGAATGCTATAGATTAGGCCAGAATTTGAACTTGGCTCACCAATTCCACTTCTACACTAAATGCACATACCAATCATTTACCATTGTTATCTGCTTCTACATTTTGAAGCAGCAACAAATTCATCCATGTATTTTTACATTTGAGTTCATGCACATATGTAGACATTTATATACATATTTACATGAAAATGCATGTTATATATATATATATATATATATATATATATATATATATATATATATTTTCAGAATTTCTGAGATGAATGCAAACATATTCACATTTTTCTATGCTCATTCTGAAATCCCCAGCTATCCAACAGCTAATGTCCTTTGCCAGTGTGAGATGAGCCATGAGGAAAATGTCATGACAAGTCAATCATTTTCAATATTTTCATTAATGTACTGGGAGAAACAAATTCTCTATTTCCGCTATCTCTCATTTTTTTTGCCTTGTTTCTTACCCATCTCATTCATCCATCATCTTAGTACTGATTATCATCTTCCCGCTTGTCTTTTTCTCTTATACTCCCCTCTTGCCCTTCATTTGAGTTACATTGTTCTCACTCTTCCAACATTTTTAAATATAAGGATTTTCTTTAATTAAACCAACTCCCTTGCAAGGTCTAAAGCAAAGAAATTTGCCAATGTGTACATAAGCTTGCAAATACAAAAAAAAAATAATATAGTTTTTTTTCATACTGAAAAAAAGTAACTGATATTATTTTTTTGGTGCTTCATCCCTAGAAGGAGAGAAGCTGGAAAAAAGAATTCATTTTACTAATTTATTTTTTATGCTCATTATGTTTTCTCTTTTCATTGTCTTTTGTATTATCCACACCGATTAGCACTTGTTTTTGAATATGGTGTTTTGGTGATTAACACTCACGCAGCTCCCTTCTAAGATACCTTAGTAAAATTTTATTAAAATCTGTTAAGTAATTCCTAGGAATTTCCTCCAAAATATAAGTCATTAGGTACGCAGGTCTAAGTTTGTTTTTGTATTTTTACAAATTAAAGGCTTTATACATGAATCTTCAAATACATTTTACCATGTGTTTGATTATAATGAGCACAAAGATTCACCATTTAAAAATTCATGAACTACATTTGCAAATAGTTTTACTTTAATTAAATGGTTTCTGTCTGAGAAACTGAGTAATAGCAATATTTGTCTATATTTCTGAGATAAGGTGTTATGTACACTATTTACATTATTTGGACAATTGTCTTCATCTTTGTTGCCATATTTATCACAATGTTTCGGCCGTTGTACACTCTGGCCTTCTTCAGGTGTTTGGAATGTCGAATTGAACCTTCTATTTTGTTTGCTGAGGTAGACTGTTCTAGTTCCATGTGCCATGTCTAATGGATGCCAGTTATCAGTTATCTACTGTTAATTCTCCTCTCCAAGTTCTCCACCGCCTTAACAAGGACACATGGCACAGTGGATGAAGGTGTTAATCAGATCCAGTGGCAGGACCCAAAGAGTGTGAGTTCAATACCTAGTTAAGGCAGTGGGAATTTTAAATTTAAAACCTTTTTTTAGACTTAAAAATTATTAAAATTTAAAAACCTTTCTGAATATAAAAATATTTCTAATTTTAAAAATCCCTTAAACTAAAAAATTCTTTAAATTTTTCTTTTTTATATAATTGATATATAATTTTTTTATATAATCTGATATATAAAAAATTATATATCATTATTTATATATATATATATATATATATATATATATATATATATATATATATATATATATATATATATATATATATATATGGCGGACTCTCCTGTTATTTTTCATATAAGTGTCCAGCAGGTCAGTTATTAAAAACAAACATCTAGACTACCCATATATATGATAGGATTATATTGATGAATGCTTGTGCAGAACCAATTGCACTTTTTGGAAGAGATGAATACAGAAAACTGGTGCACAACATGCCACAAGGTCTCCAGACAGCCCTCCTCAGGTTTGAATTCAGAATTATCCTTCTTCTAAACCGGTTGCCACTCAAGGCTATAAAACCTAGCCTATCCTTCTATTTACCTATAGCTGTAGGTAGAATAGATGGATTCTTACATTCCATGTATTAGCATGTAAGTGAATGTAATAAACTTGACAAGAATTTGAACTTAGCTCTCTGATTCCTCAATCTGAGTTGCTATCCATTACTCCGCCATGCCACTAGGGGTTCAGTCCAGTATAGTCTAGAAATGCATATAAACGGCCATAATACTGACAAATGCTAACAGTTATTTATGTATGGATTGTGACTTTCACATAATGATTCATGTTGTATTAATACTGTGAAAAGTATTAAAGTATCAGAAGAGGGAAGCTGCAACAAAAAATTTACAACTTCGGGATCTTACTGCCATTGTCCCACTTTAGTAGATCATGGCACATGAAACCCTGGTTTAATGAGTGAGTGTTAATTATTTCACATGCTTCACTCCCCTGAAAACTTTGGAAGCACAGGCTTGAGGGCTATTTCACATCTCCTGCAACTAATGGAGAAGGGCCTGCTAGAGTCATAGAAAATCCTTCAAAATATTTGTTTATGAACTTTTATACATATATATATATATATATAATTAATATTATTATATAAAAAGATTACTTAATATCAATTTTATCCCAACATTTGTAAAAACAATACACTAAATTTGGCAGACTCATTCTGTCAAGTGAAGATAACTCAGTGGTAGAGACTCTGACTGACACCAAATTGGTTGGGTTTCAATCCGGGCTTAAGGCATTTGGATGTCTAGTCGCACTGAAGAGCTGTGATACAGTACTGTCTGTAAATGACATATATATATATATTGAAAAGACAAATGTTTGTATATATATATATTGAAAAGACAAATGTTTGTATAATTTTAATAGATGATCTTTAAAGTAAGGAAGATGAAGCAAAACTTACATATTTAGTTCTATATTCTTTCCTTGGGTGATTTTCGTAATATGAGGTCAGGTTTGATTTAGCTGAGACACAGTCGGATGATGACCAAGATTAGGCATTTTTTGAAGTTCATGAAGTGTGATTAGTCTTGAATTGTTTTGCTAATTCTTTTTCCGTGTGCTTTGAATTTTCCTCAACTCCAATTTGCCCAGAGCTCAATATTGACAGGAATCTTTGAGAGAAACATTTCTTGATCAAAATTGTGCAAACCATCATTGACATGTCCATCACTTAAAGCAGAATTTCCACAGACAGAATGAATATTTCTTGAGATGTCCATTGCTGAAGAGCCCTTTTCAAATTTATGCAGCATCTAGCATCTGATATGAGTCTGATCTAAAGTCATTTTAAAATGTTAAAATCAATAAAAAATGTACCCACTCTCATATTATGTAATTTGCAAATAAATAAATGTAACAATTAATGATTTCTTTACCATAAGTATAGAAAAATTACACTCAAAGTAATCATGTCAGAAATGTGACAGGATTTACTTTCAAACCTAATCTACATAGAGACACATTGTGTCATATATATATATATATATATATATATATATATATATATATATATATATGTATATATATGTGCAGGTATGTAGAAAAATAGGAAAGAACATGTTAGGTAAATAATCCGGTGTTCCTTAGTATTTTTGCTTTTATTTTCAAAAAGACAGTGCTCCATACAGAAGTAGAGCTTATATTATAATATTTTTTGTTTTAAAAATATGATTCCTTCGCTACATAAGAGTTCTCATGTTTCAAAAGCGAGAGCCGAGACCCCTAATATAATTTTTGAAATTATGTTGAGTTAAGGTGTCTGGTCACGCTTCCTCGTCAAGTGAGAATTTGGGAATAAGCTATCTTGTGGTTAGCGTGTGTTTATAAGTGTGGTCTCTTGGAACATTAGTTGCTATGGAAATGGCTAGCGTCGGCCATGTTGGTTGGGTGGTGTTTCAATCTGAAGATATATTTCAATCCGGATATATATATATATATGTATGTCTATATTATTAAATGAAACATGCTGAAGATATGATCACTATATATATATATATATATAGTGATCATATCTTCATTCAAACATGTTTCATTTAATAATATAGACATATTATGTCTATTTTTATAATAATCCTTTCCAGTTCTCTAATTAGCTTCTTGATGTTAAGGTGAAATTCATCAAGGAAGATGCCCAAGTACATTTGCTCTCCTCTGTGATCATCTTCAGGGCTGAATTACAAAGACTAATTTATTGTAACTGTGATCGTTGTGATGGTGATTTTTGAAAACACACATGAACATGCTCTGTTACAATCATTTTAAAATTTTAAAGTTGTCCATTGTGGCTATGATGTTTGTGCAAACAGGTATTCACAATATAAGGAAGCTAACCAGAAATGGCATTAAATGTTGGTTAAATGCATTTGAAAACTTTGCTGCTACATTCATAATAACTTTTGATTTAGTGTTGGTTGAGTGCTTTTGATATAGAAGGCCTAGAGAATTTAAAGTTTTTGTTTATTATTTTCATGGTGTAGTGTATTGATGTTGTCAACAAGTATTTTCCTTTATTGTGAAGGTGGACAGGATAATGTATTTAGATGTTGTATAATAGAACTTGTATCTGACAAATAGATATACAGGGTGCGATGGATAAATTGTTGTCTAAATTATGCAAAATTGAAAACAACACTAACATGTCATGTTAAGAGATTTATTTACCAAAATTACATAAAAATATCTTGAAACAGTAAAGAGTAAATTTATTCAATAAAAACACCATTAGCTTCAACCATAGCCTCCAGACAATTTCAGAATCACCTGTATCTCTTCTGGACAGTCTCCTTGTTTAAGTTGGTGGATGCTGCCATAATCTTTGTCTTCAGTTCATCTTTGGTATTACAAGGAGTTTTGTTGGTCTATTGCTCAACTGCACCCCACACAATAATCAAGAGGGTTGCAGTCTGAGGAGTTAGGTGGCCAGATGTAAGAGGTGATATGGTTACAGAAATTGTCTGACAGCCATGACTGGAGTCTCTTGCTTGTGTGGCATGGGGCAGAGATAAGTTCTTCCAGCAGCCACCTTTTTGACCCAGGGTAGCATTACCTCCTCAAGACACTTGTAGGCCTCAGTGTTGAATCTGAGACCCTGTTTAAAAATGAATGGAAGCATAATGTTGTCATCACTAGTGATCACTCCATCCACCTTTGTAATCATCATTAGACTCATTCAACTCTTTCAGAATTCTCTGCACTGTCATTGTATTGACACGCAAACACTCTGAAATGTTCGTATTTGAGTTTCTGGCATGAATACCAAGCAGTACAGTATGATGTTTCCAATTTTCTGACAGAGTGAATTACATAATGGTGCTCTTTTTCTCACAGATGGTTTCCAACTGATCCTACTATACTGTGCAGTCAACAAAATTAAAAAGAATGTGCATGTGTAAAATTAAAAATATAAAATGGCAACAATTTACCCATCGCATCCACCCTGTATATATATATATATATATATATATATATATATATATATATATGTATATATATATATATATATATTCATACATGTTTCATTAAATAATATAGATAAGTGTTGTCTATATATTTTATGTAAGTTCTTTTCATATCGTCTGATAAGCTTAATAACATTATGATTAAACAATGAAAGAAAATCACAATATTGATACATATTTTTTAATCCAATCTAAGCTTTCAGCTCACATAAGCCATTATCAAAGATGACAATTACACAATATATTAAGCAATACATGAACAAGAAATTGATGATAGTCTGTTTTTGTTTACATGGATGATTTCCAAGCAACGATAAACACGTGAATATAAGACGCTGAAAGCGAAAATCGCACAACAGCTCATGGCGTCACACATGACCACGCGAGAGTGAATACGATGAGTATTGAGTATGGAAAGCCGTTGGTATGAACCAATGGCTTCTGTTACTAATTATAGGTATTTAAGGATATTTGTGGAGATTTCATATATATATATATATATATATATATGTTTGTCTATATTTCTGAGATGAGGTATTATGTACAGTATTTACATTAGTCGGACTATTGTCCTCATCTTGTTGCCATATTTGTCACAACGTTTCGGCCGTTGTACGCTCCGGCATTCTTCAGGTGGTTGGAATTTCGAACCGAACCCTTTATTTCGATCACTGGGGTAGACTGTTCTAGTTCCACGAGCCATGTTTGATGGATGTCAGTTATCAGTTATCTCCTGGTAATTTTCCCTCTGAAAGTTCTCCACTGCCTGAACCGGGTATTGAACTCACCCTCTTTGGGTCTGTCACTGGATCTAACCAACGCCTTTATCCACTGTACCATGTGTCCTTGAGGACATCTGGGTATGAATTTCTGAGTATTATAAACCTAATTTTTCAGCAACCATTTTTTTTTTTTTTTTTTTACCAGTACTCATATTGCAATTTTGCTGTTATCATTGCATGTTTTTACCAGATCTCATATTGCAACTTTTTGTTATCATTGCTGTTCTCTGGGACTCCTTATTACTGGCTCCCATATTGTATTTATTTCTATGCTTGGCCGACTCAGGAGGACAGACCCAAAGAGGGTGAGTTCAATACCCGGTTCAGGCAGTGGAGAACTTTCAGAGGGAAAATTACCAGGAGATAACTGATAACTGACATCCATCAAACATGGCTCGTGGAACTAGAACAGTCTACCCCAGTGATCGAAATAAAGGGTTCGGTTCGAAATTCCAACCACCTGAAGAAGGCCGGAGCGTACAACGGCCGAAACGTTGTGACAAATATGGCAACAAAGATGAGGACAATAGTCCGACTAATGTAAATACTGTATATATATATATTATTACTCTTATTATTACTTAACCATTATTTCTAGTGGCTACTTGGATTTGAGTAGATGCTCTGTTTATTTATTAAACAGTATATCGACTTTATTTTCATTTAATAGCTTTGCTCACTTTTCACATTTAAAACCTTTTTCTCCTGTTCTGATACAGAAGGATAAAAATCCTTTATCTGTTTTTATAAACAGATGCTTTGCTTTATTTTTTATTTTGATGGATCAAGAAATACAATCCCCCATGTCCTTCCACTGTTTTAATTAGGTAGCTACCCGTAACATATCGCATATTTCTTGTAAGATCATTTTACTCATCCTCTCTCTTTGTTGGGATGATTAACCAAAACGACGCATTATTTAGAAAATTTTGCTTGTGGTCCATAACTGTTACAAAAGCTTGTCTTTTATTCAGTTGTTAGTAGTTATATTTTTGGCTCTGCCATTGATCTCATCCATGTACCCCTCAGGCATTTTCATGTAGATTCTAGTAACCTCATCACTAACATTTTTTTATATGCTCTCGGGCTTAACATATAAATATTGCTAGTTTTACTGGCACATCATATAGATGTTGCCAGATTTTATTACCCCAAAAAATGGATAAAAATGACTACTAGATGTGTGCACATGCACACACACATGTACACATATAAACAAGCAAATACACATTAACATCTGAATCCTCCATAGACAGACACATGCAGGTGATGTCTGTTTAATCAATGAAAAACAAACAAGACAAAAAAAATGAAAAAATAGAAGAATATTCTTTTAAAACATTCCTAATAGATGCACACACACACACACACACACACACACACACACACACACACACACACACACACACACACACACACAAAACACACACACACAGTCATCCATATCCTGCATAAACAAAACTAGAATTATGATACACATACACACATGAACTAATGAATACTGCTTGACAAGAGAAATGCGTGTGAAGTCTACTTAACCAACGAAAAACAACATAAAAATTAAAAACAGTAGTATTTTCATTGTCTACTCCATATTTTTATTTTCTAGTGAAATTTTAATAAAAATGAAACATGTTAGATTTATAAATGTTTCCTATTTGTTCTTTATCCTATCACTCTGTCAGATTCCAATCGATTGATATATATCAATTTCAGCACCCTGAAGACTCCATGCAATTGTAATGCAGTGAGGGGGATTGGCAAGGCATTATCAAATTGCTGCGTCTAATTTTTGGCACTGCAGTTAAATAATTATGTGTAAACGGGAAAAGCTACTGATGCACATTTGTGTAAATATATATTTTGGTAATAGTGTTGGAAGGTAAGACTATGAATTTTGTGTTTTTGCTGTTGGAAGTGTCAGTGGTGCCTACATTTTTGAACTTGTGTTTTTGTTTTTCAATTTTGAGGATCCCAATTCATCAGCTGTGTCAATCCAGGCACATATCAGGGCTATTCATAGCTCTGTTGGGTTTAATGGGCAATGGCTTTCAGGGAATTTAGTGAAATCTGCAACATGTCTCATACATGCTTTAAATCTGGCAAGTTTAATGGAGTACCTAGAATTCAGCAGCATTCTGGGAACCATTTTTATATCACCTGCACACAATAGGGAGTAGCGTTTTGTTGCTGGAACAAAGATTCACCACCAGAAAATATGACAACCATAAAAGGGGAGAAAATCGACTGAAACAATTCATATATCTCAACAACTGTCAAGACAGATTCCAGTTTCAATGGTGGTCCTGACAAACTCCAGCAGACACCTCCACACCCTTACAGAACCCTCAACTGTTTCTACAAGATTCTACTGACAAGTTAGATCCATAGCCCCAATACCATTTCATGAAAGAGCTAAAAACAAAACAACATTGTACCAATCTTCTAGAGCCAAATAGCAATTTCCTCTAAGTTGAGGTGCTGTAAATGATATTGTATTATAAATAATCATATCCTTGTTGGTTGACAACTATTAAGTTCCATGGAATGCACTATACACTATACAGTGTATTGGCTGATGGGTTGCACCAGTATTAAATTGAAATGTGATTAACTTGTTTACAGTTGCTCTCTAACAAACATGCCGTTGCCACCCTCTGTCTTTTCTACAAATACTTTCACAGCAACTCCTCCGACAATCTATTTTCACTAGTTCCCAAACTGCATGAATTTAAATGTGCCACTAAGTCGGCATCTTGGTCCCACCATTTCACTGCCATAATGGTTAAATGTTGCCATCTCCTCTACTTCAATAGCTTCATGTCTTGCACTTGCCGTCTGTCGAACTCCCTTCCTCTTACTTGCTTCCCTAATAGATATAATCTCCAACTATTCAAATGCAATGTCAATCGACATCTCCAGATGCCTTGATCTATTCCCCATCCTTCCCTTCATCCTTTCCTCTATCATTCCTCTTTACTCTTGCTCCCACTTTCTGTAACCCCTTATGTCTGCTTTGCTTGGGATGAAAAGTTAAAAAAAAAATGTTCTTCATTAAGTTGTTACCATTGTTCTTGGTTACCAGCAGACCCATTCTGGCATTATTTGTTGGAGCCTGCAGTTTTCATGTGCTGCTGATATCTCTCCAGAATTTGTACATTGCAGTTATACCCTTGCTAGTAATGGCTAAGAAAAATCTAGGGGAGTTGACACCGTGGAAATAGTGTTTCATCTTTCTGGTCCAAGTTATCATTCTGCAGTTGAATGGAGTTAAATCCTATGTCTTATGGCTGCCACAGCTATGCTGCTTCTTTACCTATTATGCCACATATATGCGATTCAAAATCCATTTCTATATGAGAGGGAGAGTGAAGCTGCTTCTAATTTCAATTTAGATGAATCTGTTTGCATTTATTATAATTATCATTTGTTTTTAGTCTTGATGCCTGCATGTAGTATATCTTACTTCCCTTTCACATTCATATATATATATGTGTGCATATATATATATATATATATATATATATATATATATATATATATATATATATATATATATATATATATATATATAAAAGAGAGAGAGAATGAGCGATACAAACATATATTATAAAGTTAATTTGATTAGACTGTAGTCTGACAGTGTTTTAGCTGAATTTTTATTTGAAATATTCACTGTATTATGTTCAGTCTATTTTACAAATATTCCCCAATAAATTAAGTGCCTTGACAAAGAAGATGATTGTGCTGAAAAATGAATATTTTTTTTGTGTAATTAAATATTTTTTACCATTAGACTATACAATTAGTATAATGATGGAATAAGCATTTCTTGCACAACAAAGTTTTCGATATAATCTCCTTTTGTCAATGCATTTAATTTCATGGGAATATTAGTAAAGTTACATAGACTAAATATTGAACACTTCAGACTGGAATATTGCACATTTCTGACTGATATTCAGCTTATAACTTTATTGATACTAACTTACTGATCCATTCTCTTATCTATGTCTGTATGCATGTATGTATGTCTGTATGTAGCTAAAGATCTATAATGCATGTGTGATTACAGCACTTCTTTATGTTTGTGAGATGTGGGTGGTTTACTGCAGACAAATGAAAAGGCTTGAGAGATTCCACCAGTACTGCTTACATTGTATCCTTGGCATTACCTGGCAAATGTTTGTTAGTGATGTAGATGTGCTAGAGAGGAGCAGCGGTGATAGTATTGAGTCTTTGATACTCGGCAGAATGGATGACAACTGCATTCCAAAGCAATTGTTTTATTGTCGATGGCTGGTCTAAGGAGTCACTTGAGAGTGCACTAACAGAGGGTAGCAATCGACTATAAAGCCGTAGATGTCCAGCAAATGAAATGTGATATTTGTAGTAAGACATGTGGGTCCAGAAGCGGTTTCATGTGATATTTTAAATTGCATGATAAAGTGCCCTGTTTGTGCCAGAGTATGCAGGCCCCTTGCTGGACTAAAGAGCCACAATTGTTCAGCACATCAGTAGATATTCTCCTAAAAGATATGTAGCAATGGCTGTACTTGGACACAAGTTGGCAACCACCATATATAACAGGGACGCCTTTATGCGCATCTCTTTTAAGCTTTGCATGCCTCCTCTTCTTCTCAAAGTAATGCCTTCCACTCTGAGCAGCCTCATTCCAATTATTGCAATATATATATATATATATATATATATATATATATATATATATATATATATATATATATATATACAAACATGTTTAATTGAATATAGACATATTATGTCTATTTATTTTATAATAATCCTTTCCAGTTCTCTAATCAGTTTCTTGATGTTAAGATGAAATTCATCACTATAGTTTTTTCCTACTCAAATACATTATAAAAATAGACATGTCTATATTATTCTGTGAAACATGTTTGAATGAAGATATACTGCCTAAATATACATTATATATATATATATATATGTGTGTGTGTGTGTGTGTGTGTGTGTATACACAGAGTGATACTCAAACGTAAGTGAACACCTACGATAATATTACTTTTGCACATGTTAATTTTTAATTAATATTTTTATTCCAGTTTGATAAAATTTTTTTGAAGTGGTTATAATTCGTTTAGTAAAGGTTTTTATTAATGAATATCTTATTTAATTAAGATTTGTTGATTATCTGGAAAAAAAGAGACATTTTTTTAATATTATCTGATTGATTCAGTTACTTTTGCACAGAACTGTGTGTGTGTATATATATATATATATATGTATATATATATATATATATATATATATATATATATACATAGTTCCCCAGCATATATATACTGATAAAAAGTTTAGGCATTTGAACAAATTAATAAATTTGCAGATGTGTCAAATTAACTGGCATTTCCTGTGTCGCAGCAGACATTTCAAACATTTCTATCTTACTCTACTTTACTCGAAAATAAATATCTCATTTTCTGTTAATTTTATTTTCTTTGAAGAAGCCATTTTGCACCTAGAGATCCCCAAGCTCATATATATATATATATATATATATATATATATATATATATATATATATATATATATATATATATATACACACACACACACACACACATACTGAAATACATCTTTTGCTTTTTCAAAATTCCTTAATATCAGCCAAAAATTGTGAAGAAGGTATTTTGGGGGAATAACTCTGTTAACACACACACACACAGCCCCCTTTGTAACTGTCTAGATAGGAGTAAACAAAATACATTTCACATATTTATGATCAAGGTATCACAAAATATTGTCAGTAATGAAAATAGAAAGGCTTCAAACAGAAAGTTATATTCAAATGATACCCATTGCCATTCCCATTACATAGATTGATATAGCTTCATGCTGCACTGTGAATTCTTCAATAATCTTGAAAAGCCATTTCATTTCTAAATACATTTTTATGATAGTTACTAAAAATTTTGAAAATCAAAAATAGATATTTATAAACAGATGCACACACATATGAACACATATTTAAATGTGTGTGTCCCTACTATCTTTGAGTCCCTTTCATATACCACTCAAACATATAGTGAGCTTCTTGTTCACATGGTGCTCCAATATTTTGCTAAAGCCACACACACACACACATATATATATATATATATGGTGAGTATTTGGCATTTCCAATTTGGTTGTAAGATCTTTAACTCCTTCTATGAGTTTAGTTGGTTTGGTGTATGCATATTAGGTACACCTCAGCTACTCTTGTAATATCTTGACTTAGCTGAGTAGGTACAAAATGACCATTTTTACAAAAAACAATTGCCAAATACCTTATGATTGTGTGAAAATGCATGAAGCTATTAGTAGTGGGTGGTCATTATACACCAAAAAGTTATTAAAATTATATTAATGACCTGCCATTAAATATGGCATTCAGATCTATTTTTCTCCAGTATGACTTCATAACATACTCCCTTAGGAGTTGCTTACTTTGTACATTATATATATATATATATAAAATAGGGCACAATTAGTGCTATGTCATGCTACACATAAATCAAAAGTCATATACAATATAAAGTTTCGAAGATGTGAATTAACAATGAAATTGTGCAGCCAAATCAATGATATATATATTGAAAATAAAATACCATTGTATGTATTGTTTCACCCTAAGCAAGGCAATAAAGGAACTAAGGCACAAGGTGGGGGGTTACTGAGTATGAAAAAGTAAGAAAAAGAAAAACAATATTACGGAACAAGAACAATAAAAGAAGAAGAATCAAGAAGACATTAAATAATGATTAATATTGCATTTAAATTTTTGAAGATTAAAGTTGGCTGGGTAGCAAGAAGCCAGAAGAGAGTTCTATGGGTAAGAAGTGTGAGAGAAGAAACTGTTAGTAAAGAACTTACAGTTACCTCTAATCAATTCAAAGGTGATGAGACCTTGTTGCCAAACTAGTACTGCACTTAAATTCCTAAAGTCTACGTACCATAGAAGAAAGATCATCAGAACAATTACAATGAAAGTATTCATAGAAAAGACACAAGGAAAAGTGGTGGGAAAGTGACTGAAACCAGGATGCCAGGTCAGAAGCAATAACATTTCAGATTTTTCTTTGAATTTTATCAAGAATGTCTAAACACGTAGCAGGAGCACCAGATCACATATGGTAGAAATATTTGAATCATGAATGAATGGTAGACATAAATATGTAAGATAGAGTTTAATTGTCTTGTATGACAGTGAACCAACTTCCTTAGCAGCAGACCTGGCAAATGATTCAATATAATCTTTCAACTTCATGTCAGCAGAGAATGTTAACCTGAGAAGGTGCAATGAGTCACTCTCTTGGAGGTTAGCATCAGCCATGCTAATGATGGTATATACATGCATTTTGTCCTTCTATCTACTTTTTTTCACTTTTACCATACTCCTTCTGTTTTTCTTCTTCAGCTTTTCATATTCTTTTCAGTTTTCTTTTCATTCAGTCTTTTTGTTTTACCTTTCTTCTCTTTTTCACTATTCTTTCTGCCTATATATGAATGTACGTTTTTTCTTTCATTCCTTTAATTTTTCTTGATTTTGCTATTTACTTACGTTCTTCTTTTTCTTTCTTTCTTTCTCTATGCTCTTACCCTCTATTTCTCTGCTTTTTCTTTCTTTCTTTGTAGCTTTCACTCTTCATTTCACTTGTGTTTTTTTCTCTCTTTCACCCCTTTTTCATAATTTGCTTCTGTTCTCTTCAACCTCATCTCACTGCTTTTTGTTTTTATATTTTTCTGGTCTCCATTTCTTTGATCTTTCTCTCTTTGTCTTTCATTCTTTCTCCTTCTCTCATTATATCCTTCCTATCATCCCTCCTTCTTTTTCTTTTATTTCTCTTACTTTCTATTTCTCTCTTTACTTTCCCTTCTGTCACTTTATTCTGTCTTTAGATAAACTTGATTTTAGTTTTATATTCACTATTTCTTCTGTCTTCACTATTTCTTCAACTATATTTTATATCTCTCTCTTTTAGTTTTCATTATTTCTTTTATCTTCTCTCTCTCTATATCTTCATCTATCTTTTTTCTTTCTCTCTCTTTTAGTATTCATTATTTCTTTTATCTTCTCTCTCTATTTCTTCATCTATCTTTTTTCTTTCTCTCTCTTTTAGTATTCCTTATTTCTTTTATCTTCTCTCTCTCTATTTCTTCATCTATCTTTTTTCTTTCTCTCTCTTTTAGTTTTCATTATTTCTTTTATCTTCTCTCTCTATTTCTTCATCTATCTTTTTTCTTTCTCTCTCTTTTAGTATTCCTTATTTCTTTTATCTTCTCTCTCTCTATTTCTTCATCTATCTTTTTTCTTTCTCTCTCTTTTAGTTTTCATTATTTCTTTTATCTTCTCTCTCTTTATTTCTTCATCTATCTTTTTTCTTTCTCTCTCTTTTAGTATTCATTATTTCTTTTATCTTCTCTCTCTATTTCTTCATCTATCTTTTTTCTTTCTCTCTCTTTTAGTATTCCTTATTTCTTTTATCTTCTCTCTCTCTATTTCTTCATCTATCTTTTTTCTTTCTCTCTCTTTTAGTTTTCATTATTTCTTTTATCTTCTCTCTCTATTTCTTCATCTATCTTTTTTCTTTCTCTCTCTTTTAGTATTCCTTATTTCTTTTATCTTCTCTCTCTCTATTTCTTCATCTATCTTTTTTCTTTCTCTCTCTTTTAGTTTTCATTATTTCTTTTATCTTCTCTCTCTCTATTTCTTCATCTATCTTTTTTCTTTCTCTCTCTTTTAGTATTCATTATTTCTTTTATCTTCTCTCTCTCTATTTCTTCATCTATCTTTTTTCTTTCTCTCTCTTTTAGTATTCATTATTTCTTCTAGCTTTTTATTCTCTCTCTCTCTTTCTCCATCTTTATTTCACACTCTTTCTGTATTCATTATTACTTCTATCTTCTCTTCCTCTCTCTGTATTCATTAATCTTTCTTTTTGCCATCTCTCTTCATTTTCTCATTTTTATATTCACTAACCTTCTTTCTTTTTTGATTCTCTCTTCTAAACAATATTTCTTTTCTTTTTTTTTCTTTAGGTTACTTTTACTGTATTTCTTTTTTGGTAGATGAGGCAATCAAATGATTTACTTTTCTTATTCTTCTCTAACCTTCCTTTTTATCCTTTTTCTTCCTCTTTTTCTTTATTCCCTTTCATTTTCTATTACAAATTCTCTTATGTCTCTTCACCTCCCCCATCTCTCTCTATTTTGTCTCTTTTCATTCTTCTCCCAAATTCTTATTTTATCTCTTTCACTCTTTTTGTCTCCCCCTTTTTTTCACTTTTCCTCTTCTTCATTCTTTTTTATCATGTGGTCTTCTTGTTTTTCTCTATTCCTTTTCATTTTCTATTACCAATTTTCCAAACTTCTTTCACTCTCTCACTTCCCCACCCTCTTTTCTGAAATCCTCTCCAATTCATTATAATAGCTGTTATTTTTTTTCTGTTTTGGTTCCTTGCCTTTTGGTGCTTTTGGGTAATTCTTCCTTTGATCATCATCACCACAACCTCCAACCACCTCAACCACCACCATTATTTTCTCTATTATTTCTACCATCACAACCATTATTATTATATTCTGTACTTGAAATCTCTCAGTCTCCATTTTTTTTATCTTCATTCCTTTTTACATTCTTCTTTAATTTCCTCTGCTCTTCCTATTTCTGTCACGTAAATCTTCCACAAATTTTTTACTAAAATTCTTCCTCTTCTTCATTTTCTTCTTCTCTTCAGCCCTTACTAATTTCCTTACATTCTCCATCGTGTATGTTTACTCTAGTTTTTCCTATTACTATTTTTGCTTGATATTTGCCAGCATATTTCTTGGATTATTATTTTACATTTTTTTTTATTAGATATTTTTTTCTTTTTATATCTTTCTCACTTTCTTTCTCTCCCTTCCTGTTACTCTTTAAGCCTTTTCCAACTTCCTTTCTTTCACTTTATCTTAATTTTTCTCATTCATAATTACTCAGTCTTATTATTTTCTTTGTTAACTTCCAATTTTTTTTTTTATTTCTTAATGATTTTTATTTATTTATTTATTATTTTTTAGCATTGTCTTTCCACTTATGAGGAATTCATTTTCATTTATTTGGGTTTGTTTTTTTTTTTTTGTTTTTTTTTTTTCAGATTTTTTCTCCTGGGCAAAATATTTTTAATTTTTGTAAAATCATTTTGGAATTTCATTCAGAGTTCAAACCTCGTTCAAGAATGAAGATTTATCTTGCAGAATCTTTTTTTAAAAATTATTCTTACATATCTTTCTCTCTTTCAGAGTTCTTTGTTTCATTGGTTTTTTCCTTTGTCTTCCCAACTTTCAGATTTCTTTTTTCCTGTAGACTGCTTTGTTTATTCTTTATTCCTTTCTTTTAGATTTCTTTCTTTTTCTTTCTTCTAAGATGTTTTCTTTGAAATCTTTTATCTTCTTTCATTTCTTTTAAACTTCTTCAATTTTTTACTTTCTTCTTTTCCTTTTTGAATGTCCTCCCTTTATGTATATTCTTTCTCAGTGGCTATAGAGTGACTTCTTCTATGTGCCATGTCTCTTCCGGATGTGGTGATCATGGCTTTCCACAATTTACTGTCCTTTGTAGCTCTTAATTTGGTCTGTTTGTTATTTCTCCTAAACCCTGTTCTGCCATTCATTTACACAAGCTCACTTGTTAGGTTATGTGTTATTTTCCTCTGTCCTGTGAATATCAAATTTTCCAGACTGTCTTTCCTCATAATGTGCCCTAGAAATTTCAACTGATGCTAAGTAGTATAAGTGTCCTTTTTTTCCATTTTTTTTCTAAAACTTTATTGTTGCTCACATGTTCTGTCTATGTTATTCTCAGCATCCATCTGTAGAACCACATTTCTGTTGATTCAAGTCTCCTGTTCATCTGTGAGAAGATTGTCCAGTATTCACTGCCATATAGGATAACTGATATTACCTAACAGTTCAGTAGAGTGACAGTTAACAAGATAGTTTCACAGACAATTATGGATGTTCCATCTTCTTTTATGAGCTATGTCCCTTCAGAATATGAGAGAACATGGATCTCCATAACTTCCTGTTCTATGTTGCTCTTAACAAGGTTTGTTTATTTACTATTCTTGCCACTCCCTGTTCTGATATATACACAAGCTCATTAGGTAGGTTACTCTCTGATTTCCTTCATCCATCTTGTATTCAATGTATCCTCTGAGTGTTAAATTTTCCAAGACTGCTTTCCTCATTATGTGTTTAAGAAATTTCAACTATCTTTTGGTGATTCTAAGTATGTGTTCTTTTTGTTTCAAGTTTCCTTGAAATTTCCCCGTTGCTCTCATTCTCCATTTGTGAAGTTCTCAGTATCCTTCTGTAGGACCATATCTCTATTGCCTGAAGTCTCCTCATCATCTGTGAGAAAATTATGCAACATTCACTGCCTCATAGAAGGATTGATATTATGTAGCAGGTTTTTCATGGTTTTGAATGAAATTTTCCTGTTTCTTAATAATTTGTTTAACTTTTGGAAGGCATTTTCACTATTCCAAGTGTACCTTTGAATTTCAGTCTCACATTTTCTGTTAAAACAGGTCTGTACTTGCTTAATTTGTTGAGATTTTCAATTTCTTACACTCATCTTGGGCTTTTCTTGGTGTTGATTACACGTTCTGTCTTCTTATAATTGATTGTTAGTCCTTTTTCCTGCTATCCTTTACTACCTTGTTTAGAAGTTCCTGCAGAGTCTATTTGATTCTCACTGGTGCCTTAAAACATTAGCCTTGTACCAGACTATGCTTATATAGTTCAATGCAGCTTCCTTCAATTACTGACTATTGTCTTTTCATTCAATGTATTTTCCCTCTGTCATTCCAAAGATTTTCTTTTTTTTAAATTTTTTTCTTTGACCTCTTCTCATCTTCCTTTCTCATTTTGTTTTTTTTTACATTAATTAATATCAGTATTTTGTTACAAACTTGTATCATTCAGTAATGATTTCTTCAGAATAGCATCCTCATAAATGAATAGTAATAATAACTTCTTTTTCAATCTTTTCCTTTCTTTACTTGGAGTATTTTCTTATTTACCTCTTCGCAATTTATTATTTCTTTCTTCAACCATATAATGTCAACAACTATATCCATTGCTTCTTAGTAGAATTCAGTGAAAATTCCATGGCTTTCCTGTTTGAAGTTTGTTTGTTTCTTTTCTTCACTGAAATCAAATGTCTCTGATATGTCTTTTCCATCTTTCCTTGTGATCAAAACAGGACAGTTCATTATTTATGAGCTAGTGGTAGGGCTTTTCTTTCCTTCTTTCTTTCAATTTCTCACTGAAATCAAACAGCATCTCTGATATGTCTTTTTTGTCTTTCCTTGTAATCGAAATACACAGTCAAATAGAATAGTCCATTATTTATGAGGCATTGGCAGAGCATAACACACATACTCACTAAGGAAATATGAGACACACACAGAATTGTAATAAGATATTTCCTTCCAACATTTTTCTTCTCTTTCTCTCCTTCATTATTCTTATTTTAAATAGTTTAAATTTTAAATCTTTCTTAAAATTAATTTCAAAGATTACTGTCACAAACTAGATACTATGCATTTTCTAATCCAATTCACAGAAAAAACTATTTCATAAACTTATTTGCAAAAAACCTATTAAGACTAGAGTTTAATCCAATATATCTCAAAGTTACAGATTTTTCTTGTAAGCTTTTATTTTGCAGAGGAAAGTATTTTTGTAATTCAGATGATTTACACTTACACAAGGAATATAACTTTCAAATTCTATGTTGACAAATAACTTGGACTCAGTGAAATTTTTATTTGCATGTAATAATTTAAGAGAGTACAAATGTGTGAAAATTTGTGTCATAAATTGATCAAGAGATTTTTCAATATTTTCCAGAAAGGTTATTAAAATTAGTGCTTCCAGGTTTTCAATATTTGCCATTGAAAATAGTATTTTAAAGCAATAAAACTTCAAAAACTATGTTTATAAAGTATTATTATTTTCTATATCTATAAAACAGAAGACGTCTAAAGCATGGCTGTCTGTCTGTGTATATGTATGCTATTTATGCACAACTATAATTCTAGACCGATTTTGATGAAATTATACATATCTATTGCAAATTTATTTATATAATTCAAGACTAACTTTTCAATCTCTATGCCCACAGGATTTGGCTGAAAAATTGATAAAACTGAAGGTGCATATGACATTTTGCAAAAACCAAGGCAAAGTTACATGCAAACAATTTTTTGCTGGATGATCTGATGTTCTTTGCACTTAATGCAAAACACCGCTCATGTGACGAGGTTTATGTTGAGGGCTTGACAGTTTTCCTGCAATATTGGCTTCACACAAAAACTGAAAAAATTAAAATTTTTGTACTACTTAAAATAAAATCTTGAATAACTTCCTTATTTTTTATCTGATTTTCTTCAAGCATGTCACAAAAAATTTGCCATCATGCAAGAAATAAGATAGTGTCATTTTAGTCCTACACACTTCACCCTATATAATGAAAAAAAAAAACACAAAAAAATGTTTAAAAAGCTTGTATTTTAGCCATAACTCCCTCGTTTTTCTTCTGATGCTTTCCAAATTTGCCATGTAAATTACATGATACACAAATTGTCTTGTGTGAATGTTTGGTTTAGATTATTTCAATTAAGTGGATGAAATCTATGGCAAACTAGGTTCAAAATCAGATTTTGCCATTTACCCAATAGCTTCTTCATATGATTCCGTCCTAAATTGGCATTTGAACAACTTTTGATGCAAAGATTGTTTGAGAAGAATTATTGAAGCATTAAAAGGGAAAAAATTCCAATAAACTCCTTATTAACCTCAGCTCTACAGCAAACGTGCAAAGAAGGAGGGAGGGTTCATGCATTTTCACTTACAGTTGAATCAAGCTCTGATGCTTCATCTCCGTTTTTGTTTGATTATTAGATTTGTGAACAATGCCATACTATGTGAAAGTTATTATGGCCGTAGGAAATTTACTGAATATCTAAAACATTGAAACAATTTAACCGAGCAACAACCACACAAGAAGGTTTTATTGAGGAAATTCCTTTATTAAGAACACTCAAACACTTGCAAAGGACATACTGTAAAAAAGATGAGGTTGGTGAGTCGCTCAGTATACCAATGGATGATGCATGCAAGTGAGGATGCAGGCAGACATTTCTAGACAGGGGAATGTTGGTATACAGGGTGTGCGGTTATACAATTGCAGCCATGTACACCTGTGCAATATTTGGGTACCTTGCCTAGTAAGTATATAATCTTTTTAAAATCTGTCATAAATCGATCAAGAAATATTTTAGTATTTCCCATAATGAAATTGTGTTTGACATTTGTTAACGAAAATGGCATTTTAAAGCAATAGCATTTTTCTAAAATGTTTTTTCCTGACCATTTTTAAAATACTTGCTTTTTCTTGACCATTGTCAACTCCATTTTTCATACATTTCTATGGTAAAATCATTTGAAATGCATGTCTATAGAAAAAACCTTAACAATGAATTTCTATATTTTTCTGGTTTTTGTATTCAGATTTGTCTACCTAGATTGATTTCCATACCAAGGTTAAAGAACCCAGTCTGTCCTACCATTTTAACAGGGGAGGTGGATTCATGATTTCCTATTAATGTAAAGTGGATGCACCAGCCTTAGCCAGAATTTGAACATTTCATGCAAATTCCATTTTCCTCACAGTTGTGATGCCATCTGAATATCGACATACTAATTATGAAAGGAAAATACAAAAAGAAACTGCATGAAAATGTCAAGGTAATGATGGAAGAAAGACATTTCTGTACAACTAAGATTAATTTTACAATGTACTAGATTATATTTTTATTTCAAGCTGGAAAATAAAAATATAAATGAACAACTTGTTTATGCAGCTTATGACAATATTAATAGGACTTATTAATCAAATACATCAAAATTTTCACTCATTCTTTCTATTTGAATTTCTGGTTTACCATTACATACATTATTTATATGCAGGCTATTGTCCTGATCTTTGTTGTTGTTATCACAATGTTTCAAATATTGTGCCCTCTGGCCTTTTACAACAAGCACATGTTGAAGGCCAGAGGGCATGATAACCAAAACATCGTGATGATAAAAATAAAGATGAGGACAATATTCTTCATGTAAACAATGTCTCACTCACAGTGTAATGTAGAAATTCCCAAAATGGTCAGTTCTGCACCAGTGGGAGTGGTGAATAAAAACGGGGCAATAAAATGTGACAAACTCACATCACAACCAAAGGATCATTTTCTCTTACAAAATTTATATGACTGAATCTAAATCATGAACACATAAATAACATATAAGTTTTATAAGAAATAGAATTAATATTGAATTATACATGAAAGCAAGGTTTCTGAATTTGGAATTGAATGTTCAAACCTTTGTTTCTATCTTGATGATATCTTGTGGATAGGACATAGACTAAATCAAACAGCAGACACCATGGGGACTGGTGATCATTGCTTTTTCATGTATGTGTTGAAAATTATTTTCAGTTTTCTGAGGTACATTTAAATTATAATATGATAAAGATATGATTGGGTATTATTGATAGAGGGAAACCAAAGTTTGTAGATGTCAAAACGACATCCCCACTTCAAGAGACAACTGAAAGTTGTCACTTCAGTGTTCAAAATCAGACAAAAACCAATAAAAAATTATTACAACTCATTTCCAAATCTTGATGAGCAGAGTAATTTCAACAAAATTATAAACTGTATCAAATAAATTATGCACACATATACAGTACATTCCCTACACCACAAAAATATTATTTAACCAATCAAATCAAAGAAATCCTATCTCAAGCAGAACTTTCCTGGCGATTATTTAAGAGTTCAATTTACAATAAAAGGTGCAAACTAGCTGAACATTCAGTCAGTCAATGACAATGTTTTTTGTCACAATTGTCAATACAAAAATTCTCTAGGTTGTAAACTTTCTCTATGGTATTTCTTCAGTCGAATACCACCAATATGTAAATTATTGTCAAGAACCAATGCAGCTCATAATCCAATAAGTAAAAATAAAAAATAAAATAAGTAAGAAATTTTTCATATTAACACTTGAGTACACAACTAAATTTTCAGATAACATTTTTTGATAAGAATAACTTTTCTCTAACTCTTTAATTTACAAACATTTTTGTATTTGAACTAATACTTCTTCAGATTTTGAATTAAACAAAGTTTTCAGACTGATTAAAATTTTTCCTTAAAAAAATATTTAGACCAAAAAATATATATTTGTTCAGACAACAGTTATTTACACTCTTTGTTGATATGCAAAAAAATACATGCATTATTTTTTAAAATTTATTTTTTCCTTATCAAATAAAACTTGGTCTTCACACTTGTAAATGTCTTCACCTTTCCAGCTCCTTCACGTTGAGTTTTGCTGCTTAGTCTAAACCAAGCACACTAGTGCTAGTCAAAGTGTGGTATGCTTACTGGTGTTGGTACACAAACTATGGATTGATGGTGCATGGCCACCAATGAAAGATGATTCTCAAAGCTACAGCACATTTGCTTTTTTTTTTTTTTTTTTTTTTTAGATAAAAGTAAAAACAGAATATCTTGGTGGTGCTAAAAGTGCTTTAAAAGTTCTACCATTCCTGACAGCCTATTTCTGTGAGGCTCACTTTTCAGACAAAATATAGAAACACAATGGCTATTGCACCATCTTTAAGTGAACCAAGAGGGGATGATAAAAAATTAGAATCATCTTTTATATATAGATCCAAAGTTTAACATAAAAAAATATTGCTTAAAATTGATAATTCAAAATGATAATTCAAAACATAATTCACAATTGTTTTTATTCATTTTCTGATATATTTCATATTATATATAACTTTCAGTAATATATTTATTCATATTTATATATATATATATATATATATATATATATATATATATATATATATATTGATTATTATTATTTCTTTTAACTTTCGCTGCAGTTACCATTTTCTTCTCTATTATTTTTTTCTTTTTGTACAACTATCTTGAAGATTGTTTGTCTTATTTTTACTTTCTGTTTTTGCTGACCTCAAGTTATGTTTATCAACATTGCTTTTTTTTTACTCATATTTATTTTTATCAACTGATAGTTTAAGTGTTAGTACTGTCAAAAACGTAGCATAGATTATTTTTAATATTGTAAATAATGACTTCATAATCCCTGTATCTCAGGTTAAAATCCTAAATTATATCTTTTCCTTCTTCTTATAGCTATTTTTATCCACAGTTATCAAACTTTTCAAACTTTTATATTAAAAACATGTCTCTATGTATCATTGTTTGTAATTTAATTATTATTACTTATTAACATGCTTTTAATATTTTTATTGTTTTTTTTATTTCTGTCTAAATTTCTGAGATGAGGCATTATCATGAGTGACTTTATTTACATTTGGACTAATAAGCATATCTTTGTTATTATTATCACAATGTTTTGGTCACTGTGCTCTCTGGCTTTCTTCAGATGTCTTCAGGGAACTTTAAACTAAACCCTTATTTAATCTAGAATTTCAAACTGAACCATTATGTAATCTACCACTATCCATGTCTAGGGATATCTTGTTTTTTAGTACTGTTCAGTTATTTCATATCATATTTGCATAGATTCTGAGTTTGTACTACCCATAATTGTGAGTTCAATCCCCGAGCTGGGTAGTTAAATCAAAACTTCTTCACTTTTATTAAAGTTATTCAAATGTAACATAGCCCATTGTGAGCCCCTCCAATTTTTGAGCTACCCCAAATTATGAAAAGAAGATTGTATTAAACTATAATGTTTGAGTGTGCTGTAAACATATGGATGGGCTGTATAGAGACATATATTCCAAATTTAAGCAATTTTTGTTTTAAAATGCCAGACTAGATATCAGCAATGAAGAAAGAGGAGTGGTGTTTAGTGTGATGGAATTTTTGCTGAGTTAAGGGGTTTAAGTTTGGAAATTTAATTCTGCTGATATTCTTTGTGTAGCAGCACTATTTAGAAGACATTATGATGGCTCACAAGAAGAATTCTGCTTCAGAGGAAATGGTGAAAACAGATTTTGAGGCATGGTCAAATTGCTTGAAACAGGGTTGTACCTTACATATATATATATATATATGTGTGTGTATGTCATATAGGCAAAATAGACATGCCCTATTTTGCATAAAATCAAGCAACTACTAAGCTTATTAATAAATCAAATGTCCCTCAGCACTGAGTGAAAACTTCTATATCACAGCCTAGAAAACATCACAACAATATATATATATATATATATATATATATATATATATATATATATATATATATATATATGAGGTGTATTTTAGTAGCAAGATCTCTTTCAGACATGTTTTGTAAATAGTACCAACAAGTTCTGTCTATTCAATATTTTAATAACTTTTTCAAATTTTTGAATTAGCTATTTTATGTAATCGGTAAATTTACCAAAGTTTATATTTATTTCAATTTAATTTTGTAAATCTTATTGGTTAATTCTGGCATTCTCAAATATGCTGGAACCAATTTCAAATCGCTCAATGTGACATCATTTAATTTTTTTTTTTGTGGTCAAACTGAATTTTTTATGGGTATTTTTATTTATTTATGTTTTTATACAGACTTCAATATATGAGTCTTTATTGAAAAAGATAACTTATTTAATGTTGATGGCTTCTCTTGGATTACAAAAGTCTCCAGAATTGTCAGGCACAAATTGAAAACTGACCATTGCAATATTTCCATATTTATAATCTACTTTTAAATATTTGTAAAGAAAAATTACCACCTGGGAATTTAGCAATAATTAAGATAGTTCAGCAAGTTCTTAGTGAGATCAGGGTTTTAAGTGGAAGAAGGCCACTAACTTTTGAGTACTTGGCATATAACTAGTAAGTTTCAGAAATAAGCCTTGTTGAGTTGAGACTTTCCAATATTTGTAGTTAGATGGCAAAATAGAAAAAACAAGTTACATCGATATATTACAATAAATTTATTTATCAACATAAAATAAGCTCATTAGATTTTAAACACTTGGATTAAAGAGAAATACATTAACATTTGTTTGTCCCTTTCTTTTGTGTGTAAGGAAATATTTTTGTATTAATTCAACTTGTAAACTTAAAGTCCCTGAAACCAGATACATTTCAAAATAGTATGTGTTCATTTGAAAGTAACCAAAAGAAGTGTACAACAAAAGTTGAATTGAAAAGGTTCTTTCTTACATTTATCAGCTATATCAGTCTCTACTGATGTCCATTTTTCTCTTTGTTATGGTGGTAAAGAGAGCACAGATCTCCACTTCCCCTATCCCTTGTAGCTCTCAATAAGTTCTGTCCCTCTGCCACCTTCCCCAGACCATGTTCTGTCATCCACTTGCTTAAGCCCATAAGGTATGTTATGTGTTACTTTACCTTGTCTCTTTTTCCCTCTACTCAACCTGTGAGTATCAGATTTTCCAGGCCCTCCTTTCTCATTACGTGTCCCAGAAACTTCAGCTGCCTCTTCCTGATGTTAAGTATAAGCCTCCTCCTTGTTTGCATCCCCTCCAAGACCTCATCGTTGCTCACAAGCTCGGTCCATATCCTCAGCATCCTTCTGTAGAAACACATCTCTGTCACCTCGAGTCTCTTCTTCATCTTTGATGAAACTGTCTCCTTCTGTCTCACAATATTCTGCCCAGCTTTTGGAATGCATCTTTGGCCATCCCAATATGTCTTCAGATCTTAGCATCACACTTACCATTCTCTGTCAGAACACTTCCTAGATATTCAAATTTCCACACTTGCTTGATTCTAGTGTCCATGACCTGCAAATTACATTTTTTGCTGATGACCATGCATTCTGTCTTCTTAGTCCCTTCTTCTCGCTCTCCTTTGCTGTCTGCTATCAATACTGTCATCTGTGTATCTCATGTTGTTAAGATTGTGGCTGCCAATACTGAATCTCAGTAGGATTTCAAATTCTCTCAGAATTGCCTTGCTGTATAGATAGAATAGGTCTGGTGAGAAGACACATCCTTGTCTTATGCCTCTTTCTATTTTTGTAGATTCACTGAACTTATTCTCTATGTGCATGCATGCAGTTTGCTGCCAGTATAGGTTCTTGATTATTCTAATATCTTTCCTGAATATATCAAGGTTGCTGAGCATTTCCAGCAGATCCTTATGGCGTACTTTTTCAAAGGCCTTTGCATAGTCTATGAAACATAGGTACACATCCATCTGCATTTGTAATTATACAGTTAATTTTCTTTAGGGCTTGCTTCAAATTTATATCTACCAGTTTGCACATTCAAATGTCTTAATAAAGAAATTGTGACTTCTGGCAGGGTTTGAACTTGTATCCACCTTGTAGTTGAAATCACTCTCTGATCTGATATAGATTAGGCTACTCTTTTTAAGTAATGCATATTTTTCACAATGAAATGGGTGAAAAGAATCTATTATATTACTGTTTCTAATTTTTGCTACTTTTTGCAATTAATGCAGCTTCCCTGATTAAAAAAAGGAATACAGTCTTGATTCCCCTATGGAGACGTATTTTCTTTATTTAGACTTTCGATTTCTAGGCTGGCAGGCATTAATTTCAATGTTTAAAAAACAGGGATGTCTACTCAAACACAAGTACCCGCTAAACATTATGTATAGAGCAAAATATACAGGGTGTATCCCTAAAGTCTGCACACAGAGGAAATCTCATTAACTATATTTTTTTTACCTCCACAGATTAAACATGGCTTTTTTTAAAGAAGAAAAAATTGGAATTGACTTTTTTTTCTGGGGTATGCTGAAGGTGAAGGTGTACTCAATGAAAATCACAGATGCAACACACTTTGTGAAACACATAAAGGGTAAATATGCTAAAAATTGACAGCAATGTGGAGTTATTGCATTGACTTCATGTGAATCTTGCAAAGCTCATCAACCATTGCATCACAAATGATGTAAGTCATATTGAAGATGTTATTTGTTAATTTTCCAATTCAATAAAATATTGTTGAAAATTTAATTTCATGAAAATATGCATTTTTGCCTGTGTCCAGACTTTAGGGATGCCCTGTGTATGCTTAGTGTTTTACATATATATATATATATATATATATATATATATATATATATATATATATATATATATATATACCCAAGTATAGGATTGGTATATACAGAATAAATTCCAATAACCAACAATTATTATTCTTAAAAGAGTGCTCAATACAAAATAAATAATTAATTATATATATATATATATATATATATAAATAATTAATTTATATATATATAAATAATTATATATATATAAATAATTATATATATATATATATATATATATATATATATATATATATATATATATATATATATATCGTAAAGCAGGAAAATGATCTGAAATATAGAAAAAATAAGTAAAAAAATCTTTAACAAAGACTTTTTGTTGGTCTCTAACCAATGTATATATATACATATATATATATATATATATATATATATATATATATATATATATATATATATATATGTGTGTGTGTGTGTGTATTTGGGTAGCAATTTCTCATTTATACAAGTTTGGTTAAAGACCAATGTAAGTTCTTTGTTAATCTTTTTTTGTGTATTTTGAACCATTTTCTTGCTTTCCAGTGAAAGTTTAAATATAATTTGTTTAATGTCTGAGGACTTTTAGCTTTCAAAAGCAATTATCAAAGAGTTTTTGTTTTTGTGCTATGTCACTTCCATTGCTTTTCAAATATCACATCTTCATGTGTTATGTTGTCGTTTTTTTAAAGTCTTGTGTTTTCACATGCCAGTTCATGTTTCATATCTGAAATGTTCTTGACCCAACTAGGAATAGATTTCCCTCCTAAAATATGCTGTCCTGCCATTTGGTGAGATTTTGGCAAGTGGGTCAGAAGTTTTCTGCACCCCCCCACTTTATATACGTACACATGCACACATGTTAGAAACCTCAGTTATTTTTTGAAAAAGATATGAATTTTAATTTCAGTTCTCTCAGCAAATAGACACTACATAAGATTTTATCATAGAAGTCAATGTTTTCACAATAAAATTTATATTAACCAACTGAAGTTAGTACAATTTTCAAGATATGCTTATATTTATATGAGTAATATATTGCATAAGTATCAGCTTATATCTACTGTTACTAAGAATATTGATGATAAAATTGTGTTGCAAAGTACGACATAAATGTTTATTTGCAAATAAATTCTAAAGATATTGGCTATACAAATATATTTAATTAACACAATATCTCATATACATGAATAAATTATCATTTTATATGCTCATTTAATCTTGTCTTCATAGCATGTCTGATCAGTTTGATAAGGTTACAGTGGCAGTTGATCTCAAAAATGACCTACAATCTGGTTTTAACTGGCTTGTTAATTTTAATGCATTCAAAACGAAACTGCTATCTATTACTTGTGAATCCTTTCTGCTTTCCATCCGCATGGCCAATGCTAACCTACAGGAGAGTGACTCATTACACCTTCTCAGGCTAACATTTTTCCACTGAGATGAAGTAGAAACATTTTATAGAACCAATTCCTAGATCTGCTGCTAGAAAAGTTGTTTCCCTGTGTCATGCTAGACAGTTTTTTTCGCCTGAATCTATCTTCCATATTTATAAGTTCACCCTTCATCCCAGGCTTGACTATTGCTGCAACATATGGTTTGGTGCTCCTGCTACATACATAGAGATTCTTAATAAAATCCAAAAAAAGAATCTGCAATGCTAGTGGTCTTAAACTGACATCCTGGCTTCAGTCAAATTCCCACTGCCATAATGCAGCTTCCCTGTGCCTTTTCTATAAATATTTTCATGATATATTATTCTGATGAACTTACCTGTATGGTACCTAGACTTTATGAATTTAAGTGCAGTCCTAGATTGGCAACAAGGTCTCATCATTTTACAGTTGAACTTGCTAGATGCAACTGTAAGTTCTATGCTAATAGTTTCTTCTCTTTCACCTCACGATCATTGAATTTTGTTCCAGTTCCATGCTTTCCAGTCAACTTTGATCATCAAAAATTTAAATGCAATTGTAATCGTTATATTCTGTTTTCTTTATTCTCACTCTTTACTAATGTTTTTCCTTTTCTTATATTATTACACACTCAGTAACCCATTAGTGGCTTTATTGCCTTGCATGGGGTGAAATGATTAAAAAAATATTGGCTCCTTGAAATATGTGAAGTTTATAGAACCATCAGCATTCACTGATCTTGTTAACTTTTCTACTGTTTCAGCCTGGGAAGTCTGATACTCACAGGTTGAATAGAAGGAAAGAGAGACAAGGGAAAGCAATGCATGACATACCTGATGGGCTTGAGCAAGTGGATGACAGAACGTGGTCTGGGGGAGATAGCAGAAGGACAAAACCTATTAAGAGCCACAAAGGATAGGGGGAAGTGGAGAGCCATGATCGCCTACATCTTGAAAGGGCACGGTACATAAAAATAAAGAAAGAACATTACTTGCAGGAATTTTATTGTTTTCCAAAGATCTTTGCTTGCATATTGTTTTCTATTCTTATATGTAATTGTTTTAATGACGGAACACAAGTTAGATAAATGTCTGTAGAGACTGGTGGCAATTATATTCACTTAGTCTCTTTGAATCATTTTCTGGCAAGATGGACAGTAGTCTATTTGTAAAATGTGAACGAGCATTCTCTTACATGAATATACTGTTTAGCTTAAAGTTTCTTTATTGTCCAAGAACTTATAATGTATTTCTTTACATTTATTTTGATATCACCATCACCTTTGACCTACAACTATATTAGCAACAAACCTAGCCTAAAGCATTACTATACTATCTCCCTGTTTTGTAAGTCATTACACTTGAGAAGAGGTACACTGTCTAAGGAGATGTTCCAAACCTGACATATGTTATGGAGAAAATGCTTAATAATACGCATAGAGACAAAGAATTTATTTGAATAAAGTATCTATAAACAAAATGTTTTTTTGCTATCCTCTGCCAGCCACAATGATGGAGAAAGCATTACCTCACGCCATAACCAGTGAGACATGCTGCAAGAGCCACTCCGTTTTGTGAGGGTCATCGCTTAATCGAGATAACATCCCACCCACCCTCCAAAGGAACACCATTGAATGATGGCCAATAACCCCAGAAGTCTCTACTGTCAGTCATTATCTATCATCCTGAATCTTATAATCTTCACTTCCTGCCACTCATTTCTTTCACTCATATCACACTTTGTTCATCATAACCATTTTATCAGTATTCCTCTACCTTGAGTGACTCTTGAGTCTTCTACTCAGTGAAATTGAAAAGATAGAAAAATTAACTTGATGCAGGCAAGAGGATGCAGTGGCTGAAATAGGATGTTAGTATGAATAATTCATGAAAAATAAAGAAATATGTTTAAAACATAATCCTATATACCTAAGTTTTCATTAACTTTCTTAGCCAAACCTAATTTGTTCAAAACAGGAAATTTTTTAATAAAAATAGACATGGATATAAAGCCATTGTGAGCAAACAGAGTTTTTTTTCTTATCTATATTACAAGCATCAAACAAAGACAATGAAATTAAACAGAAGCATCAACAATAAAACAGTAAGTTACTTTAAGGCAATTAAGCGCTTTTAAAATATATTTTTTGTTCATCTCACTAGTCCTGGGTATGATAATAAATTATATCTGGAAGCAAAGCCTCTGATTGGGAGCTTTTGAAGCATGTGGAACCACTTCTTAATTGCTGTTGTCCCTAGGTCCATCCTGACCCCGGGTGGTAGCACCTGTTAGGGTCCCAATTATGGGCAAATAGTGACCCCCAAACAAAAACAAAACACTATGAAAGTATAAAAATACATTTTTATTGTAAAAATACCAGCAATACATTATTATATAAAAAAAATTATCAACAATATATATTTATAGTAAATTACCAACAATACATCAATCAACGTGAAAGAATTAATTAATCCATATAATATCTTACAATTTCTTAAATAAAACTTTATTCCAAAATATAATTTCAGCAGAACAACATAAAACACACACATCACTACCTGTAGTAATGTCCAAACAGACATGTATATACACAAAAGCTGAGTATCATCTACCATGTATTCAGTTGTGAAAGCAGAATAACATGTATCATATTTTTATTACTTCAAAGCTCTCAAGAAAATTACATATTGGCATTAAATTATGCATAAGGAGTTGATATGTTGTTAAACAAACCAATCAATTATTCATCTGACAGTTAAAAAAAAAGAACATTTTTATTTTTATTTGTCATACTTGTTAGCTGAAATGGCTTTTATTTTCTTACTAATGCTACTTATGAGTTTTCTTATGTTTTAGGAGAATGTATTGCTTATGTTCAACTAGCATAAAATTCATAGATTATCCATTAATTACATCTGTTATTGTTCTGGTAAAATGATTTTTTTTCTCAATGAGTAAAATTTCTAATACATATAAAATACATTTTATGTATTTAGGCAGCAAATGTTCTTTAAGGCAAATATTATTAAAAACAACAGACATTTTGTGTTGATTAATTTTAATGATCAACTTTTCCAAGTGACAAATAATCCTTCTCAGACAAAAAGGAAATCCATCAGAAATTGTCCAAACTTTATTTTGGAAGAAAAGTAGAAGAAATAAGACTGGAGCTTTCCACTTTCTTAAGCAACCATCAGCGTAGGTAGGAACAATTTGGGGGTTTCGTAAAATTTTGAAATGATGCAACAATGCTATTTTTTAAGTTAAGCTGTTAGAAGTTTGTAACGAAGGTGTATGAAGCATATTTTGGGATCTAAAGTCATAGAACTAATGAGTGTTGTGATATAAGCAGTGTTGTAACATCAGCAAAGTGTGACAAGTGCGTTTTAAAACAAACGTCACACCTGGTGAGTTGTGACTTAAGCGAGGTGTGATGTTTTTTTTGTTTTTATATACTTGAGGATGTTGGCAGTGATTTTTTTTATTTATTGGTTGTTTTTGTTGTATAGTATTGTTTCAAGGGTCATAAATCTGGCTTTATTATTTGATTTTGCTAATATTTTGATATTGCTTGTGAGTAGCTGTCTAAAGTCATCAATTCATTGTAGTCTTCCATTTTTGTTAATCAGTAACATGTTTTACATAGTTTCAGTACAACTAATTCTAGCACTTATGATTTGGTGTTTAGCTTTCTGGTTATACTACCAGTGTACTATACACAGTGTAATATTTGGATACAGTTTGTATAAAGTGCTGGAAAATGAAGTAAATAATAATAAAAATACATAAACTAAATGAAATGGTGTATATATCAATCTCATATTGAAGTTGACCCTTAAGCTAAGAACTCCTCACTTAAGTTAATACATTCTCTTTAAGTCATCCTAATTTTTGAAGGTAAGAAAATAATAAATGAGTTCCTTTATTTGAAGCATAAAAAACATATTTCCGGAAATTTTCACTAAATATTCACTGATTTCTGATAAAAATGAAATTCTGTCGGCCTGAGGCACTGAGTGCCAAAGGAAAAATATTTACTATTTGTGATTGTAGCACTTAATACCGAAATTGTAAATTTTTGCAAAGATATTTCATATTTCCATTCAAGGATTTATGCAAATCAATTGAAATGGAATGTCACTGTAATAGAATAGTTCTTCAGGCTTAAAGCTAAGGCCCTCTCCTCACCTTTCCCAAGTTCTATATGTTTTAACCTAAGAAAAACCAGTAGGCTGTGTATCTTCATTTTTTATTCAATTTTAAAATATCAGTCTAGACACAAACACAAAGGTGCATCAGTTAGTCTATAGCCTAACATGCTTAGAAGTTAGCTGAAATTTTATCTAAATATCACTGAACTATTTGATTAATATACATCTCTGAATAAAGTGTATTGACAAAGAACATTATTTGAGAAATAAATTTCATTTTTTATCATTAAGTTATGGATTTACTTATATACCTACTTATATTTGTGGCTCATCCCTGACGATACCAGAATAGAGTTGTACTCAGTGTTATATCAGAGAAGACAGATGAACCTCCAAGCCACCAAGCACAGATCTGCTCCTTACAGGATATATCAGTGGCTGCCCTAACATGTGATGGTCATGCAGTATGACAGATATAGATATATAAACACCCATCCAAAGAGAAAGGGCAGTCATGCATTTTTTATTTATTTTTTTATTAATGTTCACCCCTATACGAGGCCCAAGTGTCATCCAAGATAGAGGGTTGTAATATACAAATATATATCATTATGCTATCTTGCTATGAAGCAATGGCCAATAATCTCATCTTGAAGACTTTCTGATTGCCACATGGTATAACAGGAGAGATATATAGAAGAAAGGTTAATTTCTCCCATTATGGGCACTATAATATTCATGATATAATAACACCATAATTCATGGGAAGAACAGAATATCTGGAAGGATAAAGAATGATAAACATGCCTTTATACCAATACGGCATACACAAAACTATATATACATATATACCCATGTCCCTTGCAAAGAATAATTAATATATAATATTCACACAGCAAGCAGAGTTTAAGGAGAACAAAAAGATAGGGTCTTACATATAATATGGAGATTTTTCTGTGTTTCTGGAGAAGCTAGGTTTAGGACTCCAGATTCAAGCAGGGATGATTCAACTACTATATCCCATGCAAGGACATATTCTGAAAATGTCAAACAGAGAGTCTTAAGATTTCCAAAATTAGTACTGTGAACTGGAGATTCTTTCTATATCTGGGAAAGATATATTCCCAAAGGGAAATGGTACCATGGAATTGTAAGCTGCTGGGGAGGCCTGGGCCAAAAGTAAGCTACATCTTGGTTTGGCTAATGTAAACTAATGGAATGACTGGCCACTCTTGTCACTGTATGAAGTGATGTCACTAAGCAGCTGTACACTTGTGACATTGTAATTGACTAAGATGTGTAAATATCGATAACAAAAAATACCAATGATGTGATAAATTTCTGAACCATTGTTTTTAAGTTATATTGTTCCATTTCATATCAAGTTGAGTTTGTAGTTTGTACCAACAGGAACCATACTAAGTATTGAATATTAATATGAAATTTAAAACTGCTAGGTAACATTGGGATTAATATTTGGGAAACATATTAGAATAATCTGGAATGTATACTGACAGCAAAATGCCTGCATGTGAATGGAAAATATATTCAATAAATATACAAAATTAGAAAGGGGTGTAAGACAAGGATGTGTTTTCTTACTGGATTATTCAATCTATACAACGAAGCAATTCTGTGAGAATTAGAAGTCCTACCAGGATTAATTATTGACATCCACAATCTTAACAACATACGATATGCAGATGACACAGTGTTGATATCAGTGATATAGAAAGGAAGCTACAAGAACTCTTAAAGGAGGTAGTAAAGGAAAGCAAGAAGAAAGGACTAAACATCATTTGCAAGAAAATAGAATAATGGTTGTTAGCAAAAGGAGCAGCCTAACATGCAAATTAAAAATTGTAGATATCAAAATCAAACAATTTAAATATCTGGGAAGTATTTTAACAGAGGACTGAGGGTGTGGCACTGAAATCTGAAGGTGCATTGAGATAGCAAAAGATGCCTTTCAAAAGCTAAGCAAAGTAATAAGAAACACAAAAATTTTGTTAGAAACAAAGAAAAAAAGTACTGAGCTGTTACGTGATATCAGTCCTCCTATATGACAGTGAATGCTGGACAATTTACTTGCAGATGAAGTAGAGACTTGAAGCAACAGAAACATAGTTGTACAGGAGGATACTGGGAATGTCATAGACCAAACATATAAAGGAACAATGAAGTTTTAGAGAAAATGAAAACAAAAAGGACAGTTATACTTAACTTCAGAAAGAGAGAGTTTAAATTCCTAGGGTAAGTAAACAGGAAAGAGGGTTTGGAAAATTTAATACTCACAGGATAGACTGAAGGCAAGACGGACAGAGGAAAACAATGTATAACCTACCTAGTGAGCTTGGGTAAATGGATGGCAGAACAAGGTTTAGGAGAGAAAAAAAGACATTTATTTAGAGCTAGAAAGGACAAGAAATTCTGGAGAGCCATGACTGACTACATCAAGAAGGGACACAGCACATAAGAGAACAATGTTCCTAAATGTTTAAATATATTTATTTAGTGAAAATAATTTATGGAATAATGACAATGCTTCATCTCAGAATATTAGGCAACACAAAGAAGGTTGTAGAGCATAGTAGTGAAAACATTCTAATCAAAAGTAAAAAATAATAATAATTGGCCAAGTATTTCAAGAATAATGGTAATGTTTCAACCCAAAATTTGAGTATACATCCATCATGATATGAAAACAGCTATATTAACACTAAGATGTACATCTATGTCTGTCTATCCATCTCTCTGTATAGACTAAATCCGACAGCAAGGCCTCTGATCAGGAGGTTTTGAATTGCTGTTGTTCCCAGGTCTACTCTGACCCAGAGTGGTAGCATCTGTTAGGGTCCCAGCTATGGGAAAATAGTGACCTCCACCTCCAAAACATGAAATTATAAAAAAAATAGAAGAAAATACCAGTATAACATTTTTTGAAAAAAAAGGAATAGCAAAACTCCCAAGAAAATCAAATTTCAGCATTAAATGAACCATAAGAGTTTATATGCTGTTAAACAAACGAAATCAAACCATCTATCTATCTCTCCCTCACTATATTTGTATATATGAATCCTTACCTGAATTTAATCATGAAAAATTTACGTATCTTAAAAATTTGTTTCTTCTATCTCCTTTGAAAGAGACCCATTGGATATGGATGATGTGATTTCACAAAGGGTAGAAGCAGAAATTCATTACAATATTCTGCTCATGCTTGGCATTTAAATTCCCCAAACCCTTTTATAAGCAGATAGATGGATATTTACATACAGACATGGATATGAATGTGTCTGTCTAAGGCAGTGTGCTTAAGTAAAATTTACATGATAGTACACATAGATAATATGATCTTTAAATATTTTCCCTTATATCTTATACAATCATCTGTATATCTCCTCTGTAAGACATATATATATATATATATATATATATATATATATATATATATATATATATATATATATATACACAATGTATATATGTAATTGTATATGCTTTTATAAATATATAAATTCTTACATAGCTATGTCAATAAATCTATATATGAGGATATGAAAAGATCATGATTTTCAGACCCTTTTTTCATGTAAGCACTATGAACATATTTTTACTTACACACACACACACACACACACACACATATATATATATATATATATATATATATATATATATATATCATTTGAGATTTCTGGTTGAGCCAA
>OZ038499.1:67556431-67698931 GCA_964036315.1 Acanthosepion esculentum | reverse complement strand
CGTAAATAGTTTTGACAACCCCATGGGTTCATATGACGGAGCAGAGGTGTGCGAATTAGTAGGGTGCCTGCTGCTCTATAAACTTAATGATTACATAGATTTTAATAACCATGGGTTGTACCGCGACGACGGACTCATAATAGTAGATAAAAGTAACCCCCAAAAATGCGATACCATCCGTAAAAAACTACACTGGTTTTTTAAAAGATACGGATTTAATCTCGAAATTGAAACTAATTTGAAAGTCACCAACTATTTAGACATTACGTTAAACTTACAAAATGGTTCTATATCCCCGTATATGAAAGAGAATCAGGACCCCCAATATTTAAATATAAAATCCAACCACCCAGCACATATTATAAGACATATTCCTAAAAATATTAGCTATAGGCTTTCAACTAATTCATCGGATAAACGCATTTTCGATGCTAATAAAATAGTTTATGAGGAAGCCCTACATAAGTGTGGACACAAACAAAAATTGGAATACATTAACATAGATAATAACACTGGAACTCAGAACAAACGCAATAACAGGCATAGAAATATTTTGTGGTTTAACCCACCATTTAACTTAGCCGTAAGAACGAG
The DNA here is from genome assembly GCA_964036315.1 of Acanthosepion esculentum. Lineage (NCBI taxonomy): Eukaryota > Metazoa > Mollusca > Cephalopoda > Sepiida > Sepiidae > Acanthosepion > Acanthosepion esculentum. The sequence continues at coordinate 67,698,337 of OZ038499.1, read as the reverse complement.
AATTGGTAAAATATTTTTTAACCTATTAGAGCAGAATTTCCCCAAGAAAACTAAGTTGCATAAGATATTTAACAAAAACAATGTAAAACTTAGTTACTGCTGCATGCCTAATGTAGAGACTTTAATTAGTGGACATAATAAGAAAAAGACTAGGGACAATCCACGCATTAGTTTCCCCAGTTGCAATTGTAGGAATAAAAATGCATGTCCCCTACAGGGTAAATGTCAACAAGAATGCGTGGTCTATCAGGCGAAAATTTACAAGGATATAGACGACATAAACCCGAAAGTGTATATAGGAGCCACTCAGGATACCTTTAAAAAAAGATATTATAATCATATGAGTAGTTTTAAAAATGAAAAAACTAAACATAGCACTACGTTATCTAGCTATATATGGCAAATCAGACAAGGTAGCAAGGACCCCATCCTGAAATGGGAAATATTAAAAAGATGCACTAAGTATAAAGCGGGCCATAAGTTCTGTAAGCTATGCACCGAGGAAAAATTAGCTATAGCTTTATATAATACACCTGATGATCTACTAAATTCCAAAACCGAGATTCTTAACAAATGTAGACACAGAAATGCTTGGTTACTGAAATAAGTTTCTCTCTCCCGATTGTAGCGTTATCATTATTGTTTGTGTTTTGGTTTTTTTTTTTTTTTTTTTTTTTTTTTTTGTTTAATTATCCCCTCTCCTTTTAGTTAGTTGAATAAATCTATACCCCCCCCCGTTGTCGCTTTTCTTTCTTCTTTTTTTTTTTTTTTTTTTTTTTTTTTTTTTTGGTCACGTGGTGTCGTCTTGGTGGTCGTCTCTATATATACGCCGTTTTCTGTTGCCTCTTTAGCCAGTCGACCCTGACGATCTGCCTAAGTGAAACCTTGGTAGGTGTGTCTGGCTCATTAGGTTTGTCTAGGTTTGCTCTACGCTTGTATTGAGCTCTTTAGTTAGTTGTTTACTCGTATCGGGGTTTTTTCTTTGGGCCTTGAACCTGTATCTGTGCGATTATTTTCGACAGACTTTCATGTTCCTGGCTCTTTCTTTTTTTAAAACCTTCTTTTCCTTCGTGATTGATTTGGCTGTTGTTAAATCAAGAGTTCGAAGGTTTTTCGACACGAGTATAGTTACCTGTATTTATAAAGCTCTAGGTCATCCTATAGAGCACTTTTTAAATCAACTAATATGGAACGTGTAGATATGGGATATTCACTTAAGAACATACCAATACCTGACCGTCACTTATACGAATTATGTTTATTAAGAAAAATAGAAAGGTTTATTACAAACATGAGATGGAGAGCGTATTTTTGCCTAAACAACAATTTAGATAATAGCAAGACGATGGAGAACTACGGATTTAAAACTAATGCCCACCCCCCGCATGTTAAGGAACTCGATAAATTTGAATCAGAACTAATCGGTATAGTTAAAAAACTAAAATATAGGAAAACTATGAATAGTTACATGCAGCAACAAATTAATAAAGACATAAAACAGATAAAGGAAAGTAAAAACATCTATGTAAAAGCCGATAAATCTAGATTTCTGTATAAAATGAGTCCTAACAAATACAAAAGAACACTGCATAAAGAGGTAATAAAACATTATAAAAAAGCTCCAGCTGACATAGAGACTAAAATTAACAAAGAAGCTAGCACTTTAGCCAATAAATTTGAACTAGGTAATCGGGTTGAGAAAATGAGCTTGAAGACTTGTTTTATCACCGTAAAAGACCATAAGTATAATTTTCATAGTAACCCTGAATATAGACTTATAAACCCCACTAAGACAGAGTTAGGTAAGATAAGTAAGGTAATATTACAAGAAATATGTAAATCGTTAAGGACTTTCCTTAACATAAATCAATGGCAGTCGACTAATGATTGTATTAGGTGGTTTGAAAATTACAACAAAAATACGAATTGTTCATTCATTAGGTACGACATTAAGGAATATTACCCGTCAATTTCAGAAAACACCCTTAGCAAAGCCCTCAGTCTAGCTAAAGAATACATTCAGATCTCGCACGATAAGATAGATCTGGTTAGACACTGCCGAAAAACTCTACTATTCCATAATAATGCACTATGGATAAAAAAAGAAGACGTAAATAGTTTTGACAACCCCATGGGTTCATATGACGGAGCAGAGGTGTGCGAATTAGTAGGGTGCCTGCTGCTCTATAAACTTAATGATTACATAGATTTTAATAACCATGGGTTGTACCGCGACGACGGACTCATAATAGTAGATAAAAGTAACCCCCAAAAATGCGATACCATCCGTAAAAAACTACACTGGTTTTTTAAAAGGATACGGATTTAATCTCGAAATTGAAACTAATTTGAAAGTCACCAACTATTTAGACATTACGTTAAACTTACAAAATGGTTCTATATCCCCGTATATGAAAGAGAATCAGGACCCCCAATATTTAAATATAAAATCCAACCACCCAGCACATATTATAAGACATATTCCTAAAAATATTAGCTATAGGCTTTCAACTAATTCATCGGATAAACGCATTTTCGATGCTAATAAAATAGGTTATGAGGAAGCCCTACATAAGTGTGGACACAAACAAAAATTGGAATACATTAACATAGATAATAACACTGGAACTCAGAACAAACGCAATAACAGGCATAGAAATATTTTGTGGTTTAACCCACCATTTAACTTAGCCGTAAGAACGAGAATTGGTAAAATATTTTTTAACCTATTAGAGCAGAATTTCCCCAAGAAAACTAAGTTGCATAAGATATTTAACAAAAACAATGTAAAACTTAGTTACTGCTGCATGCCTAATGTAGAGACTTTAATTAGTGGACATAATAAGAAAAAGACTAGGGACAATCCACGCATTAGTTTCCCCAGTTGCAATTGTAGGAATAAAAATGCATGTCCCCTACAGGGTAAATGTCAACAAGAATGCGTGGTCTATCAGGCGAAAATTTACAAGGATATAGACGACATAAACCCGAAAGTGTATATAGGAGCCACTCAGGATACCTTTAAAAAAAGATATTATAATCATATGAGTAGTTTTTAAAAATGAAAAAACTAAACATAGCACTACGTTATCTAGCTATATATGGCAAATCAGACAAGGTAGCAAGGACCCCATCCTGAAATGGGAAATATTAAAAAGATGCACTAAGTATAAAGCGGGCCATAAGTTCTGTAAGCTATGCACCGAGGAAAAATTAGCTATAGCTTTATATAATACACCTGATGATCTACTAAATTCCAAAACCGAGATTCTTAACAAATGTAGACACAGAAATGCTTGGTTACTGAAATAAGTTTCTCTCTCCCGATTGTAGCGTTATCATTATTGTTTGTGTTTTGGTTTTTTTTTTTTTTTTTTTTTTTTTTTGTTTAATTATCCCCTCTCCTTTTAGTTAGTTGAATAAATCTATACCCCCCCCCGTTGTCGCTTTTCTTTCTTCTTTTTTTTTTTTTTTTTTTTTTTTTTTTTTTTTGGTCACGTGGTGTTGTCTTGGTGGTCGTCTCTATATATACGCCGTTTTCTGTTGCCTCTTTAGCCAGTCGACCCTGACGATCTGCCTAAGTGAAACCTTGGTAGGTGTGTCTGGCTCATTAGGTTTGTCTAGGTTTGCTCTACGCTTGTATTGAGCTCTTTAGTTAGTTGTTTACTCGTATCGGGGTTTTTTCTTTGGGCCTTGAACCTGTATCTGTGCGATTATTTTCGACAGACTTTCATGTTCCTGGCTCTTTCTTTTTTTAAAACCTTCTTTTCCTTCGTGATTGATTTGGCTGTTGTTAAATCAAGAGTTCGAAGGTTTTTCGACACGAGTATAGTTACCTGTATTTATATATATATATATATATAATTTATTCAAAAATTCTAGCATAAACATAAAATCACTACAAAAATAGACATTTTGTTTCAACACTTATTTAACACCATCACTTGATAAGACACCAGAAGTGTTGAAACAAAATGGCTATTTTTGTAGTGATTTTATAACATTTTTATGTTAGAATTTTCGAATAAATTATATTTGCTCTACTCTGTATTGAGCACTCTTTTAAGAATAGCATTTTTGGTTATTGGAATTTGTTCTGTATACACCAATCCTATACTTGTGTGTATATATATATATATATATATATATATATATATATATATATATATCAAATATGTGGTGCAGTTTAATTTATATTACATAAATCATTCATACAAAAAGTAGATTAGTAAAGTTAATGATATAAATTGCGAAAAACATCTTCGCAAACAAATTTATTAAAGTTACATTAACCTACAAATCACTTGATGAATGTTATGATCCTTGTTTTTAATAGCTTCAAGTTGTATAAGGTCTTTTTTTATTCTGCTAGTACTTTCGGCTGTATATTCAGCCATCCTCAGGCATGGAAATTTTTTTTTTTTTTTTAGTAGATCCAGGTAATAGCGAGTTCGAAAAATTATACATTATGATAACTTTTTCCCAAAGAAATGCTATTTTGTGGTACAGACTCCTACCTGGATATTTCCTTGAACACAACAATCTTAACCTCTTCAAGTTAATGGTCAATCATTATCTATCCTCTTTATCTTCATAATCTTCACTTTCTGTTGCCTCCATTTTCATTCATATCACACTCATCATTCATCATATTGATTTTAAAAGTAATCCTCTACATTGTGTGGCACTCACTCCTTGTACTGGGTGTAATTTAGTATAAAGGGAACACCTTTTGCAAACAAACTGTTGCTTTCTTAATTTTAACAATGGATTGTATTAAAGATACAAAATTGCCATAATAAAAAAGAGATTTATAAACAAAACCGCACTAATCTCATCATCCCATAGATTATTTCTAAAAGAATTAGATAACCTCAAATTCTTATTAACATTTTTTTCCTAATTTTATTGTCAACAAACAAATAAAAATTGCTCTAAATAAAATTAATTGCATAATAAGCCACACAACAAATATAATAGAAATAATAATGCAATAAACGTATTTCATTATAAACATATCCTCCATTTTCTGCAAGAATGACTTCTAATTACTTTTTTATTAATCTTTTCACTCCAAGTAAGGCAATAAAACCACTAAGATACAAGGGATTACTGAGTGTGAGAGAATATGAGAAAAAGATACTATTAAGGAGAGGGAATAATAAAAGAAAAGGAATTAAGAAGATAACAACTGGCATTACATTTAAATTTTTGAAGATCAAAATTGACTGGAAGACAAGAGGCTGGAAGACAGTTTCAAAAGCAAAAAGTATGAGAGAAGAAACTGTTAGCATAGAACTTGCAGGTATATGTAACCATTTCAACTTTTAAATGAGACCTTGATGTCAATCTAGTACGACAAATTAATAAAATCTAAGTACTATAGAGGAAAGTTCATCAGAACAATTGTCATGGAAGTATTTATTAAAAAAGCACAGGGAAGCTACATTAAGGTAGTGGGGAAAAGACTGAATAATAACTATTATAAAAAAAAATTCAAAATATCAAATCTCTTCATTACTAATAACACCAGTCCTTAGAAAAAAGACTATTATGGAAAAACATATGCATAATATATCAGATAATATAAAAAGCAAGCTTTTTCTGCAATAAAAATGTTAAAAACAAAAATCAGTCATGGCTACAAACTTTGGAAGAAGATTTAAGAATATGACTGTCCAAAATTTGACCTTGCAAAGAAGATATGTTCTAAAAAACTTTAAGCTCAGATATCTCAATAAATGATTAATTAAACAGAAAAATAAATCAATCTAAGTTTTTTTAAGAATTTTAATTATTATTTATGTTATAAATTGTTTTGTTTGTATTAATAAATAAATCCTAAAAAGTATACTCTTTTGTTGAATCATCATAATTTAAGTGTGCTGCAGATGTTTAACTATAGGTTCAAGTGTGTCTTGGGATGAAAAAGGTTGAAAAACATTGAGATTGGTGATTGTAAATCCAAACAAAAATTGTTGTTTATGTTGGTCATACCACAACAGCACTCTCTCACTGATTAACTTACCACAAAGTGCCTTAAGATCACATCAGAACAGACAAATTATTCGTACTGATATAAGGTTCATTTTCCACTTATATGTGTTGTGCCCTATCAGAATGTGGGTTATCATAACCCACCACAACTTTCTGTCCATTGTAGCCTGAGCAACATTTATACCCTTATCACCCTTTCCTTGCTTTGCATAAACCTGTTAAGTAAGTTATTCCTGTTACCGTTTGTTTGTCTAGCGTAAAATATGTCGTGTAAGTGTTAAATTTTCAAGATATCTTTCTTCATTATGAGTTTCAGAATTATCAACTATACCTTTTATGATTGTAAGCTAAGGGCCCTTTTCATTCCCTTGAAACTTATTCATTGCTCACATGTCCTCTCCCTGGTATTCTCAGCATTCACATCTATGTTGTTTTGAGTTTCACTTCTATCTGTGAGGAAATTGTCCAGCATTCACTGCTATATGAAAGGATTGATATTACATAGCAATTCAACAGTCTTTTCTTTGTTTCCAACAAGCTTTTCCTGTTTCTTAATACTTTTTTTAGCCTCTAGTAGAAAACTCTTTATAAATAAAATGAGTTATGTCCCTTCAGGATGTGGGTGATCATGGTTTTCCACAACATCCTATCCTTTGTAGCACTTAGCAATGTTTATGTTTTTACTATCCTTTCCACTCTCTGTTCTGCCATCCATTTACACAAGCTTGTTAAGTTGCCTACTTGCTGTTTACTTCTGTCCCTCTTACCTTCAATATGCCCTTTGAGTGTCAAATTCTCCAATCCTTCTTTCCTCATTATATGTTCCAGAAATTCTAAGTATAAATGTCTTTTTATTATCAATTTTCTTAAAACACCTTGTTGTTTATGCACTCCATCCATGGTATTCTCAGCATCCTTCTGTAGAACCACATCTTTCCTTCAAAATTTTCCTGTTTCTTAATACTTTGTTTATCTTTTGTAAGGCATCTTTCACTATTCCAACAGACCTTCTGATTTTGCTTTGACATTTTCGATATTGATAATCAGTCAGTTATGTGCCATATGTGATACACGCTTAGTCGATCTTTTGATACATGAATGACGAGGCAGATTTTTTCCTGCAGTAGGTTGCCATTTATTTCTGTGGGAGACCAGTTGCCATCCAAGGCTATAGAACCTGGTCTGTCCTGCTATTTACCCATATCTGGGTGGGGAAGAGGATTCATGCCTTTTCCAAGGGTATAGCATGTAAGTGAATGTAATGGATTTGACTGAAATTTGAAATGGGCTCCCGGATTTCTCAATCCGAGCTGCTATCCATTACTCCACTGTGCCTCCTATATTGATAATATTGACATGCTAAACATTAATTGCAAACAGTGATTCCAACTATTCTAAGCTTTTATAATAAAAATAAAAGACACCAATATTAAATCAGATATGTCTTCATTTAGGAAATAGAATTTTGAATATTTTCAATAATTAATTTTTTAAAAAATCTCACAGAAGAATTTTTCAAGATTCATGTTACAGTGGTATGTAATATCAGTCCCCCTATATGGCAGTGTATACCAGATAGTACTGGCTTACCCTGACTTCTTCAAGGACATCTTCAGATGTAAAATCCTAGAATATAGTGTTACAACACTAGAACTGATGATAAGAACTATGAACAATTTCCTCATAGGCTTTAACCAACTATTCATTACTTTATGCAAAAACCAGAGAAACTACATAAAAATGAACAAAGTATTCCTTGTCTGTGATTCTCAATAATACTTGTCTGAATGAAAAACTGCTGTCCAAATATATGTGTGTGTGTGATAATACTATTCTGTCAGTAAGACTTTAATTTGGGTCCAGTAAATATTTCTCTTGACTTTCAATGTCTTTCTGTAGCAAAATCAGTTGCTCTACATTTGCATATTATCTATCTATCTATCTATCTATCTATCTATCTATCTATCTATCTATTTATATATATATATATATATATATATATATATATGATATCCAATGCCCGAAAAGATATAAAATAGCAGTGATAAACTTCTTTAATAGAGCACACCAAAATTCCTCTTCCCAAAGAATATTTCTGAGTGAACTAAAACACAAAACAAATATTAGTCAACAATAATTTTCTCAACTATATCATTGATAAACAAATAAAAGTATTCTTATAAAATAAATACACAACAACAGTAATAAAAGTACCACACAACAAAACCTCATCATTTCACTGTCCTGTACAAGAGTGAGTTTCTTGTCACAAATCAATTACCTATATCAGACATGATCACCTAAGTCCTGAAAGGACATGGCACATAAAAAGAAAGATATCAGACAAACACCCCTTCAATAGATGCCTTGTATGTCACCTATCACATCAAAGTGCCAGAAAAAAAATCTATCAATCCATAATTTACAAGAAGTCTTAAAAAAATTTTTTGTCGCAAACAAGAATTCTATATAAATCACATTATCAGAAACATCTCACTATTAAAGAGTCCCTGTATATCAAACATTTCTCTCCAGTGGAAATGGAGGGCTAAAAGTTTTTTAAAAATAGAAAGATGTTTGCATGAATTCCAGCTGCGTGCAACATGACAAGGCTCAGAATGAACACATCTATTCAAAACAACACAAAAATAAATTACAGCATAACAGTCAAAACATGAGGCAAAAATAACAACAGTAGAGACAAAACACCTTTGAAAATGGCTATAGAAATGGCCAAAAACACTTGAGAAAATAAAAATTATGGAAAATATTTGTACTCCCTTACTCCTACAAAATGGAAAAACAGAAGAATGCTGGAAAAACTATATAAAATATGCATGAAATCTTCCTTATCTGCCATATTTAATGAAAGATGTCTGAAAGAAAGGTTGCTTCCTGAATATACATTAATTATAATATATACATATATATATACATATATATATACATATATATATATATATATATATATATATATATATATATATATATATATATATATATATATATATATACATACACAGATATGAATTATGTGTATATATATATATATATTAAAGGTTTATTAGAAATTCTATATATATATAAATAAATATATGTATGTATGTATGTATGTATGTATATATACATACATACACATGTGTGTGTGTATATATATATATATATATATATATATAAATTTTTAGGAGGATTTGATAATTATATTTAAGTAATTCATCGAGTCTGAAACCTCAACAGAATGCAGAAAGCACTGGACGGCTGTTTCATCCTATATTTGGGACTCATCAGCAGTGCGCATCCACTACCAAGAATTGAAACCCTGACAGTTAGGTTGTCAAGCAAACATTACACTCATACATCATAATATAGGATGAAACGGCCGTCCAGTGCTTTCTGCATTCTGTTGAGGTTTCAGACTCGATGAATTACTTATATATATATATATGTATTCTCATTGATTATTTTAATTTAGTTATATTTTTTGTAATCTATTTGTTTATTCATTTAAATTCACTTTTTACAAATCTATTTATATTTTCTTGTGAGTAAATTGACTACACCACTCTCTTAGTAGTAGGTTTTAAATATTGAAAATGCTCAGTTTTCAAATTATGCAATTGTTGGGTTTGTGAAATTCAGAGTTGTGCCAAATGGTAAGAACAATAATATATTTATTATTATATCACTTTAAACATTATTATTTATTTTAAATAGTATATTTATTTTTGTCTACTGGCCTGAACTTTCAAGAAATCTTATTAAAAGAAAATATACCAACAGATTTATTAGCTGTACTAAATATATATATATATATATATATATATATATATATATATATATATATATAAATTTGTTATATTTATAAGTAAAGAGTGCTCATTATTGAACATAGTACATTTAAAAATATAGACAATGTGGACATAGGAATCAACACTGTATGGTGAATGTCAGTTTCATGCTTTCATCTGATTATCAGACCAAATCTGATGATTACATATAAGATAGACATAGACTGTGAAATTGGTCTGATGATCACATAAAAGAGTGAAACAGACAATTACCATAGTGTTGACTCTTATTCTAACACTTATATGTGTGTTTGTGTGTGTATAAGTTTAAAGGAAGAAAATAGTTAACTTATTATAAGCTTTCAGTGAAAATATGAGCAAAGATTAATTTTTTGTTTGTAAAGACTTAAAATACACAAGTGATATATATGCAAATTGAAATTTGAGGTTCATCATGATTTTTGAATTTCTGAGGAGACACTTAATTTATCAGATAATCATCATGATAACTCTTTTTGTCAAAATAAAAAAAATGCGAACTTTGACCCTAATTAAAATGAATGTGTCCAAGTTCAAAAGTTAACAGTAAAGTTTAAAGGTTTTATATACAAAATTTCAAGTCAGTTACTTGAGAATTGAAACTATGCAAAAGAACAGTTTATTTTATTGGTACCTTATTAAATGTCTGAGTGTTTATACATCAAGATACTTCTTTTTCCCCTACCATTTTGTTAATGTCTATATATATATATCTAAGAGATGAAGGAGACACATGAACTGGCAATGGTGTTGTTCTTGAATGAATGCTAAAAATACCATGGACAGTACATGTGAGCTATGAGAAAACCTTAAGGAAAATCAGAAAGTGACGGTTGAAATTTCTGAGACACATCATGAGGAAAGAGGCCCTAGAGAATTTAATACTCACAGGGCATACTGAAGGCAAAAGGAGGAGAGAAGCAACAGCAAGTAACAAAGTAGATAAGAAGTCCATCAGAGTTTAACTTTACTTACACAGCTTTAAGAATATTTCAGAGCATTCTGAAATAAAAAATTTTGAAAACTTAATGATATTTCCTTAGTTACTTCATGTTGCAAAATAAAAATCTTTACATTTATGTTGATAAAGTCTCTCTGGGGACAAAACATGTTGGTAAAGAAAAGTTTTCCTTTTGTCTTTAATCATAATATATATATATATATATATATATGCAGAAATATAGTCTTAAAGTGTGCTATATTTATGGGGTAAAGTGCTCAATATCAGAGATAGAGCGTGTGTAAATATAAAAGTGGACATGGAAGTCAGCACTTAGAGGCGACAGTCTGTTTCATGCTAGTGCAATCGTCAGGCGACTAGTGCTGTTATTTTTCTCGGCTATTTATATAAGGGTCAGTGGTGCATTATGGGTAGTCTATTTTGGCGGTTACTTTTACCGGAAGTCGCTTATTTGTTTATTTATTTATGTCAAATTATTTTGCTTGTTTTTTGTTTGTTTTTTTTTATTTTTTATTTTATTTTTTAACGTAGTAAAAATTTGTTTCTATAGCTTATTGTTGGTAGTCTATAATGGCCGTCATTTTTTATCTTATATATTTATTTATTTATTCTTTTATTTTGATCGGTGTTTTTGGTTAACGTAGTAAAAATTTGTTTCCATAGCTTATTGTTGGTAGTCTATAATGGCCGTCATTTACCGGAAGTTGATTGTTCGCTTATTTATTTGGGTCAAATTGTTTTGCTTGTTTTTATTTGTTTTCATATATATATATAGTGTGTGTGTGTGTGTGTGTGCATGTGTGTTTGTCTATGTATATATGTAAGTATAACTAGTCCAGAAAACAGAATTGAGGGTTCACAATGAAGATACTTTCATACTCGTGATGTTACAAAAGACATGAGTCCAACATATTTAGTCCTTTATCCATTTTCAAACATCCTAATATATATATATATGTACACTTGTGTGCATATATATAATTATATATATTCTCTCTCTCCTATCTCGCTCTCTCTCTTTTTATATCTATCTATCTATCTATCTATCTATCTCTCTCTATATATATATGTATATACACATGCACATATTTGTCCATAATAAATCTCATATTGTAGAAATTCAGACAGAAAAATATTTTGAAATGTCTATTGTATTTATATATACATATATATATATGAGATTTATTATGGACAAATATGTGCATGTGTATATATATATATATATATATATATATATATATATATATATATATATATATAGAGTGAGAGAGAGAGAGAGAGAGATAGAGAGAGAGAAGGAGAATTTTTTACCCATTGCATCCTGTATATATATATATATATATATATATATACACACACACACACACATGAGTTTTATATGTTTGTGTGCGTATATATATATGTATATATATATATATAGAGAGAGAGAGAGAGAGAGAGAGAAGTTGCGATGGGCAAATTGTCGCCATTTTATATTTTTTATTTCACACATGCGTGCTGTTTGTTTTTTGATAATTGTTGAATGCACAGTATAGTAGGGTCAGTTGGACACCATCTTTGAGAAAAAGTGCATTCACTCTGCCAGAAATTTGGAAACCACATGCTGTACTTGACATTCGCACCAGAAGCTGTAAGTGGAACATTTCAGAGTGTCTGGGAGTCAATCTGAGGAGAGTGCAGAGCATTTGGAAAGAGTTAGATGAGTCTAATGGTGATTATCATGGTACAGCAGCTTGGAAAACTCACTCTGGTCTTTCTGATAAGAAAAGAACTAGTTTGTTGGTGTGGGTCTCAGACTCAACAGGGTGACCTACAACAAGGGCCGTGAAGGGTTAGTGCTTTTCTGGGTCAAGAGGGTGGCTGCAGGAGATTCTGAACCTGTCTTGAGGCTGTAATTGAGGCCAATGGCAATTTTACTGAATAAATTTATTCGTTAGTATTTCAAGATATTTTTGTGTAAATTTGGGAAAATATATCTGTTAAAATGTAATGTCAGCGTTATTTTCATTTTTGTGTAATTTAGACAATAATTTATTCATCCCAGCCTGTATATATATGTTTAAAAATATATACATATATATTTGCTTATCTGTGGTATTCACTTTGCATTAATGCTCTTGAGTAAGTCGTGAATTGATTTCTTCTCTCTTCAGAAATGCATCAAATAGTGCCAGAATCAGCACTTTCAACTTGCGGGAACAAGTCAGTCTCAGAGAAGGCAACAGGAAACTATTCCACTATCTTTATAAAGAAGTTATGGCAATTCATGGATAATAAAAGAAATCTGTGGAAAGCCATGATCATCTATATCCTGAAGGTATGTGGCATTAAAAAAATATCTGCTTACACACACATCAGGATGTTTAGCTTATTTTAAGCTTTAGTTTTTATTCTTATATGTATACACACACACACACACGCACACACACATATATATTATATGATGGGAGGTACAGTGGAGTAATGGATAGCAGCTCGGATTGAGGAATCAGAGAGCTGAGTTCAAATACCAGTTGAATCCATTGCATTCACTTATGTGCTAATACCCTTGGGAAAGGTATGAATCCTCTTCTTCTCCCTCCAGGTATGGGTAAATAGCAGGACAGACTGGGTTCTATAACCTTGGACAGCAACTGGTCTAGGAGATGGACAACTCTGAATTCAAAACCTGCAGAGGGTCACTTGGGGACCTTGTGGCATATAGTGCACCCAGTCTCTGTATTCAGCCCTTCAAAAAGTGTAGATGGTTCTGCACAAAACCTTCACCACTATAATCAAATCACATGTGCTGGTGTCTGGCTGTTGGTTCCTAGGAACGAAGCTGCTTGACCCTCATACATCAAATATGACTGGAGAGTATACATACATATGTGTGAGTGTGTGTATATATATATATATATATATATATATATATATATATATATATATATATATATATATATATCCAAAGGGTGAAACTGCCATATATATATATATATATATATATATATATGTGTGTGTGTGTGTGTGTGTGTGTATAAGAATAAAAGCTAAAGCTTAAAATATCCTAAAACATCATGGTGCCAAAGTAGTTATAGGACATCATAAGTCTTAAGTGATGTTTACGTTGAGGTGATTACACATGAGCATGAAGGAGAGGGTATGCTGAAATTTTAAACTTTGAAATTAAATTTTTTTGGCCCCTTCTCCTTCACATGCATGTGTAGTAGCATCAACATGAACATCACTTTAGTCTGATAACATCCTTAAGGATGAAACGTATCACATGAAAATTCCAAGTTTTTGTTCACTTCTGCTATGGGCGGGTATTTATCCACTGAGCCACGTGTCTTCAAGGAGAGTTGAGTTACTAAAGGGAAATAACTGAAATTGAGATATCCAGAAGAGGAATGGCACCAGGAACTAGAACAATCTACCTCAGTGGATGAAATAAAGGGTTCTGTTTGAAATTCTAATCACTCCAGAAGGCTGGTTTTTGTGTCTCACCAATCGACGGGCAACTAAATGCACTGAAATGAAGTTGCATCTTTGTCATGAGTAAATTGTTTTTGTCTAGATGAAAAACTTATAATAAATAATTATTGCTCTACTATTGGTATTGAGCCCTCTTTTGAATTAATGCTGTGAAAGTTAGAATTTATATATTATTTTCATTCTCATTATATATATATATATATATATATATATATATATATATATATATATATATATAAAAACTTTATATACTTAATTTACCAGTGAGTGCCGTTCTCAGTAAAATCCACTTTTATTCTCTGATGCATCCTGGACCAAAAATCCCTTCTGAATCAAATTGTGATATGCGCATCTTCATTTCCTTTTGAAAAGAATTCTGAATAAGTTTGACAAAAATAAAGTGAAAAGAAAATGAAAGAAAACTGGAAAACTCTTGAAATGCACAATTAACAAGACTGAATAAAAAAAAAAAATGACTAAAGTATATTATTGATCAAGAAAATCTTTTTCTGTAGAAAGATCAAACATGGCAAGCTTTTTCCTGTTCTCTCTTCATATTAGTTTCTTCTTCAAAATTCTTAAATATTTTTACCCATAATGCCTTTTCAAATTCCAGATCCTTAAAAATTTTTACCCAAATTTCTTTTTCCTTTAACTCTTAATACAGATATTCTTTTTCATTCATTCATTTTTTTTGACTCTTATGTAAACTTAAAATAAATTCCCTAAGCATCAAAGAGAAATGAATAAAAAGGAACAAAAACAATGAAGGGATAGAAATAATAATTTTTTTGTTTCTTCTTTTTTTGAGTGAGAAATATAAAATATATTTAAAAAAATAATGTAATAAAACAGGAAAATAGAGAAGATTAAAATACAGAGAAAATATTTTAATATAAAGTAATAAAGGCATCAATTAGCTGATGGTGAGTTTAAGATCATTTTGTGATATTTTATACAGATTATAAATATATACCTATCGCTGTTTATGTGTGTCAGTTTATGTATTATGAAACACATATGTGCACACACCTGTATATGCATGAAGACATGCATGTATATATTTCAATATCTATTTGTATCTAAAACTGTGCAGATACACACTCCTGTACATGTATGAAAACACATATTCATGTATACGTTTGTATTTGTGTCTACTCTATAGTGAGAGAGAGAGAGAGATGTGTGTGTGTTTGTTTATATACAAAGGAGTGTTGAAAAGTTATCAGCTCAACCCATTATGAAAATCTGACCAAATAACCAAATATCATATTGTTTTAATCCCTTCTTAAATGACTAATTTTCAGCACCACTTGAATATATATATATATATATATATATATATATATATATATATATATATATATATATATATATATACATGTATATATATATATATATATATATATATATAAATATATATATGTATATACATGTATATATATATATATATATATTTATATATATATATATATAAATATAAATACATATATATATATATATATATATATATAAATATAAATACATATATATACATATATATATATATATATATATATATATATATATATATATATATATATATATTGGCTCCTGAAAATTAATTTCGATTGAGCTTTGTGGGAAGGAAGCGTGGGTTTGTAAACAGTGACTATTAAAGCTAATATAGCATGACTCTTCCACAGAATTGAATCCTGTCTGTCACTGTGTGTTTATCTAAAATCTAAAAATAAATACGCTAAAATTCACCTTCATCCCTGCCGTGCACCGACGGCTTAGTGGTAGAATTTCCGACTGACGTCGATTCAGTCGGGTTTCGATCCTCACTAGATGCAACCGGACGTCTAGCCACACTGAAGAGCTGTGATACCACGACACAGTCTGTCTGTGGATGACAATAAAAAAATATATATATAAATATAAATATAAAAGTGAACATTGAAGTCAACGCTCTGAGGCGGCAGCCTGACTATTGCCTGTTGCCTGTGAGTGTTGACTTCAATGTTCACTTGTATATTTATATTTACATACACTCTATCTCTGTTATTGAGCACTTTATCGCATAAATATAGCACACCTTAAAACTAGATTTCTTTATATATATATATATATATATATATATATATATATATATTAAAGAGAAAAAATCAGCAAATGTTTTTTATTATAATGTGGATTTTTTTAAGATACTTTATTCCATATATTTTTTGCTGCACGAGTTTTGGATCTTGTGAACTTTAGGTAAAGAATGGTTATTTCCACATATTATTTAAAGGAATTTTCTTTTCCTATATTAAATCTTTTAACCATTGTCTTTTGTACATATTAGTAATCATCTGAATCCATGTTGGACTGGACAAAATGTATGTCTTCATGCATTTTTCTTCCAGCCAGTTCAAAATGGATTCAGATGATTACTACTACTTTATGATTACAACACCTTTTTCTTTCTCTTACTCTAATATAATTTTTTTCTGCTGTATTATTTTTTTGTAGCTTCACTTTTTATTGATTAAGCATTTCTATTTTAAAAGGTGATTTTACTTTATTTCTACTGTTGCATGAAATAGTATTTTTCTTATTTTATCATATAGAAAGTCATATATACAAGGTGTATCAAAAATACTTTTACAAACTTTGGGGGCACATTCCTCACACCAAAACAAAAGTCTGCATAAACATATGACTGCAAATCCTTCCTTTTTGAGTAATTAAGTTTGCAGTAGATGACATTGTGTTGCCATCTAGACTAGGTTACATTTGTCATTTGTGTACATTTGTAGCTAGTCTGTCTTCAATGTTAACAATGTGTATAGTAGTGAGTAAACTGAGAAGTGTTCCATTTAACAATGGTAGGATATTCATATTGTGAATATTGGCAGATTATAGACATGAGGCTGCACAGCTGTATCAGATTGCATTTCCAGATTGAAGGCAGTGAAGTCATCCAGCATTTATTGCTGTTTATCATTGTGATGCTGATATAGGATTCATGGCATTACTGGAAATGTAAGTGACTGTCTGGTAGTTCCATATATTCTCCCAGCATGTCTTACAGGTACTGTCTACAGGGACTTTATTCCAAGAACGCTTCCAGACCCGCTAGAGGATGTATACCTGCTAATATGAAGATGCATATGGTTTATTCATGATGGTGCCCCGGCATATTTTAGTCCCCTTGTTCATGATGTACTGGCTGACATCTACCACAAAATATGGATAGGTAGGAGTGGACCAGTTCCATGGCGAGCACATTCTCCCAATCCCAATCCTTTAGATTTTTATCTGTGGGGCCACCTAAAACAATTGGTTTATACATTAGACATTAATAATGCAGAGACACATCACCCACATGTCATGGGGGCCTATGAAACCATTCAACAGTGTGTAGGAGTATTTGAAAGGGTTTGCTAGTCATTCTTTGCATTTGTGTGTCGAAGCAAGTGGAAGACATTTTGAAAATTTGCTATGAGTTGTAGTGTTGAGGTACAATGATGGTCTTTGGACATATGTTTATATGGACTTTTTATGTTGTTTTGGTGTCAGGAACCTGCCCCCAAAGTTTTTAAAAGTATTTGGGGATTTCATCTTGGATTGTACATTTAATAGTAGTGTCTACCATAAACTTTAAACTTAACAACTCAAAAAAAAAAGGTAAACGTATGTTTATATGGAATTTTGCCCTTGTTTTGGCATGAGAAACATGCCCCCAAGGTTTGTAAAAATATTTTTGATATACCCTATATATATGTATATATATATATATATATATATATATATATATATATATATACAAATGTTTATAAATTAATTCATATGCATATTTGTGCATATATATATATATATATATATATATATATATATATATATATATATATATATATATACCTGCATTATATTATAAAGCCTTGGCCCTTTAAAGAGCCCTTTATTCTTTGAAAAGTTTTCAAATTCTTTCAATGCTTTTCTTTTGAGCAGCTGGAGAGAATTTTCTTTTCATAAAACATCCACCTCCATTTAATTGTTTCCCTCAATATTCATTTTCTTTTCTTCTTTATCTCCATTTTATTTCCTTTCTTTTTCATTTATTCCTTTATTTTTCCACACTGCTCTTAATTTTCAATTTCATTGATTATTTTGTTTTTCATTTCTGTACTTTTTTATGTATTTTCTTTCTTCTCACTACTCTTTATTTGCCTGCAGTCATTTTCTCTCCTTTCTTGCATTGCTCTTTTATTAATGATTATTTTTTTTATCTGATTCCTTTTACAGTTTATCTATCTTTCAATCAACCAAAGACTCTTGTCTTTTGTCCTTAATTTCTCACTATTATCTCAAGCTCTTCCAGTATTTTCTTTTTTGTTTGATTTTTACATACTTCAGTCCCATTTTCACATGCCTTTATTCTCTTACCTTTTCTTTCATTTTGTTTCCTTTTATTTTTTTTTGGCTAACTCATTCTCCTTTCATTCATTTTTTTTTAAATTTCAATTTGCTCTTGAAAACTCTTCCACATCTTTCTTTTTATTCATTTTTAGTCTTTTTTTCTTTGCTAGCCATAATTTTTCATTATTTTTTATGACTTTCTTTTTTACTTTTTCTTTTTAAATTTTTCTCGTTTTTATTCTTTACTTTTCTTTCTGTTTTATTGCCATGTTGTTTTTGCAATTTCAAAGAACTTTCATTCTTTCATTACTTTTAATTTTCATTTTTCCTCCTTTTATTCTTTCCTTCATTTTTGCATTATTTTGAATCCCCAACTTTTTCTTTATTTTGTTTTCCTATATATCATTATTTCATTCAACGTTTTCTATACTTTTCTCTTTCTAATTTATCAATCGTTTTCCTTCCTTCTTCATCTACATTTCTTTGTATTCATTCATTTTACATTTATTCTTATTCTATCTCTGCTTTCTTTTCCCCTTTGAATTCTATCAACCTTCTCATTCACCTTTCTTTTCCCTCTTCATTAATACTTCTAAAACAGAAATCATTGAAAATTTCAATGAAACTTAATAAGCATAAAATATCAGCTTTAAACATTTCAATAAATATCTTTAAATTATGGAATCAAAAGGAGAAAAACAGGAATAGAATATTTAAACCATAGAAATGTTCCTGTGTACACTGTTTATGACAAAAATATCTATATAGTTCATAATACCATAATAGTACTTCTAATTTTATAAGGATTTTTTTTATAACAGATACAGAAGACTTACTTATGCCTCTCTTATCTCAGACTTAAACCATATTACTATAAACAAATTAACTTAAAGTAAAGAGATTGTTGCAGAGGACATATTGCATTCACTTTCCCATTTAATGTATTAGCTCATTTTATAGTGGTTCAATATATATATAATTCGTATGCCTCTGTAGTAATGTGAAAGCAATGTTATACATATAATAGCCTGATTCAGTCATTAAAACTCGCATTATTTCCTAAACATTGAACTGTCTTTTTTCTTAATTTTTAATGGTAATGTTAATGATATACATTTATATATTGTTACCAAAAGGAACATGCCAACATGCAAATTACAAATTAGAGATATCAAAATGAAACCAGTAATCCATTTTAAATATATGGGAATTGTTTTAACAGAGGACAGAAAGTGCAAAATGTATTGGGATAGTGAAAGAGGCCTTCCAAAAGCTAAACAAAGTATTAAGAAACATAATTTTTTTGTTAAAAACAAAGAAAAAAAGGACTGTTATGTAATATCAGCCCTCCTATATGGCAGTGAATACTGGAAAATCTTTGCAGAGATGATTAGGAGACTTGAAGCAACAGAAATGTGGTTCCACAGAAGGATGCTGAGAATACCATAGACTGAACATGTGAGCAAATGCAAAGTATTAGAGAAAATTAAATAAAGGACAGTTATACTTAACACCAGAAAGAGTTGAAATTTCCAGGGCACTTAATGGGGAAAGAGGACTTGGAAAATTTGATACTCATAAGACAGATTGAAAGCAAGAGGGACAGAAGAAAACAAAGCATAAACCTACCTAGCAGGTTTGAGCAAATGGATGGCGGATCACAGTTTAGGAGAGATAACAAAAAAACAAAATTTATTAAGAGCTACAAAGAACAGGAAATTGTGGAGAGCCATAATTACCCACGTCCTGAACACATAGGAAAAAAATGTTAATGGTATGATTAGCCGTCTTCTTATAAGGAAATATTAGGCATTCAGTAACCGAACAGGCAACATTGAAATTTATAAAACCTTTATTTTAAAACAACTTTTCGGGAAAATAGATTTTTCAAGTTTGTGTTAGTTATTGCTCCTTTTATTATTGAAGAGAGTTTCCTTTCAAAGGTTTTGTTTTTTTGGTCATATGAAAAGTCAGCATCTTGATTATATCATAATTTTAATGCATTTCTATAGTAAAATCAACATTCTTATGTAAACTCATTTACAATGCATTTCTGTTGTCAAATCATTCAGTGCTTTTTAATAATAAAAATCTTTAATAATCTACTTACATTATACATATAACAGTCATCTTCTTTCAGTAACACTTGACTTACTTCCAGACCATTGATAATTTCCTTTGTTTCTGATATTCAAAACATTTCAAATACCTTGGTTAAATGGATTAGTTATAACAAATTTAGTACAGAAGATAATGAAACTGAACATAGGGGTAGTTTTACTCACCACCACAAATTGCTCCAAAACCAAAACATTAACCTAAAACTTTTCTCATCTTCTTAAATAGCCATGTCAGATCGAAACATCCATATAGATGTCAAAAATGGCACCAAACTTGTTCAGAAATATCTAAAGTGTCAATTGTATACAACCATTTTCTAAGATTGACAGCTAAAAATAGCTTTGAGTGAATTAACCTTGTAGGTCTTAGCAAGGACCATCCTTTGCTAGACTATTTGTGGATTGGCATTACTGAAGTTCAGTAATGACTACTGTTTCATTTTTCACTTACCACCAATTTTTCTTGTCATTCTGCAATCTTGAAAGTGGATGAATTTTCTCATGTATTTGTTTAATGACATCCTTCTGGTAACATCACAGATTCCATATAAGATTCATATCTTAATATCAACTGAATTGTATATATTTCCATGCACAATAAAATAAGATCAATTTTTTAAACTTTGGCAGATAATCTTGTTGGGTGTCTGATTAAAACTGATTATATCTTAGGATATCTGAGGTTTTAAATATTTTCTTAAATGCGATCTTAATTGATAATAAATAAATCTAATTTGACTTTGGTGTTTTGTAAACAAGAAAATTACAAAGTCAATATTTTCTTAATATTTTATTCTGTAACAGGGATTATATCAACTCTCAATTTTAAAAATTATTATATTTTCTGATATTGTAAGGCACTATTTTCTCTATGTGTCCTGTTAATAAGTAATAAAGAACATTTTCATATTGTGTAGTGTATGCAGTTTTCTTAACACAGCCTATTTCTAAGCAGCTCATGATGCAGAAATGACTTTGAAGAATTTGTTCTTTTCTTGATTAAACTCCTAGAGAGCATTTATATAGTGCTTGGAGAAATGGAGTCAGAGAACATTCAGAATATCAGTGGAAGGAGTTCCATCTTATTAACCAGTTTCAAATTTGTTTAAATTTAGTTGTGCTTATAGAATATAATTATTACCAAGAATAGAAGGTCTGTCTGAAAAGTGACAGGACTGGGTGTGCTGTGTGAGCTATGGATAAAAGACGGATAAGTGGATAACATGATATCTTGGGTGTATATATCTGTAATCTTAACTTTCTGTAACCATTGTATTTTCTTTCACATTCAAGTGTTGTGGCAAGACAAATCATGGCTGCTTCACTATGTCAATGCACCTACTCAGAACACCCTGAGCATCTGGCAGTTTCTGGCCAAGAAGAACATTGCTGTACTGGAACAACCTCCATATACACCTGATCTTGCTCTCCGTGACTTCCCCAAGCTTAAGGGGATCCTCAAGGGACCCATTTTGAAGGTGTGGAGGCCATCAAAAGGGTCATAATAACAGAGCTGAGGGACATCCAAGAAGAACCCTTCAAGCAGTGCAGAGAAGTGTGGCAGAGAAGGATGAAAAAGTGCATTAGACTCAAGGAGGATTGCATTAAAGGGGGAATCCATGTAGTTTGTTGTTCGGAATTTAAATAAATTGTAACACCAGAACTGTTACTTTTCAGACAGACCTTGTATATAAAGAAAAGAATATTGTAGAACCTAACTTCTACATGCCAGTGGATTAAAACCAATTACTGTGAGTTAACTATATCCTTATTGGATGACAAATATTAAAATATTTCTGCTGTATATTTTCATGTGCTAGTTATAGATTTTTGTGCAAGTTAAACACAATGCAGTTTCCATACTTAAGTCTTACAATAATCATTTCTGATTTGTCAATATATCAGTCATAACAACACCTATGCACAAGTGTTTAAACCCAAAAGACCGCCAAAATCTTGAAACATCTTCTCGAGCCTAGCACATGGTTCACATTACTTATAAATACTTGGCAACATCTCCTTTCAATCTCTTTTCTACTCTTTTATTCTCTCTTATAAGCAATGTAAAGCTTTGGAGAATCTGCATTTTCCCCAAAGGGAAAAATGCCACCACACACACACACACACACACACACACACACACACACACATGTAGGAACATTCACTCCTGATAACAAAAACACCATCACACCCACACATTATTTTTCACATGATTTTCAAACTGTTTAATTCTCTTACAAGTAACACGACATCTTACTAAAATTCTCCAAACTCACACACTTTTTAATACACGTCACATTTTATCAACAGGAACATTTTCCTCACTCAAAATTCCAAGGACAAGTAAATTTCAGCGTTTCAAACACAACTGAATTAATCTTTTGTACAATTGTTGTGATGCATATATAAATTCCATTTGCTTGTGCAACGTTTCTTGTTAAATGTGTTTCTTCTTGTTGTTTGTTTCTTGACACATTTGTTGAAAGTAAAAATAGTAGAGACTGAATTGAGACCGTTCGATCGTCTACACTATATAAAGAAAAGACTATATTCTTTTTATTGTTAACTTAACAGAAACTGCATCACTTGAGGATTTTCAGCAACAGCTAAAGTGGATAGCACAGGTAACTCAAATAGAAAATAATGATATAATGAAGATGTCGACATTCCACACTACTAGAAATAAAATGTTAGGAAGGAAACCTCCATCAATAATAGAAAGAGTGATAATAGCTACTGGATTTAAAAAAAACTTATTTTCCTGAAAAATTGTTTTATGATAAAGATTTTATAAACTTCAAACAGAAGCATTATTGGCTGGTTGATCAATGAATGCCAAATGTTTCCTTATTGGGAAACAGCTAATATTATCATTATAATAGCCAAATATTTTTACATCTTTCTCTATTAATGGCTAATTGATAATAAATTAATCTGTAGGATAAATACAAATATACAAAGAATGGTGACTTAATGGTGAGAGAATTTTTTATTTAAAGTTTGAAATATTTTTAAATAATTCAAATACATTTACATTCTTGTAAATTTAAATTTTGTCATTTTGAATGTTTGTTTTTAAGGAAACAGCTAATATTACCATTGCCATTAATGTTTTAGTTCATCTGTTTTGTGATCTTTCTTAGATGTAAAATCTGTATGAGATTTGTTTTTTTGTAATATCCAAAATAATGAAAAACAGAATAAAAAAACTAGTAAAAATATTGATATGATATGTCAGTCTTGAGTAATGCAGTCAATTCCATATATTCCTGCATATATATATATATATATATATATATATATATATATATATATATATATATGTATGCTGAGTTGATTTCCAATTCTTTTCCAAGTCTATCACTAGGGTGTTTTGAGGAAGGGGAGCTTTAAGTCAATATTGCTGTGAGTTAGAATTTATACCCTAAAATTATTTCAAATCATTTTTAGTCTGGGAGCAAATGATTTCCCTAGTTGGTGATCGGCCTGTCCATTCCCTCTTAACCTAACTAATACAAATTTTACAAAGACTTACATACAATCATTTAAATTTTCTCATCCACTAATGAGGCTATCTATCTATTACTTCCCCTTTATCTTATAGACCACTGGTTCCTAAACTATTTTCTCTGGGCCACCTTTTCAGAACGAAGATTTGTTTGTGCCTCACCAAATCTTATGTGATAAAAAGTACATTTAAAAATAAAAAACAGAGAGAGGGTTAAAGGGAGATAACTGCAGATTCAAAGTCAAAACATTATCATTGATAACTCTCTCCTCCAATTTACAGACCCTATTTACAATATTCTTAATACTTGATATAATGCAAAAATATCACAATGATAAAATTATCAATAATTGGGACTCATGCATGCAATTACAAGTAATCCATAATAATATTTTCAATTTTGAAATCATATTTATTTTTTGGCGTATGAATTTTTTGGAACTGTTTATAAATCTTTGATTGTCTTTCAATCATTCCACCTCACCTGCTACCCACTTCTGCCACATCTCTGAGGTGAGCTGCACCAATTGGGAACCAATGCTATAGATATTGTACATCTGAGATTAGCCAAACAGTGGACTGACTAAAACATTTTGTACTAAGAGCAAAAAGAATCAGATCAGTCATACAAATAACTCAAAGATAATTATAGTAATAACAGATCTTAAAATTATAAAAGATATTTATATATATTATTCCACTTTAAATTTTGGAACTATGCAATTGTTGAGATGGAATGGAAACGAAGAATAATATGAACAAATATTTTTATTGCTGATCTTAAATACAAAAAAGACAGAACTGACTTCTGTCAACTAAGAATACTCTTCCATTAATCTTATCTTGGCTATGCATGTTCTTTTCAAAAACAGGTCAAAATTTCACCAAATTTGGCAATGTGTTAGATGCCAAATGCACCTGGAAATTAAATCTGGACATAAATAAATGGATTTTACCCAAAGGAAACAAGAGCGCTTCTGCTGTCATCAGACTAGGATTCACATTTGTATATTATTGTTGGTGTTTTAGACCTCAGTACTCTTGAAAACAGAATATTTTAGGTAAAATTCATTGCTTTAATATAGACCCAGAGACGATTTCATATAAGCTAACAATGAGCATATGCACACATTTAAACTTGTATATTTTCTATGGTTATATGTTGTATTAGTTTTTTATATATATATATATATATATATATATATATATATATATATATATATATATTACAGAAATAAAAGTGTGTAGCTTAATATTGCAAAACATGTTAAAAGCGAAGCAACCAGTTTCACTCATGCTTTTCAGGCCTGTACGGGAGATATAACTTAAATTAAAAACAACAGAAAATGTTCTGTCCCGGTCACACTCGTTATTTCATCTGGGGGTGCTGGAGGCACTTTATATCGGGTCCCACAAGCCTTCCCTGTGTAAACAGCGTGAGTGTTTGTTGGGGCTTGCTGTTATTTGTCTCTAGCTCCTTGTGTTCAGGTTTTTTTCCCCTTCTCCTTCTCATTACACATTTTCTGTTGTTTTTAATTTAAGTTAAATCTCCTGTAGAGGCCTGAAGAGTGGGAGCGAAACCAGTTGCTTCACTTTTAACGTGTCTTTGAATATTAAGCTACACACTTTTATTTCTGTAATTAGATTACCTTCAAAAATATATTCATATATATATATATATATATATATATATATATATATATATATATGAATATATTTTTGAAGGTAATCTAATTAGTATCATAGATTGGGGAGGGGTGCATATATATGTATCTGTGTGTGCAGTCATCTTGTTCACTCCTACATATATAAACAGAAAGAGTGTAATCATTACTTAATTCCAAATGATACCAGAGAATTATGTTTGACCATAGGTAAAAAGTCAGAATTTCAGCTGTTGAGTTTCAAAGTATGAAGTTCTTCTAATTCTCAAAGATCAGTGCAATGCAACATTCTTTTGGCTATTTCCTTGAAGCTTTTATGCGGCCTTGTGCTGTACTCTGTTCAGTACAAGGCCACATTTTTAGAACTATCTGCATTCTTTTTACTAAAAAAGAATGTAGATAGTTCTAAAAACATATCCAAAGAAAAAAATGACAAATGAAATGACAAAGATGAAATTCTGTCACTCAGATCTGTGAATTGTCTTCAACAAAGGAACAAAACTTAGCTAAGAAAATGGAAAAATAAAGAGCTGTATACAGCCTTTTAAAGGTGGGAGAGTGCACCAACCAAAATGCTGTGATTAATGCAGCAAATTCAAATAATTCAATAAAATTTATATTACCAAGACAAAATGGGATTGTAATATTGTAACAGAAATTAGATTTTAACTAATTTCAACTCAATCTTTAATTATTTTTGAGGTTAATGTGTCCAACATTGTTTCGCTACAAATTTAGAAAGAAAATAAATAAATTAAAACAGCCTCACTGTATATTAATTGGATGGATTTGTAGATCATGGAACTTTTAATGCATTCTTTTCTGAATAAATTATATTCATTTATCAAAATGACATTTGCCAGATCAAAATTGTGACCATGAAGACTTTGATGTAACACAAGTGCATCAATTAAACTTTTAATTTTAAACCTGTTTTATGTTCATCCTTTCTTTAAATATCAGGATATTTCTTGGGCAGATTTTGGGGAGGCATTGTTTACCTTTTATTTGGTAGACTTCTTTCTTATGCAAAATGAACTCTTTTACATTGATTTAATTTTTAACTGTTTTTGAAGTGTTTGTGATATAATTTATAAAAAATTTTCTTCCCTAGCAAATCTAAGTTTCTGTGTCAAACTAAAAACTTAGTAGGAATTGCAAGTCATAAAGGTGCTAAATTAAAAACAAGACTCAACCACTGTGTAAAATTTCAAAAAGGAAAACATTTATTACACAATTACGAAAAAGGTACAAAGTTTGCCTAAAAATTTACTTATGTGTGCCTATTAAGGCCTGTCTATATTTCTGAGATGAGGTATTATGTACTGTATTTACATTAGTCGGACTATTGTCCTCATCTTTGTCGCCATATTTGTCACAATGTTTTGGCCGTTGTATGCTGCGGCCTTCTTCAGGTGGTTGGAATTTCAAACTGAAACCTTTATTTCGATCACTGGGCACATAGCACAGTGGATAAAGGTGTTGGTTAGATCCAGTGACAGACCCAAAGAGTGTGAGTTCAATACCCGGTTAAGGCAGTGGAGAACTTTCAGAGGGAAAATTAACAGGAGATAACTGATAACTGACATCCATCGAACATGGCACGTGGAACTAGAACAGTCTACCCCAGTGATCGAAATAAAGGGTTTAGTTTGAAATTCCAAACACGAAAAGGATACCCCATCTGTAAACTAAATATTTCCCAAGCCAACGTAAATGAATATAAAAATGTTAAAAAATTAAAAGAAAATAGTTAAATTCATAAACACATGTTATTTAAAATATATAACACATAAATTATTCCCAAACTAAAATAATTTAAACACTAATTTACATTAAAAAAATTCAAGAACATCAAGTACTTTCGTTTATTAGACATTGAATTGTGTCACTTCGCATCCTTCATAGCATGCTTAGATTTTTCAGCTAACCTCATGAATATTAATGAGCATTCTTAAATTAAAGAATTTTGAAAAAACAATAATTTCTTGGCTATTGTATGTAAATACTTGTTACAAAATAAAATACTTGCATTTGCCCTGATAAAGTCCATCAGATGATAAAATGTGTTGGCTAAAATAACTTCACTTTTCATCTTTATTCATATATATATATATATATATATATATATACATACATACATATATGTACATGTGAGAGCTGTCTACTTAATTCATTCTGAGCATGATTACTTTCTTAAATTAACTGTTGCTTGGCTCTTTCATGTAAAAAAGTATTTGTAATATATGTATATATATATATATATATATATATATATATATATATATATATATATATATGAAATGAGAACAAATCAAGTATAAATTCCTATGTTCATAACTAAAATTTAAAAGAGGGAATAATACAAGAATAGAACAATATTTTTTGTTTTAGAATATTACATAAAAAACATGTGAATAATGCTACACAAATGTAATCATGCTTCAATGTGTATTAACACATCTCATCAGGTGTTAGTAAATGACTGGTTAGTAGACAATTTATTGAGATTTAAATAGGGTGTTAATAATAAAACCAATCAATGGAAAATGTCAAAATGTCAGCCAAACGCATATACCTATAAACTAAATATTACCAACATTACTAGAAGAATAATGTACAAATTATATTACGTCAAAAGTGATCTTACTGACAAAAACAAGGTTATTCTAAAATATAATAAGCAACTGTCAAATTTCAAAGTCTAGCAAGATTGTAGAATTAAAGGTATGATGTGTTTACAATTAACCGCTAATTCAAATCTTTGATTTAATAAATCATTCCTATTCAAAAAACTGATAATCTGCATTTTCTCCTGTCAACACAGAAAACAAGGTTCATATAAAGATCTTCATATCCTTGCCAGATTTAAAATTTTCCATTTAACTTTACGAGTTTTATTTTCACCTTTCAACTTCCAAAAATATTTTGAAAATGAACTATTATTTGTATATGTATTATTAGTAAAAGAAGGTAAGTGCTGATGCCACTGGGTTTTGGAAGAAATAAATTCTGCTGCTATCTCCTGCCTTGATTTTGCTAGATTCTTCCAATTATCTTATTGCTGAAACAATCTAGAACATTCTGCAATTCATTTCTTATATAAGGTTATCTCCGCACACAAATCATCCGCAATAATTATCATCATGGGGGAAAGGTAAGGAACTATCAAATTCACAAAAAGAATTGATCATCAAACATTGGAAGGAAGGCAAAAGCTATAGGAAAATAGCAGATAACCTGAATATGCCATTTACTAGTATTCATTCCATTATTGCTAAGTATAAAAAGGTGAAAACTGTTAAGAACAAATCAAGATCTGGTACACAATGCAAGATTTCTCACAGATCAATGAGAAGAATTTAGAACAAAATTCAAGAAAATCTACTCAGAGAAAAATACAAGAAGAATTAAAAGCATCAGTTATTATTGTTACAAAGCAAACAATAAGCAATGACCTTCATAGAAGTCAACTAAGATCGCGTTCTCCAAGAAAACTCCACTACTACTGAAGAAACATAGGGATGCCCGGTTAAAATTTGTTCATGAGCATAAGAATAAACCTGAATCATTTTGGGAAAGTGTTTTATGGACAGATGAACAAAAATTGAACTATTTGGGTGTAATTCAAGGACTCACGTTTGGAGAAAAGACGGCACAGCCTTTGCAAATGAAGAACACAATCACAACGGTGAAATTTGGTGGTGGCAATATCATGGTTTGGGGATGTTTTTCTGCTAATGGTACATGTAATTTAGAAATAATAGATGGCAGAATGAATTCAAGAATATACCAAGATGTTTTGGCCTCTAATTTGTTTGGGTCAATAGTAAATGTTGGATTCTCAAATGAATGGGTTTTGCAAAAAGATAATGACCCTAAACATACGGCTAAATCTACGAAAAACAGCTTATTGAAAACAGTGTTAATACACTTGAATGGGCATCACGGTCTCCAGACTTGAATCCAATAGAGAATTTGTAGCATTTATTAAAAATTCTAGTTAATAAAAGAGCTCCGAAAAACATCCGGGACCTAAAGAGAATATGCAAAGGAAATAGAATAAAGCAACAATTGAAACTTGCAAATCATTGATTAAAAGCTAGAGAAAGAGACTGGTTGCTGTTGAATTGAGTAAGGGATATGCTACAAAGAATTAAATAGGTATTATAATGTTGTTAAAATACTTTATCACCTCCAAACTTTTTAATTTCATATAATTTAATTGATATAACAAATTTTTCTGAATTAGTATCTGTCTATATTTCAGAGTATTATGTACACTATTTACATTATTCGGACTATTGTCCTCATCTTTGTTGCCATATTTATTACAACATGTTCGCCGTTGTATGCTCCGGCCTTCTTCACGTGGTTGGAATGTTGAACTGAACCCTTTATTTTGCTCACTGGGTTAGACTGTTCTAGTTCTATGTGCCATGTTTAATGGATGTTAGTTATGAGTTATCTCCTGTTAATTCCCCTCTCCAAGTTCTCCACTGCCATATTGCAGCATTATGACATGGTATCCAAATATTGTATGGATTATAAAATTCTTATATAAAATCTATGTTAAATAAAAAAAACTAATGGTGTATGAATATTTCTTCCCTACCCCCACTGTATTAGGTTATCTCTCTTTTTCTTTACAATGTTTCTTTTACCTTCATTTTTCTATCTTTTGCTTAATTAATTTCATTTTTTTCTTTGTCTTTAATTATGATTTTCTTAAATTTTACTTGCTTCGAAAAGTTTAATTTTGGACCTTGGAAAACATCCTTATCAAGAATTAAAAATTTAGTTATGAATAGCAATTAACCAAATCATATATGCTTCAGCTTATGTTAGGAACTCTGCCAAAAAATGTATTTTCAATTTAATTGTTAATTTTGTCATTATCATTATTATTATTATTATTTAAAGAAAGAGAAGGTAGACAAATCTGGAATGACAGATTTTATCTACTGAGAGAGAGGAACACATTACTGTTCCTGGCATAAGTACCAAAGAGCAATGTTGATGTGTAAGTAAGTCTGCAGTAGCATATGTCAGCTTGTTAGCAAGATGCACAAGTCAAATAAGAGGAGTGTGGTTCTTCTTTGTGCAGCAGGGGAGACCAGCCTCAATAAGAATTAGAATATTATAGTACTATAGTAGTGGATATTAATGGTATTGTCTGTGTATCTTGTATTGTCAGGAATGAGTGGTTTAGTATATTAGCTAACTAACATTTACTGTTCAATATCTCCTTGTTTAAAAATAAAACAAAATTAAATAGAAAACAGATACTTCTCTTCTTCTATAAACTTAAGGCTGTAGAAGAGACTAAGAGAAATATTTTGGCAGTAAAGATTGTGTTCAATAGTACAAGCAACTTTGGAATTAAAAATAAATGCTTTGAACATTACAAATCAGCTATGAATGTATTCAATGAACACCTGGCAAAGTTTCTCTCCGTTGGGACTGGCATTAAGAGTCAGATATCCATATAACAGGGAGTCACATAACGTGAATAATTGGGATGGCCCTGAAATAATTTCTTACTGTAAATTCTTTACAAAAGCAAATACAAATTCATAACACACAAAATCAAAGATATTAACTTTTTTGGCTTGAGTTCTAAGAATAGGGCTGAAAGACATCATATTCTTCAGGTTGGATTGTCAGATGGATATTCAATACTCTTTTATTGACTGAACTTCTGAAGAAAGGTGATAATCGCTATTTTGGCTTAGGCCTTCCATTTTTTTATACTAATGTTCAAAGCCCAAGAGCCAATCAAGATAGAGAGTTACTGCATGGTGTATGAATGAAAGACAAGACAAAAAGTGCAGTTTTTTTGAAGGTTTATATAAGAAAGATAACAGTTAACCTTAGACTTGAAGCAGTTAAGATTGTAGTGATTGGAAAAACACTCAGTTTGACAAAGCAGCAGTTCATAGGAGAAGCTGTCTAAGTGGAAATTACTCTTTGCTAATGGAATACGAAGGGAATGGAAATGATTCACTCTTGTGTAAATTGCCTAGCTGGTCCCAGCCGTAAAGGTTAGGACAGGTGGGAGTAAAGAATGTAGATTGTCAGACCACCTGCCTTAAAAATAGTGATAGAGCAGCAAGAGGCTTGCAAAGTGATTGTAGAGTGGGAAATAATACATCACCCACAAGGTAGATGCTTTTGAACTCTCTCAAGGCAGGCAAGTGTGGACTGGGTAGCTCTACTTCATTTTTGGTCTGATCTGGCTCTAGTAAAGATAGAGTTATAGCAGGTGGAGTCTGATACTTGCTTGAGTGGTACAATGAACTGAATATTTTTCTAGCATTGCATATTTTATAGGACATTGATTAAAAATATTTTTGTTTTAGATTGTATATTGATTGAACAATCTGATGCAGGTGTTCAATAACTGATGTTTACAATTCAAATCATCATCATAATTATTATTATTATTATCTTTTGGTTTATTTGGAATTAGGCAGGTCTGGCACAGGGCCAGATAAACATACAAGTAATTATTGCAGCTTAAAAACTGAAATAATTGCTAATATGCACTTTAAGGAACATTGGTGGATTTTATTGAGATGTCATTCCAGTGTAAATATTTTTAGACATTTAAATGTTGATTCCCTTTAAGACATCAGTGATCATGACTCTTCACAGATTTTTCTTAATTATTGCCATGACTTCTAGTGGAGAGGTTTCTTGTTGCCTTGGTTCTTGTATGATTACCAAAGTTAAGCAACATCAAACTTGGTCAGTGCTTAGATGGGGGACCATTTGGGAATACCAGTTGCTGCATGCTTGGATGTGTTAGTCATGTAATGGATAACAGATCAAAATTGGAAATCAGAGAGCCATGTTCCTACTCCAGTTTGGTTTGTTAAATTCACTTATACACAAATACAAATAACCTTGGGAAAGTTATGCATCCACCTCTTCTCCCTCCAGCAATGAGTTAATTAGTAGGATTTGTATCAGCAAATTTATTTACAAGGGTTGATCAATATGACCAAAAGCTGATATATTATTAACTGATTGTTAATCTGAAATTTTCTCTGTATAATTTTTGATCTAAGTAATTAATATTCAGAAGATATCACTTAATTAAGTGCATTGACAAGAAAGGAGTTTGTTGAAAATAGTATAAAATAAAGTTTTTTTTTCTTTTGTTTTTTTTAATGGTATATCATTTCAGGATGGAGACGGTCATGACTGTCCAGAGATTTTTATTTATTATCTGTGAAATTCCTATTTCCTTTTCCATAGTCTAGAATTCTGAATTTTCCTTTCCTTATGCTGTTTAGCATCCAAAGTTGCTCTGCTATTTAACTAATAGCTGAGGCATATATGATGGATTCATGCCTTTCTCAAGGGCATTAGTGTGAAAGTAAATACAACTGACTAGTCAGCACATCTGCTTGGAAATATTATAAGAATAAAAGAATCATACCTCAAAACTTGCATTACAGTGATCAACAATAAAAGACAAATGGCACTGTATGGAATGAAATCAAGTAGCAGGAAGAAAGCACAAACCATCAATTGTAAGAAGACAGAATGTATGGTCATTTGCAAGAGGTAGAGGCCAATATGTGAGCTACGATTTGGAGATATCAAAAGCAATCAAGTAAAGAAATTTAACTATTAGGGAAAGGTTTTAAGAGATGGCAGAAAACGTAACATCAAAATCTGAAGACACATTGGAATAGAGAAACATGCTTAACAAAAGCTAAACAATGTATTAAGAAAAAAGAAAATTTATTAGAAATAGAGAAAAGAGTGCTGAACTGCTATATAATATCAATCCGCCTATATGGCAGTGACTGCAGGACAATTATTTCACAGATGAAGAGGAGACTTATAGCAACAGAGATGTGGTTCTACAGAAGGATGCTGGCAATACTACAGATGAAACATGTGGGCAATGAGGAAGTTTTAAGGAATATAGAAACAAAAAAGACACTTATGCATAGAATCAGAAAGTGAAAGTTGAAATTATTGTGACACATAATAAAGAAAGAAGGTTTGGAGAATTTGATACAGGTAACATAGAAGACAAGAGGAACATATCAAGTCACCTACCTAACAAGCTTGTGTAAATGCATTGGGAGAGATACTAAGAGGACAAATGTTGCTTCTAGCAACAAAAGATAGGAAGTTGTGAAGGACCATAATCGTCTATGTCCTGAAGATACATAACACATGGAAGAAGAAGAATGTTGATTCTGAATGAGTACTCAGAACTGTCCTAGCATGTCTGGCTTTTGAAAATATGTCCATTTATGTTTAAGGTAAATATTATATCCATAGTATATAAATGTATTGTTATTTATGTTTAAGGTAAATATTATATCCATAGTATATAAATGTATTGTATATAATATATTTATGTTTAAGGTAAATATTATATCCATAGTATATAAATGTATTGTATATAATATATTTATGTTTAAGGTAAATATTATATCCATAGTATATAAATGTATTGTATATAATATATTTATGTTTAAGGTAAATATTATATCCATAGTATATAAATGTATTGTATATAATATATTTATGTTTAAGGTAAATATTATATCCATAGTATATAAATGTATTGTATATAATATATTTATGTTCAAGGTAAATATTATATCCATAGTATATAAATGTATTGTATATAATATATTTATGTTCAAGGTAAATATTATATCCATAGTATGTAAATGTATTGTATATAATATATTTATGTTCAAGGTAAATATTATATCCATAGTATATAAATGTATTGTATATAATATATTTATGTTTAAGGTAAATATTATATCCATAGTATATAAATGTATTGTATATAATATATTTATGTTTAAGGTAAATATTATATCCATAGTATATAAATGTATTGTATATAATATATTTATGTTCAAGGTAAATATTATATCCATAGTATATAAATGTATTGTATATAATATATTTATGTTCAAGGTAAATATTATATCCATAGTATATACATGTATTGTATATAATATATTTATGTTCAAGGAAAATATACATTTTTTTTAATCATTTCACCCCGAGCAAGACGATAATGGCACTAAAACAGAAGGGGTTACTGAGAGTGATAGAGAATGAGAAGGTGTATTGAGGAGAAAGAACAATAAAAGAACTGGATTCAGGTAAATAGATGAAGGTGATTGGTGTTGAATTTAAATTTTGAAGAGCATAACTGGCAGGGAAGCATTAAATTAGATGAGATCTCCACAGGTGAGAAGTGTGAGAAAAGAAACTATTAGAATAGAACTTATGGTTACATCCAGCTATTTCAACAGTAGAACAATTAGACCTATTTGAAAATCTAGTAGCACACTTAAATTCATGCAGTCAATGTACCAAGGAAGAGAGCTCATTAGAATAATTGCCATGTAAATACAAGGTAACTAAAAAAGTTCTGTCCGTTTTTTGATTAGTCATTGAATGAAGTTGAAATATATACGAAATGCATGTAGCAACTGTTTTCAAATAACGGACAGCCAGAAGTAGGAACATCAGACATTATAAAAAACACGCGCACCGTGCCCGGCCATCAGTTATAAGCCGGACAGCTCTGAGAAGGATGGACGTGTCTAGAGATCTTGTTTGGGGCTGTTTTCTTTACGACTTCAAAGTGGGCTTATCAGCAGCTGCATCAAGTCACCGCATATGTCAAGCATTTGGGGATAGTGCTGTGGATGAATGTACTGCAAGGCGTTGGTTTTGAAAATTCAAGTCGGGAGATTTGTCTCTCCATGATGAGCCTTGCAGTGGACGACCACAGGTCTTGAATGACGGAGTCCTGAAGGTGGCCATTGAAGAGAACAGTAGTCTAATGTGTGGTGAACTTGCAAGACAGTTCAACGTTTCTGATGAAACAGTTAGACTTCACCTGCACTGCCTAGGTAAGATGTACAAACTGAGCAAGTGGGTTCTGCAAACGCTGTTGGGGGTCCTCAAGAGACAACTAGTGGCAGCCTGCGCATTGCTGCTTTCTCACCACCGTACCACATCCTTATTCAATCGAGTGCTTACCAGTGATGAAAAGTGAGTTCTGTACGAAACTCCCAGACATTGGTTGCATCCTCAGGATGCTGTCCCTCACACCGCAAGGCCGCCTATGCACCCACGCAAGATTATGCTTTGTGTCTGGTGGACAGGTCGTCAAGTGGTTCATTATGAACTGCTACCAACGGGCCAAACGGTACTGGAGACCTATACTCGCAGCAATTGAAACGTGTACAACAGGCATTGCGCCAGAAGGAGCCAGCACTGGTGAATCGCAAAGGTGTGCTTTTCCTCCATGACAACGCCAGGCCGCATGTCGCGCGAGTGGTCAGGGATACCATACATCAACTTGGGTGGGAGACTTTGTGCCATCCACCTTATTCACCTGACCTTGCGCCATCCGATTAC
Organism: Acanthosepion esculentum; assembly: GCA_964036315.1. NCBI lineage: Eukaryota > Metazoa > Mollusca > Cephalopoda > Sepiida > Sepiidae > Acanthosepion > Acanthosepion esculentum. Next base: position 67,661,975 of record OZ038499.1, on the reverse strand, counting down.
CACCTCTTCCACTCCCTGGATAATCATCTTCATGGGAAATCCTACACCAATGAAGCAGACTTGCGCAAAGCCCTCACAGACTTCTTTGCTTCAAACGCCCCCGAGTTCTACCGCAAGGGCATTGAACTGCTGGAGACACGTTGGCAGAAGGTGCTGGATACTGATGGCGATTACTTCAAAGATTAAATATAAGTTACACATACTGTGAAGCGTGTTCTTTTTTTCCTTTAAAAACGGACAGAACTTTTTTTGTTACCTTGTATTTATAGAAAAGACAGAGGGAAGCCATGTTATGGTGGTGTGAAAATGACTGAAGTTGAGATGTCAGGTCAAGACTGATAACATTACAGACACTTCTTTGGAGAATCTCAAGATATATAACAGGAACATCCAACCAGAGATGGCAGCAATATGCAATGCAAGAAAAATTGTCTGGCATGACACAGTGAGCTAACTTTCCTAGCAGCAGATATAGCAATTAATTCAATATTATTATTCCATTTCATGTTATTGGAAAACATCAAAAAACTCTTTGAACATTGATTGGGAAGGATAGTAAGGGGACAAGTTTTGCTTATAGAAACAAAGGATAGGAAGTTGTGGAGAGCTATAAGGTAGATGATGATAGGAAATAAGTAAATAAATATACAATACTTATTTATTTCTGATGTATTAAAACTCTTTTATATCTTTATATACTTGTGCTAAGCCAATCTCCTGTTGTTGGAATGAGTAATAGTCGTCCATCTTGATTAGGTTGAACCAGCTTTGATAGCTTGATTCCATCTCAGATATGTCTTAGTGGATGGAAACCTCTCACTGTGATCATTGCTTAGAGCACCAAGGTCTGTTAGAAAAAAAAATTAGATGGGATTGTAAAAGAGCATTTTAAGAAACAACTGCTGTTAGCATCTTCTTTATTAAATCAGGATAGTTTTTAGCTCTCTGAGATCCAAGAAAGTTCCATACAATTAAGATGAATGAATTCCAAGACACCAGCTCAAGTGAATTCTTGTAACCTATTAATATTTACGTGACATATAAAAATTCTATGTGTATATTTAAAAAAAGTGACCATTCTGAGTACAGATTTGGGATCTAGATGCCAATCTAGTAACATGCTTAAACACACATAGTCCGGGCACCAGGGATAAAAGCTTGTCAGCGCAGTAGCCATGAAAATATTTGTAGAAAAGACAGAGGGACACCATGTCACTTCAGTGAGAAAGTGACTGAAGTTGAGAAATAATATTTAAAATAGACAGCATGTTTTTTATATATCACACACCTTTAACTGCCAGAGTTGGTAATACACACACACATATATGATAAGATAAAGAACAAATCAAATAGGAAATGTTTATCTTATCATTCTGTCAGATTCTGATCCATATTTGATCTATATATAGATAATTATGCATTTCAGCAGCAATCCCTTTTTTTTATACAAGTTTCCTTTAAAATGACTGACAAGGTAGTGCAGTTACATAGTGGACATATATTTTGGGTTTGTGTGATATCTGTCCTTTATGGCAGTGAATGTTGGACGATTTCCTCAAAGATGAAGAAGAGATGCGAGGCGACAGAGATGTGGTTCTACAGAAGGATGCTAAGGATATCATGGACCAAGCATGTGAGCAACAATGAGATCTTAGGTTGCAAACAAAGAGGGGGCTTATTCTTAATATCAGGAAGAGGCAGCTGAAGTTTCTGGGACACATAATGAGGAAGGAGGGTCTGGAGAATCTGATACTCATGGGTCGAATAGAGGGAAAGAGAGATAAGGGAAAACAATGCATGACATACCTGGTGGACCTAAGCAAGTATTTGACAAAATGTGGTCTGGAGGAGGAAGCAGAGGGAAGAACCTTGTTGAGAGCTGAAAGGGATAGAGGGAGGTAGAGAGCCATGATCGCCTACATCCTGAAAGAACATGGCACACAAAAAGAAAGAAGAAACTTTTTTAAATAGCTTGTTTTCGATGTGGTCCATGTAATAGAGAAGCACAGACCAAGTGGGTTTCTCAGACTTTCTAAAATTATAATGTCAAAATTTATGGTCAGACTAATGGAGTAAGTATGGGAAATCCATTCAGTCCATGCTTCTAAATATTACATGTCCCGCATAGAAAACAAGGTATTTAAAAAAGTTATTAAACCCAAAATATATGTCTACTATGTAACCATAGTACCATGTCACTCATTTTTAATAAAATACATATATATATATATATATATATATATATATATATATATGTATATGTATGCTTTAAAATTCAGGAGGTCAGTTGAATTCACTACCTTGGTTTCAACATTACCGTATCCTCAGGTGATTTTTATAAAATGACCACTTAACGCTTTATTTAAAAAAAAACAACAAATGAATGCTATATTATTATTTTCAAAAATAAATAAACAAATGCATGATGTTGGGTTTACTAGAAAGGGAGGAATGGGATGTGAAAAAGGAAGCAGAAGAAGAAGAAATGCAAGGGTATTATAAATTTATCAGTGTGGAGCTTAATTGAGATGTGCATTACTTTTTTTTAATCCAACCTCATATGTGCTTAAGAGGAACTTTCTAATATGTAAGCAAGAACTCAAAACATTGGATTATATATATATATATATACATATATATATATATATATATAGGATAATGAAAACAAAAGTTCTCAAAACTGCTTCAGTTTATCATCATTATGGAATTCATAGTTTGTTTGAAAAGTAATGATGCTATGAATTTATATGAATATAAAATATTGTCAAAAAATACATAAAATGCATCAGTCTTATAAAATGTGTGATTATGAATAAATTATAATTTACCTGTTTATTATTTATATTATCAATTATTTACATTTCAAATATTTTCATTTATTGTTATTAAGTACAGTAAATAATAGATCTGCTTCATGACTGAGAGAATTCTATATTTTTTGCTAGTGCCTTGTTCAGGCAGAAATCCACAATTGTGAATGCTGATTTTAGAATCAGGCACCATTGAGTAAGCTTGTATACGTTTTTGTTTTTAATCATTTCACCCCAAGCAAGGCAAGAAAGCCACTAAGACCCAAGGGATTACTGAGTGTGAGAGAATGAAAACATAATTAAGGAGAGAGAATAAAAGAACTGGAATTAAGAATACAGAGAATAACGATTGACATTGCATTTACATTTTTGAAGATCAAATCTGACAGATAGGCAAGAAATTGGAAAAGAGTTTCACTGGTGAGAGGTGTGAGAGAAGAAACTGTTAGCATAAAACTTATGGTTACATCTAACAATATCAACAGTAATCTTCATGGTTTTCTTGCCTTGCTTGGTGTGAAGTGATCTAAAAGAATCACAGCCATCAGTGAATCAATTGTTTTGTTTTTCATCAAGTTTATAGCTGAAAATGTTTTTTCATATCTGTTTGCTAACATTTCAAATTGGCAGATATAATCCTGTGTAATTTTCCTTCCTTATTCTTTCTGTAACTCAAACTTAAACATGAGCTTGAGTTTTCTTTCTATTTCTGCTCGATGTTGTATTTTATAGTGTCTATTCAGATTATGTCTTCCATTATGCGAAAAAATATTTTCCCAAACAATGCACAATGGTTTTCCTGAAGGGCTTGCTATAAATAAGAACTCATTTCGCCATTGTTCTTCTTTTCACTCATTCTCTCCGTATAGTGATGAGTGAAATTTCAAAAAAGTACAAAATAGCAAATATTCACAAAGAATAAAGCCAAGTGTCAATTGTAAACAGACTGGCAAAAATCACAGGTGTGTAATGCACCACATCTAATCATGTAAGGTACTAATTTTGGTACATGCATCATGGGTTGGCTATCCCCATTATAAAGCATTCCAATGAACATTTAATATATTGAGGTGACCAAAAATGGATGCTTTGGTTCTGTGCTTGCTGAAGAAAGATAAAAAAAAACTACTGCTGTATATTTATATTTGTTGTAAAGTTGAAAATGATAAATTGAATTCTTTGTCAGCATTATATCTTTTCACAAATCTTAATTTTTAAAGAGACCATATTTATAAAAGGATTAAGTAAGGATTCATTTATAATAGCTGAGGATGAGGGAATTGGTGGGGTGGGGAAAGAAAGCTAACATTTAAAAGAAGAGGTGATTGGAGGGAATTAAAGCGGGAAAAAGAATAGAAAGAGAATGGGTTGGAAGAACAGGAGGCTATGGTGGAAAATATTTGTAGAAGAGGAGGAGAAGAAGTAAATAGAGGAGGAGAGAAGAAAATAAGAATGAAAAGGAGGGAAAGAAAAAGAAAGAATAGAAAGGTAGAAGAAGCAGAAGAGAAAGAAAATGAAAAAAAGAATGTAAAATATGGATGGAAGACAATAAAAGGAGAAAATTAGAAGAAGATTTGGAATTGTTGGAAGAGGAGAAGAACTGGGAATTGTTGGAAGAGAAGGAGAAGAACAGGGAATTGTTGGAAGAGAAGGAGAAGAACTGGGAATTGTTGGAAGAGAAGGAGAAGAACAGGGAATTGTTGGAAGAAAAGGAGAAGAATTGTTGGAAGAGGTGAAGAAGAATTTGGAATTGTTGGAAGAGATGGAGAAGAACTGGGAATTGTTGGAAGAGGAGAAGAAGAATTGGGACTTGTTAGAAGATAAGGAGAAGAACTGGGAATTGTCGGAAGAGAAGGAGAAGAATTGTTGGAATAGAAGGCAAAGAACTGGGAATTGTTAGAAGAGGTGAAGAAGAATTTGGAATTGTTGGAAGAGATGGAGAAGAACTGGGAATTGTTGGAAGAGGAGAAGAAGAATTGGGACTTGTTAGAAGATAAGGAGAAGAACTGGGAATTGTCGGAAGAGAAGGAGAAGAATTGTTGGAATAGAAGGCAAAGAACTGGGAATTGTTAGAAGAGGTGAAGAAGAATTTGGAATTGTTGGAAGAGATGGAGAAGAACTGGGAATTGTTGGAAGAGGAGAAGAACTGGGAATTGTTGGGAGAGAAGGAGAAGAATTGTTGGAAGAGAAGAAGAACAACAGGGAATTGTTGGAAGAGGAGAAGGACTGGGAATTGTTGGAAGAGGAGAAGAAGAACTAGGAATTGTTGAAAGAGAAGGAGAAGAATTGTTGGGAGAGAAGGAGAAGAAGTGGAAATTGTTGAAGAGGAGAAGAAGAACTGGGAATTGTTGGAAGAGAATGAGAACAACTGGGAATTGTTGGAACAGAAGAGGAAGAATTGTTGGAAGAGAAGGAGAACGGGGAATTGTTGGAAGAAGAGAAGAAGAATTGGGAATTGTTGCAAGAGAAGGAGAAGAATTTTTGGAATTGAAGGAGAAGAACTGGGAATTCTTAGAAGAGAAGGAGAAGAGTGGGAATTGTTGGAAGAGAAAGAGAAGAATTATTGGAGGAGAATGAGAAGTGCTTGGAATTGTTGGAAGAGAAGGAAAAGAATTGAGATTTGTAAAAGAAAGATGACAAAAATAAAATGTAAGTCAAGCACAAAAAGAAAAACATTTGCAACAAAAAAGAATAATGGAAGAAGAATGGTAGGCAAGGAGAAGAAAAATAAAAAACTGAAAAGGAAATATTGAAAAACATGAATAAGAAGAGAAGGAACAATGATCCAAAAAAGACAAAAATGGATACAGAAGAAGAGGCTGTTAGAGAAAAGAAGCTGAATAAAATACATAGAGTTGGAGGAAGAAGAAAGAAAAAGAAACATATAAAGATAGAAATGGAGAATGAAGAAAAGAAGCAAAGTTTACAGGGAAAGAGAATTGTGTCCACAAATGGACATGTTTGACCTTTTTCACCTCAGAGAATGTCTTAGAAGACAGGTGAATCATGAAATTCATGCTGGAGATTGTCAGGAGTTCACAGCAGGTATCTCACTGACCCTTAGGGTTAAGGCAGGAATAGAATTATTGTGAAGTAGAAGTTAAATAGTTTAATGGTATCATTATTGTTGGTCTGTTATGTTCACTTGTACCTTTGAATATGGCCATTAATCTCATTGGAACCAATCATTTCCTTAAGTAACATAACTTTTCTGTAACAGGCAAACTAAAGAAATGGAAGGAAATCATTTACAAGAAAATATATATTGATTACATATAGATTACCTTTTTATATAGGTTATAAAACAACCACTCTTTCCTATAGTTTCATGTGTCATTTATCTGACTAAAGTGAAATAAGGCAACATATTAAGATGATCCACAAGAATTATAATATTAGACAGCTACGAGAAAAATAAAGATTATTGAAGCAATTTACATTTAATTTAAGCAACCATTCATAAATAAAAATGACTATTGTTTGAGACTCCATGTTCTTGAATGCAACTAAAAAATTATTACACATTACTGTACATTGCTATTACATATTGTTATTACACATTGATATCATATAATTTGCTGCATTAGATTTAGTTTTAAAAAATGACACTTAAAAAAATATGCTGCTTAAAATACATTTAGTATTCTTTTCTTTTCTTTTCCCACACTCCTGATGATAAGTCATGTAAGTTGAAAGCTTGGACTACACAATATGGATTTGACGTATTTTATACATAAACAACAGACATTTGCAAAACTTTAATTTGTATATTAGAAAAAGAGTGACAAATGTAATCAGCATAAAATGTCTATTCTTTTTAATAAGAGGTGATTACATGAACAATTGCTGGCTAAATATAAAAAGATTAGTTTTTATAACTGAATCATTTTTTATAAGAAACCTGCTGTAGTTCTCCTTCAGAGACTGTATATCACTGTTTTAATGTAATTTTATAGAGATTTCCTCAAATAACCTCCAAAATATTGTCTGAAATTCTGGAAGAAGTTGTTACCATTTTTCTATTGGTTGTTGCAACTAATATTCTTGTCTTTGTTAGTTTTATGTCAATGTATTCTTTGGCCTTCCTTCAGGAGAAAACTGGGAAATAAGCTCTTAAATAGATTATTTCTCTAACTGCATATATATATATATATATATATATATATATATATATCTTTATACTTCATAAGTATCATGCTGCCTTAATGGATTTGTTAATTAAATAATTGTATTAGTAAGAATCAGAATAGAGCCATTGATATTTATGTTAATGTTTTACTTGAGCAATTAAAATAACTGATCATTTAATTTGAAAAAAATGGACAGATATTAAAATGCTTATGTGAAATACACAACAATAGAAAGAAAACATTGACTTAGAGAGCAGAACAATTAATTATTTTACTTACAAACCCAGCAGATTTTTGTCAGATGTTTTAGAAGATAATCTATGATTATATGTTTTGCTATTTGGATTAGCATGTTCATCTTGGTTGTCATACTCCCAAGCTTTCAGCTGTTGTACCCTGTGGCCTTCTTCCAATGTCTTGTCTTCACATTTGGTAACTTTCATTCAACATTGTACCCTCTGGTCTTCTTCAGGTGTCTGTTTTTGTACTTGGTAACCCTTTTAGGATTTTAAAGTAAACCTTTTATTCAGTCCACAGGGGTAAATTGTTCTCAGTCAGCTTTCTATGCTTAGGGGATATTTCATACCTGTGCTCATCAGTCTTGTTCACCTTTGTGTCATTTGTCTGTTTCTTCCACTGAACTTTCCTTTCTAGTACAGGGATTGAACTCACAACTGCCAGGGAAGCTAATATGTTTTCACCAACACTTTACTCCACAAGGCCATACACCAAAATTCTGGAATCTTAAATTTAAAGTCTGTTGTCAGGCTGTATGGGTGTCCTGACTCAAGTGGTGGGGTCTGCATAAGTGTCCTGACTCGGGCTGTGGGGGTCTATATGAGTGTCCGTGGGGTCGGTGTGAGTGTCCTGATTCAGGCAGTTATGTCTGTATGAGTGCTGTGACTCATGCAATAGGTTCTGTATGGGTGTCCTGACTTTTTGAGTGTTGTTTCTTTTTTAATCAGAGGCTCCTAGATGATATTCGTCTTTATGCAAGGTCTACTGAGGAGGTTGTCAGTTTCTAACAGGCATGTTAATTCAACCATCTTATCCTCCAACATTGTTTGTTTAATGGCATATCAACTCCTTATGGGTCATTTAATGCTGAAATTTAATTTTCTTGGGAGCATTAGTAATTTATTTTACAAAAGTGGATTGCTAATATTTTTTTACTATAAAAATGTATTGCTGGTATTTTTACTATAATTTTTTTTATACTTACATAGTGTTTTGACCACAGTTTTGGGGTTAACTATTTGCTCATAGCTGGGACCCTAACAGGTGCTACCATCCCAGGTCAAAGTGGACCTAGGAACAACAGCAATTTTGACAGGTTTTGATGAGAAATCCTTACTAAAAAAACTCAGGAAACATTTTTGTTAGTATGGATTTTTTAATTTCTTGTTTAGGTGTTATTGATTTCACTGCTTGAAAGAACAGACTTTTGAACCCACTAAAATTAAAATTTATACTAATAAGAATTACTTTAACATGATACTTTATATATAATATCACCTTACTTTAATCATTTGATCATTATAGAATCAAAATATCATAAATGTAAGATTACTCTAAAGCCGGAAGCTTTTTCAGAAAATTTAAAAGAATACACATATATAAACAGAGGCATAAAGAAAGTTTAGTGAAGAAAGCAGAAATTTTATATTTCATTGTAAACATTAAAATAGAGAATTTTCTTAAAAACATTTCTGTTATTTATGATGGTATATCAACCCCCACTTTTTCCATAAAATGGCTTTAATATATCTCCTAAGTCTTAAGCTATTAGCAGGCTAATATTTACCCAGACACTATAAACTACCAGTACTTTTACTTAGTAAACTGCATAATACTGTATTATAACAAGTGGCATCTTAGATGTCATCAATTCCAGTATATACCAAATATATAAAGGGTTTGGAACGTTATATAAAATTGTGTATATATATTTGGAATTTAAGTCGGTTTTATTGTAGACCCATTAGAACATTAGAAAATACCTTCATTAAGACAAAAGATCTTGTCCAATTGTTGTGAAAACTAAAGAATTTTATTTTATGCCTGGGAGAAATATCAAAAAATGATTGTGTTAGTTATAAAAATGAAAATCCCCTCTTCCCACCTGGAAATATATAATTATTCAGCCAAAGAATTTAGAGAAAGAATTATTTTATGTTAATGAATTCAAATGAATGAAGGATTCTGTTAGAAAATGCTAGAAAATTGTGTATTGACCTAATATAAAATAAAATATAAAAAATGAAGTTATTATTTAATGATTTTTGAACATTCATCCTTGTCTTTGTTGGTTTTAACTCAGTTGATGTAGTTTCCTGAAATACTTTGATTCAAATGTGGCAAAAAGCAACAAAGATGGTGATGTTAGTCCAAAAAAATAACAACTCGACCTTGAGAGAAATTTACAATTATTAAAGTTTGGACAAAATTAAATGAAAAGTTGATGAATTTTATGTCATTTTTATTAATCATGTTTTTAGGACTTTTAAATAATTGTCTCTTTGCTTCTCACATGCATAGAATTTATTGGTGTTGTAACATTCTCTGTAATTGAGATAACGTATAGAACATCAGAAAGAAAAACCTAGCATAGAATCCCAAAACAAATTCAGTTGGAATTTTTTCTTTTCTTCCACTTTTTTTGACAATATAGTCTTTTTCTCTTGCAGTTATTCTTTCATCTGACATTCCCCTAATATCTAAATGAGGAAATAACTGGCTTATAATACCAATAGCGTATGAAAAAAATGTTGTAGCATTTTATCATCACCATTCAGACTAAGTGTTATCCAGTAATGATAAATGGTTCCGTTTTGAACATCTACTGGGTCTCAGGTTCACTCACAATGTCAAGTGGAACTCATATATAAAATCTATTGATAAAGATGCTGGAAAAATGGTTGGTTCATTCTATCATTCCTGAAAGTAGCTGACTTCTTCAGCCATACTTTATCACAAATCCAAAGATTAACCAAAAAGTCAGGTTAGACCAAAATTGGTTTATTGCTGCCTTATCTGGACTGCAGCTTCACAATCTTCACTTTCCAACCTTAGTAGAGTTCAAAGTTGCTTATGCAGTCTTGTGGGGAAAGATTTATTTTCCACCCTGCATCCCCTTTCCCATGGATGCAATGTTGCAAACATGTTTCTATATTGCTGTTTATAATCTCCATTCTTTAGTCCCACCAGTTCAGAACTTTATAACTGGGAGATATCATGCTACTTCCACAGAGTTAAATCAGCCTCATTTCTCCCATGTTCCAGTGTAGAAGTTCCACACAAACAGTTTTTTCTGCCAATTTGTGGAACAGATTCAAATGTGGGTGCTTACTTGAACACTTCAATCTTGATCTATTCAAATCAATGATTAATTATCACTTTTCTCAATAATTTTTACTTCCTACCATCTTCTCTTCATTTCACATCATAGACCACATCATTCATCATTACTATTTGGACTGTAACTATCTATCTTTTGCTATTCCCAAAATATTATTACTTTTAAACTTTTATATACCACTACCATATCTCTTTCGTATATGGTTTGTAAAAATTATTATTCAAGTCTAATAGAAAGTTGATCATTTCAGCATTGGTGGTAGTGGTAATATTTAATTTGTGATCTTTGAAAAATTTAGTCAGTTCCTTTCTCAATTGGTCTATATTTTGTGGGCTTGTTTTACAGAGGAGAATTACACAATCATCTATATAGAGTCCAGTGTCCTTAATGTTGAAAGTAAATCTAAGTCTACACAATAATAATATTCCAACAAAATTAGCATACCTTTGCTGAATTCTGGATTACTTCTTTTAGTCCACAGATAGCCATTATGAAATAGAATAGGTTTTTGTGCATGTTTTATTATATTTATTTTGCAGTCACTAATAGGACAGTCATTTTTTGCTAGATTTACAGCAGCCATTAGAATATTCTTGGTGATGGATGGGTAAAAGTCATAGCAGTAAACCATTCTATGGCTTCTGCCGTCTTATGCCACTGGTTAATTCCTAGAGCATTTTTGGTGTACTTGCATGCTCTTTCAAAGACATTTGTGCTGACATTGTTTTTAGCTGGGTTGAGTAATTGGTATTGCAGGTTGTTTAGGAAATTTGCCTTGTGGTCTTTAATTGTGATGAATACTTGTTATTAATGGAATTTGTGGATCCTATCATCAATTTTCAGATCAGTGGCTATTTTCTCAGCTTCACTATTGATGTTATTTTCCTAGTTGTTGGGTGCCTTTTTATAAAACTTATTAACTTCCCTGCTTTATGGTACATATTCACATCGATTTTGTAATGATTACCCATCTTATCTGCTTTGATAATAATTTTCTCAGAATTTTGATCATCAATCTACAGTTAAGCTCAATGTAGCCGTAAATTCTATGCTGACAGTTTCTTTTTTTGCACTTCTCGATTGTGGAACTCCCTTCTGGCTCCATGCCTTCCAGCCAACTTTAATCTGCAAAAATGTAAATGCAACATCAATCACTATCTACTGTCCCCCTGATTACTCTTTTCTCTTCCTCCTCATTAGTAATGTTTCTGTTCTTAATTCCTCCACACCCTGTAACCCCTTGTGGGCTAGTGGCTGTACTGCCTTGCCTGGGGTGATACCAGTTAAAAAAAAAAAAAACTTAATTTATTAATAAATAAATTAACAAATATTAAACATACATACCTATACACATGTGTGTACATGTATATATGGATGTATGCACACACACACACATACATACACACACCAAAAAATGAACAAACTTAAATCCCCCATAATTAATACCTCAATAAATAACACCAAGGCAAAAGTAATATTTTAAAAAATAAATAATTTAACCATTTAAGCACTGTGTTATTAATAACAAAGCACAGACATAAGTGTACATGTATCCATGCATGCATGTTTACGTGTTTATGTGTATATATATGCACATAGGAATACCTGTATATGTGTGTGAATAAATGTGCATGTGTGCGTATACATAAGTGTATAAATGCAGACATATGCACATAAATTCTCACAATAATAAATATATTTAATTACAAATTTAATTATATTACATCCTACAATTAATACTTATGATAGCACCAAACCAAATTAAAAACGAAATAATAGCCAAGTGAAGATATATAAATATATTTGTATGTGTGTATGTATGTATATGAGTATATGTATATATATATGCATGTGTATATGTAAGTCTTTACCATTTAAGCATTAATATCATTAATAACATATATATATATAATATCATTAATAACATACATATATATATATATATATATATATATATATATATATATATATATATATATTATCTCAGCGGATTTGCACCAAAATTTACATGCACATGCACATACTCCAAGTTAGTGGAAAGGCCAAGACTGATTTTGCATTTCCCAACTCCCATCGATAGTGGAAATAATCGATTTTTTCTACGCCAGTTTTCATGTAGGTTGCAGCCATTTTCTACTGGCCAGAGTGATATCCTATAGCTGGCTGCCATGAATAGGCAGGAAGATTCTATTGGCCAGCGTGAGAGCCAACAGCTGACTGACACGAATGTTAACTAGCATGCTAGCATGCAAAAAAAATCGATAGCTGCATTCGTCACAAGTGGGAAAAATTTAAATCTGCATGGCACTTTACTCCAATTGGCTCATTCGCTTGCTTAAACTCAATGTTGATTCTGATTCCGTAGAATCCATGCTGCTAGTATATATATATATATATATATATATATATATATATATCATTTAAGCATTAATATCAATTACTTATGTAAAAAATGAAATGCAACTTCCCTAGCAAAAAACCTAGGATGCCCATAAATAAAAATCGGTCACATAAAATAAAATAAAACTTACACCAATGTTAAATGTATATAAAAGGAAATAAGCAGTAAATTGCTGATAACCACTAAAGAGGGGACAGACAGGTTTGCCTATGGAACTCTGGAGTCTGGATGCTGAAGGTAACATCAGTCAGCTAAGTGACAAACTTTTACTCTAATTAATATATATATATATATATATATATATATATGATTAATTCTGGTGTGTGTGTGTATATATATAAATATATATTATATCCCATATCATTAGCAGGACAGAGTTTCATGCAAACACACAATCTTCAGGTGCAAAATACTCACTGCCCATTAAGCAAAGACTTGTTTATTTTATTATTGTTGCCAATAATATTAGAATTAATTATTTATAATTTATATCATTCAAATTATTAATTTTGAAAAATGACAAATTTTATAAAAAAGTTATTTTAATTTACTTAAACACGCTATGCATCAAGGGGGATAACTGCCATTTTTGCATAAAAACTGTTGTTAGCTTTAATATAATTTGTTGGTGCTTATTAAAATATATTATTAAAGTAATGTCTTATGGAATAAAATTAGCTCTTACGATTATAGTTTAAGATTATATATCTAATGCACTTGGAACCTAGCCTTATAGTTACAAAGGTGAAATTACATATACACATGTCATAAAATAATTGAGTATGGTCTATAATATGGAATATTATATGTGTATAGATATATAAAAAAATGTTATTAATAATAGGTTTGATGAATATTAATAGGTGTTACATGTTATATTAATATCAGTAAAATCTATTATAATCAGGATCAATGTGCTCGAGCAGGTGTTTGGTTTTATGTACGAGAACACAAATTTCATAATACTTCACAGTCAGTGAGTATTTTTTGCATAAAACTCCAAGTCGTGCTATTGATATGGGATATTATGAATATTCATTAATATATACTTATTATATACTAGCTCTGTTATATAACACTGAGCACTGTTCTGATAACACCTGAGAAATATATATATATGTGTGTGTATGTATATATATAGCTAATTCTGGTATATATATATATATATATATATATGGCTAATTCTAGTATATATATATATATATATATATATATAGAGAGAGAGAGAGAGAGAGAGAGAGAAAGAGAGAGAGAGAGAAAGAAAGACATGGCTAATACTGGCATATATATATATATATATATATATATTGTGAGAGAGAGAGAGAGATAATTCTGGCATATATATATATATATATATATATATATATATATATATCAATAGATAGATAGATAATTCTTGCATATATATATATATATATATATATATAGAGAGAGAGAGAGAGAGATAATTCGGGCATATATATATATATATATATATAATTTTGGCATATATATATATATATATATATATATATATATATATATATATATAGATAATTCTGGCATATATATATATATATATATATATATATATATAACTAATTTTGGTACATGTGTGTATATATATATATATATATATATGATGAAAATGTAGAAAAGACAAAGCAAAATCCGAATATGTGAGTTTACTGTTTTTTATTTTGTTTTTGTTTTTTGTTTTTTATTTTGTTTTTGTTTTTTGTTTTTCGGATTTTGCTTTGTCTTTTCCACATTTTCATCATACCGTCGAATCTACATCCACATATTTGCTTACATATATATATATATATATTTATGCATACCAGAATTTCTTCCCAAAACCCATTAACTGTGTGATAATAAATGATATCAAAAACCCAGTGAATTCACATTGTATAGTTCAATTTATTCATTTTTATAGGTATACTTATGTACTTCGATGTCACCATTAATGGACATATACTAATTTTGTTTATTTCTTCTTATGATCCCCTGTCACACCTTTTTTATGTGGGTAACATGTTTTTGGTTCTTCTCTTGGGGAGATGATTTAGATATGGGTGACTGTTTTGCCCAAGAACTAGCATGTCTGATTTCTTTTGCATCAATTACTGTGGTATGCTAAGGACAAGATATTATATCAAGATATCTGGTAATGAGACATAATGCAGGGAGAAGTGGATTCATGCTTTAATTCAGTATATTTATGCAAAATGAACATACACAAGGAAGATGAATTTTGAATTTGATTCACCCAAGTTAGTTTTTCATCCTCCACACCTGCAAATATGTTCTGGATAAAGATGTTAATTTAAATAAAGACATTAATTTTAATTCAATAACATCTAAATTCAACATCTTGCTAAATGTTTAATTTGTTAATTTCTATCTGAATTTCTGGGAAGAGGATTGATTACTATTTACATTATTTGCTGTCAGACTAATATCCTCAGCTATTGTGTCCTGCCTTCTTCAGGTAATGGGTAACCCACAAGGAATTATCAAGAGATACTTTGTTATTATCACAGCAAAGCGGACATGAATTAGCTTGAATAGAATGATTCCTTTCCTGTTTGTCTCAAAGATTTTTCAAAATTTTATATCATTATGATTCACAAATAACTTGCAGAACTTGCAGACTGGCTCCGCAGTGTATCACTCATACAAAATTCTACCAATTATACAAAAAACAAAAATTTCTTCATATATACCTACTTAAATTATCACTTTAATCAGTATTTTTATTGGATACTCATATTTAAGTAGAAGTTCTGTTTATTTATTGTTGTAGCATACCTATAGATGATAATGAGTATGTCTCCATTCACATAAATACAGTAGTGAATACTATATGTTGGTCTGCAGTTGGAGATTCGTTTCCTGCTGTGCTGGTCAAACTCTCTGCCTCTGGGCAGAGAGGATCCCCAGACGAAGAGCAGAGTCTCGTCTTGGGAAACAGCTACCTGACCCTGTTTTATATGGGGTCTACAGGGAATTTTTGGCCAAGCCTATGTGCTCGGATACCCCACATTACATTCGGCCTTGTGCCACATCTGATTGCATGAGGCGATTGGTAGATATCCTGCAGCTGGAGATTCATTGTGGAATTCACTTGACTCACTTTTAGCAGTTGACTACTTCTTCTACGCGATGCTGGTGAATCTTATATGTGTTGTTCTTGTCCTTAGTATTATCATTCAATACAAACCTTCATGTGATTATTCTATTCACTAACCTTCCCTAGGTTAAAACATTTATTAAACAGTATATTTATTCATTTTTACATATACTGGCTTGAATATTCAAGAAATAGAGCATATATTTTTCTTTAATAAGATTTCTGGAATATTCAGGCTGGTAGATGAAAGTAAGTAATAAATATTAAATAAACAGAGTGTCTACTTGAATATGAGTATCCATTGAAAATATTTACACTATTTACATTGTTCAGACATTTGTCCTCATCTTTGTCATAATATTCCCAATATTTTGACTGTTGTATGCTCTGGCCTTATTCAGATGATATACATTGGAATTTTGAAGTGAACCCTTTATTTAGTTCATGGGGGTAGGTTGTTTTAGTTCCATGTGCCATGCCTTTCCTGGATATCTCAGTTTCAGTTATTTCCCATTAGTAATTCAATTCTCCAAGTTTTTTGTTCACCTCTGCTGTGGCCAGGTATTGAACTCAGAACTGTTTGAGTCAAGTTACTGGATTATTTTAAACCAATGTTTTTATCCACTGGGCCATTAAAATTAACATCTAAAGTGATTTGTTGGATTAATAAATGAAAATTTCATTACTTCTTTTGAAAATACCTACTTATATGTAAAATTAACTAATATGTAAATTATGTAAAAAGCACATTACAGAACATATTCTGACAAATTGATAGGATGGGAATTGAGTATCCTTTGACCCGGGTTCTTGCTAATATATTCATGAGGCATAACAAAGAAGTTTGATTGGATAAGTATAATGGACCATTGCCTATAATTTATCATGCATGATATCTTTTTTTATTTTTAAAGAAAAATAACATATTCTGCCCTTTTTTGTATATATATATAAATATATATATATATATATATATATATATATATATATGTGTGTGTGTGTGTGTGTGTGTACACATACATATATATGCATATATATATATACACACACATACATACACATATATACATACATATATATACACACACACATAGACATATATATATACATATATATATACACATACATATATATACAGATATATATACACATACATATATGTATATATATATATACATATACATGCATATATATATACAGATATATACACATACATACATATATATATATATACATATACATACAGATATATATATGCACATACATACATATATATATACACATACATACATATATATACACATACATATATATATACAGATATATATACACATACATACATATATATATATACACATACATATATATATATACATATATATATATACATATACACATACATATATATATATATACATATATATATATACATACATATATATATATATATATATATATACAGATATATACACATACATACATATATACACATACATATATATATATATACATATATATACATATATATTTATATATACACATACATATATATATATATACACATACATATATATATATATACATATACATACATATATATATATATATATATATATATATATATATATATATATATATATATATATAGGGAATGATAACTACAATACATTGATATATTTATACATGTATATGGGAATCTCTATGTATGTATATATTTTATGTATATCTATGTATAAATGTTTATGTTCACATCTATATATTTCTTTATATGTACATGTGGTTGTATGTGTGCATGATCAAATGTATCTCTCGGCTTATGAGGGGAAAATGTTATTGCATTTGGGCGACTTATCTTCATCAGTCATAAAATAACATGATCAGCATTGAGCCTTTGCAGACATAACTTTAATCCTGTTTCTAACTCAGCTTTTCCTTTGCTCTTGGCACTGGATCTGCCCCGTTTATAATAAATATCCTTCATTCCAAATCAGCCGGCATGAGAAAAAAAAACCTTTTTGATAAGTATGCGCTTGATGTCGTGCATAGCTAATACCCTGATTGCCACAACTTACCATTTCCAGAGACTCCTTTCTGACTGTTTGCTTCCAATGGAAAGACACTGTGTGAAACTTGACAAATTCTGCAATAAATTTGGCTTGAACAGAAAACTTCATAAAACTCTCTTTTTACCTCTGCGCCTTCTCTGCAACTGTGATTGCTCTATCTTTGGTTATTGCAGATCTGTGATTCCCCTGAGCATGCCAGCCAGAACATATTTATCTTTGAGCAGGTGAGGAAGTCGAGGTTAACGTTGTGGGTTGGTTGAAGGTCAGGGTTGATGTTTGAGTGAAGAAGAAATGATAGCAAGAAACAAATACAAAGCAGAAATGAAAAATGTAAAAGAAAGGAAAGAAGGCTTTGGTAAAAAAGAAAAGAAGGAAAATATTTGAAATGGTTGATAGAGAAAAATAGAAACTGTATCAGTGAAAAGCATGAAAAATGAGAAAGAAAGAAAGAAAGAAAGAAAGAAAGAAAGGTCAACAAAAAACTGGAAGGATCAAAGATGGAGAAAAACCAAGAAATATGGAAAGGGAAGAGATTTTTTAAGTAATGGTTTAATATCAATGCAAACATTAGGATTAGAAAAGAAGGTGGAAAAATGAAAAAAAAAGGAGGAATGAAACAAGAAATTGAAAAAGAAAAGCAAAAAGAAAATTCAAAGGTGAAAAACAATGAAAGAAAGGAAAAAAGAAATTAAAAATAAAATAAGGAAAGAATATAAAGGAAAAATGATAAAGATATGGAATAAAACAATTAGCAATAATAGGAAAGAGCTGAGGAAATTCAAAACCAGAAGAAAAAGCCATAAGAAATAAAAGAACTGAACAAGAGAATAAAAAAATGAAAAGAAAAATAACAGATTTAACACAAATAACAAACTAAGAAAAGAGGAAAAAAAGAAAATCTAATGTAAATTGGAAAAAAGAAAGAGGAAGAAATAATAAGGAAAGGTGATCAGAGAAAAAATAGGAGCAATAAAGGATAGGAGATGAAAAAGGAAGAGGAATAAAGAAGAAGAAGAAATAAAAAACAAAGTCCAACTGGAGATGCAAGAGAAGGGAAAAAAAAGAAAGAAAGAACAGAGTTCAGAAACCAATGAAGAAAAGAAGGAAAATAGAGAAAGGAAAGAAAGAAGAACAGCAAACGGCATTATTTGTTTTCCATAACTTCTCTGTTTAGCACCGTAACCAACAACACTATCTCAAAACAACAATCATCCTCTAGTTTTTCTCTACTTTTTTTTTCTCTTCCCTGATTCCAGTTAAAAGATCTCTCTAGCTTGAAAGATGTCTCCAGCTATGGCTGAGCCAAAAATGAGTAGATTTAACGATAAAAACATGGTGAGAAGCAATGTGGCACTTCTGTGTGGATGAGCAATAAAAGGTGAATTGTAAGCAAAGTGTGTTTCTGGATGAGGTTTTATGTTGGCAGAAATCTCATAAAGGACTTTTCCACTTCAGTGAAGATGCTACTGCTGACTTTGGGGTGGATCTACAGCAATGAAAGGGAGTAGCAGATAAACACATTTTCCTTTCAATATTTGCAGGATATCTTTGTTTTGCGATGAAATTTCACTATTTTTGCCTTACTTTCTCTTTCTCTTCAATTCCTTTTTACTTTCACTTTCACTTCTGTTCCTCTTTATTCTCTCTTTCTGTAATTCATTTTTACCTGTTTCTGCTACTTTTTCAATCTTTTTCTTTTATTATTTTTTAAATTCATTTCTATTTTTTATTTTCATGTTTGTTTTCATTCTTGTTTTTTAATCTTTCTTTCCTCTTGGTCTGCATTCATTTTTATATTGCATCTTTTATTACTTATTTTCTCATTCTTACCCTTCTTTTCTTTCGATCTACTTTGTTTAATCCATACCTTTTTTCCTCTCTTTGCATTTTCTTTCTATTATTTTATTTCCTTTATTTTTATTCCCTTTCAGTTATCACACACTTCTTTCCAGAATAAATGTACTTAAAATCACCAAAGCATATCTCCACCTTAACCTCAGTCTGATGTCAAGAGCAAAATATCACTTATTCAAAATCCACCAACCAAATGTTTTCTGCAAACAGAGAGAAATGCAATGCCTCAAAGTGTTAGATAATATTTTGGAAGAAAATTAAACCTGAGCTGATATCTGCCAACCATCAACTATTCTCACCCAAGAGAATGGAACAAGAGTTTATTAGGAAAACAGAATAGTATTCTCCTTAGGTTGTATTAATAAAATACATGATATAATAGCAAGGTTATCCAGATATATATGTACGTAATCATATATACTTAAAAACCTGATAAAACTACCTTATAATAAAGATCTAAAACTAAATGTCTATCAAAAGTCCACTACCAAAAAAAAATGAACTCATAAACTAAATATATTCTGGAATAAGTTTTGGTTGCTACTTAAGAGCACTTAGAATTTATAGCCTTCAATATTTACATGATGAAGAGAAATACATTAAAGATACATCTTTAATATCCAAAGTATTTCATACATAACACAGAAAGGAAGCTTATAAAACATTGCTTCTATTTGATGTGTCCCTTTAGAATCTTAGCATACATGGCTCTCCACAATATCCAATCAAGTTTTTTGTTTCTTAATAATCTCCTTAGCTTTTCAAAGACATCTTTTACTATCCCAATGTGCCATCGAATTTCAGTATTGCATTTTCTGTCCTCTGTTCAAACACTTCCCAAATATTTAAACTGTTGTACTTGTTTGATTTTGGTATCTCCAATTTTTAATTTGTTTCTGGGCTGTTCCATACCTTCTATCTTCTTGCCTTTCTTCTCTCTTTCCTTCACTACTGTCATGGTGAAACACACCTAGTCTATAGATAATAGACTCTCCCACCTAATATAAGTAGGAGTCAGTGAGGGTTGACTGGGAGTCAAATACGAAAGTAGTCAGCTACCACAACTAGATTACTCTGCGTAATACTTATTATAACAAGTTCCTAACGTTTTGTACGTTGAACCTATTTATGACCGAATTTAGTCCAAATACAGTTTCCACTGCGGAAAGTTACTCTACAACAACTACTTTCTGTAGGAGTTCTTGTTGTTACCTTTTATCTGCATATGTTATGTTGTTAAGATTGTGGTTACCAATAATGAATCCTGGCAGAACTTCTAATTCTCTCAGAATCACCTCACTGTACAGGTTGAATAACTCTGGTGAGAAACCACATCTTTGTCTTACATCCGTAAAAAAGAAAATAACAAACTTGATAAAACAATTACCAAATCAATAATGACTACAAGTGAAAAGTATTTATCTTAATATAAAACTTGTTACAAATACTTCAAAAGCAATGAGAGATTGAATTAATATAAAACCTCTAAATTGAGGATGGGATTTGCAAAACAGACTCTATAAAATATCATAAGAAATTTGTTGTCAAAACATCTAAGAATTTAAATAACAGATTATATGAACACAAATAGGATATTTTAAAAACCAATATACCCAATGCCATAATTTTGATAATTTTATTATGGCGAAAATGTACTGAAAGTGCACCAATTTTGTAATCTTTCATGCTAAATTGACATCCCAGATGATCCAACATATTTTCTAACAAAACTAATGCTATTACAATGTGGGATAAAAACAATAAAAATAAAACTGAAAGTCGTAGACACATCAGATGCCAAAAATTGAAATATTTTAATTTAAAGGTAAGTTTCCCTGTATCTTAAGAATTTCTTGTAACAGGTGTTTATTGTATTTTCCATCCCCACCCATATATATATATATATATATATATATATATATGTGTGTGTGTGTGTGTGTGTATACATCTAAGTTTCATACTACCATGATCTTAAGGTGAACAGATGTGTCACCTGATGATCACTGCAGCATGGAACTCAAGTAGTCATTTGAATTTTGTCTCTTAATGATGGGAAGCATAATTGCTCTGTCTTGGTAGCCTAGGCATAGAGCATTGTTTGTTACTGTTTACATAAGTGTCTGTCTTTTGTTTTTTTTATCTTTATGTTTCTTTTTCCTAGTATCTTATATTGTTTTTTCTTAATTTTTTCTTATCTGTTGTTAGTTTTTCTATTTAAGTTTCCTTTTGCTCACCTGGCTGGCTTTTTATTGGTTATACCAACACCTTGGTTATTTTGTGTTATATATATATATATATATATATATATATATATATATATATATATATATATATATATATATGTATGTATATATATATATATATATATATATATATATATATATATATATATATATATATATATATATAACTCCAATTTTTACTGGTATCTTTAGTTGAGGATGACAAATACAAGTGACCAGTCTCAGCATATTTATAGCAATTTTTCCAACATTCTGTTTATGAGAATTTTCCTTTAATTAGTCTGATAATTTTAGATTTTCTAAAATGATTACATGGAAATTATATCTATTTTGTTTTTTTCATTTCCTAAATCTAAAAAGGGAAGTAATCAGTTGTTCCTAAATATAATCATCAGAATCATGGTAGCTTCTATTTTTTCTTTTTTCTTTTTTGAGGTGATAATATTCTTAATGTGTGATCTAATGGTGGGAACTTGCTGAACAGTTATTTCATTCTTAAATAATTAATTGCATTTTTGGCAGAGCATTAGGCAGGTTGGTTGGTTGCCCACCTTCCAAGATTAAATCCTGCTTGTAATATGATAGGATCTAATAGCATTCATTTTACAACAAACAAGATTCTGCTGGAAACCATAAATGTCATAATTTGGCATGGGAGATAATTTACACATTTATTTTAGAAATAACTGCATTTAACAAAAATGCTGCTTCATTAAATTTCTTCTTACATATCCACTGTTAATGATTTGCTGATAATTACTGGAGATAAATGATCCAATGGAATGCAAGAGGCTTAAATATCAACCAATCGGGTTGATTGATATTTACTAATCATATTTAATAGAATTGAATGATTACCCACAGAATTTGATATTTAATTTACAATCTATTTTTTAAATATTTAATTGCCTTTTCATTTTTTAAATAATATATTTTTATCCATTTCATAAACCATTTTATTATTTACAAGCTAATTAATTTGAACCAAATGAACCACAGAGGTTTTCAATGGAGATGAAAAAGAATGTAAGGAATATTTATTACAATTATATAAGAGTCAATCCAACACTCCTTGGATGGAAATAATTTGATGATCAAATATACTAGTCAAAATTCTTTGAAGTGACAGTGTCTTAATTTCTTTATTAGTTTTTTTAAAACTCATTTTGCTGCATATTTTTACATCATTTTAAAATTTGCTGATCATTAAACTCATTTCTAAATGTTGGAATATGGTATATTTTGATCTATTTAACATTCCCAAGTACTTTGCCAAGGATTGCTTTCAATGAATGACTTTAGAGTTTCATCCTCAAAGTTTAATGAATACTCAGTCTGGGTTCATCTACCAGTGATGTTCCTCCAGAACAAAACTTTTCAAATAAGTTAGTTATGGCTCCTACATTACATAGTCCTCTAGATGTCTCCATGGAATTATTCCCTTACTTGAACTCCCAAAACATTACGTGACATAAATACACTGTCAATCTCTCTATTAGTGGTGTGAAGAAATTTGGCCTTTAATCCACCATGTACCCTGCCACGGCTGTGTAAAAACTAAGGTATGTTAGTATACTACAGATTTTTTCTAAGTCACAGCTTCTTCCAAAGAACTACTTCTTTTTGGAACAGACTCCCAGCACGATGTTTTCCCAATTATTACAATCCTAACTTCTTCAAGTCTAAGGTTAACAGTTATCTCTCCTACATAATTTCATGAACTACACTTTTTGCTTTTTCTTATTTTTATACAGTGATACACAGTAACCTTCTACCTCGAATGGCTCTTGGGCCTTGTATTATGTCTCCATTAGTATAAAAAATTGCCACATAGGGTGATGTATGCATCATTACAATTGGTTCCCAACAAAAGAAATTACTTATAACTGAATCTAATATATTTCTAATATAAACAGATCTTACAATCTGAAATTCACATTAGTACATTTATCATATAACTCTAAGTATATCCTGAGACTTATATACTGGTTAATACTAATTTTACTGTGACAATATATTTAATTATAATATGATGAACAACCCCTGAGTTGCACCACCAAAAACATTATTGTAAATATTTCTAATAAAAACAGATTTTATAATCTGAAATTTACATGATACATTTATCATATATATATATATATATATATATATATATATATATATATATATATATATATATATATATATATATATATAATGCCGAAAATTTTCCCAACATTGGCAGGTTAATACCAATTTAATTGTGAAAATATTGACATTGTGTTGGTTAATATATAAATCAAGTTGAGTTTTTGATAGAGTTCGCATGAAGTTCATAACAATGCAGCTGGTGGTTAAGTGAAATCTGTCATCGTTCAACATTGATGTAGTTTCATATGAAAGAGATTGTATGAGATTGTTGATGGACATAAGTGTGTGTGTTTTGACTTTGGTGATTATTGAGATTAGAATCCTTCAAAATTTAGTATGAAATCATGTAATGTGCCTTTTAAAGTTTACTAATGAAATCATAGAAATTCAAAAATACCAGTTTGATAATACTGAGCAGAAAAGAATACAACTGAATTACTTTTAACATCAACAAAGTAATTTTGATTTTGAAACCTGCAGATAAGGCAATAAATCAAACAATTTAATCAACAATTACTAAATTTATTTCATAACACCCTATGAATTTTAATAAATAAATAATGAATAGAGTTATTTCATAACAATCTATGAATTTTAATAAACAATGAATAAAGTTATTTCATAACACCCTAGGAATTTTAATAAATAAACAATGAATAGTTATTTCATAATAGTCTATGAATTTTAATAAATAAACAATGAATACTTATTTCATAATAGTCTATGAATTTTAATAAATAAACAATGAATAGTTATTTCATAAAAGCCTATGAATTTTAATAAATAAACAATGAATAAAGTTATTTTATAACACCTATGAATTTTAATAAACAATGAATAGTTATTTCCTAACACCCTATGAATTTTAATAAATAACAAATAAAGTTATTTCATAACACCTGATAAATTTTAATAAATAAACAATGAATAGAATTATTGCATAATAGCCTATGAATTTTAATAAATAAACAATAAATAAAATTAAAATAAATAATATAAATAAAATCAATAAATAAAATTTAAAATTAATAAAATAATGAAATACAAATAAAAATTGAATTATTTTTCAATTTTTCTTCTTTTATATACTGTAACCCTTCAGAGCATGAGCAATCATGGCTCTTCACAACTTCCTGTCCTTTGTAGCTCTAAGCAATGTTTGCTTTTTTTCTGTCCTTCCCACTTTTTGATCTCTTAACCCAAGCTTGATAAAGTAGGTTATTCAATGTTTCATTCTAATTCACTTGCCTTCAGTATGTCCTAGGTGTGTCAAATTCTCCAATCCCTCTTTCCTTATTATATGCCCTAGAAATTTCAACTGTCTCTTTCTGATTCTAAGCATAATTGTCTTTATGTTTTCATAATTTCTTAAAGTTTTATTACCACTTACATTCTTCAGCCATCTGTAGCTATTTAA
The DNA here is from genome assembly GCA_964036315.1 of Acanthosepion esculentum. NCBI lineage: Eukaryota > Metazoa > Mollusca > Cephalopoda > Sepiida > Sepiidae > Acanthosepion > Acanthosepion esculentum. Next base: position 67,636,448 of record OZ038499.1, on the reverse strand, counting down.
TAAACTTTGTCTTTTTGTTATCTCTCCTAAACATTGTTCCTCTATCCTTTTACACAAGCTCATTAGATTGGTTATGCATTGTTTTCCTCAATCTGTCCTGTGAGTATCAAATTATCCCTAGGAGGAGTGATATTACACAGTAGTTCATCATTCTGTTCTTTGTTTTTAATTAAATTTTCCTTTTTCTTAAAACTTTCCTTAGCTTTGTGAAAGGCAACTTCCACTATTCCAATGCATCTGTAAATTTTTATGTCCCATTTTCTGTCCTGTTAAAACTCTTCATAGACAAGTGAATCAATATCAACAGAAAGTAAATAAAATTTAGTGGAGATCATTAAAGAAATTTAATATTAAATGAAATATAAAAAATTTATATTTTTTGTTTCAAGTGAGTTACTTCCCTTGCTTGTTCAGCAGTTTCTTAGAAGATTCATATCACCCATTTTAAGTGGACGAGGCACTATGGAATTCAGCGAATCACAGGCCTCTGTTGAACTGGCGCAAAAAGATGAATTTTCTCGCTCACTCTCTTTCTGCTTCAAACTTTGACCAAGACAGACAGCCCGTCAAAATTTGATGTTAAATGAACTCTCTTCTAGTTACCAGATAATATCTCAACCTTTTTATGCTGCAGTCTTTGAGCAATAATTTGAGTAATCAATGAATCTGACCTGAAAGGGCTTTATCTAAATACCTGAGAAAAGTTACAAGGACTTCACTTCAGTTAAGCTGCAAACAACCACATTTTGTTTACAACTCTTCGTTGTATAATTGTATATTGTGGAACACGATATGTCCTAATGTTAATGTCATGTCATGTCTCATTTTTTCTTGTCCTGTTAATTTTCACCGTTGAAAGCTTAACACCAGTTTACAATGAAATCACCAAAAAAACTCAATACTTAATGGCGATAAATACAAGACCAAAAATTGCTCAGACCAGTACAGTTCCTAAAATTTAACCAACTGACAAGATGTCAGAATTTTTTGGAATATCTTATTGGTCAGGCCAAGAACGCTTTAGCACAGCCTTGTAGAATGAAAAGCAATTAACTGAAAAAACCATGAGAAAAATCCAAAATTAAGACTCAGCCAATGAAATCTAATCATGTTTGAATTCAGATTGAAGAATTTAATGTTACTTAAAATTTTAAAAAATTTTTTTTTTAAAGTGTGGTCTAAGATTTAGAAATAAAATTCTAAAAACTGGTTTCTCATTTAACTTTTAAACAAAACTACAAAGAAGTTGTTTTTTTCAGAATAAGCTGTGGGCCTACGCATTATGATGAAAACTGATAGTAAAATTTCTAAAAATTAATACAAATGTCAACCTAACATTTTCTTTTAGTAATATTAATATTTATCAATATGATATTCAAGCGATATTGAAAAAATGTTAACTGTTATAATACGAGACAAAATACCATAAATTGAAAACTACTTACATTTTTTAAATCAAAGAATATTCTCAAACATTCCTTCCAAAATACGGATATTTGTTCATTTAACTAGACTGAAAAAAAATCATCTTTGCTTCCACAAAATTAAAAAAAATGATGTATTTCATTTATTATGGAACCAAAGGGGCATTTATAAATATACAGGGGAAGAATGTAATAATTCTTTAGGGTAAAATTTTTGAGCATTTTAGAATATTTAAGTGCAAAATAAGAGAGAAAGGAACAGACAACCTAAATTGTTTGCAGCTTCAAGATGAAGATTGGAGAGGACAACAGAACAATTCCTTCCTTCTTAAAAATATTGGAATTCAATACAATAGAGAAAAGTACCTTTATTATCTATAACTTGCAGAGAGCCCTTAACATTCCAAACTTTGTCTGGACAACTGAACTTGTTCTTTTCATTGCTGATGTTCTTACCACACTATTCATCTATGCTATAATAGTGACAATGAATGGTGATCAACTATTTGTTGGCTGAAATGAACCACTTGATATATGAAGTGCCATTTTCTTTTGTTTTCTTTATTCCTGTTCTTTTTTCTATTGGATTTCTAGCATGTTTCTTCAGCTCCAGTTTTTGATTCATGCAACGCTTTCAATTGGAAGCATGAATGGTTCTTCTTCTTCTTCTTCTTCTTCTTCTTCTTCTTCTTCTTCTTCTTCTTCTTCTTCTTCTTCTTCATGTGTGGTGTCCCTTCAGAACCTTGGTAATCTTGGCTCTCCACAATTTCCTGTCTTTTGTAGCTCTTAATAAATTTTGTCTTTTTGTTATCTCTCCTAAACCTTCTTCTGCCATCCACTTACTCAAGCTCGCTAGGAAGGTTATGTATTGATTTTCTCAGCCCCTCTTTACTTCAATCTGTTCTGTGTGTGTCAAATTTTCCAAACCTTTTTCCTCATTATGTGCCCTAGAAATTTCAACTATCTCTTCCTGATGTTAAGTATGTGTCCTTTTTGTTTCCATTTTCTCTAAAACTTTGTCATTGCTTACATGTTTGGTCCATGGTATTCTCAGCATCTTTCAAGTAGAACCACATTTCTGTTGCTTCAAGTCTCTTCTTCATCTGTAAGAACATTCACTGGAAGACTGATATTATTTAACAGTTCAATACTCTTTTCTTTGTTTCTCACAAAATATTTCTATTTGTTATTACTTTGCTTAGCTTTTTGCAGGCAATCTTTTGTTATCCCAATTTGCCTTCAGATTTCAGTGTCACACCTTCTGTCCTCTATTAAAACATTTCCCAGATATTTAAATTGTTTTACATCTTTTATTTTGGTATCTAGAACATCTAAATTCCATTTTAGGCTCTTTCTTTTGCCAACAACCATGCATTCTATCTTCTTGCAAACAATGTTTAGTTCTTTCTTTACTACCTTCTGTTGGAATTCTTGTAGTTTCCTTTCTATATCTCTGCTGTCAACACTGTGTCAGCTGTGATTGTCCAGCATTCACTACTATATGAGAGGACCGATGTAACAGTTCAGTACACTTTTCTTTGCTTCTAACAATGTTTTCTGTTGCTTAATTACCAGTGCAGAAAGTGAATTCAGTATTCTGAGTTCAATTTCCAGTCAATGCTGTTTCATTCACATCATAAGAAAAGACAGAAATCTATCTTCCTCAAGCTATAGTTTAAATAACGGCTGACTGGTCTCTTCTACCTTGTATCAGTCAACACATCTGGATATTTTACATGAAATAATATCAGTCGAATATCTAATCAGGTGCCCAAGGAAAAATCATTACATACATCTACTAGTCATTTTATGTGATTGACTGCTAGAGTAAGACGACCCAGGACAAACAGATTCCTAAAAAAAAATATCTTCATCAGCCATTCTTGAATGATTAACTTTTGGCCAACCTCATATCTAAATTCAGCTCAGTTTTTTATCAGTTTTGGGGATTATTAGCCTAACAAAATGCTATATTTTATTGTATCTGAAGCATATTTTATGAAATTCTCAATGCTACATATACAGTAGGTTTGTAAGCCTGAAGCAAAGAGTACCAAATGAAAATGTTTGGTTTATTATCAGAAAAATTTGAAACCTAGGGAAATTACACAAAAATATTTTGTATTCACACTCAAGTATTTATTCAAATCAATGAGGATAAAATATGACTGAAGGAGAAATTAATCCTTACCATAATCCTATTATGTATATATTCTGATCTCATGGAATTTCTTTTCTTTTTATGTGCTGTGTCCTTTCAGGACGAAGGTGATCATGTCTCTCCACTTCCCCCTATCTCAATAAGTTTCATGCCTCTGTCAACTTCCCCAGACCCCATTCTGCCATACACTTGTTTAAGCCCACCAGGTATGTCATGTGTTGCTTTACCTTGTCTCTTTTTCCCTCTATTCAACCTGTGAGTATCAGATTCTCCAGGCCCTCCTTTCTCATTATGTGACCCAGAAATTTCATCTGCCTCTTCCTTATGTTAAGTATAAGCTTCCTTCTTGTTTGCAAGCTCTACAAGACCTCATCATTGCTCACATGATCATTCCACGATATACTTAGTATACCTCTATAGAACCAGATCTCTGCTACTTCAAGTCTCTTCTTCATCTTTGAGGAGACTGTCCAACATTCAATGTCATATAGGAGTACAGATGTCATGTAGCAGCTCAGTACTCTTTTCTTTGACTGATGATAAATAGAGGGATCCCAAAATTCCCCCTTTACCAGGTGCAGCATATTCATTTACCCATTATTCATTTTATCATAATTGGTTAATGAAAGTTTACAGGTTAATTGTTATATTTATTGACCATATTTCATATATATATATATATATATATATATATATATATATATATATATATATATATATATATATATATATGTATATATATATCTTTACATTTCAACATGGCCGCTCTTTGCGTTCAGCATAGCCCTTAATCTCTTCTCAACTAAAGTGCATGATTTCTTCACCATTTCTCTACTCAAATTGTCTTGCAATAAGTGTTTCTTTCAGGTTTGACGCACTTGAATATAAGATACATGAAACATCACTTTCCAATATGAGCCTTATTGGATTAATGTCAGGGCTTTATGGAGACCAAGTTGACTTGACAAAAAATCCACAGAAAAAAATCTCTCTTGAACCAGTTCTGGATCAACTTGTCCATGAATATGGGAGCTCCACCTTGAGTGAAGATATAGTGACTTCTAAATGTGTCTGGCAACCAGGGCAACACATCTCACTTGAACATTTGCTGGTAAACTCTGCTATTCACTTTTATTCTTTCTTCAAGGAACACCAATGGCAATATCAAAACATCAGAAGCAACAGAAGCCCAAACCATGAAACCAGTTGGTTTCTGTCACTTGAAATGTGTTTTGACAACTTTGTGAATGTTTCCTGGTGATGTGGAAATAACCCTATTATTTTGGGAGTTGACCACAGTGATAAAAATTTTCATCCAACCAAACAAAGATTTTGTCTGTGGCATTCTGCATCTCCTTTAAAATTTTCTTTCCTCTGCCATACCATTTTTTCCTGGAGATGCTTGAGATGAGCTGTTGTCATAGAATCATTTTTTATCCCTAAATCCTCTTTTGCAATCCTCCTTTGTGACCTATCTGAAATATTCTGTCATCTTCCTCAGGCTTCTCCATGGATTTCTCTTTACTCTCTTCTTGATGCATTCAATGACCTTCCTGGTAGGAACTGAATAGTTTCTTCCTGGAATTGGATTAGGTGAAATTGTCTGATCTATTTGAAACATGATATGTCCCAGAAAGGGATATATTTGTTCAAAGTAGCTAAGTGGTTTTGGCTACTGTAACCGAGTAGTACAATCTAGCAGGTAGACATAATTGACTGGTACTCATCTTGTTGTAGGCAATAGGTGTAGTCCAATAGGCTTTGTCAATGGCTTAGTCAATGACGTAGTCCAATGGTATCTTTTTTGTACCTCTACGTCAGTTTGTATTTATGGCTGACACCAGCCAATCATATTACTGTGAGGGAGAACCCAGGTGTAGGCATATTCATTACATCACCTCCCCCTGAGCTAAATTTTCCCGTGAAATTTAGCTTCAATATTTTCTCTTTTTAGGGTCTGGACCGAATCGATTAACTTTTTTCCTAAGTCTTTTTCGCCTCAATCCTCCTTGCAGTGGTAGCGTTTGACACACTGGTACCTCTGGCTATGAGGTCAGGGATACCTCCATTGGTGAATGTTGACTTACTGGAACGGGAATTTCAAATGCGTCATACAAGACTTCCATTGGAATCTCTTCGGTATTTTCCGTGACCTCTGTAGTGTGTCTGGGTCTCAATTGATTCCAATGTCTTTTGCACTGAAATTTTTCCCCTTTTATATCATATATGACCTGTCCAATTCTTTTGGATATCATTCCTTCTTCCCAATACATTTTTCCAGCCCTAAAGTTCTTGAAAAAACTTTGTCACCTGACTTATACGCTTTAATCATCTGTTTTTTTTTTCGGACTAGGCAACAGCCTGTCAACGACAGAGCGTATTTTTCTCGCAAACATTAACTCTGCTGGTGATAACCCTGACGTCGTATTCGGGTTTGGCGTGATTCTATATACTACCAAAAATTTATGAATACTTCTTTCATTCGTATCCACGCCTTGACTTTTCTTCAACGCTCGTTTAAAGGTGTCCACGAATTTTTCTACCTGTCCATTCGATCTTGGATGATATACTGGCATTGTCACGTGATCGATGAACAATGATGTACAGAATTCCTTGAATTCTCTTCCCGTAAACTGCGTTCCATTGTCGCTGACTAAAGTTTTAGGGAGTCCAAAGCGACTAAAAAATTTCTTTTCAGTGCGTTTATTGTATTTGTTGCAGTCGGATGTCTGCACTTAACAATTTCTGGCCACTTAGTGAAACTGTCTACAATAATTAGGTAATAAGATCCATTTATGGGCCCTGCATAGTCGATATGCAATTGAGTCCATGTCTTTGGCCATGGTTTAATCTTTACCGGTGGATCCTTTGCTGCCAGTTGACATCCTCTGCACTGTTTCACCAAATTTTCTGTCTTGGTCCATCCTCGGCCAATAAGTATAGCCTCTCATTAGAGATTTCATTCTCTAAATCCCTGGATGGCCAGTGTGAAATTCTTTCAGAATTTTCTTTTGTAGAGTACATGGCATTATAACTCTGTCTGCATATAGTAATACCTGTTCGAAGATTGAAAAAGGGGACACACTAATTCCTTTTTTAGTTTTCTCGTTCAACCAAACTTGCTTTTTCATTTTTTTAATGAAATCATTGTTCTCCGCTGCTTTTTTTCACATTTTCTAGTGTAACCGGTAGTTCTCTAATAGTGTTGCATAACAGACCCGACAATGCAATTTCGTCTCTTAGCGCCGCTATTACTGTTTCTTCCAGTGGTTCCGTATATTTAGGTATCAATCTTGATAACCCATCGGCATGACCTAGCTTCTTTGAAGGCACATATTCAATTTTGAAATTATAATTCAATAGAATTATACCCCAACGCTGTAGTCGATTTGCCGTGTTAGTTGGTATACCTTTTTTTTAACCAAATATTGTTAACAGCGGTTTGTGGTCTATTTGCAGAGTAAATTCTCTTCCGTATAGAAACTTGTGAAATTTTTTTACACCGTAAATTATTGCTAAACTCTCTTTTTCGATTTGACTGTAACTTCATTCTGCAGACAGTAACGTTCTCGAGGCATGTGCTACTGGCTTCGTAGATCCGTCCTCGAATTTATGAAGTAATACCGCACACATTCCCTCATTACTGGCATCTGCTGCTACAATGATTTTCCTCTTCGGGTCGAAATGCGCTAACAATAGGTCTGCTAATAGACAGCTTTTTATTTTAAAAAAAACCTGTTCGCATTCTTTCGACCATATCCACTTTGTGCTCTTCTTTATCAAATTATTTAAAGGAGCTCATATCATACTTTTTTGGGATATAAATGCTATATTAACTTACTAATCCCAAGAACGCCTGGAGTTTAGCCACATTATTAGGTGCTGGCATATTTTTTATAGCCTCAGCCCTTTCTGGATCCGGTTTTCTTCCTTTACTGTCAATGATCTGCCCTAAATATTTTATCTTCTTTAAGAAGAACTCGCATTTTTCAACATTCAGCTTGAACCCGTATTCCTCCATTCTCTGAAATACTGCTCTGATATGCGTTTTGTGTTGGGCCTCGTTTTCACTTTTAATCAAAATATCATCTAAGTATGCAATTGCATACTCCATACCAGCCAACATTGTGTTCATTATTTGCTGGAATAGGCTTAGAGCTACCTTCAATCCAAAAGGGAGACAATTTAGTTTAAAAATCCCTTTATGCGTATTTATTTTCAGGTACTTCGAACATTCTTCACTGACTTTAACCTGAAGGTAAGCCTCCGACAAGTCCAACTTTGAAAACACTCTACCTCCGTTTAATTTAGTGAATATATCCTCCGGAGATGGTAGAGGGTATGCATGGTCTTTCAAACAGTCATTTAATCCTGTCAAGAAATCAGTACACACTCTGATTTATCGGTTTTTCTTTTTTATATATACAGTTGGAGACGCCCAATCCGAGTAATCGACTTTTGAAATTACGCCAATTTTCTCCAACATTTCTAATTCCTCATTTATTGTGTCTAGTCCCGAAAATGGTACTTTTCACTTTGGTTTAAAGATTGGTTTAACATTTTCTTTCAATTCGAAGTTGACTTCTGTTTTTGTGCACAGACCTAGTCCTTCTGAAAAGACACGAGGGAATTCACTTTTCAAATCCATAATAAATCTTTCTGTATGCTTCGTCTTATAGTTCTCTATGACGTTCACTTTACTACAGAAAGAATTTACCGGTAATTCCCACAAGTTAAACAATACAAACCAGTCTAAACCAAAGAGGTTTACTAAACCAGGGAGCACATACACTTTCGATTTGTGAATTTTTCTCATGAACGAAATGTTACATTTTAATTCACCTTTAAACTTAAGTCTTTTTCCTGATACTGAAGATTCTTGATCTAATTTCTTTGTCCTTTGGTGTCGTTAGACCCTGCACAATAATTAGATACTTGAACATGTCGCTTGACAATTCCTTTAATTTAAACGCTTCACACTGTGCGTTAACTATACCTGCATACGTGACAAAATCTTTATCCTCTTGTTTTACGATATTTAGACACTTGTATCGTATATGAAAAAGACTCTTTTATCAAAAAGTTTTGACAAAATTTCTACTGATTCACTGAATGTCATTTCTTCTGGCTTCTTTGGGAGGATTAAATTCGCGTATTTTGCATTTTCTTCTGTTCCCAACTTCTGCAACAATAGAGTGATTTTTTTCTCGTCGGACCATTGTTCGCATCTTTTCATAAATATTGTTTCAAACCTACAAAAATAAGCCGGAAACGTTGAACTACTGTCAGGGTCGTATTTAAATTCAGAGAGTGAATTTGAAATTCTTTCAGCAGAAAAAAATTCATAACCCGGTTCTTTTGTTGTCCTAGATAATACGTCTTCCCAAAGTGATTGATTGTCTTTTGCTCGTTGTTCAAATAACTTTTCAAACCTTTCTTGTTACTGAATATATTGTTGCTGTTGTTGGTGTTGGAATTGTTGTTGTTGTTGGAATTGTTGCTGTAAAGTGACTTGTAGCATCTTAGCTAATTCCGCAATTTGTTCCATTCTGCCAACGTATCCACAAGAAAAAATTTTGCTACAATTTGTGTAGACAATAAATTTTCTAAGTCCAAACAAGAGGGGCAATTTCTTACTTTCTGTAAGCATTGCACAAGTTTTTCCTTTTCTAACATTCCTTGTCAATAAGCATTAAAACAAAAATGAGGGAAAAATTACTTACTTTCTGTAAGCGTCAAACAAGTCTTTCTAACGTTCTTCATTTGAAGTACTATCAACTGTATTTTTTTCTTTTGTTTTAACTTGTGAGGTCGTTTTGAATCTCGTCGCCAACTGATATATATTTGTTCGAAGTAGCTAAGTGGTTTTGGCTACTGTAACTGAGTAGTACAATCTAGCAGGTAGCCGTAATCGACTGGTACTCATTGTAGTCGTAGGCAATAGGTGTAGTCCCATAGGCTTTGTCAATGGCTTAGTCAATGGTGTAGTCCAATGGCATCTTTTTTGTACCTCTACGTCAGTTTGTATTTATGGCTGACACCAGCCAATCATATTACTGTGAGGGGAACCCAGGTGTATGCACATTCATTACATCACCTGAGCTAAATTTTCCCGTGAAATTTAGCTTCAATATTTTCTCTTTTTAGGGTCTAAATTTAAATGATGTGTAAATTTGTATGTTTAAATAATGGATAAATATTTACACTGCACATGGTAAATTGTATATTAAAAATCTCTTTATACTCAAATCGTCTTTTTTTACATACTATATCACTTCAGGATATGTCTGATTATGGTCCTCTACAACTTCATATACTTTGTAGCTCTTAGCAATGTTTGTCAATTTACTCTCCTTCCTAATCTATGTTCTACCATTCATTTGCACAAGCTCATTAGGTAGGTCATGTGAGTATTAAATTCTCCAAGCACTCTTTTCGGCTTATGTTTCCCAAAAGTTCCAACTGTCTCTTGCTGATTTTAAGTACATTTTCCTTAAAACTTCCTCATTACTCAAACGTTTTGTCCATGGTATTCTTAGCAATCTTCTGTAGAACCACATTTCTATTGCCGCAAATATCCTCTTCATCTGTTTAGAAATTAGTCAACATTCACTGCCATATAGGAGGATTGATATTAATTTGCAGTTTAGCACTCTTTTCTTGTTTCTAATGAAACTTTCCTGTTTCTTAATATTTTGCTTAGCGTTTGAAAGACATTTTTGCTATTCAATGTCAGTGTCACATTTTTAGTCATAGCACCTGAACCACTTCCTAAAGAGAGGCAGCATATAAAAGCAGGTCTGCTATTGATGCAAGCTGTCCTGGATCCATCAATGATTTTTGACACTTTAAAATTATTGTATTAAACCCACTTTTCAGCTCCAGAAACAATCCTAAACAAGAAGATATTTTCATGACTGGCAAGAAATAAAATGCAAGTGATCACATGCTGTCTAATGCTTTGGAAGCCATTTCCTTGCATTTTAAATCTTCCCAGTACTTTATAAATGTCTTACAATGTTGAGTGATTGACACCAAGTATTTTAGCCATTTACAATATGTTGATTGAGTGGGGTTATCCTCCAAAAGAAGGTGCTAGACATCACTTTGAAATTCTTGTGTTCTACTATTGCATGGTTTTTCCTCCAAGTCAAATTCACCTTACTTGATGCTCACAAACCATTCAAAGCTTCCAACCAAACCATATTCATAGAAGTCATCAATCATCTTCTTCATCTCTGCTACTTTCTTGCATCACTTTTTCTTTTTTCTTCTCAATACAGTAACAGCAAACATGGAAATCATTTTTCAATATCTCATTTTCAAAAAGAGGATGATGATAATTTTTGCCCATATTTAATAGAATATGTTTAATCTGTTTAACCTTTGCATTATGATGGAATGTGTTTAATCTGTTTAACCTTTGCATTATGATGGAATGTGTTTAATCTGTTTAACCTTTGCATTATGATGGAATGTGTTTAATCTGTTTAACATTTGCATTATGATGGAATGTGTTTAATCTGTTTAACCTTTGCATTATGATGGAATGTGTTTAATCTGTTTAACCTTTGCATTATGATGGAATGTGTTTAATCTGTTTAACCTTTGCATTATGATGGAATGTGTTTAATCTGTTTAACCTTTGCATTATGATGGAATGTGTTTAATCTGTTTAACCTTTGCATTATGATGGAATGTGTTTAATCTGTTTAACCTTTGCATTATGATGGAATGTGTTTAATCTGTTTAACCTTTGCATTATGATGGAATGTGTTTGATATGTTTAACCTTTGCATTATGATGGAATGTGTTTGATATGTTTTATTTTTAAATGATGCTCATATCTAGTATAATATGTTTAATATTTGGGACTAAACTTTGATGAAGTTATTATTTAAATAAGAAACAAATTTAACTACTTTTTAAAATAACTCCTGCTATTCTCACTAACTTTTGGGCAAGGGTTAATCATAATAATCAAAGTAAAGTTGTCATTTATAAATTTCTAGAGTTCTAAGTAGAATGAATCTCTATTTAGGAGATGACTGATTGCATCAGTTTCTTTCTGTGTTTTTTTAATCAAGGAATTTACAAGAATAATTTATTTACACTATTTACATTGTTCAGAGTATTGTCCTCATCTTCACAACATTTCAGCCATTGTACACTTCAGCCTTCTTCAGGTGATTGGAATTTCGAACTGAACCCTTTATTTTATCCAGCAGGGGTAAATTGTTCTAGTTCCACATACCATGACTCATCTGGATGTATCAGTTATCTTCCTTTAACTTAACTTTTCAAGATTTTTATTCACCTCAGCTGTAGCCAGGTATTGAACTCACAACTCTTTGGGTCAAGTCACTGGATTCAACCAACGCTTTTATCCACTGGGCCAGGGTAAATGATTATAATACCTCATCTCACAAATATAGAAAGAATAATTTTATATTTACAAAATTCTAAAAGCTAATGGAAAGCAATATTTATTATTTACCAGTTTATAAAGAAATACATATGAAAACAATTTTTTATTCATAAATTTATAAACATTTATTAAATTACATGAAATAAATATAAGGAAATCCTTATTGCTTACGATTTTATAAAATTCAAATTGATTGACAATTAACCAATGTTTTGTTGACCATTCCAATAAATAATATAATAAATAAATAGTGCAAATAGATGCTCTCATAAATAAATAGTGTTTATTATTTCTCTTGTCAATTCTCAAGAACAAAAAAATTGTATAAATTCACCTTCATATGTTTAGGTTTTATTATAGTTCTAATCATCACTTTTTAAAACAGTAAACATTACCAAGGAGTGAAGGTAGTTAAAATAATAGTGGTGTCAATGGAAAAACTGTCTTTTGACACACTGTTTTTTTGAAGGCAAGGAGGTCCAAGTTTGCTGTAATATTTTTGGACAATTATTTTGAAATTAAATTATTGGAATTTAAATCAGATGATTTTAGATTAACTAATATACCACGCAACTGGAGTTTGCTATATCAAATGGCAATGTGTGTACTACTTTTCAGTCAACAGTTTTCCTTATCCTTCATGTTGCTGCCATTGCCTTTGCTCTGACATTGTCTGTGCTATTTTGTTAACTATTTACATATGGTTCTTTTTCTCTGTTCCATCTTCTGGACATTATCACTCCTGATTCTTTGATGAGGTGTACTACTTATCTTTTCAATAGCAACTTTGAATCTAATTCTGTGTACATGAGTCAAAGTCTAAGTAAAAATAATCTTGAAACCCAATTCTCCCAGCTGGATAGAAACCTTAGATATCTTACAAAAACAACTTAGTCTTTATTTTCATCTCCTGTATATATTTTTTTCAACAATGTGATAAACCGAAATGTCTTACATTTCTTTTTCTTCTTTAAATCACTGATATCTGTTTACTTTAAGAAATCTAACTGGCTGTAATTTGGGAAATTCTAATCCGACTTGATTACACGTTTTTAGGTTAAATATCATAAAACTTAGTTATGCAATTTAATAAGCAAAAACGTTCTCTTTTGATGATGGTTATAGATATGGATACAGTATATGTTGTTTGATTATATAACTACTATATAACCAAAATGTTTGTCCTATTCATGTGCCTGAAGGAATGATAACTATGCATTTATTTCCATATAAAATGTCTGAAAAATCATGCTACATATATTCTATAAAAATGAAACCTTTCTTTAAAAAATATTTAGTATTTACTGTCAGACATGATATAAAGATTTTCTGGTTACAGTTTCACAAAATCAAAGACAAGGATGGACACACTTGAAGAAGAGAAGCAACACAATGACTGTATGAAGTCATCAGTTTTAATGTACAGGAAAGGATGAATGCACAATAGGTAAAAAGAAGACTTGCAAATATAATTCATATTTGTAGACTTAACTGTTATAAGAGTGTCCAAGGAACAAGTGAGCTTTGCAGTTTCTGTATTTCATTAATGGTGGAAAGGACGGCTCAAATAAATGTGTGGTCACCACAGCCGTCATTTATTTGAGAATTGAGTTTACCACATGGCCCAAGAAGGGATCCTGATGGGACAGCAGTTAGCCAATCAGAGTCCTGGATTAGTAAGGGTTTTAAGTTCAAAGTTGATCTTTGAATGTTAAAGGGTTAGCGCCCTTTAATATCCCTTACAAATTCTTATAATGAGTAGTATTTACTGAATATTTCCTGTTGAAATGGAATTCTTCTGCAAATGCATCCAATGCACCATAAAATACAGTAGACTATTAATTAAAATAAAAGATCTAAATCAAAGAAGAATAAACAAATTTTATTACTACAACTATCACCACCAGGCTTATTATTATTATTATTACTCTGCTACTACCTCCACCCAATCTATTTAAGAGTGATATTTTTACCTTAGATTCTTGCACATTGTATTCCTTCACCATCTCTGTTCCACCTTTTTTTTTTATTTTAGTTCTCTTCTTTTTTTGTCTTGAACACTATCATTCTTTCCTTCCTTCATACTTTTTTGTATCCTTCCAAAGCTATTGGGTATAGTAGAACATTTCTTACCAGTTTGACAGAATTTGACAGAATCCTTCAATAAAATATTTTAACAGCACCAGATATTTGCTCCTTCCAGTATGGAAAGGTATTAAAAGAGTCATCATGTCAGAGTGACTGAGGTGTGTTTGGGGGAGGGGGGAGAAGAGATAATTTTGTTGATAGGTTTTATATGGCATTAAAACAACTGTTTAAAAAGTGAGTATTTCTCTCTTTCTTTAACCATATATATATATATATATATATATATATATATATATAGATAGATAGATAGATAGATAGATAGATAGATAGATAGATAGATAAAGAGAATGGAGGAAAGAGGCAAGGAGAAGAAGAATGAAAAGGGAAGATAAAAGCATTATATATATATATATATATATATATATATATGAAATATGGTGAAATGAAGAGAGAAAAATAGAGAAGGATAAAGAGAGGAAAAAAGAATGAAAAATGAAATATATAGAAAGTGGGAGATTAGGGAATAATTCGAATTATAAGAGAAAATTAGAAGCAGAAATAAGAAGGAAGGAAAACAAAGAATAAGAAAAAGGGAAGGACTAAAATAGATGGGAATGTCAAGGAAAGAAGAGAAAATCTAAAAAGATCTAGAGAGAGAGTGAAGATGACAAGATGACAGAAAATACAAAGGAAAATAACCTAAAAAGAAAGAGAAAGAATGAAAAAAACAAACCATGACTAAGAAAAATGAGAGTTGGATAATAAAATCATAAATATACATATAAAATTATATTATATGTAAATATTTGAACCACTAAAACCAAAAGTAATTAAAAAAATGGAAACAAACTAAATATAATTTTATAAAGTCTTAATAGATTAAAAGAATGTCTGCTATTAAAAAGTCTGGTTTCTTAATACTTATCAGTTGTAAATATAATTTATTTATTATTCTTTACTTTTTGCTTCTTTCTTCTTCCTTTTCATCATTTCTTTGTTGCATTATATTGCATCAGTACCACCAACATTTTTATCTTTATTTACAAAAGAGCCATAATAATTTTATGCGAGAAAGGGAAAAGCCATTAAAACTAATAGGGGATTGTCACAGTAGGCATTTATTTCAAGTGCCTGGTCACTAAAACAGTTAATAAGTTCTTTCATTACATTTGACTTGATTCTTTATTAGTACGCAATTTGGAGGCAAAGAAAAACACCAGACAAGAGAAACGAAGAAAGAGGGAAATAAAGCATAAGAATTGGGTATATTTATCAAGAGACTCATGTTCTTTTGGATTGCCATTTGAGTTGGTTAGTGCAGAGAATGGACAGAAGTTTTTTTCCAGCATTTTTTACTGCACCTCATAAATGTGTGTTATCTCTTGAACAAGTCTGTCAAGACAGCTGTATATGAGTTCTTATTACCAGAAGGTAGGCATTAAAACAGTTTTGGACATGTTCAGCTTTATTACAACATGGTACCAAACTCATATTAGTAAAGGCATATATGCAAAAGCATGTGTGTGTGTGTGTGTAATAGGAATATATTTCTAATTCATACATACACATATGCTGGCACACATACACATACATACATACGTACATATATATATATATATATATATATATATATGTATCTATGTGTGTGTGTGTTGTGTATTTAGGCAGGAATCCTTTATTTATACATGTTTCATTAACGACAACAGACAAGGTACTGCAATTAAGCTTTTTATTTAATTTTTCTTGTGTTTCAACAAGTGTTTTCTTTTCTGGACACAGAGTGTGTAGAAACTGTCCAAATGTTCTGTAATTCTGAGCACCTGCTCAGAATTACAGAACATTTGGAAATACATACATATATATATATATATATAATATAATAATATTTTTAGTTTTTAAAAATATGATTCCTCCGCTACATAAGAGTTCTCATGTTTCAAAAGCGAGAGCCGAGACCCCTAACATAATTTTTTAAGTTATGAAGAGTTAAGGCGTAATTTTTTAAGTTATGAAGAGTTAAGGCGTAAGTTTCCCAAATTCTCGCTTGACAAGGAAGCGGGTCCAGACGCCTTAACTCTTCATAACTTAAAAAATTATGTTAGGGGTCTCGGCTCTCGCTTTTGAAACATGAGAACTCTTATGTAGCGGAGGAATCATATTTTTAAAAACTAAAAATATTATTATAATATAAGCTCTACTTCTGTATGGAGCACTGTCCTTTTGAAAATAAAGCTAAATATTAAGGAACACCGGATTATCTAACTAACGTGTTCTTTCCTATTTCACTGCATACCTGCATACATATATATATATATATATATATATATATATATATATATATATATATATATATATATATATATATATATTTATTATATATGTGTGTATTTGAGAGAGAGAGATAGAATAGGAATAGGGGTAATAGGAATATATTTCTAATTCCTACATACACATGCAGACGCACACATTATATATATGTGTGTGTGTGTGTGTGAGATAGATAGATAGATATTGCAATTGATGTTTAGTCCTTTCTTCTCACTTTCCTTCACTACCTTCTGTAGGAATTCTTGTAATTTCCTTTTTATGTCACTGCTATCAACACAGTGTCATCTGCATATCTAATATTGTTAAGTTTGTGACCACCAAAATTCTCTCAGGATTTCCTCACTGTATAGGTTGAATAAGTCCGGTGAGAAGGCACACCCTTGTCTTATACCCCTTTCTATTTTCTATTTGTAAATTTACTGAACTCATTTTCTATCCAGATGCACTTAGTTTGATACCAGCATAAATTCTGGATTATTCCATAATTCCCAAATATGTCAAGATTACGTAGCAGTTGGACTCCATTCTTGGTTCTACTCTGTTTTTAATTTAAATTAATGACCTTCCTGATGACATCAGCTCTCAACTTGGTATCTCTGCTGATGACACAACAATTTACTTTGATATTAAGGTTTATCAGTCTGACATGGTCAAAATGGCAGCTGAGGACCAAAATGATATCAAGCCCATCATTAATTGGGGCAAAAGATAGCTTGTTAATTTTAATGCCTCCAAAACTAAACTTCTCTCCATTAATCATGTGAGAGACCTCTTGCTTCATTCCATCAGCATGGCTGATGCTATCCTCTAGGAAAGTGACTCATCGCTCCTTCTTGGGCTCAGGTTTTCTGCTGACCTCAAGTAGAATGACTAATTGATTCAGCTGTTAAGAAAGTCATTTCACTATGTTGAGCAAGACAATTTTTCTCTCAAGAATCTATCTTCCATATCTATGTCTACCATTTGCCCATGCTTAGAATATTGCTGCCATATATGGTCCGGTATCCCTGCTATTTACTTGGAGCTCCTTGATAAGATCCAAGGAAGAATCAACAATATTATTGGTCCTGATTTGGTGGCTCAGCTTCAGTCACTTTCCCACTGCCGTAAGGTTTACCTCTCTGTGTCTTTTCTATAAATCCTTTCATGGTTATTGTTCGAATGAGCTCTTCACTTTGGTAACTAGAGGTTTTGAATTTAGGCACAACACTATACTGGCATCAAGATCTCATCAATTTACAGTTGAGCTGGCTAGATGTAGCCATAAGTTCTATGATAACAGTTTCTTTTCTCACACTTGTGGAACTTTCTTCCAGTTCTATGCTTTCCAGCCAACTTTCATTTGAAAAAATGTAAATGCAATGTCAATTGCTATCTACTGTCCATCTGATTACTCTCTTCTCTTTCTCCTCATCATTAATGTTTTTGTTCTCACTTCTTCCACACCCTGTCACCCTTTGATTTTTAGTGGCAATACTGCCTTGCTTGGGGTGATCCTGATTTTTAAAAAAAGAAGCTGTTGTTTGTGATGCACATGATCGAATGCCTTTTGCATAATCTATAAAACATAGGTATACATCCTTTTGGATTTGTATTGCTCTTTCTGGTATCATTCTGAGAATAAATATGGCATTCATTATTCCTGTGTCTTTCATGAAATTGCAATGTTCTTGCGTTATTTCTGGTCTGATTCCATTGCTCACTTTATTCACCAAAATTTGGATATTTTGTATATGGCTCATTAGACTGATTTTTGTCCTCGTTTCTTAAGAAGTGCTATGAAAATGGATCTACTTAGGTCTTCCAGTATATCACTGTTGTTGTATATTTCACTTATTATGTCCGTAATCTTGCCAATGCCCAAATCATCAAAGGCTGCCAACATCTCCATTAAAAATCCATCTGGTTCTGCTGCTTTGTTTTGGTTCAATTTGGTCAGTGATAATTTCATTTCATATTTTTATATTTTTTTTATATTGCATGTTGTCATCTTTCATCGTGGAAGAGCTTATCCAATATATTCATTCCATATTGAAATTAATACCTGTGAAAATTAAGACAGTCAGAAGATTACTGATAAAATTTTTTATTAAAATATCAGATTTATTATTATCTAGTTTTATGTATTTTATTTTTATATATGTTATTATATTTATTTTAAATAAACATATATACATTCACAAACACACTCACACATATATGTGAATATACACATACATAGATATGCATAATCTACATGTACATACCATCCATTGCTAAGGATGCAGGTAAAATGGTCAGCTCCCTGTACCACTCCAGTAAGTACCTGACTCCTTCTGCTTACGAGAGCCAGATTAGGCCAAAAATGGAGCACTCTTGTCGTATTTGGGTGGGAGCTGCCCAGACCTCACTCTCCAGCCTTGATAGAGTTCAAAAGCATCTCTGAGTCCTTGTGGGTGATGAATTGTTCTCCACCCTTCAACCTCTCTCCCACAGGAGGGATGTGACAAGCCTCTCACTGCTGTACCACTGCTTTTATGGAAGGTGCTTGGATGAACTACTTTCTTCGGTCCCGCCAAGTCAAACCTTCATAGCAAAAATATGATATGCCACTTACATAGTGGTAAACCACTCATATTCTCTCCATATTCCATCAGCAGTTTCTTCCTACGAAACACTGCCCTGTAGAATCAACTCCCAACAGGGTGTTTCTCTGATCACTACAATTTTAACCTGTTCAAGGCTCTGGTTAACCATTATCTCTCACTCCCATGTAACTCTACCTTGAGCGGTCCCCAGGCTTTGTAAAAGGTAAACCTTACTGTAAAAAAAAGTGTAAAACAAATGCATTCATATGTAGACACATATGAATTAATATTTTTTATTTGATTTTGAATATACTCAAAATTATTGATCATATCTTATTTATTACAAATTACTTTATTTAATTAATCATAAATTTAAGTTATTTTTATTTTATACTTTCATATTATTGTTTTTCAGCTAACATCAAACATATTTCTTCATCAAAAACGTCACCATATTTGGTCATTGCATATCATGATAAATTCTGTGAATTTAACAAATATTTATTTTAATACAAATCTACTATTTACTTTATTCATTTATTTGATTTTTTATTAAATTATTAAATTATTTAATTATTTTATATGTGTATATTATATTTTTTAAATTAATTTATTTATATACTTTGCTTCCTTTAATTTCAATTTTTTGAATTCAAATCATGAAATTCAAATGTGTTATTTGTTAAATACATGACAAAAGAGTTTTAAAAGCACCATTTCATTTTATTTTATCATTATAATTTGTTTTGTATGCAAGAAATTAACCGTGGAATAATACTAACAAAGTAATAACAAAATAAATAATCAATAAGTTTGAATATTACAAATTATATGATACTTAATGAATTTGCAATAATCACATACACACACAAACACATATATATATATATGTTTGTAGAAAATTTTGTTTAAAGAAAAGAAACAGTGGTTAGTAATTTGTTGTTTGCATAGGTGTATAACTTTGTTGACTGGAAAGGAAGTTTTTCTTTGGATTTAGTGATGTGGTTTCTCAATATGTTCAGGCATTTTGTAATAGCTATGTTGTGGTATAATAATTTAGTATCTAACCCCGTTTTTCATGTTTGTGTTTCTTATTCCTTGGATTAATTCACCAGAGTGTGTGGTAGGTTGATGGCACCTAGGAATGGAGTTAGGAAATTTGCAACTGCTTTAGCTAGTTTGTGGAGGGTGCTAAATACAATAAGACTGATGGGTATGTTGAGGCATGTATTTTGGGTAAGCTGTTTAATGTGGGAGTTGTGGGGTTATTTTATTAGTTTTGTCTATGTTTTATTTTCATTTCTGTAACTGTTTCTTGGCTGTTTTGTTGCTTTTCATGTATCTGCATTTAGCGTATGTCTGTCTGTTCGTTGGTCTTCTCATAAACGTTATCAAAAATTAGAATCCCTCCTGAGTGCTGATGAAATTGTTTAGCAGTGTCTGTGGATGTTGAGGATTAGATAAATAAGTTGTGTTTTGTTCGTAGGTGCCATGAAACAGAAGACATACTGCTTTAAGCAGCTTGAAGCTGAAAAAAGACCATATAAAAATTATTGGACCAATGAAAGATCTGAGATGATAAAGTCATGATAATATACAAACCTCTAAGTCGGAATTGCTCCATCTTATTAATATGAGTGTAAGTTGTTTTGGCAAGTCATTTTATGTAAATATTAGTTTGCTTTTCATCACTAAAATCATGTCTAAAATTTCTGCTGAAACGAAGATGAAGATTGTGAGTTTGTATGGGAAGATGACTTAATGAGAGATAACCAGGCAGCTGGGAATTTTCAGAAACTGTGTTCAAACCATCCAAAAGACTTTTGATATGACTGGAAGTGTTTTAAGTGCAAAGAAAACTGGAAGACCAAAAAATTTAGACAAGAGAAATGAAAGAAAGATTGTGATAGTCACGGTAGGCAATCCAAAATTAACAGCCAGGGGTGTGAATGCAGTCTTAACAATGAATACACAGAGTATTACAAAAAACAATTGGAATGGGCATATAGCAGCAAAAAAGTCATCATTAACAAAAACACTTGAACAGAAGACTGAAATGGTCAAAAGAACATCTACCATGGGATGCTAGAAAGTGGTAAAAAGTAATTTTTAGAGATGAATGTATTTTAGCTATTTTTAGCATGATATAATTCTCTTTATTAAAAAAATTATTAATTTGAAAATAAAATATAATTTTCTGAAATTTTATTTGAGGAATATTAGCTGATTTACAGTTTACTTAATTTGATTTGAAACATTATTTACTTTTAGTTTAAAACATCACAGAAACACAATTTTTAACATGGACATAGGTATTTTTTGAGCTGTTGAAAGCTTTATTAACAGACTGACAGCTTTATTGACAACTGGAAATTTAACTAATTTTTCTATGGGGGACATATCTGTAAAAATTACTTGAGGAATATAATGTGAGCACTATTTTTATATAATTTTTAACTACTTAGTAACCTTAAAAATTTAGGAAAATATTCTCTGTAATCTAATGTTTTATTAAATTTTAAGTACTTTACCTGAGTTACCGCACTTATTTTCTGAAAATGTCATGTATGGACATCCATATTTACAAAAAAAAAACACATTTAAACATACAAAAGAAAATTTAAAATACTGGGGGTTGTTGAATTGTGGTAAGCTTTTCCATTTATGATTAGTAAATATGATTTTTATTTAATAACAATACCACATAACTGACTCAAATTAATACAGAATTTTAAAAGATTTAGAACTGCTTAAATTATTCTAATTAAAATTTTTAAAAATGAAAACAATACTTTTAAAAATTCATTGATAAAAAAAACTTTCTTAAGACAATAGTGTCCATAATATATCTTATTCATAAAAGCAAATAAAAGCTTTTCCAATTAAATAATGTCTTAGTTTTATTGCATTTTTTATTTTATGATTCAGAGCAGATTTTCTATAACTGGGTGTCCTGTATGATTAAAACTTGAGAACTTGTTCTTATAACTAATGTAAGCATTAACCGAAGAAAAAAATATTTCTTGAAATTTCCTAAAATTAAATAAATGGTTGGAGGTGGGTGTAACAGATGAAAAAAATATTTTTACAAAGATTTTCTAAAAAAGAAACATTTCTGAAATAATTTCATTCATTAGTAAATAAGTACTAAAAATTTAATTATTTGATTTTTTGCAAGAATTTCTAAATCAATATCTTCTTCAATGAGAAAGGATGCTAAAATTTCCTGTAGTAAATTATTGTCTTCCACTGACACAAAATAGAAATTTTAATGAAAGGATTATAAAAATATAATTAAATAATAAAAAAAAATCCTATGGTCTTTCCTATTAATAATAATAAAGACTTTGACAATAAAACTTTTTTTGCATTTTTTTCACTATGCATGCTCATTTTTAGCACATCTTTTAAGATCCCTACCTACCTATATATATATATATATATATATGTATATATAAATTGGGATCAAATATAGATTTGAAGCAATAGAATGATAGGATAAGGAAGAAATAGGAAATGCTTCATAATGTAACATGTTTCACTTTTATTAAAGCTTTTTCTCTTTCATATTTCATTCTCTGAAAAAGTGAAAAAATTTATAAATGTTTCCTATTTGTTCCTTATCCTATTATATATATATATATATATATATATATATATATATATATATATATATATATATTCATACATGTTTCATTAAATAATATAGGTAAGTGTTGTCTATATATTTTATGAAAGTTCTTTTCATATCGTCTGATAAGCTTAATAACATTATCATTAAACAATGAAAGAAAATCACAATACTGATATATATTTTTAATCCAATCTAAATAAATAAATATATATAGCAAGTGGTTGTCTAGCCACACCAATGAGCTGTGATACAGTGAAACAGGCTTGTATGTGGATGACCATATATAAATATATATATATATATATATATATATATATATATATATATATATATATATATATAGTAAAGGTAATAAATCCGTAGGTATATAACCCAAGTGGATCCTAGTAATATAAAATATTAAAACTGATCCTCAAAAAGAGCTCAATGTATTTATTATTTACAGAGCAAATAATTAGTACACATACAATCCAAAATTAACCTCATATGTGGAATAGGCTTATCTTAACTGCTGAAAAATTATATATATATATGTATGTGTGTGTGTCACGTATATGTGTTTCTCTATGTGCATATACATGTATGCATATGGTGTATGCATGTGTGCGTGTGTGTGTGAGTATATATATATATATATATATATATATATAGAGAGAGAGAGAGAGAGACTGAGAGAGAGAGAAAGAGAAAGAGAGAGATAGATAGTTATAGATATATATATGTATATATATATATATATATGTCTGTGTGTGTGTATGTGTTTCTTTATGTGCGTGCATATGTATACATTATACATATGGTGTATGCATGTGTGTGTGTGTTTGTATGCTTTATATATTTATACATGATACAGTGAAACAGTACCATCTGCTAATGACATTTATATATATATATATATATATATATATATATATATATAAGAGTGTGTAAGTGGAGAGAACCAAGCACTGTCATTGTTTATTAAGTCAGTTTGCTACAAGGCGCAGTAAATAATGTAAAAAGAGAAAATTCATTTCAAATCCAAATAAGACTCTTGGCAATGTGTCGTCTTCAACATAGGAATCAGTAAAACCACTTTAAGACATGCTGCTCTTCTGAAACGAAAAAGGAAGAAAACAAGTCCAGTTTCTGGAATCTTAGTTTTACAGATTAACTAACAGATGAAAACACCATTTGTTCATTAAATCTCTTCATTAACCTATATAGATCTAAGCATATGTTTGTATGGGTGTGTGCATGTGTGCTTAGATCTTTTACTTTATTTTTGTTCCCGTGTTTTTTTTTTTGACTCTCCCTAACACTATAATCCAACCTCGTCAGAAGTCTTCATCAATGAACCTGTGTCGTTTTTCTGTTTTTGCTTTCCTCATACTTTACTTCTTCATCTCCTGAAGCAATGTTTGTGACGCAGACTTCCTGCTTCTTGAATCCAATTAACCAGGATTTAACAGAACCTGGAGACATCAAACAAAACCTAACTGTCACAAATCAGCCTTACTTAACCCAACCACTACAACATGAGAGGACAGAAAACCCAAAGAGGCTGCTTGATGAAGTTGGCACTGTCAAATATTTTTCAGTTATGTCTAATGCTTTCATGTAAGATCCCTAAAGGGCTCTAATTAAAACATGGTGTACATATATGTGCAGATGTACATGTGCTATATATATATATATATATATATATATATATATATATATATATATATATATATATATTTGTGAATATATAGTGTTGTATGCCTTATATATATATATATATATATAAGTACATCAATAAGTCTGTGGCCTAATGATTAAAAAAGCATTTATTTTACACAGTAAATATTTTTCAAAATAATCACATTCCTTGTCAATGCGGTTAACTTAGCAGTTGTCCATTAATCACATAGGTAGAACATTAAACAATTTTTCATTTCAGGATTCTGTTAATATTTGTGCTAGGTTACCTAATTATTGATGCACTCTCATGTATATACACACACACATGATCGTGTGTGCTGTTAATTATATATTTTTATATTTTATGTGTGTATGTTTTATGAAATATATATATATATATATATATATATATATATATATATATATATATATAACAATATTTATGTTTTGTAGATTTGCATTGAGCACTGTTTTGTCAAAATAAAAACACTGGATTATATATCTTACTGTTTTTTCTCTTTATCATAATATATATATATATATATATATATATATATATATATATATATATATATATATATATATATATATTGTTGTGGTAGGATCTACCTAATTTGCATAGCGGAGTACCGACGATATAAATATGGTTGGTACCGGAAGACAGGGAGGCAAATCAAGAGATCCAACTAGAGACTCTGCCTGACTGTGACTTAGTAAACACATTCTCCAGGAACGGTCTTCCCAGGAATATACGAAAGACTATATGTAAATATAGTGTACACTTTCTTGTTTCAATACATTTTATTCTAACTACATTTTGTGTTTGCATTATTATTCCATGCATTAGTCAAGTTTCAACACATATATATATAGATATATATATATATATATATATACATTTTCATATGTATATGTGTATAGTCTTATTTGTGATGATGTAAGTGGTTTTAGTTTTGTTTTTCTAAAATTCATGTAATACAAGGCTTGAGACCCACTATTAATATGATAATGGATAAGGATAAGAAGTTGATAGGTAGTGAAGATTATGAGATAATGACTAACCTATAACTTGAAGATGTTAGTGTTGTAGTGTTCACTTTTTGTTCAAAGTTGCAGGTAAATAGTATATTAATAAATTACATTTATTCTCAATGAAAATTTAGATGATGAAGATGGAAAATGACTGAATAAATTTAAAATCAGTCAGTTATGTGCCATACGTGATACACACTTAGTTGCTCATGTATCGAAAGATACATGACTGACAAGGTAGTTTTTTCCCCGCAGTAGGTTGCCATTTCTTTCTGCGGTAGACCAGTTGCCATCCAAGGCTATAGAACCCAGTCTATTCTGATATATACCCATAGCTGGGGGGAGAAGAAGAGGATTCATACCTTTCCCAAGGGTATTAGCATGTAAGTGAATGTAAAATTTAAAATATTTGTTTTATTTCAGCTATCTTCAGAAATATTTGAGACATTTAAAAATAGAAATGTGTGTAAGACAAGGATGTGTCTTCTCACCAGACTTATTCAACCTATACAGCAAGGTGATTCTGACAGAATTAGAAGTCATACTAGGATTCATTATCAGTGACCATAATCTTAACAGCATAAGATATACAGATATAATACAGTGTTTATAGCAGACATGGAGAGAAAACTACAAAATCCCTAAAGAAGTTAGTGATAGAAAGCCAAAAAAAAAAAGAACTAAACATCAACTGCAAGAAGACAGAATACATGGTTGTTAGCCAATGGATGAGCCCAAAATGCAAATTACAAATCAGAAATACCAAAAACAAACAAGTATAAAAATGTAAATATCTGGGAAGAGTTTTAACAGAGGATGGAAACTGTGACACTGAAATCTGAAGAAGCATTCTAAAAGCTAAGCAGAGTATTAAGAAACAGAAAATACTGAAAACCTTTTCTAGAAACAAAGAAAAGATTACTAAACTGCTATGTAATATCTGGACAATCTCCTCAAAGACAAAAAGATTTGAAGCCACAGAAATATGGTTCTGTAGAAGGATTCTGAGGATACTATGGACCGTATAATGACAAAGTTTTAGAGAAAATGGAAGTAAAAAGGAAATTTATACTTCAGGAAGCGATAGTTGAAATGTGTAGGGAAAGAGTACTTGAACAATTTGATATGCACAGGACATTGAAGGGAAGAGGGATAGACACAAACAACGCAGACATACTTAGTGAGAGCTTGAGTAAGTGAACAGCAGAAGAATGTTTAAGAGAAATAACAAAAGGACAAAATTTATTAAGAGCTGCAAAGGACAGGAAATTGTGGAGAACCATGTTCACCTACATCTTGAGGAGACACAGCACATAAGAAGGATTTTGTGTAATGAGCCAGTTTGCAATTGTAAGAAGTAGTTTTCTTGGCTTGATTCTATCTTGTGGAACCTTTCATTATCATCATTGCTTACGGCACCAATATCTGTCAGATAAAAAAATTAGATGGGATTACAAAAAGTGCATTTTAAAAGACATCTGTCTTCTCATTTTTTGATATAATGTTAGCATGTTATTTTTTAAATGAGCATAGTTTTCAGCTTAATGAAATCTGCAAAAGTTTTGAACTTCTGACATGAATGAATCCTACACTGTCAGCTCAAATGAATAGTAATCATTTTACTACTATAAATTGGTGAAAATTTATTTATTTCTCTATTGGATCATGTTATTTAAGTCATGGCAATTATGTGGGAAAAATAATATTGCCCAAATCTCTGCCAAGCCTGAAAGAAAAAGAAAAAATCATTAGATGCTTAAACTTAATTCACATTTAAAATCAGTCCAAGTTATTGGAACATCCTTTTTTATTTACCTTAAACATAAAAATGTATCTTCATATTTAAAAAAAAATTGACTATTTTGAGTACAGATTTACAATCAGTATCCTAAATTTTCTCTAGTTCAGCATCATTTTTGTAAGTTGCAGATAATTTTGTTTTTATTACTCAGCGTACTTAATATAAAACTAGATCATCAAAGCCATTAAATGTGAGAACAGTTCTGAGTATGGATTTAGGATCAATATATTTCATTTATTCTAAAAGACATGTTTTCTTTTGTTTTTTTTTAAAACCCAGGACCATTATCTTTTGGCCAATGTCATATTTTGTTATTATTAATTCTGATTTGTTTAAATGCAAGGAAAAGGTCAATGACCATTATGTCACAAAAGTCATTTCAGTCAGATATGTGCCACGCATCATACATGCTTAGGCGATCATGTATCTTTTGATACATGACTGATGAGGCAGATTTTTACTGCAGTAGTTTGCCATTTCTTTCTGCAGTAGACCAGTTGCCATCCAAGGCCATAGAACCAGGTCTGTTCTGCTATTTACCCATAGCTGGGGGGAGAAGAAGAGGATAGATACATTTCCCAAGAATATTAGCACATAAGTGAATGTAATGGATTTGACTGGAATTCGAACTCAGCTCTCTGATTCCTCAATCCAAGTCGCTATCCATTACTTCCCCATGCCTCCCTAAAGTCATTTAGATTTCTTAATATACCAACCAAAGAGATATTAAAAGAAAATATTAAATTTTAAAGGAAAATTAAATTTTTATTAAGAGATAAATATGAAAATGGTAATATTATATAACTTGCTAAGATTAATTCAGAATCTGTCAGAAAAAATTAATGAAAAGAATGCAAGAAATGTATTTTAAGAAACTTCCACATTTTTCAAAATCAGCAATTTTCAGCTTCATGAGATCCAAGAAAAATCTGTACAACTAAGATGAATGAATCCTATTCTACCAACTCAAGTGGATTAGATTTACCTCTGAACTAGCTATCAGAAATCAAGTCTTTGACCTTGGCTCAAATAAAAATGCCTGCTTTTTATTTTGCATCACTCTTAGTTACTTAAATCCACAACCATTTTGTGCCTTTGCCTTGACAGTTCTTTATGTGGCTGAATTTGATGTTTACATGTGAAAGAAATATCTTTTGTGGGTTTACCAGTGGCATGTGTTGTATATTGTACCAAGCAACTATATTTACATCTCTTTTTATCAGGTTATATATAGTGTAATGATTGCTACTATTGTGACTGGCCCTTAAACACAGGAAGCATATACTTTTCGTATATTCCAGCTACAGATCCAGTAAAAAAAAAAAACAAATTTGATTACCACAAAGATTTCACATATGAACTGATTAATTAACTCTTTTCAGAAGGAATTCCAACAACTCATAGGTTTTTTTCGCACTGACATAACCCTCAAGAATGGAAGGTTTTATGTCACGATTGTGTAATGGCACCGTATTGAGGCTAACTTTAATCAAGTCTATAAATAATCTCCAATCAGGAACCACAAGAATTTATCCTAATTTATGCATGAATGCAGTAATGCCAGTGTAGACATGGGCATTATTTTCTTGCTTGAAAAGGCAGCTGCATCTTCATGGTGGGAAAAGAAAATGGAAACTTTTATATTTTTCAAGATGAGATGACATTGTTACAGTTTGGATCCCAACCATTCTGATTTCTCCTTTAAGAGATGTGTCACACATCTCTTACTAAAACATCCAAAAATTCCTGATTTGACAAGTGTGGTTCAATTTTCCTAGATTTAACTACATACTCATGAATTAGATGAGGATCTCAGGAATTCACCACAAGATGTGTCAAAGTAAGTCATATGCTGAGGAACTAGTATAGGTTTCTTAAAGTTGTGGGGGACAAGTTTTAGTGACAACTTGCAATCTGCTTACACAGTTTTTGATTTGTTTTCTTTGAGAAGCCACAGATATTGATCATCCAAAAATAACATTCATAGATAGAATGTGTTTTCCAAAATTACCTACAACTATACTTTTCAAAACTAGCTAAAAATGTGTTTTTTAAAATTATGAATCATGCTTTTCAAAATTACCTATTTCCTTCATCCTCTATGCTTTAAGAATTGTCTGAGGATCAATTATCAAACCAAAGAAGCAAAATTCTAAGTATTAAAGTGTCAAAAACTCTTTTATGTATCTAATTATACAATATCAAATTATACAATATTTTCACAATAGAACTAATATTAACCAACTGACTTAACCAATTATTAGGATATACCTTTAATTATATGAGTAACTTATTAGTGCCAGCTTAGAATATCTATTCTTACTAAAAATACTGATAAGAACTTATTTTGAAGGTGTCTAAAATCTGACAATTCTATACAAAGTACAGCATATATTTTTTGTTCATAAATTCAGAAGTATTAGCTATGAAAAAATGCATTTAATTAAGAAAATATTCCATACACCTGACAGAATTATTATTTTAAATGTCAATATAGATTCCTTGACAATCTACAAGTGTCAGTCATTACACCATTGATATTGTTAACTTTTCTGCTGTTGGATCTTTTCTATTAATTCACCCCAAAATAATAAAAAAAAAAAAAAAAATTTTGATTTAAAATTTATAATTTCTTGGGGTAAATTAATATTTGTGATAAGCAACATTATTTGGGGTGAATTAACAGAAAAGGTCCCTACTTTTCAACTTTTTTCAAGTTTTTATTATTGCCAAGTGATGTTCATTCGTTGAAGATTGTTTTCCATTCTTTTTAATGCTGGATCACAAGAAGTCTTATATTTAGTTAATATCTGGGGAGGCTCAGGACCATTCCATTAATTTTGTTTCTTTAGAATGATTTTTAGGCAATCTTTGTATTTATCTGTTTGAGTAGAAGGTGAATGAGCATTGTCTTGCATGAAAATACTTATTATTCTTGGTTGTGACCTACTAATATCATGTTCATTAACTTACAATAATTCTCTGCATTTATATTGAGGCCATAATCTTTGAAGGAATCTGTAATTTTGCTGTCTGTAATATAACAACTTACTCCAACTAACCACTATTGTATTCAGCATTATGTCGGTTGACTCTTTCCATGAAGGAACCAGACTCTAGCCAAACCAGCAATGTAGTTCTACAGCTTTCAGTAAGAGTAACTGCTGAAAAATTAGTTTTCATGTACTTCTTCAACCAATCTATGCAGTTCTCCTTGTGTCTGTGTTGTGGTAAGAGCCAGTTACCCTCCTTACTATCATGAATGGACTGATCCATTCATGATAAGTAGTCCTGGGTAATTGTCTAGAAGGATAAAAGAAAAAGATAATACTATTGCAGTGACTTGACTAGCTGAGTATTGGATACTACTATCATGACTGACTTAAATGTTGTGTCTTGCCAGACCCGACATCACAACAGTTTATTACACATCATATCAACTCCTTCTGGGTCATTTAATGCTGAAAATTAATTTTCTTGGGGACTTGAGTATTTTTTTTCTTTTACAAAAATCTGATGCTGGTAATTTATTCTTTCATTATTTTTTTTTTTAAATCTACTTTCAGTTTTTTTTTCAATTTGCAGGTTCTCTATTTGCCCATAGCTGGGGCCCTAACAGGTGCTACCACACTGGTTCAGGGTAGATCTTGAAACACTCCTCAAAACCTCCCAATTGGAAGTCTTGCTACTGGGTGTAGTTTATCATCATACCCAGGACGATCTCTTTGTGATGTTCTCTTAAAGGTAGCAGTTTGATTGCTTTCATGTCTTTAATTAATAATTTTAAAATTCTGCCTATTGTTCTCTCTCTTTACATCCACAACATCAAATTCTTCAATTCACTTTTTCCCAAATTTCTTCTAATATATTTCAAGCTAGTTTATTTTTCGTGTTCTTGCTTTGCCAAAGTCTGCAATTTGTTTTGTGATTATTCTGTGATTTCTCTTCAAGCTTTTCACAATTTCCAATATTGTATTCCCATCAATCAATTATTTACAATATCCTGTTTCTCTTTCGAACCAATCTTTATATATCTGGTATAAAAGCATCAATAATTATATCACTATATTTGTTTATTTACAATATGACAAACAACTCTGGTGTTGCATAATAAAATCTCCCAACAACCAAAAAAGTTATTGTAAATTTTTAATATAAAAACAGATATCACAAGCTGAAATTGACATGAGATATTTATCATATAAATAAAATATAAGTAAATCCTAAAAGTTTGGCCATTATTGTTTAGTTTATAACAATTTATTGAGAAAACATTAACTTGCCTAGTAAAATCTAGCCTTGTGTACATGTGTGTGTATATATATATATATATATATATAAAACTTATAGTATTTAGAGGTAGGTCATTCTCTAGAAAGGCAGTCTTATGCTAAGGTAAGCCTCATCCAATTCACATAAAATCTTGTGCAGGGCCATCCACACTTTTTGGAGGGACGAATACAGGGACCTGGTGCAACGAATGCCACAAGGTCCCCAAACGACCCTCCGCAGGTTTTGAATTCAGAGGTGTCCTTCTCCTAGACCAGTTGCCATCCAAGGCTATAGAACCCAGTCTGTCCCACTATTTACCCATAGTTGGAGGGAGAAAAAGAGGATGAAAAAAAGATGTAATGTTATATTGGAGACTTCTGTGTATGTGTTTGTGAGTGTCTGGTACATGATCACACTAAAAAAACAAAGCCCATTAACCAATCTTTGGCATGAATATACAAATAAGACCTAATCATTATATAGGCAATGTGAGCTTGACTGTAGAGGTCATCATAGGTCATCAAAAGAACAATGTTATTTAGATCCAAATGAAGCAGTTTTAACAAGATGGAGTGTGTTTACCGTTAAGTAAGAAGAAAAAACGCCTTGTGATCTCAAAAAAAGTTGGGCAGATAAGATTAAATTCAAGGTCATTAGAGTTAAAATTAGTTTGTATATCTATATTGCAGCCAAATAAATAAATAAGTAAATTTCTATGTAGGAGAAACATGCAGAAAAAATATGACAGGAGATGTAATGCTGAACATCAAGGTTCAAGTGGTCACTAGAGATCAATTTTGAAAGAAAAACCTTTTTTCATATTGGTTAAAATGCTTTGTTTTTTTTTTTTTGTTTTGTTTGTAAAGTATTGTGCAACCCTGAAAAACCTTTTCAAAATTAAATATATTTCTATTTCTTTAATGTTTCCAAAAAGTAAAAAAATATCTGCACCTACCCATGGTTCTGTGAGCAAAGCAGTCTTACTCCAAAGAAAGATAGTCAAATTAACTCAAAGTTGTTTCAAACAAAAGATTCCTGAGCAAGTTCATCTGTACAAGTCAGCTAATACAGTTTTGAAAATTTCTGAAACTGTTTGGAATCAAATTGTGATCTTGAAATCTCTTGACAATAAATATGTTCATCAACATTAAAAGTTTGAATGCCCAGCATGCTTCTTCATAAATTTTGGCACTCCAAGATTGTACAATAGAATTAACCAAGCTATCAAACTGCTTCTCCCACATGTCATTATGAAAACACCCGAGTATTTGGAACAGGTGTACAGGTTTATCCCTTATTTCCTATTCAGGATTGGGTTTCCAGTTCCTTCTAAAGTCTACTTCATCTCTGTTTCTAGTGTCTCTGACTGAACTTTGAAATTTTATTTACTAATTATTTTATTTTTTTCATGAATAGGAGTTTATAGGTTTGCATATCATCCGGTTCACTCCTGGCTTTTAGAACAGGAGTAGTTGTTTCCTATTTAGGATTGGATTTCCAGTTCCTTCTAAAATTTCTTAATTATCTTTCACTCCCAGTAGTCCCTTTTAGTGGCATTATCGTTGTTCTTGGAGTGAATTGATTAAAAAAACTTTTAATATTGGCACCAAATGGGAGAAGCACAAAAGCGATGCATCCAGAAACTATGCTTATATATATATATATATATATATATATATATATATATATATATATATATATATATATATATATATATATATATATATATATATATATATATATATATATAGAAGGCACGGTGCAGTAATGGATAATGGCTTGGATTGAGGAATCAGAGAGCCGAGTTCAAATTCCAGTCGAATCCATTACATTCACTTACGTGCTAATACCCTTGGGAAAGGTGTGAATCCTCTTCTTCTCCCTCCAACTATGGGTAAATAGCAGGACAGACTGGGTTCTATAGCCTTGGATGGCAACTGGTCTAGGAGAAGGACAACTCTGAATTCAAAACCTGCAGAGGGTCGTTTAGGGACCTTGTGGCATTTGCTGCACCAGGTCCCTATATTCGTCCCTCCAAAAAGTGTGGATGGCCCTGCACAAAGCCTTCACCACTATAATCAAATCTCATGTGTCGGTGTCGGGCTTTCAGTTTCTGGGAACTGATCTGCCTGACCGTCATATGTCGAGTTCAATGGGAGAGTCCATCATATATATATATATATATATATATATATATATATATAATAGATTATTTGTAAAAATTTGTATCTATAAAGATATCATGTTTGTCAGTCTATATAATGTATATGCATTACAGTCACAACACTATTTGTAGAGAATATAACTGCAAAGTATTAACAAAATATTAACAAAATTATTCATAATTCTTGTTGCTTAATCAAACTCTGATGAGTTTCAAGCAATGTTTTTTGAGTTGCCTTCATTCTTTGAGGAATTTTATAAATAATTAACCAAGAAGTCATACTTCCAAATGTATAAAGACTGCTTTGTGCAGTATGCTACTTGGTTGGTTGATTTTGTTTAGCAGCATATCAACACCTTTGTGGGTTATTTAATGCCAAAATGTAAATATTTTGAACACAATTTTAGCTTGTAGGCTTCAACTACAGATAAAATGTATTGTTGGTCATTCTATTATAAAATGGATTGTTGGTCATTCTTACTATAAATATGTATTGTTGGTAATTTTTTATATAAAAATATATTGTTGGTACTTTTACTATATAAACGTATTTTTATATTTTCATAGTGTTTTGTTTTTGTTTGGGGGGTACTATTTTGCCATAGCTGGGACCCTATCAGGTGCTACTAGATCGGTTCAGGGTGAACTTGAGAAAAACAATTAAGAGGTGGTCCCATGTTCCTCAAATTCTCCATTCTCCTGATGTAGTTTATCATCATACCCAGGACTAATTATGCTCTTGCATGACTCGTAGGGAAAATATGAGAGAATGGATGTAGAGAAGTACAGAAATACATAGAAGTAAAACAGAGAGACATTGTATTTGTGGTAGTACAAATCTTATGCGGGTGGATTTGTTTGAGAAATACAACCTAGGCCAAGAAAAAGAAAGTTCAATATGACATGCAAAAAAATCTGTGAAAACATATCTATTTGGCAGATGCATTTAAGACACTTCGCTTTTTTCAACAATTGACTTAAGACCCCTCCATTTTATTTTTCAACAATTGACTTAAGATGTCTCTATTTTCTTCAAGAACCAATTTAAGATACCTTCCTTTACTTCAAGAACTGATTTAAAACGCCACTCTTTTTTTCAAAGAACAGATTTTTGTATGTTTTAGTAAACATTGATGAGACGTTTCAAAGAACAGTATCATATATGTTTCCAAGACATTATTCCTCCCACAAAAGCAGCAATTTGAATACTTTAGGCTTTAATTTATTTTTCAATCTATCAAGTGTACCACTTTGGTCAAATGACTTTATTCTTTAGGAATTAGAAAAGATTCAGTATGAAACGAGAAAATGATGAGTAAAAGGTTTTAGCACTGAACTGTTAAAAGAAAGAATAGAATAACTAATTCAAAGGTCTCTTGTTCCCATTGTCCTTTGAATATTGTAGATTTTGCATTGATGAAAATGTAGAATCCACTTTTTAGTTCTAATTTTGAACAATCTGGCCAATGAAAAAATGTTGAATCATTACAATCACTAATCATCTTACTGTCAAGATGCAGAATTTCCAAGTTGTAACAATGTATTTTTACTAAAAACCTTTGTGAGTAAAAGAATTTACAAATATACCAATGAATTGATTGTTATAAAAATGATACCAAAAATGATGTGCTCATGTGAGATTTCAGAGGATGAAAAAAGAAAATGACATTGATTGGGATTTTCAGCACACAAAAAGGCATATGAACATTCTTCATAATTAAAAGCAAATATTTTCTTGAGCAGAAGTGGTCTGGAACTCTTAAATTTATATTTCTATAAATAAATTTGGTAAAAGAAATATAAATTAGTTTACAAGACCACAAAGGTTAATACCGCTCTAAATGAATGCTCTATGACTGATACAATCCTTACTGATGTTTTCAATTCAGCAGACATACATCAATTCACAAGTGAAGTTTTGCTTGTATTTCACATATAAATTGAAAGTCTGTCTTCTGAGATGTTCCAGTGAAAATATTATTCAACTCTTTTACTTAATGTTGTCTAAAGTTTGTTATTTGCTAAGATTTAATATCATTCTTCTTTCTGTTTATATTTATTTGTGTTTACAAATGTTTGTGGATTTCCCAGAAAAAAGCAACAGATTATCATAATGTTAGAATAAATGAATTTCACTTATTTCATAAACATTAATAAAACATTGAATACTCTTACTTATTTAGGATGTGCAGATGGCGTGACTGATATTGGAACAGAAAATGAGATTTGTGAACAGAGTTCAAATTCTGGGATATCTGCTGTGTTCCCTGCCACACAAATGCCCTTAGTAAAAACATGGATCTGTCTTTTCTTCAGCTTGGTAGTTTGATCTCTCTAACCTTGATTGGCAGCCAGTCTAAGAGAAGAAAAACTCTGAATTTCAAACGATGGACAAGGCACTCCACTTTCTTAAGAGTACAGATCAATTCAGAGAAAACAAAGAAAAGAAAATTGTGGAGAGTCATCATCGACTATGTCATGAAGGAATATGGCATTTTTTTTAAATTACTAGTTTGCAAGACCATAAAGGTTTACACTGTTATAAAATGAATGTTCTATGATTGATTCAATCATTCCTCATATTAAAATAACTTTTAGCCTTTGTTCTGGATAAAGGTAAATATTATTTATATTACCTTACGTTTTCCAAATGTAAGCATGTTTGTTGTTTATGAATGCAGGACATGTTAATCATATGCTCTGGCAAATTCTTATTTCAAGTTAAACCCTTGTAGCTTTTTTTAGAGAGAGAAGGTGACAAAATAGGAAGTTAAAAACCAATGATAACAATAAATAAAATATGCCACAGTACTAAAAATATTTAAAATTGTGGCAAAATCCCCTCCAGTGACCAGTGAAAAAAAGGTCCATTTGTAAACACCAATAAAACAAAAAAAAAATCAAAGAGAATTAATGTTATCAAGTACTTAACCCAAATATCTTCCTTTCTTCTCTTTTCATTTGTCCTGCACTTTTTTCTTTCTTTGCTTGGATTTTCTTTCTTTTTTTAGTCTATTTCTTCTTGTGTTATGTGAGTTTTTTTCCCATTTTGTCTTCCATTTTTGATCATCTTTTTCTTCTTGTTCTCATTCTTTCTTCGTTTTCTTTTTATAACCCTCTTCAAAATCGGTCTATATTTCTGAGATGAGATATTGTAACTATTTACACTATCTAAATTGTTCAGACTGTTATCCTCATCTTCATTTCCATATTCATGGACCAAATAAAGGGTTCAGTTTGAAATTCCAACTTATATTATCTGAAGAAGGTTGGAGCGTACAACGGCCGAAACATCGTGGCTATATGGCAATAAAGACAAGCAGAACAGCCCGAATGACGTAAATAGTGAAAACTCTCTTCAATTTGTAATTTTTTCTTTCCTTCTCCCTTGTACTTGTGTCTCTTTAACATTCTTCTTATCATCGTTATTCTTTTACTTGATCCTCTATTTTTCCTTGTGTATATGTCTCTTCCTCCTCCGTCTTCACATTTTACCATTCTCTTTTTCTTTTGATTTCTCGACTTTCTGATCCTATTTTTATATATGCTCATCCTTTTCTTAATTCCCTTTCTTGAATACTTTTTTCCCTTCTTTCTTTGTTACTTTCTTCTGATATTTTCTATTTATTCTTTTTTTTATATAACTTTTTCCTTACCCACCTCATTTTTGTTGTATCTTTCTGTTCTCTTTTTCATCTTTTGATGCCTCTCTTTTTGTACTTTTATTTTGTTCTTTCTGCCTTTTCTTTACCTCTAAAATTATATCTTCATCTTTTCCCCTTCTCCATTTCTCTGATTTCCTTCCCCTTCCCACAACACTCTACTTCCTTTAGTTCTTGAAGTTGTTCTTTTGCTTCTTCTTTTACCCCAAGTTTTAAATCAAATTATAATAATATTCAGATCCTAAACCCCAAACTTCAAGGATGCAAGCTGCAAACAAGAAAAAGAAAAGATCGGGAGGGGGGGACAAATTTTAACTCATCTTCGAAGAAGACACCTGCATATTGACCCTACAGTCAAGCTAGTCGTTCTGAAAAAGGTGGGAATCAGCAGAGTTGGGAAGAGTGGTTGTTTAACAGAATTCACATGGGAAATGATAGATCTAAGGAGCATGCAAAACTTACAGTTGATGTCAGAAAAGGTGGAAAAGAGTTTTGTTCAAACTTTTCAAGTTCTCAAAATTCAGGTAATTGCCAAAAATGGAAAGGAACAATAAATAAATAAAAGACAGTGCCATAAATATAAGGATTATCTGAATTTTCATATTTTTTATGAAGTCCCTGGAGAAGTGCATAGATAAATAAGTTCTTGATTGAAAGAAGAGAAAATGGCAGTTTATTTGTAAAATATTACTATTTCTCCAAGTGGCACAGGTTATTTCTGTGTATGAATAAGTCACTAAGTTACAGTTTCTCTATTTGTTTTAATTTAGTAACCTTTTTCATTACTTATAGTGAAAATTGATGTTTGTTTGTTTTTTAAAGAGTAAAGATTAAATTCTTTATTTCCCTAAGTTAAAGAGTGTGAACCATATTTTTAAGGAACAGAATGAAACCTCTTTATTATAACAGATTTATGCAAAATATTTGCAGTGAGAGACCCTAGAAAAGTGAGCAACTAAAATGCTTGGAAAATTGGTATTTTTTTAATTTAAACTTCTTTAAAGGCTGACAAAAGTGGCTCTTAAGCTCAGTGTCAAGACATTTCCTATTTTTGAAATTATTTATAAATAAATAAGGGAAGGCTACTCTGTAATTAAACAAACTCCAACTACATTTAAAAATTTGACCCAACTTTATTTGTACTCCTACTAATATCCAATCAGCAGGAGTCAAGTGTTAAATGATTTTGGAACAGACTTGCTCTGAATTTAGACAAATTGTTTTTTGGGGTTTTTTTGTAAACAAAATGAGAAAATGTTCATGATGAAACTGAAAATGAAAAAAATGAATAATTTTCGCATAAAATAATTATAAGCATGTAATAATGTTCATTTTCTAAAAAAGTAACTTTTATGTAATAAAAAATGATCATTATTTAATTGGTCTCATTTTATGCATTAATTAATAACTGTTTCATTTCTTTTCCCCTTTCAGTGTTAATATGCTTTTCTTTTCAGCTTTTGCAACATGAGCATAAAAAAAATTAGATCATTATTACTGGGGTGTGTACAAATGCAGACTCAGTGGTGGACCTACATTTTTGTGCCCTGAAGCTTGAACAGATATGGGGCCCCTTTTGTACCAGCAACAATAAATTTGAAGATCCAACTACCAAAATGTAGGCTATGATTGAATTCTAGTGAGCTCAGTGAGTCCATAAGGCTTGGGGTTCAGGCATTGCAAGCCCAAAATATTTTTAAAAAATTTAACCAATTAAATTTTAATTTTGAAGCAATATGAAATGGTTATTAGAGCATATTCTAAGGCCTTCATTAGCTACTTCAACCCACTGGCTTATGATTCTATTACTAAAGTGCTCTTATTTTAATAAAAAACACTGAAAAAAAATCATTGATTTTGTTGAAAAATTCACTCATTAAAAAGTTGCTTCAGGCACACCTCTGGGATTAGGGGCCTTGTAGCTTATGCTTCACGGTAGATCCATCACTGCCCACTCAATTATTATAAACTTGCAAATTGGAATGGAGATTATTTTATTCTTCAACTGAGAAAATTTAATAGTATTGCCCTAACAAAAATCGTTATGATGTGCCATTTTTGCTGTATTATTGAAATATACCCACAAACAAAAATTAGATTATTATTGATATTTTAAATGTATACTTTTTGTAAAATGTTTAAATGTTTAAAATATTTCTCTCAAATAAATTTTAAAAATCATTTATTATTCAAATCCTTATATTGTCTTTACTGTTATTAACACAAAATGTTTTAGTTATTATAGTCTTCAGACTTCCTCAGAATTTCTGTTGAGTCTTTAGAATTTATTTTATACTTTGATTTTTTCTCCTCCTTATCTTTTCAACTAGGACATTCGAGGAAAACAGATTCATATTACAGTTGAAAAGAAGGAAAGAAAACAGAATTACTAATCAAATTCTAAAGATTACATGCAGTAAACAACTAAAGAAAACCAACAAATTTATTGATCAAAACATTGTATTAATAACAACAAAAATGAAGTCTGAACAACAAACAGAATTATGCAAACTCTTCATTTTTGAACTTGAGAAAAAACAGATGTTTTTGTATGCTGATTAGAGTTAAATACTACAAAAGCAAATAATGGAAACATTGACAGGATCAAAAGAAACTTTACCAAAATAAATTCTTATGGAAAATGATGCTTTTGTTGGTTGGCGAAAACCATCATCTAGCATTGTTATTTTATTGTCACTTAAGAAAATAGCTGTAAGTTAGATAAAGACATTATATAGAACAATAGCACAGTTGAGTCATTGCTAATCTGACAAATTACAGCATAAAACAAAAGCTATGATCATGGTGTTTTTTGTCTTTAGTAACATCATGTACACAACTTCACCTGCATATATATTACTTTCTGATGAACTTTCCTCTATGTTACCTAGACTTTAATTTAAGTGCAGTACTAGATTGGCGGCAAAGTCTCATCATTTTACAGTTATAGATGTAACTGTAAGTTCTATGCTAAAAGTTTCTTCTATTGCATTTCTAACTTGTGGAACTCATTTCAGGCTTCTTGCTTCACAGTCAAGTTTGAACTTCAAAAATTTAAATGCAATGTCAATTGTTATCTTCAGTCTTCTTAATTCCTGTTCTCTTATTGTTCTCTCTCCTTAATAATGTTTACTTTTTCTCATATTGTCTAACACTCAGTAACCCTTTGCTTCTTAGTGACTTTATTGTCTTGTTTGGGTCAAAATGATTAATATATATATATATATATATATATATATATATATATATATATATATATGCACAGTACTTAATGGAAAGCACTCAATATCAGTGACAGAGCTAACATACAGAGCTGTTTGATAAAAGTGACTCACCTTATCCTTTGAATTTAGCTCAACTTTCATTTCATTGGAGAAGAGAACATTCTACCAGTCTTCTATGGTGAAATTTTTGTAATAGTGAGCCCATTCAAGTCTCTTGGCTTTGTTGGCTTTGCTTATTAGTGGCTTAAGCCTTCGTGTACAAGATCTGTAGCCTTGTTCTAACAGCCACTGACGGACTGTTGAAGAGGCAAGACTGGCTGCAATTTCTTGGCTATATAGTCCTATTCTTCGCAACTTCTCTCTTGATTGCCCTGCCAGTTCTATCATCAATCTTTTTCTTCCGTCCCCTTGTTTCCTCCCTTGGAGCAGGAGTGGCATCATTATGTGCCCTAAGCACTCGAGATTGCGAGGTTATAGCAATTTCTGCAATTTTCTTCTGCTTTTGAGAGGGCAATAATAGATGTCTTAAGTGGTTCTGATGCATGTTTGTACACTTTCATCTGGTTAGTGACTTGAGTGGCTATTTCAAGCTGTTGTTATACTGTATGAGGCTTTCTGGAATATTCTGGAATACTCTAGATTTAATTTAAGCTGTTCTAGAAATCTGTAGAATATTGTTGTGAGTGTATTGAAAAATAGTTTTCAATATTTTGCCAAAATCTCTTTAAATTTACCAGTTTAATCATTAGAATGCGATATCTGAATCACTTTTTTTGTACAGAGTTTTTTTTCCTGAATCTCATTTATATCCAAATTTATAATTATCAATAGAATATCTTAGGGTGAATAAACTTTTTTCCTAGGTGGTCAGGAAGGGGTCTTTATATTAGATTAGATTAAAAATTATTTTAACCCCAAAAACAATAGACAAAAAATATTTTTAGTAAAAAAAATCATGTGAGTCACTTTTTTTATCGAACATCACTGTATTTAGTTGTATGGATATGAGTTTGTGACCCTGGGTTTTGTTTTATGATCACAAAAGCATGAAACCCAGGATCTCAAACTCATATCCATACAATTGTATATATATATATATATATATATATATATATATATATATATATATATATATGTGTGTTGCTAGTTGTTCTCCCACTCTTCACACTTGTGGAACTCTCTTCTGGCTTCTTGCTTTCCTGCTAACTATATTCTTCATAATTTAAATGAAATCTCAATTGTCATCATTTATCTTCTATACACAATGCTTCTTTAGGACATTCGTGATCATGGCTCTTTACAACTTCCTGTCCATTGTAACTCTTAGTAAATTTTGTCCTTTTGCTATCTCTCCTAAACACAATTCTGTCAAACATTTACACAAGCTTGCTAGATAGGTTATATATCTTGTGCTAAATTTTCCAACCTGTCTTTTCTCATTATGTCCCCAAGAAATTTTAATTGTCTCTTTGTGATTCAAAGTGTAAGTGTCCTTTTTATTTCCATTTTTTCTAAAGCTTCATCAGTACTCAGAGGTACAATCCATGGTATTCTCGGCACCTTTCTGTGGAACCATGTTGCTTCAAGTCTCTTCTTCATCTGTGAGGAGATTGTTTAGCATTCACTTCCAGATAGGGGGACTGATATTACATAACACTTCAGTACTATTTTCTTTGTTTCTAACAAAATTTTTCTTAATACTTTGCTTAACTTTTGGAAGTTCTTTTTGCTGTTCTTTTATTACCCTCGGTGTTTTTTTGTTGTTGTTCTCTCTCTCTTTTGGTAACCACCCATCCTAGTGAATTTTATTGCCTTGCTTGATATGAAATTATTACAAAAAATATATTTTGATATGTCAAGAACAATTTTAGGGAGTTTGATGAAATCTTAAAGGACAAAATATGTCATATGAAATCTTTTCCC
Source organism: Acanthosepion esculentum (assembly GCA_964036315.1). Classification (NCBI taxonomy): domain Eukaryota; kingdom Metazoa; phylum Mollusca; class Cephalopoda; order Sepiida; family Sepiidae; genus Acanthosepion; species Acanthosepion esculentum. Next base: position 67,594,078 of record OZ038499.1, on the reverse strand, counting down.
ACTTTCTTATATATTTCCCTAAAACCAAATATATAAGCCCCATGTTGCTCATAGTCCCCAAAATTTTGTGGATCTCTCTTAATATTTTCAATAAAGGAATGTTTTTGTTTTCTAATCAAAATTGACTCATAAAGATTATGAAAAATATAATTTATCTCCCTTTGATATGGAAATGAGTTCATTTACCTGATAATAATGGGTAAGACCCAAATTTAAGTGCCAAATGGATTTGGTGCCTCAGCTGAGAAGCCTTGAAGACCAGGGAATGAATAGACATGTTTTAGTCTTCTCCAAAGAACAGGCAATGCTGTCCATGAGCAAACCTGAATAATACATTGACATGCAGTCATCGGAAGAAGAATATGATCAACTTTAGATAAGTGTTTCAATCAATTTCAAACAGATACATGTATTTGGACTTCATCCCTGTTGTCAGGATATTAACTGCTAAAGGAATATGTTTAGTAATTCTCTCTTCTCATTGTATAATGTATTCCTTATGCTGACAGAATGAGACACCGTATAGCCTTTAACAAGTTTGGTTCTAGGGATTACTGGTGTTGAACAATAGCAAATTCTCAGTCCCCCGTCTGCTCAATCAATTTGAAGTATTGATATCTGCAGATAAGGTAGAGTGCTTTGCCAGGTAGTTCTCGTCCAACTTTACTCTCAGCATCTGGAGTACCTCTGCCAGATTTTCCCCCTTAGAATGCAGGCTTTACTGAGTGACATATGCATAACCTCACCACTGGTTTCTGGCATCATCTCTAAATTAGACCCCCACAAGGCTAGTGACTGAATGGGATCCCTGCCGTCATCCTAAAGAAATGTGCTCCAGAGCAGGCTCCTGTTCCCTCCAAACTTTACAACAAATGCCTTGGTGCTTCTTGCTTTCCAGCTTGTTGAAAGTCCTCCTCCATAGTTCCTGTTTTTAAGAACACTGGGGAAACTTCTGACTCCACCAATTATCATGCTATTAGTCACTTATTTCTTTTTAGCAAAGTATTTGAGGCCCTAATCAATACCAAACTGGTTAAGTGTCTTACATCGCATAACCTTCTTTCGGACAAATATGGCTTTTGATTTGCCAAGTTTACTGCCAACACGTTAATGGCCAACTCTGAACATATCTACCAAGCTTTATATAAGAATGGTGAAGCCCATACTGTGATTCTCGATATTTTGAAGACATTCAACAAGGTTTGGCATGCTAACCTTGTATACAAGCTTGAGGACTACGGTGTCACAGGATGTATATTTAACTCATTCATAGTTAATCGAATAATAAAAGATGTATTGAATGGGCATGCTTCCAGATCAATTCATACTCACACATAGTTCTCCCAAAGCCCTATCCTTGGACCTATGCTGTTTCTAATCTTCATCAATGATCTTGTTGATGTCATCAATTACAAACTAGGTATGTATGCAGATGACACTACCATTTACTCCTGCCTTATTAGAAAATCCAACAGGTCCATAAAGTTAAGCTGGTAAGAAGTGGCTTGTAAATTTCGATGCCTCCAAAACAAAACTGCTTTCTTTAACCACCACAAAGAACCTTTTCTGCTTATCATCAGGATGGGGGATGCTGAACTCTAGCAGAGTGATATGTTATGCCATCTTGGCATTATCTTTTCCACTGACATGAAGTGGTCCAACTATATTGTGTCAATTGTTATGTCTGCTGCAAGGAAGATTTGTTCAGTCTTGTGCCCCCCAAATTTTTCTGTTGAATCCAACTTGCACATTTATAAATCTACCATTCATCTATATTTGGAATACTGTTGCCATATCTGGCCTGGTGCTCCTGCTGTGCATCTTGAGAATTTAGACAAAATTCAGAGAAGGGTCTGCAATACAATTGGTCTTGAACAGGCATCTTGTCTCCAGTCACTTTCTTACTGTTATGACATGGTTTCCCTCTTACTTTTCTACAAATATTTTCATAACAACAGCTTGGATGAACTTTTTTTTTTCCTGGTGCCCAAACGATATGATTTTAAGGATGATATTTGATTGACAACTAGGTTTCACTGTTTTACTTGCTAGATGCAACAGTTTTTTCTCACACTTGCCACCTGTGGAACTCCCTTCAGATTTCATGATTCCCAGATAACTACAATGTACATAAATTTAAATGCAACATCAGTCACCATGTTCTGTCTTCTTGAACCCTGTTCCTTTTTTGTTCTTTGCTCAATCCTCCCCATTTTCAATTTTCTCATTCTCTCCCTGTAAATCAACATTCTAGTGGTGTTGTATATATATATATATATATATATATATATATATATATATATGATAATGGTGAGACAAAGTGGAAAATTTTAAGCAGAGATGTGTTTTACTGGAAAAAAGCTTAGTGTATCTTCTCTTTGGTTTCATCAGTTCAACTAAAAGAAAACAAAACTATGTTAAGAAAGTGTTTTGCAGATCTCTGAGGATAAGTTGGAAGGAAAGAATAAGATGATGAAAAATGAAGGAAAGAATGAGATGATGACAACTCTTCTGGATGGTCTCCTTGTTTAAGTTGGTGAATGCTGCCATAATCCTTGCCTTCAGTTCATCTTTGGTGTTACAAGGAGTTTTGTTGGGGTCTCTCGCTCAACTGCACTCTACCCATAATAATTAAAGGGGGAGTTAGGTAGCCCGATGTAAGGGGTGAGATGTGGTTACAGAAATTGCCTGACAGCCATGACTGTGTTCTGCTTGTGTGGCATAGTGCAGAGTCCTGTTTCCAGACATAGGGTCTTCCAGCAGCCACCCTATTGATTCCAGGACAGCACTACCTCCTCAAGGCACTTGATGTCGGCCTCCATGTTGAGTTTGAGGCCGTGTGGGAAGATGAATGGAGGCATAATGTTGCCATCACTAGTGATCGCTCAAAACACCATAATGTTGACTGGAGATATCATCCAACTCTTTCTGAATCCTCTGCACCCAAACACTCTGAAATGTTCATATTCTAGCTTCAAGCATGAATGACAAGCTGTTTGGAAATTTCTGGTAGAGTGATTTGCATCATGGTGCTCTTTTTCTTACAGATAGTGTCCAACTGACCATACTATACTGTGCAGTTGACAAAACCATAAACAACGCACATATGCTCAATTAAAAATATAAAATGGCAACAATTTACCCATCACACCATGTATATATATATATATATATATATATATATATATATATATATATATATATATACACACACATTGAGTCCAATTACACAGCTTCTAATACATTATCAATAAGGATAGCTATTTGAGTTTTGAAGGCTTGAAGTGTGAACAACATTTAAAAAAAAAATAAAACGCCTTTGTAAAACAAACCTGTTCTTGGCTGGCAAATGTTATCACCAATCATCCTCTGTTTGAAATGGCAAAAATCAGTAGTCTATCTCATTAACCTTAAGCAGTCACCCAATTCAGTCACATTGCACCTCAACAAACCAGACTTGCATAACCAATAAAGTTGTAACATTAATTCAAACATAAATTCAAGCATATAAAACATTTGCAAGAGGAAAAGAGTATTGTATTGGAACACTGACTCATCAACAAACTATGGATGATGGGGTCCTGAAATTGAGCAGACCCAAGTAATTAGATATTAAAACCTGAAAGGTAATATTTAATACAATATAAAATATATTAAATCTGAGAAGGGCAACATATTAACTTCCGGGGGTCGTAATAGGACGCTGACTCATAAATTTTACAGATACTTAAAATTAGATGCTAAAATCATGAACTGAACATCTTTATTCACTCTCATATTCAATGTGTCGCTAAACTCTGGTACAAAGTTGAGACAACTGCAGTGACTTGCTAGCTATGTACAATGTTCATGTTGAAGTATTCATAGGATAAAATTTAGTTCTTCCCATTTCCCTCAAATATTAATATTTTTCATAATTAATATGTAAATTAAGCTTGGATGTTTGCTGTGGTGTAATGTATAATGGCATGAGAAATTGGAGAACTGTGTTTGAATTCTAGTTGGATTCATTATATTCATTCTTCTCCCCCAGCTATGGGTTGAACAGCAGGGCAGACTGGGTTCTATAGCCTTAGTTGGCAACCAGTCCATTGCAGAAAGAAACAGCAAACTACTGTGTGAAAGCCTTCTGCCGAGTCAGTCAAGAATCAAGAGAATTGATTGCCAAGTGTGTATCACATATATCACTTTACTGACTGAATACATAAAACTGAACAAGTTGGGTATATTAAAAGTAAGCAACCTTGGCGAAGCACATAGTATGCAGCTAAAGAAAGAATCAGTCACATTGACACCATGATCCTGACTTTTAAAAGTATTTTAATTTATTAATCTACACTTTATTTTCCAATTAGAAAATTATGTTTTTTGGGACCTTATGGCATCTTTCGATAAGCCTAATTTTTCTGAAAGTTTTCAATTGCTAGTGGCTGGATTCTCCTCTTGAGAACCAATATATAGAACAATATAGAGGACAGGGGACTTAACTTTAGTAACATTCATACAGTTGCACTCATATATGATGCGTTTGGCAGAGGAGGGGCATATTCAACATTTGATAATTTTCCAGCAATATGTGCTTAAAGATTTTTGACAATTTTGATCATCATTTCTTTTCATAGCCGTAAGGAATTGTAAATGTAGGACTACCTTACACTTAAGTAAAACAATAACAATAATAATATTTATTAAGAATTTATTACAGGAAATATCAAGTTTTATGGAAACATTGTTGACAATTATGTATTTAGTTACATAACAAATAAATAAAAATAATATAAATTTTGATGATATATTCAATTTGTTGTTAGGCATTTTTCATTTTCTCCTTTGTTATTGGCAGCATTTTAGAATATTTTGGCTGCAATGCAAAGTTTCCTTAATTGACCAAACTGGAGCTATTTCATTTACACTTTGTTACCTCTCTTTTCCATTGTTAGTTTTAGACCGATTTCTTCCAGTCATTTTGATGGGCAACAGCGAAATCCTGAAATTTAGAAGGATTTTATTCCATTTCAAAAATAAAGCCTGTAAAAAGGAATATTGTAACTTAATATATGACAAAAACAATATGCGTTTGACAAAAATCCTTAATAATTTCACTACAATTATGTAACAATAATGTAATGTTTCTATTTCTACTTCTCCACACCATGTAAGTCCTTGTTTCTTAGTGGCTTTATTGCCTTGCATAGAGTGAAATTGATTAAAAAACGTAAAACAGTAGTTCTTCTCATAGACTAACTGCTATCCACGACTAAAGAGCCTATCCTATCCTACTTTTTAACTCATAACTAGGAGAAAGATGGAGAGATGGATTCGTACCATTTACAAGGGTAATTTCACATAATGTAATGACCTCAACTGGAACTTGAACTCAGTTCTCTGGTTAAGTGCACATTCCCAACTGCTATCTATTACACCACACACACATCCATTATATATATATATATATATATATATATATGATTTAAGAAACAGGAGGTAGTGCTCAATATTAAAAATATTAAAATAATAGCAAAAATAGAACATTAATAATATTATATGAAAATATTACTTAACTTTTAAATATCAATTTTATCCTGACTTTGAAATTTCTTGGTAAGATTTCCAATCTTCATGTGGTTCTAGTTTTAAATGATAAAACATTTTAAAATATTTAAAACCATATGATATATATATATATATATATATATATATATATATATATATATATATATATATATATATATATATATATACATATATATACATATATATATATATATATATATATATACATACATATATATACATATGTCTATATATATATATATATATATATATATATATATATATATATACATACATATATATATATATATATATACATACATATATATATATATATATATATATATATATATATATATATATATATATATATATATATATATATATCCGATGCGGTGGGAACGAAAGTATTCTATAAATTATACACCCGTATGTGCAGTTAAAATGCACTGAAACCAAGTTGCATCTTTGTCATGAGTAAAATGGTTTTGTCTATATGATAAAATTATAATAAATAATATATATATATATATATATATATATATATATATATATATATATATATATATATATATATATATATACATATGCGTACAAATGCTGACAAAAACACAAAAAAATGGAAATAGATCTAAGAACACACAGGGGTCATTAAGAGATAAGAATATAGATATCTTTCTCACCCTTTCTCGGACCATTCTTAATTGTTTTATTACCCTTCATGCAGAATTCTTTCACTGCCAGTTCAAGAAAGACATTTGGATCACTAACACGCTAAAAGGAGAATGTCTAATATCAAGAATATTTAACATCAAAAAACATAAGAAAAATTAATTCCTTTTAATAATATGTGGAAAGATCCACTCTTTGCCTGATGAAGGTCACAAGACTGGAAACCCATGTAGCAAAATTATGGAAAATAAAGCATAATATATATTTTTTTTAAATCCACATTACAACCAAAAACGTTTGCAGTTTCTCTCTTCTTTTTAATATACACACTTTTGTCTCATTGGAACTACTATAACCTCTTCCCTTTATATATATATATATATATATATATATATATATATATATATATATATATATATATATAAGGAAGATAAAAACAATCTGTGAACATGAGAAGAATTAAAAGCAAATCAGTTAACTAGAATGTTGCATTGGAACAAAAAAAAATTTTAAGCTCACCATTTAATAATTTTTCTCTTTTTAAGTCTTGAAATGATTTTGTAACTCACCTCTTTTATTAAGATCACCCCAATTTTTTGCATACTGACAAATATTCCCACCTACCCCAATTACTGAGACCCTTCCCATATATTATGCACAATAATTCTAGACCTGTCGTCTTCAAAGAATCATTTGGTATAATACTCCTTATCTGATTAGTGGTTCCAACCATTTTGTAATATTGAAAACTTAATTGAAGAATTCACTGATTCAAAAAGAGAATTATTTTTTTATGATGGAATACACAATTAAGCTGGAAGGAGACATAGAAAAATAAAAAAAAATACTTTCATAACTGATGCTACAAATTTGCACAGTGTAAAAAATTCCATCAACTTACATGTACAAATGCCAGATTAAAAATAAATCCATTAATTCTTTAGAAATTGCTTTGTTTACATTTCTGCCATGAAACTGAGTAGATAAGCAATGTTGAGAAAAATATCTTTTCTTAATAGGAAAATAGTCTTGCTGTACTGTGATGCTTTTCATTGTTAAGCACAAACAGTGGCCCCTCCTTCAAAGGCGGACACACATACTTTGTTGAGATTTTTCAAATATGCAGGCTGGTGGATATAATGCACACTGTTCAAATTAAAAATAAAAATGAGGTGTCTATTTCAAATACAAGTATCCACTATAATAACATTTAAAGTAATAATATACATGTATACATAAAGGATAGATGCTTCATAACTGATTCCTTTAACTATTTCCTTGGAAACTATAACAGATGCACAGAGCACATAGAGTGGTTGGATACAGCAAGTTTTCAACAACAAAATACTGTTCTTCACTATAGTCACCACCATTGGTTAAACTGAGATAAACTTCATTTAATGGCTTGTCATGTGTGCAGTGCTGTTCAGAGTATGACTTGTCATACACATCACTGTAACATTATCCACCATTCAACTCTGTTCACATCCACTGTTTGGTCTTTGTAAATATTCAGTAAATAACAGTGAATGTCAATAGATACAATACTTGGAAGAAATTAATGATGTACATTTGTTTTGTATGTACTTTCATGTCAGAAACCATTTTATCAGACTGCTGATTTCTGTAACAAGGCAGAAATTATGGACTACAGACAAGAAGTTTCCATTAACATCTACCTTGGAGACCATGGACTAGCATAATAAAATAAGAGACATTACTACTCTTAAAGCAGAATAATCACACAATGGTTTGTCTATGAAACTCTAGGGCAGAGGTGCTGAATATAACATCACTCAGCTAAGTATCAAATTTTATATTTATATTAATCATATATATATATATATATATATATATATATATATATATATATACATAAAACATGTTTCATTGGATAATACAGACATGTTGTGTCTACTTATTTTTATACTGATCCTTTCCAGTTGTCTAATCAGTTTCTTGATGTTAAGATGAAAGGCATCAAAATTCATAAATTACAAAGACAAACTCATTGTAACTGCTGTAAAATTTTCATTCTATTGGGATGGTGATTTTTTAAAATATGCTCTTATGTGCTCTGTAATTATTTTAAATTTATCCATTGTATTTATGGAATATTTTACAAAACAAGCATTTTAATAAAAGGAAGCTGACCATAAATTGGTAGAAATGTAAAATGGTAATAAATTTTATATGCACCTGATGATTGCATCCAACATGAAACAGCCTGTTGCCCTTGATTTTTGACTTCAATGTTCACTTTTATATTTATATTTACATAAACTGAGATATTGAGCACTTTATCCCATAAATATAGCACACCTTAAAACTATATTTCTTTACATATATATATATATATATATATATATATATATATATATATATATATATAAAAAGAGACAAGAGAAAAACTATACTTAGTTGATGCGTTTCGTCCACTGAGGGACTTTATCAAGTGGACAAAACATGTTGGCTAAGTATAGTTTTTCCTCTTGTCTCTTTTTATTCATTTTGTCTCTTCTACAAATACATGCCATCTGAAAATATATATATATATGTATATATATATATTGTCATCCACAGACAGACTGTTTCGCTGTATCACAGCTCATCAGTGTGGCTAGACGTCCAGTTGCCTCTGGCCAGAATCAAAAACCGGCTGAATTCGCGTCAGTCAAAAATTTTACCCTGAAGCCGTTGGCTCATGGCAGAGAAGAAGGTGAATTTAAACGTATTTATTTTTAGATAAACACACAGTGACTGAGAGAACTAGATTCGATTTACCAAAGAGTCTTATATATGTGTCTGTCTCAGTAAAAGATATATACATTTTGATATACCAGAACAATATTATGAAAATCAATGACAAAGTGAAAAATTTTTGTGTGTGATGTGTTTAGTCCTTTAGAACTTCATCAGACTAAGATGATGTTTACAGAGATGCGACTTCGACATGTGCACAGAATTTACAATTATATATGTATGATAAAGCAGTATAGACCCACACTCAAGATTACTTACTTTAAAAAAGTGTCTGAACATGTTAGGAGTTCAACAAACTTTCGACTACTACTAGTACTACTACTTCTATACAACACAGCACAGAATACAAACACAAGACTAATATGATATACTATATCTACTAAATATACTAATTATGAAACCCTTGAAAATAGCTAATGAATTGGCTGAATGCACTTGGGAGGCACAGTGGAGTAATGGATAGTGGTTCAAATTGAGGAATCAGAGAGCTGAGTTCGAATTCCAGTCGAATCCATTACATTCACTTACGTGCTAATACCCTTGGGAAAGGTATGAATCTTCTTCTTCTCCCACTAGCTATGGGTAAATAGCAGGACAGACCGGGTTCTATAGATTTGGATGGCAACTAGTCTACTGCAGGAAGAATTGGCAAACTGCTGCGGGAAAAAATCTGCCTCATCAGTCATGTATCAAAAGATACATGAGCACCTAAGCATGTATCCTGCATGGCACATAACTGACTGAATGCACTTGGGACAGTAATCATTGCAGACAATTTCTACACACTCATAGTCCTCAAAAGAATTATGAAAGAATGCTAGAAAAACTGAATAAAAATATATAAAATTTTCCTTGTCCATCACATTTAATGAAACATGTATAAAAGAAGATCTGCTTCCCAAATATACAATATATATATATATATACTGTAATATATCTTCAATATTTTATATATTTTTATTATTGTAGAGTTATATTATTTTTTTGTTTTAATTAATGTGGTCATTGTTCAGATATCCAATTCATTATATTAATTAATATCAACAGACAAGAAATAATGATTGATTTTATTAATGTCAACATCGATGAAGACACTAATGAATAATTCATGAAATAATATTATGTTATTTCTAATTATATTTCACATTTTTCTGTTCTATTCATTTCTACTCAATTTTGTATTGGAAGGGAATACAGGACAATTTTTGGATAATTCTTTTTGATGTATTTGCTGTGCTTCTGTTTGGCTGTTGGGTGTCTATATATAAATATGTGGAAGCAGGAAGACAGGATAACATTTATCAGCAGAGTAAACAGAATTGAATAGGCAAGTAGAATTTAAAATGTGAACCTACATCTCTATGTAGACAGTGCCATTTCAAAATATTTTAGCAAATTTTTCTCAACATTGCTCCATGAATGTTGGAGAGGAAAAGACTAAGAGAATGAGCATTTCAGGAAACTACACTTCAATAATGACCTTATTGTCTAAGCAGCTTATATATATATATATATATATATATATATATATATATATATATATATATATATATATATATATATATATATATATATATATATATCATATGTGTTTGTGTTTGTGCGTGTATACATATATAGGTGTGCATGTGTGGTATGTGTGTAAAAAAAATAGATATAGATAAAATATGTCTGTAAAAGGACAATATAAGTAAAGACAAAAGGAAAACTTATTTTAGCCGACGCATTTCGTCCTCTGACCGGCTTTTTCAAGGCAAATGTACGGATTTAATTTTGCAATAAGTACTTATAAACAAAAGTAAAAATACATTTGTTTATAAATAATTGTTGCAAAATAAAATTTTTCTCTTCATTTATCTCTCACTTTCTCTGTCTGTCTGTCTGTTGCTCTCTCTCTCTCTCTCTCTCTCTATATATATATATATATATATATATATATATATATATATATATAGAGAGAGAGAGAGAGAGAGAGAGAGAGTTTACGTTTTTCGAACTTACAGTTGACCATCATGTTCTCATTATGTGCAAATGTAATTATTTTTTTTGAGTTCATTTATTTAGCAAAGGAAAATTGTAATTTCAGTTTTTCTTATAGATTTATTTTCTTGTTTAATATTCTAAATTTGGTATTATAATATTCATCTAAAATAAAATGCTGAATTTAGTTATGATATATATAATGATTAGTACAAATTATTATATATTATTATATATATATATATACCAGGTGTAACAGCATAATTGTCCAATTGTTAGATTAAGATTTAAACCATTGTTTCCTAGAAATGATTAAAGATATCTTACTGGAATTCTCTGAGGTTTTCGTAAAACTACTGGACTCTACTTTGAGCAGAAGAATGTATAATTACTCTCCAAGCTTAACAGAAATATTGTGATGAAATTGATCATAATCGAAATTGACATGTTCATCATTAATAAGTTATTGCTAAGGATTGGAAGCTCATGAAGAATTGAAATTAAGTTCAAATATATATAAATATATATATTATTCCAGGATCATTTTCCAACTTATTCAAAATTATCTTCACCCACTCTAACTTGATAACTTTCTGTCCTGGAGTAACAAAATGTCTCAGAGGTTTCATGTAAGATTTCATTTTCATGTCTTTTCTTACTGCTCTTTGGACAGTCACAGCTCTCTCATGTGCCATACGTCTTATGCATTGAGTTGGATCTTTTCTAATTGATCTCTTTAGCTCTAAGTTGAAATGGTGATCCCTCTTGCTGCTGTGACCTCCTGATCCAGTTTTCCTTTATGCTGTTCCCACATTTTTAAACTTATTCACCATTCTCTTGATGGTTCTTGGAAGATGGAAGCCAAAGTATGAATGTTGGTACCATTACTGAAGGCATGAATGTTTTTTTTTCTCTCACTACTATTTCTCAGTTGGGAAGACAGTGGGGCTGACACAAAATGATTTTAACCTGTTCTCTTTCTAGATGAATAACTCAAAGGAATTTTCAGTGATTCTTAAGACAAATCATGTCAAGATGGCTAAACGTCTTACCTGAAAACCTGGAAAAAAGAAACTCAATTAGCTTAGTGTTTTTTTAGATATAAAACATTTTGCAGGATGGACAATTTTGCTTTTACACTCAGTATATATTTTATAGTCAAGAATTAACAATGACAGTATATGTCTAGAAAACTGAAAGTCAAAATGGCTATAATTGAGGAAACAGAAAGGTAAGGTTAAAGAGTGGGTGTAAAGTGGAAAAAGCAATAAAAAGCACAAATAACCATAACATTTTACATTATTTACATTATTCAGACTGTTGTCCTCTTCTTTGTTGCCATATTTATCACAATGTTTCAGATGTTGTATGCTCCGGTCTTCTTCAGGTGGTTGGAATGTTGAACTGAACCCTTTATTTTGCTCGCTGGGGTAGACTTCTAGTTCCACATGCCATGTCTAGTGGATGTCAGTTATCCCTGTTAATTCCCCTCTCCAAGTTCTCCACTGCCTTAACCAGGTATTGAACTCACAACTCTTTGGGTCCTTAAGGTAAGGCTTCAAGAACACCAAAAAGCTGTAACATGAGGGGAAGTGTGGCTGAACACACATGGAGAGAAAAGGGAGATCACCACCCTCTGTGGGATCAGGTTGAAATCATAGACAAAGAACATCATTGGAAAATTTGTAAACTTAAGGAATCAGCACATCTGCTAGACCACAAAAATCTCCTGAGCCAACCAAGCATAGAAATGAATACAATATGGGAACCAGTAATAAGGTGTGCCAGAGAAAAGTAGTAATAACAATGAAAATTGCAATATGAGCTCTGGTAAAAAACATGCAATGATAACGGCAAAAATTGCAATATGAGCACTGGTAAAAATGGGTTCCTGAAGACATTAAGTTTATAAGTCCCAGAAATTCATATACAGATGTCCTTAAGGACACATTGCACAGTGGATAAAGGTGTTGGTTAGATCCAGTGACAGGACCCAAAGAATTGCGAGTTCAATACCTGGTTAAGGCAGTGGAGAACTTGAATTAACAGAAGATAACTGATATTAGACATGGCACGTGAGTTCAGTTCGACATTCCAACCACCTGAAGAAGGTGGTTGGAATGTTGGAACGTACAACGGCTGAAATGTTGTAATAAATATGGCAACAAAGATGAAGACAATAGTCCGAATAATATAAATAGTGTACGTAATACCTCATCTCAGGAATATAGACAGAGACATTTTACATGTATGCACATATACACAGACGAGCACATGCACATACACTATGAAAAAAAAACTTGCACCAATGAAAAATTGTACAGAAACTGTCCAAAGTTCATAATGTTTTTGTTCTAATTCTTTTGACTAACATTATCAGGAATGTTAGTGTTTTCAATGTCATTTTTATTAGCTTCATCCTGTTATTTTAAGAATGCTACATTGGAGGCCCAGTGGAGTAATGGATAACGGCTCGGAGTGAGGAGTTTGAATTCCAGTTGAATCCATTACATTCACTTACATGCTAATACCCTTGGGAAAGGTATGAATCCTATTCTTCTCCCCCCCAGCTATGGGTAAATAGCAGGACAGATTGGGTTCTATAGCCTTGGATGGCAACTGGTCTACCGCTGAAAGCGGGGAAAAATCTGCCTTGTCAGTCATGTATCGAAAGATACATGATTGCCTACACATGTATCATGCATGGCACAAAACTGACTGACATTTCTAGCTTCTATTGACTATATTTTCGTTATTCTGGCTATTTGAACACATCCTTTCTTCCATTTAAGCTATTATTCCTGGGATGCTGAGTCTTGCTCATGGTCAGTAATCCAACCTATGAAGTGAGCCTCTGTAATACCCTATTGATATTACCATCTATTTATCCCTTTTATTGAATGTCTGCTATATAGTTTTATTGCCTGCATATCCTTGCAAATTAAGTATAACTTCATCACAAAAACAGAAAATATGATCAATGAAATTACTGGTTATTTATAATTACTGTAATAACATTAACACTAGTAACAACCATGTTACAAAATATTATTTTTATAATGTTAATTATTGAAATTTAAAACCAAGAAGTAGCTTTAGCTGAATTTCAAATTCAAATCCATATTACAAAAGCTTGTTATGCTATGTAGCAAACCTTAGACAATTTTGACTACTGTAGCAATTAACAGTTAGATGAGAAAAAGATCTGCTTACATCAGGTTACCATTTTTTGTAGGATTTTCATGTCACAAGTCCCATAAACCATTAAAATCATAAAGGCATCACATATATACTGCAGCCATATCAGCAGCTGTGTGTCTAGGGTAAGATAACCTGATGGAACCCATCCCTTTTCAGTTTGGTTTTTAGTTCAAAGTTTCCCCTTCTCTGAGATGGAATGCTACCTTAAGGCAAGAGAAACACAGTCAGATTTGCTATTTAACCCATAGCTGGTGGGAGAAGAGATAGATTCGTATCCTTCGCAAGGGTATTTCGGTGAAAGTGAATGTAACAAACTTGGTTGGAATTTGAACTCGGTCCAACAATTTCTTAATCCAAGCTGCCATGCTTTGCCTTACCCACACATTCTTTTGTAGGATACATGTTATTAAGTAAGGAAATCAAACACAGCCAATTTTTTTAGTCACCATCATCAGACAAATAAAATACACAAGACATTTATTACAGTAATAAAATAACTTATTTATAAAATATAAACGATAAGTAAAGAAAATTTATTCTTGGCAACAGATTAAGGTTTTTCTGTGGTAATTTTTGAGTGTCACATGACAAAAAAATGACATGACGATACAAACTGACACATGAAAACATGATACCTGAAAAAAATCTGATATGTGAATATGCAACACCTAAAAATCACCAAAGAAATGTAGTGCTTACATGCGGATAGAACACTATCAACCCACAAAAAATTCTTTGATAATGGTTTATGCTATTATTTTCCCTTTTAAGTAGAAAACTGTCTGAGCCATCAAGAAATAAAAAAAAACTGAAACAAGAAATTATAATCCGTAAGGTATGATATATTTATGAAAGAAAGGTTCTCAATATCAGAGATAGGACATGTGTAAATATAAATACTAAAATGAAAATAAATATAAGGTATCAATACTGAAGAGCAACAGTCTGTTTCATGCTTAAATGTAATCATCAGACCGTAATGATTGCATTTAAACAAGAATCATATTGTCATCATTCAGCTTTAATATCTATGTCCACGTTGCTTTTATATATACACACACACCTTCTCCTACAAATGAAAATTTTATATGTACAGGGTGAGGCAAAAATAATTTATTAAAAGTGTAATTACAAATGAAAATTTTATTTACTAGTTATTTAATTGTTATATGAGCTGTCCAAAATGTCCCCCTCTTTTTTCAAAGCACATTTCAATTCTGTGCTTGCCTGATTCATTAACATGCTGGAGAGTTTCCAGTCATTTTATTGCATATTTAATATTTAGGTTCCTCAATATTTCTTGGGCGCATCTGATAAACAATTGATTTCAAATGGCCCGACAGAAAAAAATCCAGGGGGTGTGATCTAGTGACCTCGGTGGCCACTCAACATGTCCACTTTGAATTATCTATTAACCCTATGGTGTGCGACTTTTACCTCAGCTGGTGTGTGTATGTGTGTGTATATATATATATATATATATATATATATATATATATATATATATATATATATATATATATATATATATATATATATATAATTTACTTTATTTCTAGAAGTGTGCTCAGTATCAGAGATAGAGTGTTTATAGATAGTGGGGACATAAGAATAAACATTGCATGGTGATTATCAGTTTCACACATCAATATGATCTTCATATCACGCATTGAGGCATGATACTGAAATTGTTGATTACTGTGTCAACATTAGAGATGTATTTTTATTACTTCAAATGTTATTTTTAGACGATGCTCATATTTGAGTAAGAGTTCTGTTTATTTTAAACAGTGTTTATTTTGTCTACTTCCCTGCACACTTGAGAAAACTTATTAAAAATCTGCCCTCCAGCAGGATTTGAACCTCTGTCCCAGGAGAAACTGGACACACATATATATTGTATATGTAATATTGTTTATATAAAAAGTAGTGGTAATTCACTCATGTGTCAATGGACACTGTTTTTTTTTATCATTTCACCCAAAGCTCGGCAATAAAGCCACTAAGATGCAAAGGGTTACTGAATGTGAAAGAAAAAAGAGAAAAAAATTATTAAGGCGAGAGAAAGGACTTGAATTAAGATGACTGAAGATAATGATTGACACTGGATTTAAATTTTTGAAATTCAAAATTAACTGGAAACCGGAAGAGAGTTCCACATGTAAGAAGTGTGAAAGAAAAAACTGTTAGCATAGAATTATGGTTACATTTAGCCATTTAAGTTGGTTAACTGTGTCTCCCCAGAATCTATCTTAGATATCTATAAGTCTACCATTCACCCATGTTTTGAATATTGCTGCCAGATATGGTATGGGGCCCCTGCTATTTACCTGGAGCTACTTGATAAGATCCAAAGAAGTATCAGCAATATTATGGATCCTGATCTGGTAGCTCAGAGTGAATCACTTTCCCATCGCTGTAAGGTTGCTTCTCTATGCCTTTTCTATAAATATTTTCATGGTAATTGTTCAGAAGAGTTCTTTGCTATGGTACCTAGATGTTTTTTTAAAGCACAGTACTAGCCTAGCATTGAGATCTCGTCAATTCACAGTTGAGCTGGTTAGATGTAGCTGTAAGTTCTATGCAAACAGTTTCTTTTCTCACACTTCTCGCTTGTGGAACTCCCTTCCTGCTCCATGCTTTCCAGCCATATTTAATCTGCAAAAATTTAAATACAAAGTCAATCACTATCTACTGTCTACCTGATTACTCTTTTATCTTCTCGCTCATTATTAATGTTTCTGTTTCTAATTCTTCCACACCCTGTAACCCCATGTGTCTTAGTGGCTGTACTTCCTTGCGTGGGGTGATACCGATTAAAAAAAATATTTTAAACTGTAAAATGATATGATCTTGTGGCCAATCTAGTACTGAGCTAAAATTCATAAAGTTTATGTACCATAGTGGAAAGCTCAGAATAATTACTATGAATGTATGTGTAGAAGAGGCACAGGGAAGCTATGTTATGGCGATGGGAAAGTAACTGAAGCCAAGATGCCAGGTCAGGACCAAAATATTTCTGATGATGTAGTAGAAATAGAATTATTTCTTAATTTAAACTTGACAAATAAAATGTTATTTTCTATAAAATGACTTAAATATCTGTCAGGAATTTGCAAGGAAAAGAGTAGTTTCAGAGGAGGCTTGAACTCATTTGTTGTATCATTGTGCTTGTAAAATCAAATTCCATAATGAATACCTTTTACTTTTTTTTCTTTCTCCTTAATTTCATTTTTTTTTATTAACTTTCCTCTTTGCTGTTATCTCGAATCCAATGATTCACTTAAATACTTCAAGAGTTACTTTTAATTCTTCAAAACAAATAAGCTAAAGAAATGATTAATCGATTGTTTGCTGCCCTAAATCTGTTATAGAAACAATCAAAGAAACAATGAAAATTAAAGACGAAGCAAATTCATTCATTTATTGGATATTCATATTTCCTGTCTCAGAGATTTAACCTTGTTATGCGCCTCGAGGCACATAACAAGAAATTAATTTAATTATCAGATGGTTAATCTTTGTGAACTAAAAGTTTCACTGAATGACTCTTGAATATCTTGGTCAATGAGAAAAAAAGATTAAAAAAATGTTCATCTTATCTCTAAATTGTGGTTACATTATTTTTTATGGGACTTGCTGTTCTTTATATTAGTGGCAATATGGAGAAACAGCTGACTGGAATTTCAAATGTCAATTTTATGATGGTCATCAGATATTTCATTCCTTTTTTTTAAATGCCATGTACCTTCAAGATGAAGTTGATTATGACTTTTCACAGATTTTTTTTGTTTTGAAAAATGGCTTACATCTTGAAGCAACTGTATCCTTTATTCTGTTACAGGTATAAGAATATTGTTTTCAATAACATACTCTTTTCATGTGCAAATAAGAAAGATATTAAAGATATTTTAAAATTTATATATTTATATATATATAAATATAAATGTGAACATAGAACTCAACACTTAGAGGCGACAGTCTGTTTCATGCTAGATGCAATTGTCAGGCCTCTAAGTGTTGACTTCTATGTTCACTTTTATATTTACACACGCTCTATCTCTGATATTGAGCACTTTATCCCATAAATATAGCACACTTTAAGACTATATTTCTTCATATATATATATATATATATATATATATATATATATATATATATATATATATATATATAATACCAATTTGTGATTGGTAGGAATAATTCTAAGAGGATATTAATCCAAAGAGAGCTCAATATAAACTGCAGAGCATTATAACTCAAGAAAAAAACCTTAAAAACCCATTTCAGTTATAATTTGTTTTGTGAATATTTGGTGAATATAAAATATAAATATCTGATGAGATGAATAGAAAAATATTTACAAAATAAATTATAACCAAAATGGCTCTTTAAGGTTTTTTCTTGAGTTTTATTATATATAATATATATATATATATATATATATATATATATATATATATTTTTTTCTCCCCGGTAGCACTGGAGTTTCATGCACAATGCAGTCTTCAAGTGTTGGGTAGAGACCCTGTAAATTTGTTGAGCAATAGAAATAAATTTGAGAGTTGTCTTAAAAAATAAATGAATAATAATAAAAACTCTATTCTAACCTTAAACAAAATAACAAGAATGGCTAATATCCAAAGAAGTCATTAAAGTTCTGCTTGTTAACCTTGAAAACCTTCATTCAAAAACCTTCTACTGATCTACTTTCTGGCTTGAACTTTTGCTAGTAGTAGAAAATAAGTAGCTATCTAGCCAGAGACCAATGTGATACCTCAAAACCCACAAAAATAAAACGAGAAAGAAGAGAATGGTTTAAAAAGTACACTAAATAACACATCACAAAATTTCAGCCAAATACTAAAGTCAACAACTTTAGAGGAAGCTTTCCAGAATATCATTGTTAGTTTTATTTTCCTTTTTGGGAGTTGATGCAGGTGGGGAAATAAGTTTTCTATAGTTCCTCATTGTAAAATGATACACTGATATTTGTTTGTTTGCTTTCAAATACAAAAGTATGTACTAGTAATTTTGGTGTCCCTACAGTTGTACCAAACATTGTATAATTAGTCACTGTTATAAGATGAACCCATTGAGAGAACATACAATTAGTGTCCTATTGTGAAACTGCATGGCATTTGCTAATAAACAAGAACAGGATCTGTGATAATAGAACGCCAAGTTTTGCGGCATTGTGCTTCTCCCCAGCTTTAGGCACCAATGAAGTATTTGGGAGTCCTGGAATTCAAAGCGTTGAAAATGACTAAAAACCAATCTTTTATTAAAAGTATCTTTATGAATTATAATTTTTGTTGTTATTCTTTTTGTGCACCATTTGAGTAAAATTTGAATAAATAAACATTTAAAAAAAAAAATTAAGCAAAACATTTTGAAAATTTGGACAATGTAACTATTATTATTGTTCATTTTACAATTACCATTTTGTTTTTATTCAGTGGTTTACTGTTATCTGTGTGAATGATATCAGTATAAAAGTTCCAGGAAAAATTCATTTTTCTTTTTTTTTTCTTTATTTAATATCTGGGGTTTAATTTTGTGACATCAAGAATTTTTTCAAAATAGCAATTAAAAAAGTAAACATAAAAAGGTAAAAAAAACCTGGTAAAATTCAAATTTACAAAAAGTTAAATGTATTTGAATTATTTAAAAATATTTCAAACTTTAAATAAAGAATTTAAATCCTTTCACCATTAAGTCATCATTCTTTGTATATTCACATTTATCCTACAGATTAATTTATAATCATTTAGCCATTGATACAGAAAGATGTAAAAATAATTTGCTATGATAATGATAATATTAGCTGTTTCCCTACAAGGAAACATTTGGCATTCATTGACCAACCAGCCAATACTGCTTGTGTTTGAAGTTTATAAAATCTTTATTGTGAAACAATTTTTCAGGAAAATAGGTTTTTAAGTCCAGTAGTTATTATCATTCTTTCTATTATGATAAGGGTTTTCTTTCTAACTTTTCATTTGTACTAGTGTGGAATGTCCCCATCTACATTATATCATTATTTTCTATTTGAATTACGTGTGCTATCCATTTTAGCTGTTGCAGAAAGTCCTCAAGTGATGTAGTTTCTGTTAAGTTAACAATAAAAAGAATATATTCTTTTTTTTTATATACAAAGTAACAGGACTGGTGTCACAATTTATTTCAATTCCGAACAACAAACTACGTGGATTCCCCCTTTAATGTAATCCTCGTTGAGCCTAATGCACTTTTCCATCCTTCTCTGCCACACTTCTCTGCACTGCTTGAAGGGTTCTTCTTGGATCTCCCTCAGCTCTGTCGTTACGCCCCCTTTATATTTGATGATATGTGAAATATCAACACTTTCTTGATGTCATTATTTTCTCTTCGATTTACATGTGCTATCCACTTTAGTTGTTGCTAGTCCTCAAGTGAGATATGCTTTTGTGATTTTTCATTAAATCTTGCATATCATCACTGGAATGCATCTATTGTTGATTGATTTTTTAAGGCTTATCGACCTTTTTCAGGTTATTTAAAGCCAGAAAATATTTTTTGATTATAAAAATTTTTTTTGAGATAATAATGATACAAGTCCTACTAATTAACCCATAGCTGGAGAAGAAGATGTGGATTCATGCCTTTCTGAATGAGTATTTGTCCGTAAGTGAATATAACAAACCTGACAGGAATTGAAACTCAGCTCTCTGATTTTCAATCCCCAGCTGTATATACAAACTTACAGCACTTGATATTTCCAAGTGGTCACCCATCTAGGTAATGACCTGGCTCGACATTGCTTAACTACAGTGATTGTATGAGAACTGGTGATGTGGCCATAAGCTGCATCTCTTGTAATAGACTGACCACATTTTATTTATAATCATGAGAGTTATTTATGTCTTCTCTTTATAGATTAAATTTACTTGATTTCTTTTGATATATCACAGGTAGGGTTTGTTAAACAAATATTATACTCTACTTCAACTTAGATCCTCTTTCTGATTCACTCCACACCAAAACTTGTTGGCCAGATATGAACACTATGAAAGCAAAATTAAAAAAAAAAAAAGTCACTCTTAATGCAGGAGTTCTGAGCATTGCATCTGGCTCACAAAACAAATCACCAAAAATATAAAATAAAATCTAAGTGTCGGAGCTAATCACGAACATTGCCACTACTGCAAAAGCATGATAAAAAAACTCATGTAGCCCCACTGACTGCTTAAAAGGACCTGATTGGCAACCCTCAAGGTAGTACACAGGCAGTTCACAGAGTTTGCCATTGGACTCTTGGTCAACCTACCAGACACAAGCTTCAATGCCAGGACCATGCACAACCCACTCTCCTATTTTACAGGCCACCTCCCTTGGCCACAAAAAGTCATTTTGCCTTCATCCTTATACCAAACATATCTTGTGTCTTTTTATTTATGCCTCATTGATAATACTTTGTTGTTTTTGTTTTTCTTTTACTATTGCAACTATACACAGTATATAAGCCAAATATATCAAAATTCTAATTCACTCCCCAATGATTAGGTATATCTAGTGATACAGCAAATTTTAGTAGATGTCTTACAAGGCTGTATTTTCTCACCAGAATGATTTAACTTATACAGTGAGTTGATCCTAAGAGAACTAGAAGTCCTACCAGGATTTATAATCAGTGGATACAATGTTAACAACATAAGATACACAGATGGCACCATGTTGATGGCAAACACAGAAAGAAAACTGCAGAAATCCCTTGACAAGATAGCAAAGGAAAATGGCAAAAAAGGAATATCCATTATTGAAGACTTTCAGCAACATCAACATTTTCTTGATGTCATTCAAGTACAGAAATTTAACTGTGTTGTAGCATAGCTACAGATGATAATGGGTATGCCTCCATTGCCATAAATACAGTAGTGAATACTGTATGTTGGTTTGCAGTTGGAGACTCATTGTGGAATTCACTTGACTCACTTCTAGCAGTTGATTACTTCTACGCACCACTGGCAAATCTTATATGTGTTGTTTGTGTCCTAAGTATTATCGTTCATTACCAACCTTTGTGTGATTATTCTATTCAGTAACCTTCCCTAGGTTGATATAAACTGTCTAGGATGTGTTATAACAAATGATGGAAAATGTGAAACCAAAATCCAAAGGTGCAAAGGAAGAGCAAAAGATGTTTTCCAAAAGCAAAACAAAGTATTAAGAAATAGGAAATTTTGGATAGAAACCAAGTAAGTAGTGTTCAAAAGTTCTGTAATATCAGTCCTCCCATATGGCAGTGAAGGATGGACAATCTCCTCACATGGAAAACTTGAAGCAAGAGGGATGTGGTTCAGCAAAAGGATACTGAGATTATTATGAATTGTGAGTAATAAGGATGTTTTAAGGATAATGGAAATAAAAAGGCAGCTAGTAATTTGCATCAGAAAGAGACAGTTGAAATTACTGGGATGAACAATGAGAAAAGAAGACTTGAAGAATTTGACACTCACAAGACATAGTGAAGACAGAAGGAAACAGCTGGTAACCTAACAAACTTCTGTAAATGGTTATCAGAACAGGGAATGGAAGGGAGAGAGAAAAGATAAAGAGCTGCAAAGAACAGGAAATTGTGAAGAGCCATAACCACATACATCCTTAAGGGACATGGCATATATATATATATATATATATATATATATATATATATATATACTCTTAAAGGATCTGTTAAAATGCTTGAGATATTTGTCCTGAGAAACCTTATGAGACCAAAGAAATAAGGACATTCACTTAAGGACCAACTATTAATTGTAAGAAGACACAATGTATGGTCATTAGCAAAAGAGACAGTTCAAAATGCAACCTACAAAATGGAGATGTCAAAATCAAGCAAGTACAGAAATGTAACTACCTGGGAAATGTTTTAACAAGAGATGGAAAATGTCACACCAAAATCTAAAGGTAGATAGGAATAGTGAAAGATAGCTTCCAAAAGCAAAACAATGTATTAAGAAACAGGAAAAGGGTGCTAAATTGCTATGAAATATCCATCCTCCTATATGGCAATGAATGGTGCATAATTTCCTCACAGATAAAGAGGAGACTTAAAACAATGGAGATGTTGCTCTACAAAATAATGCTATGAATATCATGAACAGAGCATGTAAGCAATGAGGAAGTTTTAAGGATAATGGAAACAAAAAGAATACTTAGAATCAGATTGAGACTTTTGAAATATCTAGAATACATAATCATGAAAGAGTACTTGGAAAATGTGACACTCAAAGGACATACTGAAGGCAAGAGGAGCTAAAGGAAACAATGAGTAACTTACCTAGTGTAAATAGACAGCAGATTAGAGATTGGGAGAGATAGACAAATATTGCTTAGAGCAACAAATGATAGGAAGCTGTAGAGAGCCATGATTGACAATGTTCAGAAAGGACACAGCACATAAAAAGAGAAGCAGCATGTTGTATCTTTCAGTAGAGATCATGTGCAACAAGTTTCCTCAAAACTCTCCTTCATATTCTAGCTGGTTTTAGTAATGCTATAATTTGAATATCTTTTCTTCTTTGGATTTCCAATTCTTCCAACATCTTTGCAAAGCTTTTTAAGACTGTTTCAAAGCATCAGCAATGTTGGGCACAGTCATCACAACTGGATGAAATGAAAGGTTTCGTTCAAAATTCTCTAAAATATGTGAAGTGATAACGTAAGGAAACCTAAGCTTGCTTTAATAGAAACATTATTATAAAAGAAACCAAGGTGAGAGAGCAACTAAAAAAGAATCATATTATAATAATAGAACCCCATCAGGAAAATTTAGACAAAAGTCACATACACCTTATGATCTTCAGCTATCAGAGGTAAGAAAGTTTTCTACCTGACAATGCATATACAAATTTGTTCTTTTGTTTTCTTTGAAAACCTACCAATGAAAAAAAAAAGAAGTATCCTTTACTGACATGATAAATCCACAAATCCAAATTAAAGTTAAAAGAAAAAATTAACTTAAAGTATTTATATTTACACAGATTTAATTCCTTTCAGATTTCCATCAAGATAAGTTATTACCTTTTTCTTTTTATTTATAATGCATTTATTTTATATCTCCATTTGTGCAGTTTATTTTACGAAATAATGCATTTGAAATTGAAAAAGTTATTTTCACAGCCAATACCAAACAAAATGCTAGTATTCTGTAAATAACAAATTATTTTTTTCTTTGTTTTCTTCCATTCAAACAAACTTAGCTTAACATCACCAGAATAGACACAAAAGACAAGGCCTGAAGGCATTGAATAAAAGATTGGGTATCTCCAAAAGGCAAGGTCCAAAAACATAAATTGACCCCAAAATTCACAAGAGATTTTCCCCTCTAAAAAGCATGAACACTGGGAAAGTTTTTTGTTTATTTTCAATGTTTTCCAATTCTATTTCAAATTTAGTCCAAAACAAACTGTTTTAATGATGATAATAGATTAAATATAAAGGCAGAAATAAAACAATGAAAGAAGAAAAGCCTTGAAAGTTTGTCCTGTTTTACTTCAAAGATTTTATCATTTTCTTTTATTTTCTTCTCTGTGCTTGTTTGTGCGTGTGTGCTTGATGGAAAGAATAAATATAATTTTATGTGGTGTGACTTTTACCCTGTAGTGTATGAAAGAATTTGGAAAAAGAATTATTGCTGGGTGAAGAATGTTGGTATAAAAACAAAAAGAATAAAGAAAAGAGAAAAAAGCTTAGAATTTAGAAAGAAAGAAATACCAAGCTAAAAATGAGAAAAAAAGTAAAACGAATGAGAAAATGAATTATGCATACAGAAAAGCAAAAAGAGAGAGCAAAAGAAAGGAAGATAAAATTTTAAAAAGATTGAAGCTGAAAGAGAAGGGAACAAGAAAAAGTAAAAGTCAAAAAAGTTGTGAAAAAACTGAATGAAAGAAAAACTGAATGAAGGAAAAAGAAAATGAAAGAAAAACTGAATGAAAAAAGAAAAACTGAATGAAAGAAAAAGAAAATGAAAGAAAAAACTGAATGAAAGAAAAAGAAAAACTGAATGAAAGAAAAAGAAAAACTGAATGAAAGAAAAAGAAAATGAAGGAAAAACTGAATGAAAGAAAATGAAAGAAAAAACTGAATAAAAGAAAAGCAAAATGATAGAAAAAACTGAATGAAAGAAAAAGAAAAAAAAAGAAACAATTTGTTTTTTAACTGGACTAAATAAAATCTATTCCTTGGTCAAAGGAAAGGAAAATTTGAGTAAAGATTGTGTTGTCCCTGTCTTCTAAATGGGGCGGTCTTGCCTATGCCTACCTTGAAAATAAGGGTGCAAAAACCCTGACATTTTCATGGTCTTGAATACTTAATTTGATCAAGAAATGTTGTTTTTATTAAACTTGTCAAAAACTCCACTAATTTTCGATGGAGACAGTCCAGCTCTCTCTTCAATAGTATAGGAAGGGCATATAGAATGGCCAGGTAACAATTGGTAGAGTTTCAAAAAGATGCTCTACATGATGAAGCAGAATAGATGAACAGTTCACAATAGTAACTGTTTCATCTATTAACAGGGCTCCTATAAGCCAAAAGCACAATCACATTTTAACCAGATGGAAGAAAACAAGAAGGTTCAGTCAAATCTCCTGAGTAAGCAACTGCAGTGCTTCCAACCCTATAGAATGGGTCATCACTGGTAACTTTTATTTTCCACAAAATAAAGCACAATAAACAGACTCAATAAAAAGTTGAGCCTCTGTGTAGAGATCTAAAAAGCAGATTTGTAATATTACTTTAAAGAGGTGTAAATAGAGTTTTCGTTGACTGTTGTCAAGATTAATAAGGGATGAAACAGGTTTTTACAGGACAGGTAAATAATTGTAAAATAGTTGTCTTGAATGCTTACTTATCCACTCTCTTCACTATCAATCATTGTAGCAGGCTGGTAATGAGACCTTTGTGCAGTAAGACTTGGATTAATGCTCTTATCAGATATTAGTGCAATGTGAACATGCACATTTCCAACCAATACAAATTCACATCTGCCCGTCCACAATATACAAATATTTACAGGTTCAAATCCTGATGAACATAATGAAATCTTTAATCTGGAAGAGGCATGACATGTGGAACTAGAACAATCTACCCTGGTGGACAAAATAATGGTTTCAGTTTGAAATTCCAATCAACTGAAGATGGCAATGAAGATGAGAACATCAGTCTGAACAATGTAAATAGTGTAAATAATTACAATACGTCATTCTAAAAATATAGACAGATATCTTTAATTTTGTTTGTTCTATACTCTCAGGTTATTTTTCCTCAATTAAGTGAAAAAAATGAAACAAAAAACATAATTGATGATATTTTGATAGTATAATTTAAATAACAATCAAATACATGTAAATGATGTCCTTCCTAAACAATAAGTTGGACATGAGGAAATAAAATCCCCTTTTGCATACAGATACTCATCAACTGAGAGTGATAGTGAAAAAATTGGGTTGGAATTCCACTACTGACCCTTGTATTTGTCATTCCTGCTTTTCTTCTTTTTTTAAATAAAATTCATTGTGGAGCCAAAAGTGTTTAATTACGTATTGAATGTGAATATATTCTACCATATCACTGAAGTCTGCAGCCATATTGAACTTCTGTAAATTTTTAATAATTGCCAACTCATAAGTGGATGTTTCTACAGCTGAAACATTAACCCCATCAGAGTCATTTCCATATCTAATTACCATATTTTGTAGGAGAGGTTCTGAATGAGAGGAAACAGTACAATGCACACTCAATAAAATGACCGTGCAAATGCTATTGTCCACCTAACCTTCTGGGTTTTCATGGTTCCTCTAATATCTAACACACACACACACACACACACACACACACACACACACACACACACACACACATATACACATGATAAAAATATAATTTTACAGCATGCTATATTTTTGGGTAAAATATCAGGGATAGAGTGTATGTAAATATAAAATATGGTTTGGTCAAAACCAAGTACGGCCACAGTTTCATGCTTGAACACAATTGTCAGGCATAAAACTGACTGTGGCCACTTGGTGCTGAAATCATGACCTCAGTGTTTATATATATATATATATATATATATATATATGTATATGTATATAGGGTGGCAATGAAGTCAGTATACAGTTACTTATAATAAAAAAGCAAATCATTGAAGCAAGTGGCTTGCAGTTCAAACAGTATTAGTAATTAATTTACTATTGTTTACCATAGCATTCTATTGTTATTAACCAGAATCATTTTATTAATAAATTTCTGGACTGTTGATTTATTGCTTTGTCTTAATTGTTATTGTAATCAACAGTATAGTGACATTATTGCTACCCTATATATATATATATATATATATATATATATATATATATATATATATATATATATATATATATATATATATATATATATATATACACACTACCAATCAATCCTGAATTGTTTCTTCATGTTCATGAAAAATGGCTAATTTTGCATATTTGGATAAATAAAATCACCAGTTGTGTATATATGCAAACCCTTTTATAAAATACACATATTTCAACTCCACTGCTTGGTAGAGGTTCAATTCCATCTAGATTAAAGTTTGACTGAAATTAATTTTCAGAAACTGTTAAAATGCCAAGAACTAAACAGATTAGTATTGCAAAAAGAGCCCAGGTGGAAATTCATTCTATAGAGGGTATCCTAAATGTCAGATTGCTAGAAAATTACAGATATCAAAATATGGGGTGCATTGTTGGCCCTAGCGACATGCTGAAACTGATGCAAATGTTGACAGAAAAAGATCTGGGAGGCCCAGAGTAACATCTATTGCAGTGGATAGAACCTTGAATCATGTCTAGCAAAAGGAACATAAAAAAACAGCTCCCCAAATAACTGCTGAATTTAATTCTACACATCAGCATCCAATATCTATTCTGACTGTTAAGAGAAGACATATTTCTGTTGGGCTTAAAGGATGTATATCAGTTAAGAAAACCTCTATAGAAAAGGAAAATAAATGGAAAAGACTAAAATGGGGAGAATAGCACAAGGATTGGATTTTAGAAGATTGGAAAAAGGTACTATTTGAGCTTTTTGTAAGTAAATGAAGAGTGTTTGTTAGACAAACTCACTCCAAATGAATGAATAAAAATTGCATTGTGCTAACTGTTAAGCATAGGATGAGTGCTGTAATTGTTTGGGGATGTTTTGGAGGTGAGATTGTTGGAGACATTGTTCAAATTAAAGGCATTATGCAAAAGGAAGAGTATCATTCAATGCTGTAGAGGCATGCCACATTATTGGACAAAATTTTGTTTTGCAACAAGATAATGATCCCAAACACAGTTCAAAACTGTGTACAAATTATCTAAAATCAAAGGAAGATAAGGAAATTTTGCAAATCATGATTTGGCCCCCTCAGTCTATAAATCTTTCATCAATTGAAATTGGGATGAAATTGACTGTGTTTACACATTTACACACTGCTTGGGAATCACTTCCACGAAAAGACTTTTACAAGTTACTAGAAAGGATGCCAAGAATTTACTCTGCAATCATAAATGCTCATGATGGATTCTTTGATAAAAAGAAAATATAAAGTTGATTTAATTGATATTATAATTATTTTATATTCATTTTGATTTAAATTACTGCAAAACAGAAAAAAATAAATTTATTTCTTTAAAGACATGAAAACTGATTAATTTTTTAAACTTAGAGGAAAGAATCAATGTT
Source organism: Acanthosepion esculentum (assembly GCA_964036315.1). Lineage (NCBI taxonomy): Eukaryota > Metazoa > Mollusca > Cephalopoda > Sepiida > Sepiidae > Acanthosepion > Acanthosepion esculentum. The sequence continues at coordinate 67,565,154 of OZ038499.1, read as the reverse complement.
GTCCCAAACTTTTGGTCAGAAGTGTGTGTGTGTGTGTATATATATATATATATATATATATATATATATATATATATATATATATATATAAATAATCTATAAAAATATGATGGCCTTATCTACTGCTGTGGCTTTGTCACATGCAGTAAAGCAGACCTTGCTGTCTCCTTGCAGAAACATGTGGCAATTGATCCTCAACCACTCAAACAAAATGGCTCAACCACATGTTTCATCTGTCTAAAATTTTGCAAAACACCTACAGGCCTTGGGGGACACATGCATGTCCATAAAAGTTGAAAACCTCTTTATTTTACTGAGACATCATTTGTCAACCATGACAAGAGATTCCACCATATATATAAAGGTTAGAAAAGGATGACTCTACTATACTTGTTTATACTGTTTTTTATAAAATTAAGTTCAAGTTAAAACATGATAAGAAACATAGTCATAATGATTGAATAGATATTGAAATATTAACTCACTCATCAAACTCATCTGCGTGTTAATGAAATATTGATCATCGATGTTTTAGATTGAATGTTGTCAAATAGTAATTAGGTTAAAGCTAGAATTTAGTAGATTTTAGTTTTATTTATTGTCTTTTTTTGTACCAATTTAATATTTCTTTCTGATTTGAAGTAATAAGTAGTTTTGCCTGTCAGATAATGACTTAATTTTTGCTCAAAAAGCTTCAAATACTTCAACTAATCTTCATTTTTATTTAATTCTATCAAGAAAAACAAATAAAATTTTTGACTTTGAAGTTTTATTGTGCAATAAGAATCAAAATTACTTTGAGGCAACAGGAAAATTCATAAATTACTGACTTCACCAAATAAAACAGATTGACAAAAAAGGTGCTTCTCAAAAGCCTGAATTCAAAATGATTAAAAAGTCTGTATATTTAGCAGATAAACATGTAAATTGGCTTTATTATTAAAAACTTCTGCTTTCATCAATTTAAAAAGCCTATTTAATGATGGGGTTAAAACCATAATGATGTTGAACACATGAATTATTATAATATATATAGATAGAAGCTACTTAGTGCAGAGTGATTGTTAGCAAGCACATCTTTAAAAGTGAATGTATCTATACTGCACAGACAGGATTTTGAGGGTGAGCAGAAAGCCATAAATAAAAGAGTATATATATATATATATATATATATATATATATATATATATATATATATATATATATATATATATGATGGGTAAGTAACTGATAGAATGGAAAAAAGTGGGACATTTTGTACAAGGGAAGAACTTCATACTAATGTTAATAGTCTGAAGAAATTCTTTCTCAGAGTGAAATGCATTACTTAGAGGCTTTTCTCCTTTTTGTTATTCTGTTGTTTGATATATATATATATATGCATTTATTGAAAATTGTTTCAGTTGACTTTTTGGGGAGCACATCTGCATATACAGAAAATTCATAATAGCTACAAAGAAATCTACTGGTATCAGTGAACACTGTTACATATGGTAATAGGCAAAAAACCAGAAATATGGTACTTGTTGGCAAATGAAGTCTCATACCATACATGCAGAAAAGCAAATACCTATAAATCAGCAAAAACACACAAAGCAAGCAGCAATATACCAGTCAAAGAAAATATTTCTGTAAAATCTGGTATTTTTACAATACAAGCAGCAAAATATTGTGCAATTTCTGAATTTCCTGGGTGAATTTTTCAGGAATATTTTTGTTGACATCACTTCAAGGAAGCCTAGTTTCAGAGCTAAGCTCTATGCATGCACTAATTCCTGGTGAACCCCACTTTTTTTTTCATGGTTTTCATGGTTTTCTCATACATGATACTGCTGTATTAGGCGCAGGGTAACTTTTGGTGAATTTTTTTTTTTTTAAATTACATGTCCAATAGGCCAGCAAATACAGTCGTCTCGTTGTCTATTAATTGTATCTAAATTGCTTCAATGCATCTTCATCTGAGTAAATTATATGCACTTGCTGATAGTATTGAAAATGAAATAATCTATGAATCCATATGATTACTATATGACTGTAAACAATGGAAAAAATAACCGAGTTGAAATTAGTTAAAATTCAACTTTTTAATAATGCAATTAATGTAAAAATTGTGTGTTCAGATGCTTAACATGAAACAGGTTTCATCTCACTAATGTAGATTTTGTTTTTAGGAAATAAAATATTATTTCTTATTTTTTAAACAAAGTTTCAACACAGGGCCCAAGAGCCACTCAAGGTAGAAGTTTAATGAATGAGGTGTGTGATATGAATGTAAGAGGAGGAAGTAGAGAGTGAAGATTCCAGGAATATGGCAGGTAGACAAAAATTGATGATTACAAAAATATGGTGGACAGATAGAGATGTTGTCAAATCACCAATGAAATATGGAAGGGTAAAAGATATTCCTAATTTTGTTATATATTTCCAATTCTGTCAGATATACTTCCAACTTTATTCTCACATATACATACATACAACATCAATTCTTATCTTTTCTTTTCTTAATTCTTCTTCTTTTATTGTTCTTGCAGCTTCATAATGTTTTTTTATTTTTCAAATATTCATTCACATCTGTATTACTGGCTTTCATATGTGTCTTAGTGGCTTTGTTGCCCTGCCTATGGTGAAATGATTAAAGAAAGGAAAAATGAGGTAGAGTCAAATGACTAAATTTATAAAAACTTTTTCCCTGAAAAAACAAAAAAAAACAACACATATGCAAAAAAAGACTTGTATTTATAAGCCTGCACAAATGCATCCATATATATGATTCAGCTGCACAAAGACACACAGACATAGACACAGAATGAAGCAATCTGTATTTGTTGTCATTGATAACCAATTTCCACTGATTAAATTGCAGCTGCATCTAAAAGTAAGTTTATCAGAACATTATACTATCTGAAAAATGTCACCATGTAATGATTAATCAGGAATAAAAGCCAAGATTACAAGAGAATCATGACAATGTTTTATTAGCTGCTGTAAACATTTGAAACCGCAATCTATTGAATAAAAACTTGCTGACAGTGATGGAATGCTTTCCAAAATATAATGACATTCACGTTTTTGAAAATATTACCAAATTTTAAGTTGAGACCCCAGTTCAATCATGATTCAGATGGTATGCTTGAAAACAAATGTAAGAGAGAAAGAAATATTGTATGGACAGTTATGGAAGCTATTTTTAAAATTTAAGTTCTACTCATAAGGAAAAATCATCAACTGGATATCATAACTTTCCCTATCAGAAGCTGACTTAAATGCCTTTAATACCCTATTTACATTATTCAAACTATTGTCCTCATCATTGTTGCCATAGTAATCACAACATTTTGGCCATTGTATGCTCTGGCCCTTTTCAGGTGGTTGGAATGTCAAACTGAACCTTTTATTTCACTCACTGGAGTAGACTGTTCTAGTTCCACATGCCATATCTAATGGATGTCAGTTATCAGTTATCTCCTGTTAATACCCCTCTCCAAGTTCTCCACTGCCATAACCAGGTATTGAACTCACACTCTTTGGGTCCTGTCACTAGATCTAACCAATGCCTTTATCCACTGTGCCATGTGTCCTTAAGGCATATGGCAACAAAGATGAGGACAATAGTCTGAATAATGTAAATAGGGTACATAATATCTCAGAAATATAGACAGATACCTTTAATAGTCTACAAATTTCTTACATGAAGCACTATAATTATTATTCCTATTAAACAAGGCTTTCTTTCATCTTATTCCTTTCATCCCAACACAGATTGTTATTCTATGATTATAAAATTTGTTGTTAGTTTTACATTCAGCTCTGTTCTAATACTTGCATTAGCTCCTGACCACTGACAATCCCTTTCTTCTTACATTTGCATGATAATAGTTTTTTTCTGTCAGTAATGATTGCATCCGTTTCTGATCACTGACAAACCTATTTTTCCTCATGCTCAATGTGTTGCTATTGTAAAAACACAAACATCAATCTGAACCACTTTCTAGAATCTCTATTTTTGTGTTTAGTCATTGAAATACCAATTTAAGGAAGTTGGCCAGGCTGAAAAATGTTTAGTATCTGCTCGTAAATTATACATAGAATAATCTTATGTTTTCTCTGTCATAAAAAAACCAAAAACCAAAAAAAACAGAAAGGCTTTTTACATTATTTACATTGTTCAGAACGTTGTACTCTACTTTATTGTCAAATTCACAACATTTTGGCCGTTGTACATTCTGGCCTTCTTCAGGTGATATCCACTGAAATTTTGAACCAAACACATTATTTATTCCACAGGAGTAGATTGTTCTAATTCCACATGTCATGCCTAAACACATGACCCAGTGGATAAAAGTGTTGGTTCAGTAATCCAAAAAGTGACTTGATCCAAGGAGTTGTGAGTTGAATACCTAGCCATAGTAGAGGGAACAAAAACAAAAAAAGATTTGAGTTACTAAAGGAAATTAACTGAAACTGAGATATCCAAAAAAGGCATGGCATGTGGAATTGGAACAATCTACCCCTGTGGACTAAATAATGGACTCCATTCGAAATTTCAACATACATCACCTAAAGAAGGCTACTGCATACAATAGCAATAAAGATGAGGAAAAAGTCTGAATGATGTAAATAGTGTAAATAGCACATCTCAGGATTATAAATAGATAGGAAAGGCTTTTAATTAGCTGACCCACTCACCATACTTAGGGTAAGATGTACAGTTTGGCATCTCCACAAACCTGGACAGCAGTAAGTAGTAGTAACTGACTTTTTTTTCTATATAACACTCCGTCAGTCATTAGCTAACTTGGTCTTAGTTTTTCCTTCCGCAATGGATATGTGGGTAGCTTAATGGATAGTGGCTTGGAATGAGAAATTAGAGAGACAAGGTTTAAATTTCAGTTAGTTTTGTTAATTCACTTAAGCACAAATACACTTGGGGAAGGCATAAATGCATTTCCTCCCCCAGCCAAGGGTTAAATAGTACCTGGAAAAATCATTGTTATTGCCAAAAAACTGCTAATGCAATCTTCACTCACAAAGAAAAATAATCTCTATCTATATAAGGCAGGATGTGTGTGTGTGTGTGTGTGCGTGTGTGTGTAACGAATGCACGGCCGCAATTTTCGACGGATTTGCACCAAAATTTACATGCACGTGCTCCAAGTTACCAAAAAGTTAGCGAAAAGGCCAAGACCAACTTTGCATTTCCCAATTCACATCGATAGTGAAAATAATCGATTTTTTCATGCTTCTACGGCAGTTTTCATGTAGTTTGCAGCCATTTTCTACTGGCCAGAGTGAGAACCTATAGCTGGCTGCCATGAATAGGCAGGAAGATTCTATTGGCCAGCGTGTGAGCCAACAGCTGACTGACACGAATATTAACTAGCATACTAGCATGCAAAAAAATCGATAGCTGCATTTGTCACAAGTGGGAAAAATTTAAATCTGCATGGCACTTTACACCAATTGGCTCATTCACTTGCTTAAACTCAATGTTGATTCTGATTTCGCAGAACTGGGTTGGGTGTGAAAAAGTATTTGTTGTTAACATTCTTTTTTCATTCGGTTTTTCCAGTTACGAGTCCTTTTTTAAAGCTGATCGTCTTGTGTTCATTTTGTTTAGTTCTTTTTTCGTAACAGATTTAATGTTTAGTATAGAGCATAGAAAAAATTCGCAGTGTGAGATAGGCAAGAAGTAAGGCATGTAGCAACATCAGCATGGCAAAGGGCACTCCTTTAAATGCAAGGAAGGGCAAAAATATTTTAAGTGATAGCGATTGCTGTATGAGTCGTACGATTTTTGAATCAAGCACGGGCAATGCTGGGCCATGCTGCTAGTTATTCATATAATCCAAAATATGTTTTGGCTTTAAATAACCCACAAGGGGTTGATAAGCTGTAAAAAAACAAATCAATTATTCCTTCACCATTGTTTATTACCTTAGAACAAATAAAATAAGTTGTAAATGGGTTGCTTCTCTATTTTATCACTTTTGCACAAGTTTCATGGCTGAGTAATTTTCAATTCCCTCCCCTTGTATTATAGCATTTTTCTGTATCCAAATTTCTTAGGAGAAGAATTGTCATTATTAACAATTTTTTACTTGTGTTACATCTTATTTCTGATGTTTTCATATCAGAATTCTGTGATTATTATGTGACATTTAAATGGAGAACATAGATTGGGATTAAAGAATAGACTTCTGGCAAGATCTGATCTTATCTTTGAGACACTGTCTTATCATAGAATAATAATTCAAGGACTGTAATCATAAGCAGTAGATATAAGATGAAAGCAAGATTAGTCAAAAATGAATAATAATTATAACAATAATTCATCTATGAAATTTGTAGATTATTTCTATCTTCAGAGCTTTGATAAAAAGATCCTAACAGAAGTCTTCACTGTGATGGCTTCTAACAAAGTGGAAACCAAAAAACAATGAAGGACTGTCATATAAATCATTGAAAATATGAGAAGCAGACAATAACTTTGTGGATTAAAGTGTGGATTGAGTGGATTTGATGACAGTAATTGTGAGTTCAATCTATGGGAGGAGTAATGCAAACTCAGGTTCAGTGGAAACAGTAAACAATAACTAAATAAGAACTAGACAAGATATTACTAGACACAATCAGCAGAATAAGAACATTCTAACCCTGTAGATTAAATAAAGTGTTCAGTTCAAAATTCCCTGAAGGTTTCACAAATCCGATGAAATCATTGTGATTATAACAATAAAGATGAGGACAATGTTATGATTGGTTTGTTTTTTTTGCCTTATCAACCCATTGCAGGTTATTTTAAGCCAGAAAATATGTTTAGATTGTAAGAATTTTTTTGAGATAATAATGATTTACTGACACAAGTCCGACTAATTAACTCATAGCTGGGGGGAGAAGTGGATTCATGCCTTTCCCAATAGTATTTGCACGTAAGTGAATATAATGAACCCAAATAGAATTAGAATTTGTCTCTCCAATTTCAAGCCATTATCCATTACACCACCTGCACATAAAAGCTTATAGCACCTGGTACTGCCAAGCAGTCACCCATCTAGATAGTGACTAGGTTCAACGTTGCTTTACTTCAATGATGGTTTGAGAAGTGGGACAATAGTCTAAGTGAAAATGATGTAAATAAAAATTTTAATGTATTTAACATTAAAGATATATTTTTGTTACATATCAGCAAGTTGATTTGTAAACTTGAATTTAAATAACTTTTTGAATTTCATGTAAAAACACAACATTTCACTTTTGTTTCTCATCACTTGCCTTGACAAAGTTGGATGCTGAGACACATTGACAAGGACTAAGAACTATTTTCCTATTGTCTATTTTATTCAATTTGTCTTCTCTATAGATTTATTCTGAAAACTTTAACACTTTGTCAACATAGAAAACAAAAACACACACATAGTCAAAAATGAAAGAAAAAAGTTACTAATATCCAAAAAGAGGCTTTCACAGGAGTTTCTTTTAAAACTTTTTGAATTTCATGTAACTACTCAGCATTTCACTTTTGTTTACTTGCCTTGATAAAGTTAAATGATGAAATGCTTCGGTAAGGAGTAAATACTATTTTACGATTGTCTATTTTATTCAATAAATAACTTTGTATGAATGATGTCAGCTTATATCCAGATTGGAACTAAAATGAAGATTTAACTAAAAATCATGCTGCAAAATTGTTGAAATATCAGAGAAGTGTAATAAAACACACCTGATAAAGTGATACTTAATCAAACTAATTTGGAGGAAAACTGATAAGATAAAAACTGAGAGGCAATGGATGATTCAGGGACAAAGCCAAGTGATGCAAGGAAAAAAGACAGAAAATAAGGAGAGATGAAAGAAAGGAAGGATTAGAGGGAAGGGTAATCAAAGTTAAAGTGGAAGATAAAAAAGGAAGAAGGGAATGGAAATAATAAAGGGAAGGAAAAAGAAAGAGATAGATACATGTAAGAAAGGGTGAACAAAAGAAAAGTGTGAATGACAGAGAGAGAGAGAGAGAGAGAGAGAGAGAGAGAGAGAAGAAAGGATCAGGTAGAACAAGGGAGAGAAACACTAGGGTAAAAAAAGAAATAAAAGCAGCTCATAGATGTAAGAATGAATTAGAGGGAAAAGTGATTCAAAGAGAGAAAACAAGAAAGTTCTGAGTAGAAGGAAAAATAAAACAGAGGGGTGAAAAAGAAGGGAAAAGGTTGCATTGAGATAAGAAGTAAAGAATGGGAAGGAAGAATGAGAGAAGAGAAAAAAAGGACAGAGAAAAAGGGGAAATTAGACAGAGGGATGGATAGGTCTGAGAGAGAAAGAATGGGAGGGAGGATTGAATGAGAGAGGAAAGGAAGATAAAGTTTAGGCAGATAGAGAAAAAAGAGAGTCAAAAAAGAAGAAAAAGGGGGTGATATATCAGTTTAACTACTTTATTGTATCTTTGGTGATTTCATTGGAAGTAAAATAGAAGAATGAAGAAGAGGTGAATGAATATGAAGTGAAGAAGGAAAAAAGTAACAAAAAGAAGATAAAAGAGAAGTGATAAATAATAAGGAAGATGAATTAAAACAAGTTTAGTTGAAAAAAGAATGAGAAAAGTAGAGGATGAAAGGAAGTGAGATAAAGTGGAAGCCATGAAAAAATATAGAAAAATGAAGAACCAAAGAAAAAGAAATTAAATCCAAAAGACAAAACAAGGAAAAGTGAAAAGAAAAATAAGAACAATACAC